>OU015751.1:62255748-62294723 GCA_907169655.1 Acomys percivali | reverse complement strand
TTATTATTATTATTATTATTATTATTATTATTATTATTATTATTATTATTTTGGTGTTTTGAGACAGGGTTTCTCTGTGTAGCCTTGGCTGTCCTGGACTCGCTTTGTAGATCAGGCTGGCCTCGAACTCACAGTGATCCACCTTCCTCTGCCTCCCGAGTGCTGGGATTAAAGGCTCCATGCTCACTGATTTATGCTGCATCAAACAAGCTCAGATTATTCCCTCTGGGCTTCTGGTTGATTTTTTTTCTTCCAGACCTCTTTCTTCCTCTTTTCATCTTCCCATCCCTTCCTTCTTTCCTCTTTCTGTTTCTTCCCTTCCCTCCCCCTCACTATTCTTTCCTCTCTAAAACCTCTACTGCTCACTCCCCACTTTCTCCTTTTTCTTCTCTCCCTCCTTTCCCCTTTATAGCCTCCCTCAATTTGTTCCTTCCTTCAACCTTCCCTTCCTCTCCCCTTTTCAGCCTGCCTGCCCCCTCTTCATTTCTCTGGGCACAGAGGAAATATCAAGTCCTCTTGATTACATGTGGTTTCTGAGCAGGGGCTAAAGTTTCAGAATTTTTTTCCTACTTTTTACTTCCTGAAGCTTCTATGTACAGCTTTGGGGCCCTGAGTATATGATTAAAGCCAGCTTACTTCTGTTGAAATCCTCTTTTTTCCCAAAGGTCAGCTTTTTTATTTTTATTTTTATTTTTTAAATAGGGCATTAGCATCCATTCTCTCCTTGTACCATTGTGTTTAGTGACTCGATGCCTAAGGATATTCTTAAATCTATATTCTTCAACTGTTACGTGTTGAGAAAATTCTTTATTTCATCTCCTTTCATGTTTTCAGAGTTGTTGGCCTGGACTTGGAATGATAAGAGAGGTAACTAAAGAAACAGACTCATTATGTGTACTGACATTTTTTGTTTTTCGGTTAACAAGTGCCATCTCATTACAATCCAAGCAGACTATGTTTTGTAAGAGAAAGATGCCTGGACTATGGAAGGTCCTTAACCTCCAAGCCTAGCAGTCACTATCCGCCACTGCAATTAGGAAAGCCACAAGGTTCTTGACTTTATTTTCCAAAGCTGTGGATGAGATCAGAGCATCTGCCATGAATTCCTCTTAGAGCTGTCCAAGGCTCAAGTGAGATAAAGGAAAAGGGTTGAGCAGGATGTTGTAGTGCTAGCCTGCTGTCTCAGTCCTGGGAGGCTGAGGCTGGAAGATGGCAAGTTCATAGGCCAGCCTGGGCTACGACGTGAGACCCTTTGTCCGTATGACTCAAAGCAGCAAATCAAATGAACGAATGAGCTAATTGGGAGCACCTATATGTAGCACAGTGTCGAAGAGAGGGAGTGTGTCTACTCTAACAGATGTTCTTAGGTAATCTCTGCTGGGATTGCCAGGTTTAAATATTTAGGCAGCCAAAGACAGTTAACTAAATGTCTGGAGTTCCATGCCATCCCCATTGGTACACCACACCAGCAGCCTCCCACTGAGGGGTGCCTGACAGTACCATATTTGAATACTTTTACTATTCTTTCTGAATTTCAAGTGATTGTTTTTACTTGGATAAAGGTTCTTTTCTAAGTGTAGATATATTTCAAAAATATGTTTCAAGAGTATAAAAACTATGTTCTTGAAAGAGAGGTGTGAAAATCTGACCAAAAGGCTGAGCAAGAGCCTTGTTTATTGTACAGTTCAACCTGGAGCACTCAGACAAGACTGAAAAGTAAAATTTTATCTCTTCATTCTACAGCATTACTATTTTTTCACATTCTCTTTCAAATGTGCATATTTTATACAGCACTCATTACATGAGGCTGCATTTCATAGCTTCATAGATGCTGGGATGTAAAATAAGTTCCTTGACATCCATGATTTTGCATCCTTCATCACTCATGCATCCAAGGTATCCTTGGTCTGTGTAGAAGCAATGCTTAGTTAAAGAGTTGTAAGAGAACCATTGTATATGGTTCTCTTCCTTACCTCCCTCCCATCCTTTTTTCCCTTCTTCCTTCCCTTCCCATCTATTTCCTTTTTTCCCCTCCCTTCCATTTCTATTTCCTTCCTTCCTTCCTCTGTAGGTTTTCTTCTCATCTCGTGTAGCCCAGGGTGGCCTTGAACTCCTTATGAATCTGAGGTTCACTGAATATCCGCGTCACCTCCCAAGTACTATGATTGTATTTGTTTGTACCACTATGCCTGGTTTATACAATGTTGGGGTTCTCTTCAAAGATTTCCTGTTTATACTGCTTCTTTTTGGGGGGTGTGGGGTGAGAGTAGGGGTTGTCACAGAAGCCTTCCATGTCCCTCTTTCTCAACTGTGTGTATTCAATCATCATTATCATTGCATGGCTTCAGGCTGCAGCATAGACTACAGATATCTGCATGGCCTTCAGTGGGAACATGGACCACAGATATCAACACAGACCTGGCTACAGTAGAACTACAGACCCAGACATGGTCCTTTGTGGCAATATTGGCCTGGATACCACCATGGCCTCAGGTGGCAGCACAGGAAACTCACATCAGCCTGGTCCTCACCACTGTCATGTCTCCACAGTGCTTGTATCACTTTGTTTTTTTGTGAAGAGAATGTAGTCTTACCTTAGTCTGGGCCCAAGGTGAAAACAGTCTTGGGATGCTTGACCCCACTGAGGCTTTGTTTCTACAAACTGATAAACATCTTAGTATAGACTCAGAGGGAGGAAGTGTCTGCCCAAGACAGAAGACTAGAGATTGTGGCTGGGGTATTGTATTGCAAAAATGACCACTGACTTGGGAAAGGAAGATTGGGGAACCAGAGAGGAAGATTGGAGAATGAGAGAGAGAGAGAGACCCAAGGTTCTTGTCCATGGAGTCTGGAGTTTCATGATTTGCGGCATCAGTCTCAGCAGATACCTCCAAATTCAGTCCACAGATGGTGTGGCTTCTTTGATGGATAGATGACCTACTAGATATCTGAGAAATACACCAGGGGCAGTGCCCCACGGAACTGATACCCAGAAGGTTTCATTCTTGTTCCCCTTAATCTTTTTTTCCTCCTATTTAGGGTAGTTGGGTTGTAAGGGAAGTTCGTGCCTTTAATGAATCCCTAATAAGGTAGAATTGTTAAGGAATTGGAGCCAACAAATTGGGGCCCAACTAAATTCAGGTATCCACACCCTTAAAATCATATTTTATCATAGGCTGGCGGGGGAGGGGGTGAACAGCTCCCAGAAAGTGCCCGTGGGCCAGAACATCTCACAGATGCTGCTCTTAGCTGCCTGAGGGCTCAACTCTTACAGAGCAGAGATGGCTACAGACATGTGGCCAGTTGGAGAGGTGGAACTAGGAGGCTGGCAGTCTTCTAAACTGGCCTGGGAAATGGAGTTAACCTCCTAAAAATAAAATAAAGTAAAATAAAAGCTGCTATGGTCCCTCTCCAAGGCGCTATGGCAGAAGGCTCCTGGATCTTTTTTTTTTTTGGCTTTATTTTGATGGTTATGAATTTGTTTGCAATGGGCTCAGTGATAGTCATACTTCTCCATGCTCTTTTTTAAAAAGTTCAGGAAGAAAGGCAAAGAGCCAAGAGATGTGAGGCTATGTAACTGGCCATAAGAGAGGAAGAAGGAAGGCCGCCCTAGGTTAGGTGGAGTAGAAGCACATGGCTGGTGTGGATGAAGATTTGGCCCAGATGAAGAACATTAGTAAGTATATGGGATTATGAATGGGAGGTAGCTTGATAGAAATTATTAGAACCAGATGGCATAGGATTGGGACAGGTATTCCATATCTGCCCCACTATGGGAAGTAGTTTAGGGGATTAATATCTGCCCTGCCCCAGGCTAACTAAAGCTATTTTAAAATATTACAGGTCTGTGTCCTGATTGATTGCTAGTGGGTTAGAAAATACTGCTGTAATAATAATTATAGGCCTAATAATATTATTAGGCCATACTGGTAAATTAACCACAATTTTTCTATCTTTCCCATCTTCCCATCACATGTTTGTTCATCTTAGTGGCTTCCACCACTCAAACCAGGAGACAGGGCAGCCTGTGTTCATTCTTTTATATTCACTTAGCTTACTTCAATCATAAGTCTATGACATGATGCTTGTTAGGGAACTGTGGCTTTCAGTCATCACATCTGTATATATCAGTTTGAGGTGGAATGCTGCCACAGTCTCAGACGAAGTGTACACTCAAACAATAGAAGATCAAATATTCTAAGGCTTGGTCCTGCAATGTCCCAAGTCGTACCAGTGTTAATAAAATAGTCCTTTCAGTTCACTATGAAACAGCACTTACATTTCTAAGTTACTCTCGGGAACCATCCTCTAAAATTTGTAGCCAAGTTCTGCAATAAATATTGACTGTTTTTTAGAATTCTTGTTATTTAGAAACAAATTTATCCTACTCCTCAGAAATATAACTGGTAAAGATGTGCTTTCGTTAACCCGTATGTATATAATAATTTTTAAGTTGGGTGCAGAGATTGAAAATGCAGCCTTAGACTGGAACACATTAGAAGTTAGGAACCCACATACAATTTACTACATGGTTTCCTCTACTATTAGCATGAAAAGAAAAACTAGCAGGAAAGACACCTGTCTGGAGAGTTACAGTGAGCCCCCAGTTGATTTGGCTGCATGTATGAATGCAGTACACAATTCTCGGGTTGTCTGTCTGCATGTGTGGGCACAGTGCACAACTCTCAGGTTGTCTGGCTGTATGTTTGCGTATAGTGCACAACTCTCGGGTTGTCTGTCTGCGTGTGTTGGTGCAGTGCACAACTCTGGGGCTACGTTCACTCTTCCAGAACACAAAAGCAGCCAGTGCATACTAAGGAAAGCCAACTAGATGCTCCACATGCACCTCTCTCTATGGCAAAATGTAGATTAATGGTTAGGCTTGCTGAGATACACATATTATTCTCAAACTTTCCCCTCAAGCCCTACTCAGGGTCTTGTGTATCCCATAGCCACCCAACATTTACATAGGGTCTGGGCATCTCAACGGTGGTCCTCTTGCTAATTGAGCCAAAGCCTTTTAAAAACCTGAGCCATAGTCTCAACCAGTAGACACCTTTCAGTTTTATTTTATTTTATTTTAGTTGTTTTCTTGCTATTGAGTTCTTCTTCAAATTTCTCTGATCCATGGGCATGAGTATTTCTCCTTAATCCAGCATTCTTTCCTTCCTCCCAGCCACATTCTGTAGTCCCTGTGTGAGGAGGCATGATGCACCTTTTCTGGATTTATGCTTCTTTCACTGTCAATTATTTTCTTTCCAAGATTATTTCAGTTTCTGGTTTTGTTGCTGGAGACATTATTGGATTTTGCATATTGATATTAT
Source organism: Acomys percivali (assembly GCA_907169655.1). NCBI lineage: Eukaryota > Metazoa > Chordata > Mammalia > Rodentia > Muridae > Acomys > Acomys percivali. The sequence continues at coordinate 62,289,399 of OU015751.1, read as the reverse complement.
ATCCTGCAATCTTCTCAAACTCATTTATGATTGCTTGTACATTTCTGTTTTCTACATAGATGGCCTCTTTTTGTTTGTTTGTTTGTTTTTTGAGACAGAGTTTCTCTGTGTAGCCTTGGCTGTCCTGGACTCACTTTGTAGACCAGGCTAGCCTCGAACTCACAGAAATCAGCTTGCCTCTGCCTCCTGATTGCTGGGATTAAAGGCATGCGCCACCATACCTGGCCCATAGATGATCTCTTAATAAAGACAGATTCATTTTCCTTGTTCTGATGTCTTTGGTTTTTACTGGCTTCAGCTAACTTTCTCACTTGCCTGAGGCAGTAACCTCTCAGCTGAGTGGCAGGCCTGTCCTCCAGGAGACCCTTAGAGCCCACCTCTTTGCTTTCGGATCATTTGCCCTAGATGCCCCAATTCTTTTTTTTTTTTTTTTTTCCAACACAAGGGTTCTCTGTGTAGCCTTGGCTGTCCTGGACTCACTTTGTAGACCAGGCTGTCCTTGAACTGACAGCAATCCACCTGCCTCTGCCTCCCAAGTGCTGGGATTAAAGGCATGTGCCACCACGCCCGGCTCGATGCCCCAACTCTTAATAACAATATTTTCAAAGTTATTTTGTGTATGGATTGAGTAGAAAGGAAGCTCATGTATGTGTGCCACAGGAGCATGTGGAGGTCAGAGGACAGCCTGTGGGAGTCAGGGCTTCCTTCCACCAAGTGAATTCATCAACTATCAGGCTAGAAATGCCTAAGCCACATGAGCAATTTCTCTAGCCCATTTGTTTGATTTTTTTCCCCCGGAAGAAGGGTATGTTCAGTTATTATTTATTTTGTCTAGAGTTAGAAGTCTGTTCAGAGTTCTTGAGACTAACTGGGACTATAGTAGACCATGTAAATCTGAAGGATGTCTCAGAGGCTCCAAGCAACTTGATGATTAATGAATCATGGACCATGATAGGAGACATACACTCCTGTGACCCATGGCTGCAGAAAGGCAGTGTCACTAAGCATCCTGAGTATAGAGAGAAGATGGGAAAATTTTTCTCCCTTTGGACTTGGCCTCCAGGTCCTCTGGTATAGATAACAGGCTTTACTGTCTGTAATGAAGTTACCTGAAAAGAAGCAGCTTGAGGGGAAAGGTTGATATTGGAGGAGACAATCCATCATGGTCGAAAGGCTTAAAGGCAGGAGAGCAAGAGGCTGGCCGCACAGTGTCCACAGTTAGGACTCAGAAATGAGTGTTGCGGTTCAGATGACTTTCTCTGGTTTTCCTTTTATTAAGTCCCTAAGGGCCGTAGCCTATTAAATGGAGCTGTTTTTCCCTCCTCAGAAAGTAACCTCACATACATATCCTGGAGTGTATCTCCTACACCATTCTGAATCCAGTCAAACTGATATTGAAAATTGTCCTAATTTGCTTGTATTGTCTTCTTAACACAGCCTATAGTCATCTGACAGGAAAACCTGAACTGCGGAATGGCCTAGATTAGGCTGGCTTCTGAATATTTTTTGTGAGGGACTGTCTTGATTGTTTTAATTGATGTAGGATGTGGGCAGTACCATTTTCTGGACAAGTGGTCCTGAGCTGTATGAGAAAGTTAAGAAGTATAAGCCTGAAAGAGAGTGAGCCAGAGAGCACAAATAGCAGGCCAACAAGCAGCATCCCTCCAAGGTGTCTGCTTCCTAGCCCATGCATAAGTTCCTGGCTTCCCTCAAGAACGGACTGTGACCTCAAGTGTAAGTTAAATAAAGCCTTTCCTCACTGGAATTACCTTCGGCCAGAGTGTTTTATCACAGCAATAGAATGAAACTAGAACAAAGATTAGCCATAGTACTGAGAGGTAGACAGAAAAAGACTTGTACCGGTGAGAGGGCTCGATAGAATGATAGACTCTGGAAAATCTTCCTAGAAAGGACTGTGCAAGTGACAAATGACCGTTCACCTTAGTTTTAAAGAATATCAAACATAAGTAAATCCATAATGGAAACAATCATTCAGTCTAAACGAGTGCCTTCTATGCTCATTTGTGTGTTCATGTACATGCATGTATGTAGTTTGTGGACAGAGGACAGTGTCAAGTGTCATCTGCAGTAACACCATGTTTGGAAGAAGTTTCTCATTGGCTTGAAACTTATTAATCAGCTAGACTGCCTGGCCACACAGCCACAGGGCACTTCCTGTCTCTACCTCCTCAGTGCGGGGTTGGGGGGGATGGAGGGGTGGGGGGGTTGGGGGTGTAGGGAGGGGGTTTACAAACAATTGCCACTAAGCCTGGCATTTTTACAGGCACTCTGTGGGTCCAACTCAGATCCTTGTGTTGTAGCAAGCAAGGTCCTTACGGAAGCCCCTTCCCAAACCCTAGGAGAGTCAACCCACGTTACTCCTGCCATTCTTTACTACAACCACTCTGTACAGCCATTTCTTTTCTCCAAAAAAATTCACATTGACCTAAAACAAAAACCTAAAGATTTTAATCCTAAAGACCACTGTTTTGTAATAAGCCATAATATCTATCCTGTGGTCATGTACCCCTAATTCTGTCTTAGCATTTATTTTAATGAAAAGAGTAAATTGTAATGTGTTGTTCCTTTCCAAGTTTCTAAAATTACATTTTTAACCGATTTTAGTCATTTTATAAGAGCAGTTTGTGAAAGTGGCAGTTTGTGAAATTCTTTGGTACCTCATATAGCTCCTGAACTCAGTAGAACTAAAAAAAAAAAAAAAAATACTGTTATTAATATGAGTCTTTTTGTATTAGTCAAAGCTTGGCTGAAGTTGAAACTCTTAGTACCAATAAATTCTTACTCTAAGTATTACACATTTCTCCAGTCAGTGGTTTGGAACTTGTGTCAAGAAGATGAAAAAACATAGGAAATAACTTATTCACATAAAATAATGTTCAACAATTTATCAGCATTAGATCTGCATTTAGAGTTCTCGAGAACTCAGATTTGTACATCTGTATTATTAAAAGACAAAGGTGGGGGTTAAGGTGGCTCAGTTGGTAGAGCACTTGCCTAGTGTGCAGGAGGCCCGGGTTCCACAACCAGTACTGCAGAAACTGGGGATGGTGGTGCATGAGTCTAATCCCAGCCCTGGGGAGGTGGAGACAGGAGGGTCAGAAGTTCAAGGTAATTCTTGGCTACGTAGAGTTTTAGGCCAGCCTTGGCTACGTGGAGAGCTTTCTTTCACAGCAAACACTAAAGAGGAGCCAAAGGCAGAGGAACAGTAGATCTTTCTGCTATCAGACTACTCCTGACATAGTCTATCTTGATCTTGCAGCAAATGAGCATCTTTAAGAATGTTTTGTTTTTTCAGAGATGTAGAAAACTGAATCAGGAGAAAGACATAGAGTCAATACTAGATAGCAATGCTTAGGTTAGTAACTTCCAGAGTTACTAACTCAGGGTCATGTATTAGAGTATTATTTCTGTGAAGAGATACCATGACTACAGCAACCCTTACAAAGGAAAACATTTAATTGGCTCTAGCTTACAATTTAAAGGACTGATCCATTGTCATCACAGTGGGAAGCATGCACACAGACATGGTGCTGGAGAGGAAGCTGAGAGCTCTACATCTTGATCACCAGGCAACAAGAGGAGAATGTGAGCCACACTGGGGCTGGCTTCAGCATCTGAGACGTGAAAAGCTGCCCTACAGTGACACACTTCCTCCATTAAGGCTATACCTACTCTGACAAGGCCATACCCGCCCCACCCCCATCTCTCTTCCTTTTTTTGAGACAGGGTTTTTTTGTTTTAGCCCTGGCTGTTCTGGACTTGTTTTGTAGGCTAAGGCAGCCTCGAACTCACAGAGGTCCACCTACTTTTGCCTTGAGTACTCACATTAAAGGTGTGCGCCACCTTGCCTAGCTAAGGCCATATTTCTTGATTGTGCTACCTCTTATGAATGTATGGGGCCCCTTTTCTTTCAAACCCCCACAGGTAATCATATCAAAGTTTGGGTTTGGGCCTGAGGGACAATAGGAAACTATGAAATAGTTAATAGGCTATGAGACTATGTGGTGGGTAATACAATATTCGGGCATAGAAGAGATATATCAACATATAAGTACTGGAGTGCCATTAGAAAAGCACAACACGGACAGGGAGGTGCCTCAGCCAGTGTGTGCTGTGCTTGTCTTGTAAGCATGAAGACCTGAGTTTGATTCCTAATACCCATGTGAGGTCTGGCTGTGGTGGTGTGCACTCCCAGGGCTGGAGAGGAGGAGTCAGAAAGATCATTCCATTTGCTGCTCAGCCTGACTGTCTAAAAGTGAGTAGTAAGCTTCAGTTCTAGTGGGACTCTGCCTCCAAAACTAAGGTGGAAATCAATAAAGGAAGACACTGGACTTTGACCACTGGCTCCACAAGAGGATATGCTTATGCAAGGATGTGTGTGCATGTGGTATGTGTGTGTGTGTGTGTGTGTGTGTGTGTGTGGTGTATGTGTGTGTGTGCACCCACATGCATGAATGCATTCATGCACTGAAAACATAAAAAAACAAGCAAATAAAGGGACATTATGCAGCTTATTTTTTGCTCATCATAAGATACTGTTATACTGTTAAAGATTATAGGCTAAGTAGATAAGTCAAGAAATGGAAAAGAGATTGTGGAAAAGGTACATGATTATTGTTAGTCACTTTAGTTCTTAAAATAGAATTGGAAAGCACTTGGATTGCAGCTTATTTGCATTTTATAGACGAGACAAAGCTCTAGGAAGTGCATATAGGAACCTGCCTGAATTCTCATTGTTGGTCAGTAAAAGTTTCAGCTGCAAACCTTGACTGATACTTTTGGTATTGTCACGGGCATGCATATTTATATGCACACTAATTTATATTTTCTTGCCTTTCCCCACCATGTGCTCCTATTCCTCCTCAAAAGCCCTACCCCCAGGCTGTGCTTAGAAGTGTAGCAGGAGCAGGCAGAATGGAGAAGACTCATTGAGGCTGGGAAAGAATGGTCGTTTCTAGCCTGTCCTTCAAGTCATGGAGACCTACCCCAGTCTGCTTGCAACCTCCAGGGAACCTGGGGATGAGTGAACACAGTGTGCTCAGAGAGGCCGATGTCATACTCTGGGGCTCTTTGCCCCAGCAAAGATGTCTGTGCCAAAGCTGGTAGGAGTAAGCAGAGCTGCCTGACCTTACAGCTCAAATGACAGGCTGGTGTGGAGGGCTTGCTGTGAAGACAAGAGGACTCAGTCTAAGTGGTATGCTCTGGGTAAGCTCCCGAGGTGGGGGTGTGGGCTGGGGGGGGTTGGTGGCCGTACTTGCATGGCACTGTAAGGTCCAGGAAGACTAAGGACATGTACTCAAATATATTTTGCCTTTGGGATGAAATCAAATATTGTGACATCTTTCATAAATGCTTGCTTGTAGAGTAAAAGTCACATCTCCAACTTCTGTGTTTGCTTGAGGCATAAAAGGGAAAAGCAGGGCACCTGTAATGTTAGGAGTGTGAACTCCATGTCACCAGCCTAGCACAGGGAAGAATGGTCTTTTGTGCTCCTAATATCACTATCAACTTGACATGATTTTAGGTTATCATTGGGATGTGCCAGCCGTAGACTAGCTTAGCTGTTTAGAAGAGTGCTAATGTGCCCAAGGTCAGGGTTCTTGTTTCCATACAGTCAAATACACTTAATGCGAGAGCCCTTCAGCTCCAGGCCCACAGAGAGGCTCTAATCCACACAAACTCAGCCAGTGGAGCCAGAGGCAGAGAATGAGTCAGCACAAAGCCAGACTGCAGGGCAAAAACTCAGAGTGGTCTTGCTTGATGGAGTGGAGTGCGTATGGAAAAAGCACATGCCAGGCACAGCAGCCCATTTACACGCCAGACAGAGCTCAAACCACCAGCTGCCAGGCCTTCTGAGAGGCTTAGGCTTTCGTCATTCGTCATTCGTTGGTCAAGTGCCCCTCTGTAGTGAAGACCTCATCAATGACTTACTCCTATTGTGATACAATTTATTAAACGAATACAGAGGTTTATTTGGCTTATTTTAAAGTGCCCAGTATCAGACCTAGGGGCAAGTGCTCTGCCACTGAACTCACTGAATTAGTCCCCTGATAATACAGATTTTTAAGAAGCATGTTTAAAATCTGAAAAAGTGGGGCAGGAAAGACGGCCACTGGTTAAAAAGCTAGTTCACTTTCTAGCAGCTGGGTTTGGATCCCCAAGACCCACATTAAAACTGGGTGTGGTAGAACATTATGATAGGCAGATTTGGGTCAAGGGGTCCCACTCAAACTAAGGCACTAGCCAAGGACAATACAGGCGGTAAAATTTAAACCCCTACCCTGATCTAGCCCATGGACAGGACAGTCTCCACACTTGAGTGGAGAGAGGGATTTGACTTTCTCATGTACTCTGGTGCCTCACATTTGACTATGTCCCCTGGCAGGGGAGACCTAGTGGCACTCAGAGGAAGGACAGCAGGTCACTGAGAAGAGACTTGATACCCTATGAGCATATACAGAGGGAGGTAATCCCTCTGAGGAACAGTCATAGGGGAGGGGAATAAGGGGAAAATGGGAGGGAGGGGAGAATGGGAGGATACAAGGGATGGGATAACCATAGAGATGTAACAAGAATAAATTAATAAAAAAACAAACAAACAAAAAAAACTGGGTGTGGTGGTGTGCATCTGTGACTCTAGTGCTGGGGGAGGAAAGATGCAGCTATGTGAGCTAGTCACACAGTAAGCTACAGGCTCAAGGAGAGACCCTGTCTCAAAAAAGGTGGAGAGCAACAGAGATGAACGAATGTTGGTCTCAAGCTTACACACACACACACACACACACACACACACATGTGCACTGAGGTGCAGAATTGTGGAGGGTGATCTGAATCAAATAAACTTCTCTGGTAGAAGGATGGAGGCTGGGTTATTGAACCACGAAGACATCACATATCTTCTTACATGGTCATATTGTTCTAAGGACAGTGTCTCTGCTGGACTGTGTTACTATGTTACTATAATTTACTCTTTTACTTCCTGAGCCAAGCAGAGACCATGGCCTGGGAATATTATATCTCCAGCCTGTACCTAGCAATCAGAAGGGAGTGACTCACTCTGCCTAGATTTGTCAAAGAAAATTACATGGGAATAGGCTTATTCAGGATGAATAAGGACAGAAGACCTGGCTGATGGTAATTACCTCAAGCAAGAAGCAGTTTTGTCTGTGGAGTGTTTGTTGCACTAATAATTTTTGTTCTTGAAAATCTTCCTATTTGATATTACTGAAAACTGTCACAATTTTGAATTCCTTGCAGCAATTTTATTTTTAATTAACTTTCGAAAACCCTTGCTTCATGCATATCTACACAGCAAAATGGTCCTGAACCATTTTTTCCCACAAAAGATTAAGTTCTTGACATTTCTTCAAACAATTATTTCATCAAATGCTTGAAATAAAAAAAGAGACTATGACAAAAACAAAACAGTCGCCTAACATTTCGACCAAGGCTTTTATTGTGAATAGACAAATAATGGGGATTATTATTGTTATGATTTTTAGTTGTTCCAGGTAGAATAACCCATTTTTCAAATAATAGCAAAATTAAATGGTTCCCTCTCCTTGACTGATAATCAGACCCAACCAATTTCATATCTTATGGAAGAATATGCAGTTTTCTGCTCTGAGGAGAATATAATGAACAAAAGCAGACTCTCTTTATTGAACATTTATTGTGCATGTAGAAATTTTAGATGAGGATTTGGGAAGCATGTTTTGGAATTGTCTTCCTACTTACAGTCTGTAAGTATAAAGACAGATTACATAACTGACTGCTTTGATTGGCAAAGGTCATCTTTAGCTGGGTGTGACACTTAGTGGTTCCATACATTATGTATTCTCTGGTGTAAATCACAGCGACTTTGAAGACCAGGCCTGTTTTCAGCAAAGCATTGTACAAAGGAGCCAAGGGGAAACATCATGGTTCCTGTTTAATTTTGCACAGGATGGTCCTTCAAGTCTCCTATTTTCTGCCTCACTTTAGCAGATACCAACAAAAACGAAATCTTGTTTTCTTTGCAGGGGTGATGTGGAATGCTAATATTTGTGAATTAGAATAAAACTTCTCTTCCATTCCTTTAACAAAATTGTAAACATTTGAAAAAATAATTAAGTTTTCCAAGGAAATGCTGAGGTGATTTGATCACCGACAAAAACAAACAAACAAACAAACAAACAAACAAACCACAGTCTTGAACTTTCAATTGCCATATGTCCCCATGGAGGGAAATCACAGCTCATTTAGAGTACATCAGACACTCAGAGCAATTTTTACTCTGCGAACCATGCACTCATGCTTTGTAAATGTGCCTGTTACACAATATCTGATCTTAGGCTACAGTCTACAGTCAGTGTGTGTGTGTGTGTGTGTGTGTGTGTGTGTGTGTGTGTGTGTGAGTGTATGTGTGCAGGTGTGACTATGTAAGGAAGTACGTTTGTGTGTATGTGTAAGGTGTATGGGATGTATGAGAGCAGTGTATGCATATGTGTATGTGTGCAGGGCCACGTGCCTGTGAGCATAAAGAGGCCAAAAAGTTTCTGCTCTGTTATTCTCCACTTTATTGCCTTGAGACAGGGTCTTTCGATGAACCTGGAGCTCAGCTGGTTGCCAGCAAGCCCTAGGGAGCCTCCTGCCTCAGCTGCCCATACTGTTGGTGTTACAGGCGTGTGAGGCCAAACTGGGCTTTTGCACATGGAGGCTGGAAATGTGAACTTAGGTCCTCAATGTTGTACATCGTGTACTCTTACCTGCTGAACCACCTCCCTTGTGTATAGTTTTTAAATAAAACCATGATAGTATTTTCTTTTATAATTATGTATTTTAAAAATGAAAACTGTAGCCAGGCATGGTGGTGCATGCCTTTAATCCCAGCACTCGGGAGGCAGAGGCAGGCAGATCGCTGTAAATTCAAGGCCAGCCTGGTCTACACATCGAGTCCAGAACAGCCAAGGCTAACACAGAGGGACCCTGTCTTTCTTGAAAAACCAGAATCAAAACTAAAAAAAAAAGAAAAGAAAACTGCAATTAATTAAACTTATTTTTATACATGCTGATTACAAGATGGGGAAATATATAAAAGCATGTGGCAATTAAAAGTCATCCAAGAATGTTTTCTTTCTTGTCTACAATTTGCAAAGTGAAGTCAATGTGGAATTGCATTTGTTACAGTGGTTTAAAGATGAGAGAGTCCTTCTAAATTGATCATATGTCCTAGGCCATTGGGTAGATAGCAATCAGGACAGCTTTGTAACAAATAACTTCTCAGGGCAGGCTAATGACAATGTTATTTTCAAACACACACACACACACACACACACACAAACATGGGCCGGGAAATGAGAGAGAGAGAGAGAGAGAGAGAGAGAGAGAGAGAGAGAGAGAGAGACAGTGGCCCCTCTCAGGTTCTATCTGTGAAATTGCTATGTTGTATTCTAATTTCAAATATATTTGCATTTTCTCTAGGAGGTGCTAAGCTCCCTACAGGCTGAGACTGTGGTCCTCTTAGTTTTCACCTCATTCTCAGATTTGAGACAGATGCCTGGCTGGTGATTATCATCCAATAAGTGATAATCTCAATGGAATAGAATTTATTAATACCAAACAGAATGAAGGAGGCCACATTCCAAGCCAGGAACACCGTCCCACCTTAGGCTCTTTCCCACTTTCCTTTCTTATCCTCCATGTTTAGCATGTCCTAGCTAATGGGCTAATGTTAACCAACAACCAGAGTGGGTGACTTTAGGTAGCGAAATGCTGGGCTGTCAGAGGCCACACACCTGTGGCATTTTGGAAGAGTCATTTTGAAGCAGAAGTTACATTTTGATTCAGTCTAAAAGAGTAAGCCCTTACACTTTCAGTTTCAACATAACCCAGTCACGCTCAGAGGCAACTGAGGGCAATGGGTCATTTAGTGACCTCTAGACACCAACACAGGTGCAAAGCTGGTGGACAGGCCAGGCCAGTTTCCCCACCTTTGGAACATTATTATACTACTCTATGTTCCATTCTAAAAGGTGGGGCAGAAAGGATGAATCTACCCAGGCTGGGTCCTGAACTGACTCAGAATGCTCTCCCAGCCTCAGACAGATCTGTCTCATTTCAGTTAGTTTTACTTTCACAGTTTTTCTCTGAAAAGCCATAAACATGTTCTCTTATACTGAGGCCAGTTGTTAAGAGGTTGTGTGTCAAAATGAGGTAACTACATTCTGTTGTGGTCACTGGGGTTTGATGGTGCTGCGCTGAGATGTGACAAACACAGGCAAGCCTTTGGGGGGAAACAGCTCAGTTTCTGTTCTAGATGGAAATTTAGTAAGACTTCCTCAGGCAAGGGAGGAATTTGAGGCTGGACATTCTGGAGGTATCCAGGCAGACTGGGGCTTTGTGGCGTGAATATTCACCTTGAGCTATCAGGCCCTCCTTAATCTAGGGCACAGGGGACCTACAGCTTCCTGTTCTTTCTTCCTCAGCACTTACCAAGGTTATAATTAGACTAGTTGTGGGTTGCTTGTCCAACTCTCATTAGACAAAAGCCATGTATTTTCTTACCTCATTTCGTTTTGCACAAAATTTGAGAAGTAATAAATATGCATTTCGTGCTTTTATTTTATTTATTTATTTATTTTACATTTCATGCTTTTAGTAAGCAAATAAATCTTAATTTTTAAAAGTGACTGATATGTTTCTTGAATGGATGAATACTTGGAGAAATGAATTACTCTGAGCCCACTGCAGGCATCCTTGCAGAGATTGAGGTAGCAGGGCCTCTCTATTGATGAGGAAGGCTAGAGTAGAATTATCAACTGAATGTGGGCCTCAGTTCTAGACATTGAAAGTCCTGGGCCAAAGTGCTTCAGTAACTTCTGGTTATGGGAGTAGAATCCAGGGCTATGAGTTAGGACTGAGTAGAGCTGTTCAAGCAACTGAATGGCGTGGGTGAGTTTTGCGTCTGTGTTTGCTGGGGGTAAATTGTGGCTGACCCAACATGTTTTGTTATGTCATGTACATCTCATTTCATTTTTTTGGTTGTTGTTGTTGCTCAGAAAGTGATCACAGTTCTTTTTTGGAGTTAACGTCTAAACATATTTTACTGAAACCTTGCCTTTTATCCTTTGCTCACAAATCTATTTAGATCTAAGGCACTGGGAGTTAGAGTGAATGAAGAGCTTTTTAAATTCTTTTTCTAAATGCTTTGGTTCAGCACAGGTTGTGATATCTGAAGTGGGAATGCCAGCAATCAGCTCATTAGTTAAAGGCATTTGCTGCCTAACAACCCGAGCTTGATTCCTAGGACCCGCACGGTAAGAGAGAACTGGCTCCTGCAAGTTGTCTTCTGACCTCTCTTCATGCACATGTACAAAGTGAGATCTTTGGAGTTGGTGTACTGACCCAGAAGCATAAATGGAGAACTTAGCTTCAACCTCTTCCTCCAGCTGGGTGTGGTGGCACACGCCTTTAACCCCAGCTCTTGGGAGGCAGAGGCAGGTATATCGCTGTGAGTTCGAGGCCAGCCTGGTCTACAAAGCGAATCCAGCACAGCCAAGGCTACACAGAGAAACTCTGTCTCGAAACACCAAAACCAAAAAACCAAGCAAACAACCTCTTTTTCCAGCTTTGCTTAAACATCTCTTGAAAGGCTTCTGTATCCGCTGTATGAAGCTGTAGAGACTGGTCCAGCAGGGTTCTTCTGCTATTCCTCTGCAGATGCTTCAGCCATGCTACCATGATGTTCAAGGATGCAGTGGTTCATTCAAAATGGTCTGGCCTCAATTCCCAGCACCCACATGGCAGCTCACAACTGTCTGTAACTCTAAGATCTGACACTTGCACATTAAAAAAAAAAATGGTCTGGCCCTTGGCACTGCTGATGCGCTGTCCTGGCATGCAGCATCTCTCATTCATCAACAGATCAGTTCCGGTCACATCCTCTCTTCAATAAACGTTGCTACTTCAAGCTAACCCCTGTGTGATAAAACTGTGGCAATTCTAATAATAGCTACCACAGATCCTGCCTGCTGATCGTCACTCTAACCTCTAAGCTACTTTCAAGCAAGGACAAATGTTTTCTGGAAAATAAGATGGTACTGCATCAGTCACAGTGACACTGTTGTTCCCTGTTGTCAGAACGTCCAGTCAAAGAGCTGGAATGTCTACCATCTGCTCACTACACACCTAGTTTCAACTTTCCTCTAATTCTTAACACAACCTGAGTCACAAAAGCAATGGGGGAAAATGGAAAAGAGAATGCAAAGGAACAGAGGGAGAGAAACAATGTAATCATGGTTGCTCTTGTTATTGTTACATTTCTTTTTCTTTTCTTTTTTAAAGATTTATTGTGCTTGCTTGGGCAGCACTGTGCTCACTTTGGCAGCACATATACTAAAATTGGAACGATACAGAGAAGATTAGCATGGCCCCTGCGCAAGGATGACATGCAAACTTGTGAAGCATTGCATATTTTTGAGTGGAGAGTGGGGTCTGACTTTCACATCAACTCTGGTGCCCATATTTGACCATGTCCCCTGGGTGGGGAAGCCTGGTGGCACTCAGAGGAAGGATAGCAGGCTACCAAGAAGAGACTTGATACCCTATGAGCATATACAGGGGGAGGAGGTCTCCCTTAATCACAGTCATAGGGGAGAGGAGTAAGGGGAAAATTGGAGGGAGCGAGGAATGGGAGGATACAAGGGATGGGATAACAATTGAGATGTAATATGAATAAATTAATAAAATATATTTTTAAAAAGATTTACTTATTTATATAGTACTCTGCCCCCATGTGAGCCAGCAGTCCAGAAGAAGACACTAGATCTCATTAGATGGTTGTAAGCCACAATGAGGCTGCAGGGAATTGAATTCAGGACCTTTGGAAAAACAGCCATCTCTCTAGGCCCTGTTACACGTTTCTTTTTCTTTTCTTTTCTTTCTTTCTTTTTAAAAAAGATCTATTTATTTATTACATACAGTATACTGCCTACATGTGTGCCTGCACACCAGATCTCATTATAGATGGTTGTGAGCCACTATGTGGTTGCTGGGAATTGAACTCAGGACCTCTGGAAGAGCAGACAGTGCTCTTAACCACTGAGCCATCTCTACAGCCTCTTTCTTTCTTTCTTTCTTTCTTTCTTTCTTTCTTTCTTTCTTTCTTTCTTTCTTTCTTTCTGAGACAGGGTCTCTCTGTGTTATTCTTGGATGTCCTGGACTTGTTTTGTAGACCAAGCTGTCTTCGAACTCACAGCAATCCTCCTGCCTCTGCCTCCCAAGTTCCAGCCCATTTCTTAGTGAGAGCAGTTTGTCTTTGTGTTTCAGATTAAGTAGCAAGAGTTGTCCTGTGGGAAGTTGGGTAAGTGAGTCAAGTCCTAATTGACAGAATTTGAAGGTAAAGACATACTGTTGAGAGAAACCTGAGCTGGAAGCACCGCCCCCCCCTGCCCCCCCCCCACCGCCTTGCTCCTCAGGTGGGCTCACAGGGAGTGGAGCCTTTCCCCTGGAGCCTTCTGGCCCTTAACTCTGAAATAGGTTTGCAGAGAGACAATCCAGGGGGAGTACTGTGTAAACAGAATGCATATCCACAACTGAGGGACTGCTATTCCTGACACAGGGCCATTTATTGTTCTTGATTGCATCACACATAATTCAAATTCTCCAGTAACTTAGTCCCTCATTTCCAGCTACGTTGTATGTATCATCTAACCATTTTTCCACTGAAATTTTGCCTCTTAATCTTTGCCCTCAGAGTTTATCTAGAGATCATGCATTCAGAGTAACTGTTACCTTCCCAAGCAGTGGTGAGGCTGGAATTTGTGGCTTGATTTGTGTTACTTATGTGTCTCGTCATGAACACAAATCTAACAGGAATCGTGAAAATAGATGGGCTCTGGCTTAACAAATCTGTAAACAGGACTCAGGAAACTGTGGTTTTAACTTTCTCTGTTTTGAAATGCTATTTGCTTTGCTGTGTGAACAGTAGGTGAGTTAACTATGCACATTGAATTTCTTAGCTAATGCTGTTATAAAATTAGTACTTTTGCTTGGTGTCGCTTTGGAATTTTCATGCACAAATAAAACCAAGGAAACACAACCTTCTGCTGTTGGGGTGGGTTGAGTTTTCTTTCAGCTCTAAATTTGGAGTGTTTATTCTTCTCTAATTAAATGTAAGGCAACAAATTCATTAGTACAAGATGAAGAGATGAAGGGAGAGGTCAGGCATGACAGCCGTTTATCATGGAAAGATTCAGTCACTGACACGGACACCCTTTTTACAGAGATAAAGTAATATGAAAATGCAGCTCTGGCTCTGTCAGTAGGGGGCTTGCTTTGTAAGATGGAGGACCCGATTGTGGTCCCCAGAATGCATATAAAAGCAAATATTGGAGAGATAAGAGAGGGTAGTCTCTAGTGTTGGAAAAAATAATAATTGTGATGTCAAATAAAGGAACACACGGACGAAGCTAAAGTAATATGGCAAAGTACTCTCTTTTTGTACAGAGGATGTGCAGAACCCAGTCAGGCTAGCAAACACACATGGCCAAGACGACCTCTGACTTTTATCTCTAGTGCAGGTGGCCACTGTGTCCCATTCCACTGGTGAAAGCTTGATTTCACAATATGACTCAGTTTGCTTCCTGGTACAAAAGGGAAGAGGGAAGCTCAAAGAATGTGGGCCCTTGCCAGGAAGAGAACTTTCTCACACTAAGACCCATAGGCCAACCATCCTAACTGAATCAGAGAACTCGAGACTTAGTGAAAGATCCTGTTTCAAAACATAACATGGGGAGTGACTAAAGAAGACACACGTGTGAACACTACAAAAAAAATAGGCAACATACAACAAAAAGTAAAAAGCGCAGCTCTAAACCAGTAGATGCTTTAGACTTAGCCTCATACTAGTCGGTTACGTGTGAATCTGTGAGTTCTCATGAACCCAGACTTTTGCTTTACTGGGGTAGTTACTAGTCAAGTTTTCCACAGTGTTGACCCAGAGGCTACCAAATAATGATTATGTGCCTTCCCCATGGGCTGCAGTGAAAATAAAACGAGAAGAGAAAGAAGACAGTATGAGGTGTAAAGTGGAACATTGCAGTTGGGAAATTCCCACTCTTTTACTCTAAAAAGAGAAACCAAACCAAACAAAACACCAAGATGTCCTTGTAAAGGAAGTCCAAAAAGAACTTAAATGGCATTCGCTATGCGTTAAGAAAACCAGGGCTAGCATTTCTTCACCCGCATGGAGCCTCAGTCACAATATGCAATGCCCAGGGGAGAAGCCTGCTCTCTGTCAGTCAGCACCTCTGAGTCGAGTCACAGGTGTCTGTGTTCCTACTGCTTTGGTCCTCACTTGCTAGGCAGAACTAGGACGGTATTTTGTGTTTGTTTTTTGTTTGTTTGTTTCTGAATTATTCCTGCATTTTTCATAGAAAAAACACTATCCACTTAATGTAAAAAACAAAAAAGGACAGATAGGGTTACATTAAAAAACTATGTCTCGAGGTTAAAAAAAAAAAAAAGAAAAGAAAAGAAAAAAGAAAACAAAAGAAGAAAAAAGCTTATTTTTCCAGGATTAATTGAATTCCATAACAAAATTAAAATATTTTTTAGGTTTTTTCTTTTTCCAAGCAGATGTCATTTGGAAGCAGAAACCAAGAACCATTAGATGATGGTGAGCTGCCTATAACTTGCCTCAGATAATGGCTTTTATGGCCAATGAAAGTCATGATGGGGAAGAGGGGAGCGACACTGGAGACCATGGGGAACTTCTCTGTCACCACAAGATTTCACAAACTACACAGGAAACATTTGAGGATGGCTCTCCGTTAACATGGCAGATTAGTTAATCTCCTGTTTCACCATAAAATACATTTTTAGCGCTGGTATATGAACTATAAGCAAAGTCTCCTTGTGGCAGGCTCAGTGCTTCCCTTACAGTCGTTGGGAGGTGCTATGAATTGCTCTCCTTGACTTAGGTAATCAGGAAATTGAGATGGTTCTTGGCACCAGCTGGGCTGACAAAGACTGTTTAGTACCTTACTAGTGGAGCCAGCACACTCCCAACTTCAGCCTGCTCTGGAAAATCTTCTGCTGTTTTTTAGGGTGGATTAGATCCTGAAGGTGAGAAATGGATTAACTGTCCATGTGCCTTGGCCAAATCCCAGCTAATATTAATATATCCAATCTATACACATTACCACCTTTATATCCTGAAAATGACCTTCTCTTCAAAGTGGAGAGACCAGCAGCATCCTTTGATCACAGATGTTCCTGAGTGCTAGCCTGGCTCCTGTGGGTCACCTTCTATCTCTTTTCTCAAGACACATTTTTAAATTATTTTATTTCTAAAAACCTCAGGGGAAGGCCTGGAGCAATAGCTTGGATGGTAGAGTGCTTGCCTGTTTAGTATTCAGGATGCCCTAGATTTGATCTCCAACACTGACTGCTTAAATCTAGTGTGGTACACATTCCTATAATCCTAGGCCTCAGAAAGTAGGAGCAAGAGGCTCATGTTCATTCTTGGCTAGCCTGGGCTATGGGATAGCCTGTCACAAACAAACAATCCACCAACTAAAAGTCCTGGGGGGAATTTACAATTGTTTCCATGTATATGAAACATTTATTGCAAGTTTATTGCATGAAGGAGATGATCTAGTCCTGTGGTCCAATGTCTTTATGTCATACATAAAGGGGCTCAGAGGTTTGTGTCACTGAGACCACACTCAGCTGTATGGCCTCAGTAGATCCCTAATGTGAGCACATGGCTAATTTCTGAAGTACTCCCAAATGTTCTGTGTGTTCACAGCTCTTCCATAAGAACAGAAACTAAGAGGACATTTTAATTTTATCTGTGACACTCAGCATCTTCACCTCTAAAATGTTGTGACAAAGTCACAAGGAATATTATCGATCTGAGAGGGGCAGCTGTTCACACAACTTCCTGGGCAGGGGACAGTGAGACAGCTGGGGAGCATCTACCACATTTGTCTCTCTGAATAGCCCCTGTAACTAAAGTGGAATTCAGTTTCTACTCCAAATCCCACATATTATCAAATTAGCAGCTGGCCCTCCAGGCACATGGCACTATTATGTTTTCTCATTTTAAATCACAATGGTCTTGAAGTTCTCTTTCAAAATGTGAAGACTATGAAAGAAGCAATAGAAACATCCAGAGCAAAAGGAACACTGCTTTTGATAGGAAAATAATAAAAAACAAGTAAAATTTGTACACAAACATAATTATTAATCCATATGTTGATAAGCACTGTAAAAACCTTGCTGTGTCTGGAGCACAGGGGCTCTGAGACTCCTAATGGCATAAAGTGGGAAATAGTAGATGTCTTAAGAATCCAGAATGTAGAATAGTTTCAAAAGAGAAAATTCAGTTCAAAGAGAAGCTTGTTTCTTATGCTAAGACCATCAGCCAGACCTGATCTAAAATCACATACCAGACAAACCTCTGGGCACATCTGTGAGAGGGTTTCTAGATTAGGTTGCCTGAGATGAGAGACCCACCCCTTGAATGTGGACTCCCACAAGTGGAAGTCCCTGACTGAATAAAAAGGAGAAAATGAGATGAGCACTGGCATCCATGCTTCCTGACTGAGGCCTCCTGCTCTCCCCACCATCCTTCCCTGCCACAGTGGTCCATGGGCCTGAATAAAGCTTAGGCAGTTTTCCTGGGCATTTGGTTACAACAAGAAGAAAAGTAACTAACACATCTTCTCAGTAGACATTGCAACCGAGTGATGGATTCATAGAGCTTTGTCTCCTTGTTGGGCATCAGAGAAATACGGAATTCAATAAAAAGCCCAGTAAACATATTGATGATCCCTGAAGCTAAGGCTGCTCTCAAGCCCCAGTGTTTAAATACTCTCTTCCACTTGAGGCCACAGATAGACAGGTATGTGCCCATGTGATTGAATTGGGCCAATCTGTATACACATGCTTGGCCAGTCAAGCCCTAGACCCCTTTTCTGAGTTCAGGATTGCAGGTATCTGTGGGATGTTTCAGCAGCTTGCATTGTGTTAAGCAACATCATTTAAGTTTTCAAACTGTAATGTGTGTCACTAGAGCAAGAGTCACCAATGGCCACACAAACAGATCCCTCCTACATTGAAAAAGACTCCCACCGCTTCCAGTAGGCTGATAGTGTGGCAATCAGACTGCTTGGGTTGTTCCCTTAACTCTGCCATCCTTGTGCCCTGAGCAGTCTTGAGAGGTGAGGACCTCTGAGAGCTTCCATCTGTAGAGAGGGAGTAATAGCACCTATTCCTGAAGTTGGAAAAAGAAACTAGTTTACCTAGAATGCCCAGCCTAGGACTTGCTGTGTCACTCACTGCATGCCAAATGTTAGCTCACAGTTAGAAAGCCTTTAAACAAACAGCATGCTGAAGATGAGACAGACTCCTGTTCCTGTGCATGCTAGGAAAGTGCTCTCTGCTGAGCTACATTCCCAATGCTGGTAATTTATACGAATGTATTCTATTTCTGGTTCACTGTGAGGAAGGCCAAAGCCAAGATGACTGCGCGGGAAGCTCAGAAAACATAGGGCCACTTCTTTGCTCCCAACCTCATTTTTCCTGAACTCAAGCAACAACCCAGACACTGAGACCTGTTCATTCTGTGGGAAATTGTGAATGCCTTGCTTGTATTTGATATTTCTGAAGAAAAAGGATGAAAAACAGCAACAATCAGAATAATCCTCTGTAACAGTCAGTGCATCCAAGTCTCTGAAGATGTTTGCTTTGTTTTCTTCCCACTCAAAGAGCCTTCAAGGTGCCAGCCAGAACAGTGTTATATTTTAATGTTGGAAAAGCCTTACAACAATCCCAGATAACATGAATTTATCGAAAGGCCATTTTGCAAAAACAGGTACTTTAAAAAAAATTGAAGTAGGAAATAACTTGATTCCTAAGTAAAAGACTATGCTCTGGGGAAATAGGAGAGTTTAGAATCTTATTTACTTGCACCTGACTGCAGTTAGGAAAACAGGGAGAGGCCTGGCTAATGACAGTGCCACAATGTGAACACACCTGGAATTCCTCATCAGTTTGCTATCTTATTTGTGTCAGAAAGGATTTTATCCAAGTCTGTTTCTTCTCTTGCTATCACATGATATGCAGTAGAATTTCCTAAAACACAAATTCTCTAATCTTATTGACAGCCAGAGAGATTGGAAATGGATAGCTCACATCAGAATTCCTAGGCTCTTACACAGAATGGAACACTTTAGGGACTCTGGCCACAGCTATTCCAGCTCAAGTGGCTGTTAATGAGCTCTGTAATGGTGGGGAGGTGGTAGCACACACCTTTAATCCCAGCACTCAGGCAGGTGGACCTCTGAGTTTGAGGCCAGCCTGGTGTACAGAGTGAGTCCAGGACAGCTAAGGCTACACAGAGAACCTGTGCCCCAAAAACCAAAACCAAACCAAAACAAAAAAAACCTCTGCTGTAATGTTCTTGTTCTTTCTGTGACTCAGTTTTTATATGTGTAAAGTGAGTAACTTTTTTCAAATTTCCTTTAAGTCTTCACATTCTGCTCCCATAACAATTCACCCTAATTTTTTGACAATCTCTTTACTCAGCAGTCAACATAGAATAGCCACAGGGAAAACTCTTCTACTCCTTTTTACGATCCAAACCTAGGAAAGCTGAACTGGGAGACCTGAATTTAATCTTTGATCCTACCAAATGGTCTCATAATAATGAATTGCACAGGACTTAAGGTTGGCTGATTTTTCCCCATTCTTTTGTTTATCTGTCTATCCATCCATTTCTCCTTTTATGTATCAATCCATGACTCATTTATCTCATCCATCCATCCATGACCTACCCATAATCCACCCATCCATCTATAAACCACTCACTATCTATCTATCTATCTATCTATCTAACTATCTATCTATCTCCCACTAACTTATCCATCCATCCATCATCCTATCCATTCATCCATCAGTCATGTATCTATCCATTCATCATCCACCTACTCATCCATTCATTTTCACATTGAAAGCCCAAGCACTAACAAATACTTTCCCAAGGATGTCTATGAGGAACTATCCCAGTGCCTGTAACTCTTTAACTTTGGACTTCTCACTAGTTTACTGAATCTCTTTAGAATATCTCTAGTGAGATAGCTCCAGAGGTAAAAGCACTTGCCTCAAAATTCTGATGACCTATAAATTCAGGGACCTGTAGTGGAAGGAGAGAACAGACTATTGAAAGTTGTCTTCTGATTTCCATACATGTGTCATGTCATTGGTGCAGTCTCTCTTATACTTACATATATGCATGTATCACATATATGCATACGTATATACATATATGCACACTTTTAAAAAAGAATCTCACTCTTTGACTTTGTTAAACTGGTAAAACCATAGTTACCCTTTCTCATAGGATTCCTTTCATCTTTCTGTGAGTGTGATTGAGGCAATAAAGAATGAGTTCAAGGAACTTTAAAATTGTGAGATGTTGGGCTGGAGTGATGGCTCAACAGTTAAGAACACTGGCTACTCTTTCAGAGGATTTAGGTTCAGTTCCCAGAATCAAATGGCAGCTCACAACCACCTGCAACTCCAGTTCCAGGAGAACTAACACCCTCTTCTGGCCTCACAAAGTACCAGGAATATATATGGTGCACAGACATGCACATATCCAGGTAAGGCACTCATATATATTATAAACGTATAAATATATGTACATAATATATATGTAAATTAAAAACCCACTAATATAAAAAGTGGTGCATGTCTATAATCCAGCACTCAGGGAGGTAGAGGCAGGCGGATCTCTGTGAGTTCAAGGCCAGTAGAGGACAGCCAAGGCTATACAGAGAAATCTTGTCTCCAAAAAGCAGGAAAAAAAAGCAAAAAAAAAAAAAAAAAAAAAAAAGCAAGATGTTGACACATAAAAGCATGTGATTTTAAAAAGAATGAGTACTTTATACTATTGCATTAAACTATTTTTATTATTTCTTTGAGAAAGTAGTGCATTTTATCCTTTTATCTCTTCCTGAAACTTTTCCCAGATCCACCTCCATCTCTCTACCCACTCAACTTTCTGCTCTCTTTCTCTGTCTCTTGATTTAATCTGTCAAGTAAAACATATTTTTTTTTCTTAAAGAAAATGAGACTTTACCCAGGAAAGTGGAAGGGTGGAGTTGCTTCCTGTTTGAGGCTGGTTGAATAGTGAAATGTGTGCTGCTTGAGAGCCTGCTTCATAATGGCAGGAGGCCTAGAGCAGCCTGTAAGATGGAACCTGGCCTGAAGGTGTAGGAAGCCCCAAGACTTGCACTGGCTCTGTGAGCAGCCCAGCAGTGTGTTCCCGACCAGGGTGAATCCTGTAGCATTAGTCACTGATTGGAGTTTTCAGTAAATGATTTTATTCATTTTAGAAAGGCTAACCAATAGCCTAAAGCCAATGTCATTGGCACTCCCCAAGTTAGTGTGGTATGAACCCAGGCATGCCTGGTGCCACAAGCTTGCTTCAGTGTGATGTGAGGGAAACAAGAGGGGGCATGTTTTGTGCCACGATCCCCAGACAGTGTAGTGTGAGGAGAAGGGGGATGATTGGTGTATTGAGGAATCAACAGCTGGACAAAGTGCAGTTCAAAAGCTGTTCTGCTCTAGGTTTTTGAGTTGCTGCTGCCCTGCTGTCCTGCCCGCTATCAGTGGTGACTGTTTTCAGTGAGGTCTTGGCCAGCTCTTCAGTCTGGTGTTCTGCCTGGTGACTGAGTTTTTCCTGTTCGCATGCTGATCATACTTGGAAATTATGAGTCATTGAAATGCAGCCATGAGCACTGGGGGTGGGGAGATTAGTAGGGAAAGTTCAGCCAGGACTTCCTGTTCCAACTCAGGGTTATTAACTAGGGGGCAAGCTGGGAACTCCTATGGTGATGATACACCCACATTCAGCTGGCATTTGCAACTCATCAATCTGTTTTAGAGAGGGTATGGGGAGCCCCAATACAAAAAGAAACAATGCAACCTTTTGTAGACCCCAGACCTTCCACTTACTGTTAGCTGGTGAGACTCTTAACTATTCCCATTTGCCACCCTCTTCCAACACACAGCAGCTGCAGCTGCAGTCCTATTTAAAAATCACAGGGCACGATTAGTAACATTACCGATTTAGCAGGAGTTAGAAGACTTATATTCAGAGTGTAGGTAATTGACACCAACAGCACTGTTCTTGTAATTTATGCACTATGATTGATTTCGTTCCCCAGCTCGGCTTACAAGAATGACCACAGCACAGTCAGCTATCCGATTACTGTGCAGAGGGTTTAATCAGTGCTACCCTGCTCTCTGTGCTAGTGCTGGCAGAAAGTGTCTGAGTGGTTTGGCTTCAGAAGTCAGCCTAATTATATGCTAATGTAAAGGAGTTAAGCTTTAGAATCTTTCTTTGAAAGGGACAGTTTACAAATTGTGAAGTCAGCATAAAGAGCATTTGTTACTGATAGGTGCATCATTCATTGATAATTTGGGGGTGTACATAAAATAATGTGTCGCACTGTGTGTGTGTATTCATAGATGCACCTATATGTATGGAGGCCCGGGGTCCAGACTCAGTATCTTCAAGCTGAGCATTGTGGCATACATCTTTAATCTCAGCACTTGGAAGACAGAGGCAGGCAAATATCTGAGTTTGAGATCAGCTTGGTCTATATAGTGAGTCCCAGGACAGCCAGGGCTACACAGAGAGACCCTGTCTCAAAAAACAAACACACAAGCAAGCAAACAAACAAACAAACAAGACTGGTTGCCTTCCTTAATTCCTCTGCACTGCCAAGTCTTTTGTGTGGCTTCAGGGATTGTGCTGATTTGGGAGGCAAGGGAATAAAGAAAAGACAAACAGACAGACACAGAGGCAGCTGGTTGGGTAGGCTTGGCTCTCTGGTGGAGAAACCTCAGCATTTGGAAGCTCACTGTGATGTTATGAAGTTGAACTGAGAGATGGGATGTTGTTCTGCATCAAGCAGTGGCCTAGGTTCTGTTTCCAGTGGGACAGTCCAGGCACTGTTTGCTTCCTGATGGGCACAGGGGCCACTGATATTTAAAGTCCCCGTTTCTCTCTCAGGAGGGACTTGGAGCATTCTAGGTTAGGTTCTTGCACTATATGAGGCTCCCTGTCTCACCAGGGGAGGTAGAAATAAGTTTTCTACAGGGTGTTACAGGTAACTCTTTTAAAATGAGATTTCAGACAGCAGTGAAAACTCCAAAAGCCGGTGATGATACCAAAAATGTTTCAGATCTTTGTCAAGCCTGGCAGAGGATGTGGGAAGACACACAAAACTGGCCAGAAGGCAGGTCCAGTGAGATGCAGGCCTGCAGGCCTGGTGGGTGCTTCATCTGTGATTGCACTGATCTCACAGCAATGCAGCAGGCTTCGCTGGTTTCCAAGGCAGTTGTGCCATTGGTGCTTAACAGGAACTCAAGCCCTGGGCATCCAGCAGCGATTCTTCCCCGGAATTAATGAGTCTTAGATGCTTGTTGTAGAGGAGTGGAGTGAGAGAGCAAGTCAGCTAACCTCTATTTGTGAATCAGGGATTTATAGGGAGGGATTTGAGAGTGAATATTTCTGATTCAATGGGGCTAGAGATGCCAGGGATACTTAATCCATATGTAACAAAACAGCTCTATTATAAGAGGGCAGCACTTAATCATCCTATGGGTTGGGGAGAACCTCCAGGTACAGTTAAAGGTCATCTTGTTAGCACAGGGTGGGCATCTCCAGGAATCTACAGTTGCTTGATGAACAGGTTTCTTATCAAGTAAGGGTTGGGCCTGTTATCTTCCCTGAGGGCTATGTGACACTCCTTATGGGGAACCCTCTGAAGGTTCCCCAGATCAGGCGAAGAAGGGATCCCACTGAGAAAGAGAGTCTATTGTTGTTTTTGTATAGTGCTCAGAGATTATCTGGAAATTCCAGACTTTGACTTTATACCAGGGTCCTACAGTAGGGTTTTTGCACACAGCTGAACAAGGAGGCAGCCTTAAGCAATCTTGTTAGGAACAGTCTCTGTGAGGGAATAGTCTTCAGGTTATAAATATCTGTTGAAAGAAGACTGTGGTGGAAAATTTCTGTCCACATTGCCAACACCCATACACTGACAAGAGGAAGGCTTTGCCATCCCTCTGAGCCTCTCATTGGAGGGGGGTTGCTTTGCCATTTTCTATAGGTCTGAGGCTTTGAAATCCTTGGAATGGTGGTGTACATGTCAGAAGAACACATTCACTTAGAACTCAGTCACTCAGGGCTTCCTCTGCTTTCCACACTCCAACTTGTTTTTTAAAGTAGGGTCTCTCACTGAACCTAGAGTTCAACAGTTCTCCTAGACTGGCTGGTTAGTGAGCTACAGCCCCCTCCCTGTCTCTGCCTTCCCAGTGTTGACATTACAAATCACACTGTTTTGCTGGATTTGACATGGGTTCCAGGCATCTGAAGTCATGCTTGCTAGGAACGTTACCAATTGGGCCATCTTCCCACCCCCACGTGTGTATTTTATAAACTGTAGACAGTTATATATCCTCTGAAATCCCCTAAAATCAGCCACTTACCTACACTAGTGCTGTTCTAAGTCACTTGGGTAAAATTCGAATCCTGATGTACAGTCACATTTGATGCCAACTTCACATTCTAATTAACAATGCTGAACACAAGACGTCTGATAAATGAGGATTATTACATCCATGGAGTCTACTCTCAAAACCGGAGGAAATAATGGAAAAGAAGAGGCAGCTAGTACACATTGTTGAAATAAATCATGATTATGTTTGCCTGTTTATTTAAGGCAGACAGGCATATTCTGAGATTGAGCAATTTCTCTAGCTTCCTGTTCCTTCATGTGATTGTCAATCATGTGAAGCAACCCAGAGGGTCTTAGCTTTCTGTCTTGCTGCATGCCCCCAAGCCTCTGTGCTGGCTTTCTCTGCCTCAGAATGCCTGTGTCACTCTTCTTCCCTTAGGAGCAAGACTATTAATTCTTCAAATCAGCATAAGGGCCACATCCTGAAGTCCCCAGAAGATGCCTCTCTCCACCAAAGCTTCCACTTCCCATTCTCTTTAGAAGCCTGTGACTAGCCCTCATAGTTTTGCCACAAAGCATGGTGAAGGTGAATTTCTTATTTATCATTCTATCAGACCTTAGGGTTTTATTATTGGTTGGTTTTTTGAGACAGGATTTCTCTGTGTAGCAGCTCTGGTTGTCCTTAACTCTAGACTAGTCAGGTCTCAAACTTATGAAGATCCACCTACCTCTGCTGAGATTAAAGGCATCCTCCACCACAACCCAGCAGACCTTAGTTTATTTTGAGAGCAGGAATCTCAAAATAATTAACTAGCTATAGAATCTGTAACAATCCCTGACAAAGATGACAGTTGACAAAAGTTTTCCAAATGTTTTGTGAACTCTGATAAGCCAAATTTCTGTGATGCTACTACATTCAATTAATACCTAAAATTCAATTATAAACACTTTCCTAATACTCAGAAATGTACATGCATGCACAAACAGATGTTATAGATAAGCAAACAGTTTTACAAGTGATGTTATTTAAACCCACTTTGGCAAAGATTTCTGAAAATTTACCACCACTAATGCAGATATACTAGGAAAACCCTGGCCCTTAAGATTGGTCATGGTAAAGACCAGAGAACAAGGTATCCTTGAAGGACAGGATGGTCTGGAATACGAAGTGGGTACTTTAAGCTTGGAAGAAGGGTCCTAGCTTTTACTTGCACCTAACACAACAATTCAGAAAGAGAAATTATTTATTTGAGCTAACCATGTTTAAAGGTTTTGTTCTTAGTTGTTTGGCTACATCAGTTTATAGTGTTTGACAAAGCAAGGACATTATGGAAGAAGGCTGCAAACCTTGTGGAAGCCAGAAGAGAGAGCAAAAGAAAAAGTTAGAGAGGAAAGAGAGAGACAGAGAGAGAGAGACAGAGAGAGAGAGAGAGAGAGAGAGAGAGAGAGAGAGAGAGAGAGAGGGAGAGAGACTGGGATAAGGATAAGATATGATCCTCCAGAACACATACCCAGGACCACCTCTCTCCAACTAGGTCTTACGTCCTAACAGGCCATCATTGTCATCTATCCATTCTCCTTTTATGAACTGACTGCTTTCAGGGCTAGAAAGCTGTTTCTTATACTGTCTTACGTATAAGGTTGTATTGGTCATATACAATTTTCCTGGATCTTAATGTAGTTGTAAAATATGAAGGTTTAGGTGGTCATGACAGATCTAGAGCACAAGACAAACAGTGGCTTCTGGAATGGGGAGGCCTCTCTGACACCGTGCTTCCACACTTGCACCGGCAGGCCAGCAGGCAGGCAGACTTACATTGGAGCAGGCTATATGGTTTTAGGGTCGGCCCACTAATATGATTTGGAGCAAGGTTATCCAAATTCCATGCAATGAAATATATCATTATAAGCATTATGACAAAAATAACATAAAATCAAACAAACAAACAAAAAGCTGAAAGTATTGTACCTATGAAGGGTTAACATTGCTTAGGCAACTATTTTGCAGTGTGGCATGGACCTTGGTGTGTGTGCATTACAAGTGAGAATATATTCCTAATTGTGGGTTTCAGTCACAAGAAAGTGGAAACATCAGGCCCACAGACTTAACTCCAATGGTCTCAATAACTTTAATCTTTTCTGTTTTGACTTCCCAGAAGTAGGATTTGTTGTTTGTTTATAACAGGCTAGTAGGCTGTCTAGTAGGCTAAATAAAGTTCTGTAGATCTTGCTTTTCTAAATTGTGAGTTGAGGCCTGTGCAGGGTTGGGGTTGGGGTTGGGGCTGGGGGATACAGCTCACTTGGCAAAGTGAGCACATGCTTGGCACATGCAAAGTCCTAAATTCAATCCCAAGCACCAATGCAAGAACCAGGCATGGTGGAACATATGTGTTACCCATTACTTAGTAGCGGAGGCTGGAGGATCAGGAGGCCAAGGTCATTGTTGGCCACTCACTAAGTGCAAGGCCAACCTAGGTAACATGTGTCTGTCACTGTGAGTATGGGGAGGTGAAAACAACAGAATGGCTGGAAACTCATGGGCCAGTTAACTTGTAGTAGCAACTCAAGAGAAACATCAAGAGACACTCTATCTCATGAAGGTGGAAGGTGAAGAATGACTTTCAAAAGTTGTCCTATGACCTCCACATACACATTGTGGCACATGCATGCCTTCCAACCACACACATGTGTACATACTCCTCCATCCCACCAAAAAAAAAAAAAAAAAGAAGTTTAAGCAGCAATATACATGGAGAATAGACTCGTGGTTACTATGTAGTTGGGAGGGAAAACAAAAAGGGCAGTATAGGTGAGAACAGAAGGTAGATGTGCAAGTTGAGATGTGAGGCCTGGCAAACAACTTCCTTGAAACTGACCAAGAGAGTAGGTTTTGGTGTTCTTTGCTCACAAACAGTGGATAACTATGGAAGATAGCTATGCTAGTTTGTTTGACTCCAGTTATCATTTTGTTATGCAAGTGTCAAGGTATCAAGTCATACACCTTAAATATAGAGATCTCCATAGTGAGACACTGGTCCAAATAGCACTTGAAATTAGTAGTTGACTCCCCAAGGGGATGGCGAATGACAGGCTAGGCTTTCTCTGCAGCTTCCCAGGGTCCCTCCTTAGCCTGGTATGGGAGATTTTCTCATCCCATCACAGTGTTTGATATAACTCTATGTTATTTTTGTCTATTGCTGGAGTCTTGCTGTTCATTCTGCAGATACTTTTCTCAACTCATCACTTCCTCTAACTCCTTAATCTGACGCTCTTCACTTAGAGGTCTCATTTAGGATCAGCAGTGACCCCAATAAAATGAACAGGTATTAACATTCTTTCATAGGGCTTGACAGCTCCCTCCTCACCCACTCAGGACCCTATACATAGCAGATACTCTGTAACTGCCACTGATTGGCAGGGGACATTTTCATAAACTCATGTAAAATTCAGCCAGTGGGAATGCTGTGAGAACAGCAGGCCTGCATTCCCTTCCTCTAATCTCCCCCTTCAGAAATTGGAATTTCTTAAATGAAATGTAAAGGAGCCTCAGGCTGACACTGCTTATTTCTGTCAAGAGTTAATTATGTGTGGAGTCTAAGGGGACTTCCTGTGTGGCTCATAAGGGGAGTGATGAGGGGGCATTAAGTGATAGAGCTGGCTAATGGAAAGGAATTCTGGGCTTACTTTAAAGATTGGATGTTTCATCTGTTTTGGGGGGAGATATTTTCACCCATACATTTTAGTGATGCTTATTGAAAAAGAGAAAATACTTAACTTTTGAGAAAAATCATTTGACTGACTATCTCTTTGCATTATCAGATTGGGGGAAAAAAGGAAATTCATCATGTTATCTGGACTGCAATTCTTAGGA
The DNA here is from genome assembly GCA_907169655.1 of Acomys percivali. Classification (NCBI taxonomy): domain Eukaryota; kingdom Metazoa; phylum Chordata; class Mammalia; order Rodentia; family Muridae; genus Acomys; species Acomys percivali. The sequence goes on along the minus strand of OU015751.1, from coordinate 62,260,986 downwards.
AGTATAAGTCTTGACACTGTGTCAATCTTCAAGTGGTTGACATGAATCAAAGACTATATGGGAATGTTTCATCCCAGCACAGTTTTGCAAATATTGACTAATTTTAAAAATATTTTTATTAGCATATATTAATTATATATAACATTGGGTTTCATTGTGAGATTTTTAATACAGGCACATAAAGTATTTTGATCATATCCACATTTCATCTCTGTTAACCTCTCTTTCTAAAATGTTTTTATTACATTTGTTTATTTGTGTTTGTTTTGGGGAGGGAGGGCATGTGCCACAATACACATGTGCAGGTCAAAGAACAGCTTGGAGTAATCAGCCCTCTACCTCTACCATGTGGGCCCTGAGGATCAAACACAGCTTGGCGTGTGGATGACAAGAACCTTTACCTGCTGTGCCACGTCACTGCTTCCTGTTACCCTCTAATGTTGCTCTCTCCTACCACCACTTAATCTCTTCCTCTTCCTAAATAGCTCTCCTTTTGTTTTCAAAAATTTTTTTCCTTCGTGACTTAGTGGGTTGTTTACAGGTAACTATTCCTTGCTAGTGGCTGCCACTGGAGAAAATTTCTCTCCCTCTTCCACAAACCATTAACTGCATAACCCATCTCCTTCCACGTATTGATCACAGCTGCTGTGATCCAGACTGCAACAGTCTTGTGATGCCCAGAAGTCAGTATTCCACACTACCCCCATACCTCATCCTCCAGCTTTTCCATTCTCTTTTCTCTATCTTCTCTAGTGTACTCTGAGGCTCAGATGGGTGACATAGGTGTCACATTCAGGTTGAACACTCATTATTCTCAGTATTATAAGTTTATGTAGTTCTTGGTAGCCACTGCAAAAAGAAGCTTCTCTATCACCATAGCTGACAACAAAACTATTCTATGAGCATAAACATAGTCATTTAGAAGGCGATTTGACGGTCACATTGCATCAATTTAGCAGAACAATAGCAGTAGCTTCCTCCTAGGACTTATGATCTCCTCAGCCATATGCTTTTAAACTGGTTTGTAGTATAAGATGTGAGTTTTCAAATCTAATCAGAAAGAGGTTGGTTACTCCCATAACAAGATTTGGCAGTATTGCACAAGTGCGCCCATCTTGCCTAGATGTGTTCTTGCACATGGAGTCCACAGCTGAGTAATACTGCTGATGGAAATTCTCTTCCATCAGCCTATGCACCACCTTCTGATACCACGAAACCTAGCCAGTAGGGATGACACTTCCAGCTTAGTCGCCGGTTGATTTATCTATATCCTATGACCAAAGGTGTAGTGTCTTCAGCAAGATTCTTACTACCTGGTTCTAGTGGCCAAGAAAATATGGAATTTCTTTTTAAAGATTTTTTACATGTGGAATGGCTATAAACAGGAGGATGGGCCATAAAAAGGTAATTGTCTACTTTGTGGAGTGGTTTAAGGGACAACTTTCTCTAACTTCAGTTGTCATGCAAGCTTTGCAGTCATTGGTCAAAAGGAGTTTGGCATATCCCTGAATCTCTCTTTCCATCTATATAAATAAAGCCACCAAGATCAGGGAATGGCTCTGCTGGTAGAGAGATTACATAGCAAGTGTGAAGAGTTAAATTTGACCCTCATAATTCATATATATTTCCTGGTGAAGAGACTCGAGTAGCTTTGTAAATTACAGCTGGGGAGGGGGAGAGGGCAATCCCTGTGACTAAGTGGTCAGCCAATCTAACCTATTTTGTGAGCTCCAGACCAATGGGAGTCTCTGTCTCAAAGCAAGTCTGTAGCATTCCTAAAGATAGCACTTGACGTTGTCCTCCAGGCTCCATGTGCTCAGGTGCACCCTCTCACATACTACATGGACATGGACATGCACATACAGACATTTAAGAAACAAAACAAATGAGAATTCAGGTGTGGTGGAATGTGTGCACAGGTGCATGTGTGTACATGTGGATACCAAAGGACAACCCTATATGTTTTTCCTTAGGACTTTGTATTTTGAGCCAGGGAATCTTATTGGCCCAGAGCTTATCTAAGTAGGCAAGACTAACTTAGCAGAGAGCCCCAGGGATCCACCTGCCACTACCTTCCCAGTGCCTGGTGTATAAGCACACACAACCATGCCTTAATTTCTAACTCAGTTCTGGCAATTGAAATCAGGTCTTCATGTTCACAGAGCAAGCAATTTTACTGAGTAAGCCATCTCCACAGCTCTCTGCCACTGTCCCTAATTTGCATTGTGTTAACTTCATCATCTGCCTCCTTCAGCACTGGCACCAGATAATTTTAAGCTGATTCCCAAAAAATCAAATCAAACAATGAGCATTTGCCAACACTAAAACTCCTTCAGAAAAACAAGAGATACAGGCCCTGAAGGCAATTTAAAGAGAGAAGCCACAATACAGTTTTGAGTGATGCACAAGTATGTTGTTGCCTGGGGTAGTTTTTTTTTTTTGTTTGGTACAATGTTCATTTTGATATGGAAGAGTTTGTATATTTTTAAAAGCCAGTTCCTTAAAATGACATTTATAGCTAAGTCACTTTGAATTGAGTTTTAAAATGGTCTTAGTGAATGAAGACTTTGGGTGACCTTCTTTAAGAAAAACATAATTGAAGGAAATTTACATCCTGTAGTGGAGAAAACACTCTTGAAAAAGGCTCAGTGGTGGTATTGTTAGAACTAACCAACACATTTCCTATTGGCTTGTAACTCAACACTGTTAGGATTCCACTGGGAGTAGGGAGTAGTTCCGTAGGTAAAACACTTGGTCTTCAAACACAAAGATGTAGGCCCATCCTTATAGATCATGTGAAAAAGCAGGGAGTGGCTGTTTGCCTAGCTTCCCAGTGCTGGCAATACAGAGACAGAGGATCCACTTCTTGGTGAGGTTCAGCCCAGTGAGGCACCTTGTGTCCTTAAACAAAGTGTCTGAGGAATGACACTTGAGGGTGTTCTCTGGCATGTATATACCATACCTCCCCCCCCACAACACACACACACACACACACACACACACACACACACACACACACACACAGAGTTAGTTCACAAGCAGATACACTAGCCTGCCTCTAGGTTGCTTAGCAACCTCTGACATCATTATCTGCCACCAGGTATATGCCAGACACCCTTCAGGTCTACAGCAGATATAAAAGGGCCAACCTGCTGCCCCCTCTCTCTCCCTCCCTCCCTCCCTTGCTCCCTCCCTCCCTCTCTCTCTCTCTCTCTCTTGCATTCTTTCTGCCTAGGTTTCCTTTCTCCCTTCCGGTGTCTGGGACACCCTCCCCTCCCCAATCTCTCTTTCTCCCACTGTCTCTCCATCTCTCTCTCTCCTCACTGCCCACTCAGCCCCTAACTCCTCCCCCCTTTCCTTCCCACAAATAAATCTCTCTGTATTAGCTCTGTTGTTTCTCTTTCTGTATATTTTTAATGACAACACACACACACACACACACACACACACACACACACACTCACACACACACATACCACTGGTTAATCATCCTGTAAGCTTGACTAAGATCTTCAGACTTTCTGGGACCCCATTTTCATATTATAGTTGTAAAATCATGATATTACCTTCTACAATGGTTTATACCTCCACTTGGTCTAACCAACACTCAAATATTTGGCCAGACATGATTATAGCTGCCTTGGAAAAGACATTTTTGATAAAATTAACATTAAATGGACAGGCTGTTTTCCTTCAGTGCTGTTATGGAGCACAAGATCTTACACATGCTAGGGAGGCGATGTTCCATTTATCTACACACCTAGCCCTAAATGTGTGGATTCTGAGTCAAAAGCATTATTCCCCATGAAGTGGGAATGTCTTGCCTTATCACCAGAAGGTCTTGACCTCTTCTTGAGCAGGAATTTACGAGTAAATAGTCTCTGTATCCGGGTTGTAGTCTCACCCATTCTGGTACTGTCCACCAACAGCCTCGTAACTAGATTGGCAATTTTCTTTTACATTTTTATGTATTTATTTGTTTATTTTCTAGTTTATGTAAGTGAACCCACTAGCACTTGTGTGGAGATAAGATGATAAATAATTTGCTGGAGTTTTTCTCTCTCTTCCTATCATGTGTGTGTGCTGGGGATTGAACTCAGGTCATCAGGCTTGGCAGTAATACTTTTATCCATTGACGTATCTTCACAGTGCTGGCAGTTCCTTAATGTAACTGTCTCCATCAGTGTAAAATCTGTTTCTATGGGGAACCTTGAGGAACACATTTACTCCAGAGGCTTCTGACTGCAGGAAGGGTAAAGGATGGAAGAAACCCTGTTTGCCACAGCCCTGGGCCATTACCAACAGCTTCTCTTAGGAACACCTTCTTCCCCTTCCCTCTCTTTCTTTGCTGAACTTCATTTTTCCCATACAGAAAATAGAAGAGGTTGGAGGCAGAAGATAACTTCCAAATGCTTTGATGGTCTCTCTGTGTATAGGAAGTGCCATGCTCGAGCTGTGACATGCAAATGCTGACCAGATTGGGTGCTACCAAGGGAGAGACATGTGAGATGTACAGAGATATTTGTGTAAAAGTAAACCTTTTCTGGGGTATGCAAAGATTTAGGGGCATCAATGGGGAACTCCTGATCACCTTATAAATATCCTGTCAAGTCTGAGTAGTTGGGGAAAGCAGAGTATGATCTCTGACTCTGTCAGACGATACTGGGGGAAAGTCCCTGCTGCACCTGTGCTTTCATGTGTGCATCTGTGCATCTGTGAGGGACAAAAGGTGGAGGGGCAGTCTTTTGAAGTATTCGAAAGAACTCAGGACCAGGGTAAAAATCACAATACACCCCCTACCCTCCCACTCCTCCACCCCCTACCCCTCTACCCTCTTGACCTCTCCCCCCTCCCCTAACCCCCCCCCCCCAGGCCCCAACATCTCCCCCACACCCCCACATCCTCCAGCCCTCCATACCCCCCACCCTCTCCTGTCTGAAAGATCAAGTCCAGAATAGCTTTTGTTAGGGGAGAGCATGACCCCTGCTGGCCTGGAATACCAGTTCTCATGAGGCAGAGGCAGGAAGATTGCCTATGACTTTAAGGCCTGCCAGGGCACCTCGTGAGAAGAAAAACCAGAGTTCCAGGTTGTTTATTAACTATGTTCCTAAATGGTTCACTGGAAAAGTTGCCCAGTGTTATTTCAGGACCTGTGTTCCCCCTCCTGCTCCTCTTCCTCCTCCTCCTCCTTCTCCTCCTCCTCCTCCTCCTCCTCCTCCTCCTCCTCCTCCTCCTCCT
>OU015751.1:62237533-62255648 GCA_907169655.1 Acomys percivali | reverse complement strand
TCCTCCTCCTCCTCCTCCTCCTCCTCCTCCTCCTCCTCCTCCTCCTCTTCTTCTTCTTCTTCTTCTTCTTCTTCTTCTTCTTCTTCTTCTTCTTCAGGAAATTTTAATTATTTAAGACAGGGTTTCTCTGTGTAGCTCTGGCTGTCGTGGAACTTGAGCTGTAGTCTAGGCTAGCCTGAAATTCACAGAGATCCATCTGCTTCTTCATGGGATTAAGGCATATGTCACCACTGCCTGGCTGCTCTTTCCATTCTTTTTCTTTTTTTTTTTTATAAACATGTTAATTTAATTTTTTATTATTCTTTTTGGTTTTCTTTTTTTGCATATACTCTTTTTCCATTCTTAACCAGTAAAGAGGATAAATACTTAAGGTGACTTGCGAACACTTTGTGTGTTTGAGCCATTGGGCATAATAACTGGATAAACCTTTGTAAACTTGCTGGTGCTTTGCAAGCCAAGTGATTATCAAGGTTATAGCATACTCACAAGTGACTCTGATGAAGAAAGTCTGCCTGAAAGAGTCTATTTCCTGATATTTGAGTTTTCTATTTTCTTCCTGGTATACACAGTGAACCCATATCACAATGGATGATATCCCAAGCCAATGGGCAAGGCTGGCAACTGCTTACACATGTGGAATGGAGAGGCTAGAGTTCAGCTTCCCATTCAATGAACTGCTGCCTATAGCCCTTCAACTGAGTTCTAGCCCACTGGCTTGCACCTATTGCTTAATGTGTTGGAGTCATTTTAGGCACATTCACTTTCCTGGCAGTCCTCTCTCTGAAGGTACATGGCAGGCCTTGGAGATGGCTCAGCAGGTAAGACTGCTTGCTATGCAGGAGTATCTGGGATTGGATCTACAACATCCACATAAAAAGCCTGGGTGGCCTCTCATGCCTAAACCCCAGCACTGTGGGGTAGAACAGAGACAGAGGATGGACAGGGCTTGCTGGCTGTCATCCTAGCTCCAGGATTAGTGAGGGGAAAGGAGAGCAAGAACAGGGCACATATCATCCATCTTCTTTTGGCCTATACTAATGTGTGGGTACATATATCACCCACGTACGAAAGGGGTGGGTGGAGAGGGAGAGAGAGGAGTGGAAGGCTTTGCTTCCATTTTCTGTAGAAAAAAAAATCACATCATACAAGGCTTTGGCAAAAGACAGCTTCTCTTTTTCTCAAGCACCATCATAGCAATGATGATTACTCAGTCTCCCATATCAAATTTTGGGTCCCTGTTTATAAACTTTCACTGAAAACAATTGTTAACTCTGGCATCAGCATGCACACTTCTGCATGCAACTCCCAATCAGCACATATTTAATGCACAATGATTAGTAGATTTCAAGCATGGTTCTTGGGGCAGGGAAGACATTGGTAAATAGACCTTACATTTCATGGGAGCACAAAAAGACATCCTCACTTAGCACATTAAAAATTAATGTTATCTATGGGAAAGAACACACAACCAATTGGAGAGCCTCTGATTGTCTGGAAATCTGGGCTGCATTTCCTGCAGACAGGCCTCTTTGAGAGGGTAAAGGAATACTTCAGCTTGGTGGCATTATTATGACAACAGCTGTCAGGTATAGGAAGCAAGACAGGCTTATGTCTTCAAAAACAGCTTTCCAAATAAAGGCATCAGAAGAGTCAAAGAGAAGTTTGTGAAGTACACTGAGGAAGGTTAAAAGTAGAAGAGACTGGGTGAGTGTGGAGAGTAAGACCAGATCTGGCAGGATCTCAGACACCACCATCAGGGCTCTAGCTTGGATGAACTGAGATGGAAAGTAGCCTGAAGGTTTTATTTAAGAGGGATACATGTCCTGCCTTATATTTTCAAAGGACCATTGTGACTGCTATATTGTGAAGAGACAGAGGTGTGAAAATGAGGAGGCCACTTGGGAAACAACTGCTTTCTTCTTGAGAGACGACTGTGGTTTAGATCAGGGTGGCAGCAATGCGGGTGTATAAGACAACTAGCTATATTAAGCTCTGGACTCGAGTGCAGTGTACGAATTTGCAAAGGATAAAAGATAGGACCAGCAAAGAAACTAAAAGGAAGAAAAAAGAGGCAGGAAGTTCAGGAGTCATCCAGGACTACCGAAAAGTTTGAGGCCAGTCTGAGTTACCTGAGACAGTGTTCGAACCAACCAAGCAACAACCAACCAACCAACCAACCGAAATATTGATAAAACAGTGAATGGAATGGTGTAGACAGGAAATTAGGGGGAAACTCAATAGAGGGCTGGGAATGCAGCTCAGTTGGTAGAGTGCTTGGTAGAGTGCATAGAAGTCTGGGTTTCATTCCTAGCACTTTATAAAACTGGGCATGGTGGCACATGTCTGTGCTCCCAGCATTTGGGAGATGGAGGCAGAAAGATTAGGAATTCAAGGCCTTCTGCAACTACCTAGTGAGTACAACAAGGAAAGCCTGGGCTAGTACCTGATAGCCTGCTCAAACACAAACAAATGAACATACAGAACTGGGTAGATCATTGACACTGATGATAAATCATTTAGGATAAGTATAAATTCACCCTTGAATTTCCTTGGGTGGAAGACCCTGGTAACCTTGAGACAGTCCAATTGAGTCTGCTTGAAGGCAAATACCTGATGGGTGATGGGGCAGATTTAAAGGGATACATGAATGAAGACATTTTGTCTATGATGTACCTGCCTTTCTGATCTGAGGCAATGACTGGAGGAACTAACATATGGATGTCCTTATCCATGCTTGTTTCTCTGGCTGCATGAGTGTTTGCAAAGAGCTTATCTTGTGCCTGTTATGAAATAGAAAGTAATCAATAAACTCATCAATGAAGCATGAGCAACCCTGATAAGACCTGATAAACCTTCCTGGAGATCATATCCAAAGGGAGAGAGAGAAAGACAGATGAATACAGAGAAGCCATGTAATTGATCACTGTTTCCAATGAGAAGTATGGTGTGGGTCACAGCCTTGTAGGATATAGATGTGATGCTTCTTTATGGGGGTAAAGAAAACAAGCAGAGACATAGAATAATGGCTTCCCTGAACTACACACTGGAGTGGTAGGATGGAGCAGCCACCTGAAGTATATTTTGTAGGTAAATGTGACTCCTCTCCACTTGAAAGATGAGACCCTAGTGCAATGACATTTGGTAGTGCAATGACATTTGAGGGATAATTAGGACATGAAGAATAGGATTAGTGCCTTTATAAGAAGAGACACCAGGAAAACTCCCAGGACATGATGTTATTGTTATAGCAGCTGTATTTAGATGGATATGAACCTTACCCTAAATGGGCAGAAGACTCTTTCAGCATAAGGAAAAGATCTGTAATAGTAGAGGTGTTAAGATGGAAGAGTATAGGAGGAGGGAAGAAGAGAGGGTCTCATTGGTTGGAGTGGGTGAGTTCGGAGGAAGGCAGAGAGAAAGAACATGGGCAGCAAAGCATATATGTAAAGCTACAAGGTCTTAGAGTGAGTTTCTGCAGTGGTCACATACTGTATATTGTGATGAGGGGATGGTGGCTGTGGAGTTGGTGACAAATGTAACTCAAGCTTTTTTTTTGAGTAACCCTGCTGATGGACTGGGGATAATGAATGAAAGAATAGAACAAGTTGACAATTGCTCTTCTATGGGGGCTAAGTTGGTAGCTCAGAAGGTGGACGGCTTGCCGAGCATGCACGAGGCACTGTTTGATCCCCAGAAGTGCATAGGCCAGGCATGATGGCTCATGCCTGTTATTCCACCACTCAGGAGATAGAAGCAGGAGGATCAGAATTCAAAGTTATATTCAGGTACATAATGAGTTTTGAAACCAGCTTGGATAATAACAAACTACTTTTTTGCATGGGTAGTCAGCTATGCGAGGGCCATTATCTAGCAAGAAAATGTCTGGTGATAACAATGTGAGGAGGTGAAGAGGAAGTGGGGTTTGAAGCAGAGAATTGGTTTGAAAATAAGAGAGTTTAACAAATTTTGAGGTAAAATGTTTTGAGAAGTAGGAAGCCCAGAGTGGTGGTGCAGACCTATGATCACAGCACTTGGGAAGCTGCAAAACCAGCCTGGGTTACATAGCCGACCCCAAACCATCCAACAAACCAACAAATAAAAATCCAGCCTACTAGACCAAATATTTCTAGTAGGTATTAGTGTTTGGAGACTATGGTGGTCCTAGCACTAATGCCTTCAGAGCCCATGAGGTTTGTCCAACAAAGATTCTTTTTTTGCTTGTTTGTAGAGTATGGTGGTTTGGATGAGACTCATATATTTGAATGCTTAGTCACCAGGGAGTGGAACTGTTTCAAAGGATTACAGGAATTAGGAGGTATAGTCTTATTGGTGTAGGTGTGGCCTTGTTGGAGGAAGTGTGTCAATGGGGGTGGGCTTGAGTTTTCAAAAGCCCATGCCAGGCCCAGTGTGTGTGTGTGTGTGTGTGTGTGTGTGTGTGTGTGTGTGTGTGTATCTAAGTCTGAGGATGGATAAACTGAGGAAGTCAGTTCTTTCCTTCCACCATATGTATGTCCCAGGGATGGAACTCAGAGCATCAGGCTTAGTACCAGTTACCTTTACTTGGTGATCCATCTTGCCAGCCCTGCTGTCTTGGTTCATGAGTCAGGGCTTCACACTGTAGCCTATGCTGGCCTCTTGTCCAGCAGAGGCCAGGGCTGATTGGCCTGCACAGCCATGCTGGGCTTCTTTTCTATCTGGCAACTTGCTGCAGGTTTAGCCTCTTTTTGAATTCACCTTTATTTCCCTGGGCTCAGAGGGAGCACTTTATGAACACAGAGGATGGTAGATAGCACAGACAGTTCCTGATTGAGGCTAAGACTAGGAAGAGAAAATGGCTTTTGATGGGTTGAAATGGGATGCTGGATGCCAGAGAGGTGGGCTTGGGATCCTGTTCCAGCAAGCAGCAGCACGTAATGGCTTCCACACTGTGCCTTGTGGCTGCAGACTGCTCTGTCTTCTTGGAGCTAGAGGAGAGTTCATGACAAGGCAGGGTGGAAACCTGACTCACTGGCACACAGTTACAGCCTTTTGTCTCTGATTCTGACTTGGAAGTGACTCATGGGTTGGAAAAAACCTTTTGGAAGCAAATGTGAGGGAAAGAAAGGCAGTTCGCCTTGACTGAGTTTTATCATAAGATAAAGTGTGGACCTGCTCTCCCATACACTCTGGGAAGCTCACACCGTTTCAGCTTTCCTCCTACCAAAGGTTATGAAGCCTGACCGGTCACTCATTTTCAAGATTCCTCTGAAATGCAATTTAGAGAGATATAATCTCTCTTTTTCTATTCACTCCAATAAACCTTAATAGCATGAGGGCAGGGCAGATGGGCTTCTAGAAGCCTAAGCAATGTGTAACATTCCCCTTTTACATTAACCAAAGTCCCTGCTTCCAACAGCCATTAGGCGGCTTCCCAGACATTCAAAGCGGGCCCCTGCAATCTAAAGTGGACTTACTGAGCATCTGCTCCTGGGGACTGAGACTAAGGCTTATACACTCTGGGAACACAGCTCAAAACAATGGGCTCACATGAGGTCTGGAGGGCCAGTTCTGAATTCCTCTGAGATCTTGGGCAACTAGGATTAAGACATGTAGTTTGGCTTGGGGATTGGGGTGGAAGTAACATAGATATAAATTAGGTTAAAAAAGATAGAGAATTTCTTGTAAAAACCAAACCAAACCGAAACCAAAAAACTAAGCTGTCACAAAGACTGTAGGGCAGGCAGGGCTCTACCAGGAGCATGATGTGACCCATAACCTCAGAGCCCCTGCTGCCTTCTCTGCTCTGTTCTCCATATTTGTCTCTGACTATCTCTGTCTTCATACTGGCTAATCCCTCCTACACTAGGCCAGGAAATGGGGTCACGTAGAACTGTATAATTTCTTTCAGTTTATCCCTAGGGAGAAATTGTCTTTTATACTTCCAGTTTCAAATTCCCTAAAAAGGCTTCTGATTAGATTAAAATGTGTCACCACTAGCATCCTGGACCAAGCCTCAGGGACACAGTAGGAGCTGGGGTGAGTTGGGCCCAGTGTAATCCTCACCTCGTGTACTGTGTACTAAGTGGTTCTTCTGGGAAGCTCGTGGGTGTGGAAAGACCAGAAGGGGCTGCAGCTTCAACCAGGACCGGAGGGTAAAGGCAGAGTTTAAGAAACCAAAGGTCTGCAAGCTGTTTTCAGAACCAGCCACAGGGGCTTTGAAAGAAAAATTTTGGAAAAATCTACGTGGGAGGAAAGTAGTTGTCTGCTGTCCGTTTTCGGTGCTGTGGTCACACACAGGCTGAGTAGTCCACAAAGACTTGAGTAGTCCCCGGGTCTCTAAAGCAACTAGTTTGCTTTCATCTCTGCACATGCCTCTCTGTCCTAGCTAAGACTTCCGGTAGCATTTGCACAGGCCTAGGGGAAGCAGACTAGGGGCCTCTCCTCCCCTGGTGGCACTAGCTGATTGTCTGAGAGTGCTAAAAGAAAGGCCAGGACTTTACAAGGAGACGCCAGCTGGGTGGCACAGGCCGTGATCTAGTTGGTTGTACAGGTCTGAGGGATTCTCAGACTTTTAACGCAAATTCAGGTAAGGGTAACCTAGCCTGCTGAACACCTAGTCTTGAAAACAGCTGAGTACTCAGTGATCAGTTTGCAAGGTGGAAACAGGAGCCTACACTGTGCACCTGTTAGAAAACAAGCAAACCATGGTCCACACAATGTCACCAGAGCTGAGGTGCAGTTTCCTAGAGGCTCTCTGCAGAGGGAGATCTGCCAGGGAAAGGGACTTTGAGCTTTCCAGAGGAGGACAGTATTTTCTGTGTAGGTGTGTGGGGTCGGGTGGGGCAAGGCCTTCCTCAGTGACTGCTGCTGGCTTTGTAACCTGCTCTGCCACATGGTATGAGCTTGGAGGTGGGTGGTGGCACCAGTTATATCAGCCAGAGGAATTTTTGGATAAACATAAGCATCAGAGTCCCCCTCCCCCAAGCTCAAGCCCCCCTCTTGGCTTGGTGGCAGGGTCCCTGCCTAAGGCTGAGATCCAGCCTGGCCAGGCAGCTGCCGCAGCTCCCCTCCCCCGCTGGCCTGCGAGCCCATTTTCGCTCGGCTGGTCTCTGCGCCACCGGATGGATGGCGCCCCACCCCCAGCTCCTCTGCTCAGTCATTCAGACTTGGAAAGTCAATAACACGCTGACATCATCAGGGGTTTGTGTATTATTACACGGCTACTTTCCAGAATACCTGGCATTATCTAAGAGAGGAGCACTCGATTGCACCAGCAAGGCCCGGAGCGGAGTCTGCAGCCCCAGGGAGGCTCGGCTGCTGCAGCCAGGCCCTTTTTTCCACCGGGAGTACCTCCAGGGCACCAATTAGGAACAGATGGTGGCTGCTGCTCTAAAAGCAGATGCACTTTAGATATCGATACAGATTCATTTTGGCTTGGGGGTGCATTCATAAGTCACCCTCAAGTGACCTCCATTTCTTTCTAATACACACATGCCCTGACTTTTGGTCCTTAAAGAGCTTTTTCAGTGATCCTCACAAAGGCAAAAAAGAAAGGCATTTGCTCTAACCAGAAGCCTTAGCCTGCCTCTTGAGGGTTGGGGGTGTTACGTAATCACCATTGCGGGTGATTAGGGCTTTGCTTTTCCTCCAAAGCTGAACTGGCAGTTTTGGTGCCTGAGTTTCTCTTTAAGCTTCATGCAGGGCAAACACACAGAAAAACATGGCCCAGATTTATGGTGCAAAACTGCTCTCCAAGCAAATTGCCTTAGTATTCTGTTTCGGTTCTGGAGCAGGGAAGTAGATGAATTTGTTGTTAATTAAGATCTCTTTATCTTAGGGTTCTGGCGTTTCCTTTACCTAAAATGAGCTTTTAAAAATAGTTTTATGCATTTTAGCGGCTCACTTCCCTCTTCCTTGCTGCAAACGGAACGTGAAATTAGCTTTGATACTAATTAATTGCATAGATTGCTGCCATTTTGTTTTAAGAACACAGTCACATAACTCTCACAACATGGTGTCTTTTCTGTTTGGTCAAACAATCTATTTACAGACACAGGGCAGATCTCCTTTAAATTCTCTTCAGTATTTTTAATTGGGAAAAAAAAATGGCAGCCAGCCCTAATTTGGAGACTGACAAGGGGAAGGGCTGTTCCTCCTTGGCCTCATCTTACCCCTCCTGCTCCAGGCTGGGAGCGGCCTGATTTAAAAGTCCTGAAGTGCTCCCCTGGAGGAAGCAGAACAGACAGCGCTCAACTAGTACGGGTTTCTCCCCTGCAGTCAGTCATTTCAGTAGCTAAATTGCATAGCAAAGAAAGACTCTGAAGCTGTCATTTCTTGAATCCAGCCATGGATGCTGTGTGCACAGCCAAGAGTCAGGGCAAGAACCTCCAAGCTGGACACACTCCCCTCCCCCTACCCCCCTCCTGCCCTCCACATACACCACCTTTGAGGTGGTGAGAAGTGCAGAAAGATATAAATTATAGGTCACAAAGAAAAAAGAACCCTCGCTTTGGAGTCTGATTGAAACCTCTAGCCAGCTGAAAAGCAATATATCTTGTTATAATTTGCTGTGAAGGTTGCTGTCATGCAAACAGTATACGTGTATATGTGCGTGCAGGTCTAAGTGTGAGAAGGTTAGAGGACAACCTCAAGTGTTGTTCCTCACCTTGTGATTTCCACTTTCTCTGTGAGATGGGGGTTTCTCAGGTCTTTGTGCGTATGAACGTTTGTTTCTATGTGTGCATGTGTGCAAGAGGTTGGGGGCTCAGAGATAAAGGTACTGGGGAACTGATCTCTCATCCTCTGCAAAGGCCAAAAGCTCTTAAGTCCTAGCTCCAGCTAGGATTCCTTGAAGTAGGCCATATTAGCTGGCCAGAGAGTTCCAGCTACCTGCCAGCTCCCACCTCCCACTTTGACGTGCACATTATAGGAAATCAAACCCAGGTCCTCACACTTGTAGAGCAAGTGCTGTACTGATTAAGCTATCTCCCCAACCCCCAGATCCTTTTACCTAGAAACAGTTTATGTCAAAAATAGCAATGAACCATTGCTAAAGACCCAAGCCTATACGATCTTTTATTTTTCTCCAGGATATTGTTTGGGAAGCTTAAAAACATGATTGTTAAACCCACGCCTTTACCAACTGAGCTGTCTCACTACCTTTAACTATCATGTTTGCAAGCTTCTGAAACAATATTTGCCAGCTGCTTAGAACTCTTTTAGATGGCTCAGGAGCAGAGTACTCTAACTTGGTTTTGAAAAACAGAGTTTTGAAATATACCTGTTCTTTACCCAAACTTGAGATAGGGTCTCACTATGCTGCTTAGGTTGGTCTTAAACAACTTGGCTCAAGCACTTGCCCCAGCATCGTCTCCCAGTTAGGTGAGACTGCAGATGTGAACCACCATATGCAGCCCTACTAGAGAGAATCAGAAATAGGAGCATGTCCACATTTATTGCCACTCTACACACAAAAGCTAGGAAATGGAGCCAGCTTTGGTTTGGTGTCCACTAACTGATTTATGGATAAGGAAAAGGTGAGGTAACCCAGGCTTGAAAAGACAAACAGTGCATTCTCTCTCTCTCTCTCTCTCTCTCTCTCTCTCTCTCTCTCTGTCTCTCTCTCTCTGTCTCTCTCTCTCTCTGTCTCTCTCTCTCTGTCTCTTTCATGCAGAATCTAGCTTTAAATTTTTATATAAGTGTGTTTATGTGTGAGTAAGTGTGGATAGAGGTCAAGAAATAAGAAAGGGGTCCACAAGTTGGGGGGAAAAAGAAACTTTGATGGAGAAGGGTAGGGAGGGCAATAGAACACGTGTAGGATGAGAATGGAAGGGGAATTACTCAGTGGGGATGGGGTGAGGGAGGAGGGAGAGGGGGCACTGAATCAAACTAATTATCTGAAATCACCATAAGAAAATATGTTATTTTGTATGCTGATTAATACATAAATTATCAAATACATAAACTGTGGGCAAGATTTTCAATCCATTGTTCACTGGTATTTTGGGTTAAAAATTAGAGGAATAAATCAGAAAAACAGGAATAGGATATGTTGGTACTTAACTGTAAACCCAGCAGGCAGGGGGCTGAGGCAAGCTGATGTTGAGTTGGAGGTCTTATATAGCAAATCTCTGTCTATAAAAAAATGAACAAATAAATTAGAAAACAGGTAAAATGGAGCTTTTAGTAAATTTCAAAAATTGAATTTAGAAATTTTTTTTGTGTTGAGCTGTTATTATTTCAAAATCTTATTAGTTTCTATGCACATCTAGCCATGAATGTTCTTGAATGGTTCTTGAACCTGGATGGGACAAGGCAACCAACCAAAGGGCCAAGGGGAGTAGACGAGGCTGACTAGAGGCTGAGGGGAGGGATTTAGCCCTTGGTGGTGTTCAGGGGTCCTGCTTGACCAATTCTATTTTGCTTTGCAAAAGAAACAACATCAACAACAGAAATCCAAATTGGAATAAAACTTTGGTGTTGTTATTTCGCAGTAAAGAAAGAAAGAAAGAAACAAACACACATACAAAACGATATCTTTTTCTGTAAAGGAAATAGCTTCAGGCAATACAAACCACAGTGACTACTGGGTAGAGCTGAAAGCAAATGCTGCATGTAATATGCTAATTGATGGATCTTGAAATTTATTTCTTGAGTTGGATGTAGCTTAGTTAGTAGAGTGTTTCCCTAGAGTGTGAGAAGCCGTGAGTTTGACCTCTAGCATCTCATAAAACTGGTTGGGAAGGGAAAAGTCATGCCTGTCACTCTAGTGCTTGGGAGATGGGGACAGAAGGAACAGAACTTAAGATGGCCCTCAGCTACATAGTGATGAGACTCTCAAACAAACAGCAAACAAACAAGACAACAACAACATCATCATCAAACAAAACAAAACAAAACAAAAAGAATTAAAATCTCCATCCTCTCCCCTCACTGTCCTGGAACTCATGCTCTACAGATCAGGCTAACCTCAAACTCAGAGGTCAGCCTTCCTCTGTCTCCAAAGTGCTGAGATTCAAGGCCTGTGCCACCATGCTAGGCCTTCATTTACTTTCTTATGAAGAGAACAATAGCTATTATCTTTCAGCTGTTTGGTGCATACATCCACTAGAATAGAGAGTCTCAACTTATGTGTCAAGAACCCTTTGGCAAACTCCAAAAATATTTACATTATGATTCTTGACACCAGCACAATTACAATTATGAAGTAGCGATGAAATAATTTTATGGTTGGGGATCACCACAGCATGAGGAACTGTATTAAAGTGTTGCAGCATTAGGAGGGTTGAGAATTGCTCTCTATAAGACTGACCATTACAGGATATTTGAACCCACTGTAGTGGAAAAACCTGCTTCTAGCTGTGGTATGACTCAGCCCTAGCATACACCTTTAACCCAAGAGCTTTCTGTAAACAAGAACTAAAAAAAGCCAACCATGAGTCAAGAGGCAGAGTAAGCAACCTGTTGACATAAGAAAACACATCAAAGAGTGACATTGAGTTGAAAGGTATTTAAGACAGTCTGGAGAAGGAGAAAGAGCTTTTTCCTTCTGGGAAGTTTGGCTGAGTAGAAAGGTTGGCTGGGTGCTTTCTCTGCTTCTCTGACCTAGTAACCTTTCACTTCTCCATCTGGCTTCTGATTCTTTACTGGTAAAATGCAATGTTTGGGATTTTGTATTTAAAACAACAACTGATCTACATTGCCAAGGTGTAGCTCAGTGATAGAGCATTTGCCTAGCATGTATAGGTTTGATTCCTAACAAAAAAAGGAAGTTACAGTTATTGCTTGGCAATCCAAGTAGAAGCTGTCTCAAAGGATATAATATGCAGTGTATTGCAAAAATTGACATTTTAGAATAAAACTGTTCTATCACTTAAAAAATGTTTCTAGGCTCTGCCCTGAGGACACAGGAGTGGGTGAGCCAGCCCTGCCATGATGACATGGGACCTGGAGAGCAGGACCTGCCCTGAGGACAAGGGAGTGGGCTTGATCCAGGGCTCTGAGTGAACCTCACCCCAACATCTACCCCATGTACGACCTGCTGGAACACATGAAGGGGCCAGACCAGCAGATTCAAAGATTAAGAATCTCCTTGACATACAGCAACAACAGGATATCCAACAACAGTCCCAGTGAGGATCCAGTAACAATAGTGTAGGCCCCAAACTAGACCCATGACTCATAGCAATGAACATTTGAAAGTAAACATATGTGGACAAAAGGCTATACTGTGTGATACACTACAGCTTCTATGACAAGACTTTTTGTTTGTCTGTTTGTTTTATTTTACTGGGGAGAGGAAAGGGATTTTGGTGCATATTGTGTAAATCATAGACATTCAATAAAAGTAAAAAAAAGTTCTAATGGGATTGAAAAAGTATAGCAATCTAATAACAAAGCATATTCACTTCAAAATTAATGAAGAAATGATTCTTTAATCCTGGCAAATTTTGCATTACTCCTTTCCATGAATTTATGTAACTATATTATTACATCACTGAGAAACAAGTATAAATTTTAATGTAAAAGCTATGATATTAAAACTTTGTAGGTTTCTAAGTTTTATTATAATTGACAAGGTATATATCTATCTATATTGTATGTGGGCATGTGTGCACACATGTGTGCATTTTTGAGTGTGTGTGAGCCCATAACTTGGCTCACCTGTGGAAGTCAATGAGTTCTAGGGATTGAACTGAATTAATCAGACTTGGAGATAGGTATGTGCCTTTACCTACTGAGTCATCTTGCTGGCCCTTCACTTTGTTTTTAGAGTCAGGGTTTCTCACTGAACCCAATGCTCATAGCTTGGCTAGGATGGCTCAGTAGTGAGAACCAGGGATGCACCCGTCTCTTTTCCTGCCCCTTACAGATATGTGCCACTGTGCCTGGCATTTATGTGGGTGTTGGAGCTCCTATCATGGATCCATATGCTTCTGCAGCAGAAAGTTGACTGACTGAGATGTCTCATGTTAATGTGTATCTTACTGAGGTAGATATGACTTTTCTTCCAATTAGCTTCTGTAGCTGTGGGTGACTATAGTACCCGGCACTTGGATGAGCGTGCTTGGCATCAGTCATAGTTATAATTTTTTTGTTCACACATGCATATAAGTGTGTACACACATATATCCAAGTAAGAAATAGTTATGGAAGTAGTATTGCAATATTATCTCAGTATCCTTCAAACACTTTCCGAATTATTTGACAACTCTTATAAAGAAAAATATTTAATCAGATGTAGAGGTGACCTTCGTTCATATTGTATTAAGGTATATCTCTGTATATTCAATTCTTAATTGCTGAACAAGCAGTGAACTAAATGCTAACAGATTCTTGTATTGTACTTGCTATAGTGAAATCTCCTGTCTCAATATTGTGTAAAAATTACTCCCTAGTTATCTTTAAAGAAACTAAAGAGCAGGCACTCCATGCCTGTAGCACCCCGCATGTATGGTATCTGAGAAGCAGAAGATCAGAGACTGCAGACCAAGCAAGTGACCTGGCTATGGACTCCAAAATGTCAATGTCTGCATTTTCTGGAAGAGTGGACATCCTGGGAGCTAGGGATGACAGTTCCAAGACCCCAGGGATGGTTCATGTGTCCAAGGTATAGACATGGTCTTAAAATCCTGGCAGCCAGAACTTTCCACCTACCTGAACTTGATTCTCACATTCCAGAGATGTACAGCCCCAGCCCCTGGATACCAGACTCCACTTGTCTCCCCAAGAACAGCTACCAGATACCAGGGAAATGTTTCACAGTCCAGACAGTAGAAGCATACAGTGTCCTGTTTCAAGATGGTGCCATCCAGCAGATTCTGGGTACCAGGAGCACAGTGACTGAGCAGGAAACAAGCTGCCATGCTGCTGACTCTGAAACAGGAACATTTGTTCATGTTTCCCCATTGAGTGGAGAGAATCCTGCCTGCCAAACATGCATGATACCACCCTCAGATCTCCTGACTACTCCCATCATCTTGAGGATGACTCTGGATTCCAGAGACTTACAGATCCAGGAGACATTCAAGACCTAGGTTAGACACAAAAACTCTAATTACCTGCCTATACGTCCAACTGGGATGCAACCAGCAGAGAAGAGTTGAAGGATATTTGAGGAGACTTAGAGCCACAGCCCATGACCCAGGGTCCATCCTTCTTAGGCCTGAGAGGTCCAATGAGCTCCAGGAACCACCAGCCAATGACAGAGTCAATCAGAAGGCTAAAGACAAGCATAAGGACACAATCAACAAAAACAAGGAAAATATGGTACCAACAGAACCCAACCATCCTAATGTAACAAGATCTGGATATCCTAACACAGTTGAAACACAGAAAAGGACCTTAAATTTATGCTCATGAAGATGATAGAGGATTTTAAAGAGGAAACAAATAAATTTCTCCATGAAATACAGGAAAATACAATAAAACAAATAGAGGTCTTTAAAGAGGAAATGAATAAATCCCTTAAGGAAATACAGGAAAATACAGTCAAACAAATATAGGTCATTAAAGAGGAACCAAATAAATCACTAAAGAAATACAGGAAAATACAGCGAAACAGGCAAAGGAAATGAATAAAATGGTTCAAGGCCTGAAAATGAAAATAGAATCAATAAAGAAAACCCAAATGGAGGAAATCCTGAAGATGGAAAGCTTAAGGAAGAGACCAGAAGCCACACCATCAACAGAATACAAGAGATGACGGAGAGAATCTCAGTGTAGAAGATACAATGGAAGACATCAATATATCTGTCAAAGAAAACATTAAATTGAAAGAATTCATGACACAGAACATTCAAGAAATCAAGAAAACCATGAAAAGACAAAACCTAAGAATAATGGGAATAGAAGAAAGAGAAGATTCCTGGCTCAAAAGACCAGAAAATATTTTCAAAAAAATCATAAAAGATTTTTCCCAATCTAAAGAAAGAGATGTCTTTAAATATACAAGAGGCTTACAGAACACTGAATAGATTAGAACAGAAAAATTCCTCCTGCCACATGATAATCAAAGCATTAAATGTACACAACAAAGAAAAATATTAAAAGCCACAAAGGATAAAGTAACATGTAAGGCAGACCTCCAGAACCCGACTTCTCAAAAGAGACTCTAAAGTCTAGAAGGGCCTTGGCAGATGTCTTACAGACCCTAAGAGACCACAGATGTCAGCTCAGACTACTATGGCCAGAAAAGCTTTCAATCACCATAAGTGGAGAAAACAAGGTATTTCACAACAAAACAAAATTTAAACAATATATATGCACAAACTCAGTCTTACAGTCTTACAGTCTTACTAGAAGGAAATCTCTAACCCAAGAAGATTAACTATATCCAAGAAAACTCAGGATATAAAAAACTTAACTATAGAGGGGAAAAAAAGGAGGCAAGTACACAAACACACTATCACTACCAACTTCATAATAAAAGGAACTATCATTGGTCATTAATATCTCTTAACATCAATGGAGTCAGTTCTGTAATAAAAAGATACAGGTTAAGAGAATGGGTGCATAAATAAGATCCCACATTCTGCTGCATACAAGAAACATACCTCAGCAACTAAGAGAGATACTACCTGAGTGTAAAGGGTTTTAAAAATGTTTTTCAAGAAAACACTACCAAGAAATAAGCTTGAGTAGCCATACTAATATCTAATAAATGGACTTTCAATCAAATTAATCAGAAGACGAAAAATACACCAAGAGGACATGTCTATCTTGACCATCTATGGCCCAAATGCAAGGGCACCCACATTTGTTTAAAAAAAATTATTGAAGCTTAAATCGCACATCCATCCCCACATGTTAGTAGTGGGAGACTTCAACATCCTCCTTTCACCAGCAGAGAGATCATTAAGACAGAAACTAAATAGAAATATAAAACTAATAGATATCATGAATCAAATGAACCTAATAGATATGTACAGAACTTTTCACAGAAACACAAAAGAATATACCTTCTTCTCAGCACTGCATAGGATCTTCTTAAAATCAACCATATAAAGCAAGCCTCAACTGATACAAGAAAACTGAATTAACTCATTTAATTTTATGAGATCAACAAGGATTAAAACTGGACTTTAGCAACAACTGAAATAACAGAAAGCTTATACACTCATGAAAACTGAACAACTCCCTACTCAATGACCACTGGGTCATGGTTAAAAATAAAGAAAGATATTAAGGACTTCTTAAAATTCAATGAAAATGAAGGCACAACATATCCAAACTTATAGGATACAATGAAATTAGTACTACGAGGAAAGTTCATAGCACCAAGTGCCTTTATAAAAAAATTGGAGAGATGTCATACTAGCGCTTAACAGTTCACCTAAAAGCTCTAGAACAAAAAGAAGCAAACACACCCAAGAGGAGTAGATGACAGGAAACAATCAAACTCAGGGCTGAAAACAGTGAGTTAGAAACAAAGAGAACAATATAAAATAAGAGCTGAGGTTTTGAAAAAAATCAACAAGACAACAAATCCTTAGCCAATCTAACTAAAAGGCAGAAAGACAATATCCAAGTCAACAAAATCAGAAATGAAAAGGGGGACATAACAACCGACACTGAGGAAATCCCAAGAATCATTAGGTCTTATTTTAAAAGTCTGTACTCCACAAAACTCAAAAATCTAAATGAAATGAACAATTTTCTTGATAGATTCCACTTACCAAAGTTAAGTCAAGCTCAGGTAAACAAGTTAAATAGTTCTATAGCCCCAGGAAATAAATGGAGTTATCAAAAGTCTCCCATCCAAAAATGGCCCAGGGCCAGATGGTTTTAGTGCAGAATTCTATCAGACTTTTAAAGAAGACCTAATACCAGTACTCCACAAACTATTCAACAAAATAGAAACAGAAGGAACATTGCCAAACTCATTATATGAGGCTACAGTAACCCTGCTACATAATCCACACAAAGACTCAACAAAGAAAGAGAATTACAGACCAATTTTCTTATGAATATTTATAAAAAATACTCAACAAAATACTTGCAAACTAAATCTAAGAACACATAAAAAATATAATCCATCATTATCAAGTAGGTTTTATCCCAGGCATCAGGGGGTAGTTCAATATATGTATGAAAAATCCATCAGTGTAACTCACTATATAAACACACTGAAAGAAAAAAACCTCCACATGATCATCTCAGAAGATGCTGAAAAAGCTTTTAATAAAATTCAACACCTCTTCCTTTTAACAGTCTTGGAAGGATCAGGGACACTAGGCTCATACCTAAACATTATGAAGGCAATATACAGCAAGCCTATAGGCAATGTCAAATTAAATGAAAAGAACCTTAAAGCAATTCCACTGAAATTGGGGACTAAACAAGGATGCCCACTCTCTCTGTATCTCTTTAATATAGTACTTGAAGTCCTAGCCAGAGCAATAAGAAAACTAAAGGAGACCAAGGAAATACAAACTGGAAAGGAAGAAGTCAAAGTCTTCCTATACACAGATGATATGACAGTATATGTAAGTGACACCAAAAATTCAATCAGAGAACTTCTACATGTTCAGCAAAGTAGCTGGATGCAAACAAACAAACAAACAAACAAAAACACCAAACCAAAACCCAAAACCAACCAACCAACCAACCAACCAAACAAAACAAAACAAAAACAAAAACAAAAAAATATTAGGCCTTCTGGAGACTGAAGTACCAATAAAAGATCATGAATAATTGGACCTAGGCTCCCTCCCTACACAGATACAGCTGATGGGTAGCTCTGGCTCCATGTGGAAACCCCTACTAAAGGGAATGGGGCTGTTTCACATACAGACCCTGTTGCATGCTTTTTTATCCCTTCTCCTTTGTGAGGCTACCTAGTCAGGCCAAAGAACAAGAGAATGTGCCCAGTCCTGATGCAACTTGATATGCTAGAGTGGGTTGGTAGGGGCTGGCTCCCATTTTCTGATGAGAAGGGAGGCAGAATAGGGGGAAAAGGGAGGGAGAATGGGACCAGGAGGAGAAGAGAGAGAAGGCTACAATTGGATGTAAAGTTAATAAATAGGTTAATTTTTAAAAAGCTGAGCACTAGGCAGGATTTCCATTTCCAGTCTGGGGGTCCCAGGAAAAGAGAGAGAGAGAGAGAGAGAGAGAGAGAGAGAGAGAGAGAGAGAGA
>OU015751.1:62206149-62234731 GCA_907169655.1 Acomys percivali | reverse complement strand
CACACACACACACACACACACACACACACACACACACACACACACACGCATGCACACACCCACACATGCACACACACACATACACACACCACCACCACGATCACCACTACCACCACATGCACATGCGTGTACACACACACACACACACACACACACACACACATGCATGCACACCACCACCATGATCACCACTGCTACCACACACATTGGGAACTTTATAACCCCTCCTGTCTTGTGATGACATTTGGAAAGCTACCATCCATGAATAGTGGACTCCTTGATCTTGAACTTGCCAGAACTCTGAAAAATGCATTTCCATTATTCACAAATCACATAATTCAAGCCTTGGTTTTGTTTCTGACTTTTATAAGGCAGGATTACTGTTCCATTTTTCAAGTGAAGTGAGCATCAGAAGGCAAGAGGGCTGAATGCTCAAAGCATCTTCTACCTGTGCAAGCTGACTGACTATTACAACACTCATGACTCTGTCTCAGTTTCCTTGGGAACAAGGGGAACTGGCTGTAAGTTGGGCACAGATCTGCTTTGTAAAACAGCTAAACGTGATTACATGAAAATAGCTTCTTCTACATAATGTTAAGGTCTCAGGGACCATGATATGACCTCCTGGTTCATAAGATATACCTATCTGGATTTGCTAGTTGCACTTTAGTAAATTGTTGAAGGTTAATAGTTGCCCAAACTATTTATTTTAATTTTTAAAATCCATTTAAAGTTGCTCCTCATTTTCCAAAGTATTTAAGGAGATTTTATTTTAGTACGATTGGCCTTCAACATTACAGGGCTTATAGGATGAAAATAATGAATCTGACTGAGTAGGTCAGTGAAATGGTAGGCAATGAAGTACAGGAAACTCTTAAAATATTAGGAGGGGTTTAAAATGTTGGGAGGGGCTGACTGGAAGTACAGTCCTATACATAGTCTAGTACTGGCGAGCCTGTGTTCAGAGGAGAATCACAAATTGGCCTACTCTGACAGTAAAATATAGGTGGATGGCAATGATATTTAACAAGATATTAAGCTCAGGCCAGGTAATGTGAAAGAAAAAAGCTTCTATGGATGTCCAAAGGGGCTTCTGGGACAGACACAAGTGACAGGTCTCGAACCTGCAATGGATCCATGTTCTGAAACCTGGAGGGAGAAGTGGCCTGTGGCGGGCCATTATGGAGCCAAGCTCATGACTTGAGTTTGTCCCCAAGATCCACATAAAAAGTGAGACTTGGCTGCATGGGTTTGTAACTGCAATATTATGGGTAGAGATAGGTTCAGAGAACTCACTGGTGATTAAGCCTAGTCAAAAAGAAAGTTTTTGTTTTAACAGGAGACCCAGACAGAAATTGATAGATAAAGATGCTTGGCATTTTGCTCTGGGATCTGTATGCATCCATGTGGACGTGTACCCCCACACTCATGTACATCATACCCCATAAATGAAAATGAATAAATATATGTGCATAGGCACAGTAAGAAACACTTAGAAGTTCTTGCCATAATTCTATAGTATGGTGGTTGTTGTTTACCTGTGGTCCAACCATGGGGTGGGGCTCTGATGCAGAAGTTGAAGTCTGGCCCTTCCAGATAGCCTCTGAGCTTGGTATACAGTGATGGCATTCCTTTTATAAGCAGGGTCCCCTTTCTGAACCCTAGAAACTCTAAAGAGTGTCACATAGCCAGAAGGAAAGATTACAGGCTCAACCTTTCCTGATAGAACCTGTTCAGCAAGCACCTGGGGATTCTTAGAAATACCCCAACCTATGCTAAGGAGATCCTAGCCTTCTGCAAATGACCTTTAATCCTATCTGGAAGTTCTTCCCCCATCCATAGTAATTAAGAACTGTGTTTTCCTTCTTGTAATAGGACCCTGTGCTACTGCATATAAATTAGGTACTGTAAAAAAAAAATTAGGTACTGTACCACTGCATGTAAATCAAGCATTCTGGCATCTCTAGCCCTAGCAAATCAAACACATTCACCCTCAACCCCCTCCCCACTGCCCAAGGTTTATAAATCCCTGATTTAGGAGTAAAGGTTGGCTTGCTCTTTCACTCCACCACGACCACCTAGAATTCATCATTTATTCTGGGGAAGGAAGGGCTCCTGAAGAATCATGTCAAAGGAGCCAAGCATCTGGGCAACCTAGAGCTGCTGACCTCCATGAGCTTCCACCATTGACCGCCTTGTGAAACTGCCTTGGCAGCCACGGAAGCCCACTCCATCTCAGCAAGATCAGTGCTGACAACCAGTGAAGCACCTGTTGGGCCTGCATCTCACTGGACCTGCCTTCCAGGATGTCTGCCTGAATCCCCTACTGTGTTTAAGCAGGGTAGCTTAACCAAATAGCTGGAATACTGCAGTATCATCACAGGCTTTTGGAATGCCCGAGTTTTTACTGCCGTTTGATACAGACAATTTCATTCTAAAAGACCTAAACTGTAACACTCCATGGAAACCTTTTTCCACACCCTGGCCAAAGACATGGGCCTTGCCATAAAGCGCTTTAGCCATTCCTGAGAGAAATAGGGCCTTTTTTTTTTTTTTTTTATCTTGCTGTCCATCTGTTTTTGTCCAGAAGCAAGCAGTACCTGGACGGATCTGACATGTATGGAAGCCAGGCCACCTGTCAGAAGCTGAATGACACCATGGCAGGCAATTTGAATGTTGTGCACCATCCTGTGGAAAGCACCAGAGTAGGCATCTTGTAAGCTAACTTGTGTGTGGGGTTGGAGAGATGGCTCAGTTGGTAAAATGCTTGCTGTGAAAGCACAAGATCCTGAGTTTTGATCCTCAGTACCCATGTAAAATAGGCAGATGCAGAAATGCCTGCCTATAAACCAGCACTAGGAAATGAGTGTGCAGAAATAGGAGGATCCCTGGGGGATTGATTATCTGGTTAAGAAGAATCAAAAGTCTCCAGGATCAGACAGAGACTCTGTTGCAAAAATAGGGTGGAAAGTAGAACACAATGGAGCAATAATGATGTCAACCTCTCCTTTCTATATGAATACACTTACAAAGGGAGACGAATACACACACAACACCAAACAACAGCTTAATAAGAGCTCCCAGGTCCAAAAGACTTTTGAGAGCATTAATGTATTATGAACCTATGCTGCCCACAATGTAAGGACTAAGAACAAGTACAAATACATACCCAGGCCTTGAACACTACAATACTGTTATCAGATGAAAGTGAATTGCTAAATACCTTGCTGGTAGAATTTTGCCCATGATGTTTGGTGAACTCTCCACACTGACAGGTAGACAGCAATCATTCACATTGAAATTCCTTGTCTTTCAGGAACTTTCAGGAAAAGCCTGTGGGAAATCACCAGGCTGTGTTTCACCTTGCTGTTTGGAAGGACCCTGAGTGCCACTGTTTGTGGGCAGCATTTCAAGCTGCTAACCAGCCTTGGTCAGTTCTGGTTCAGAATATGTTTATTTTATTTCATATTTTTAAAAGATTCATTTATTTATTATTTATACAGTATTCTGCCTGCATATGAACCAGAAGTGGGCACCAGATCTCATCATAGATGGCTATAAGCCACCATGTGGTTGCTGGAATTTGCACTCAGGACCTTTGGAAGAACAGACAGTGCTCTTAACCTCTGAGCCAGATCTCCAGTCCTGTTTATTTATTTTTTAAAAAATTGTGTTACACCACCCTTTCCCCATGTGTTTATGTGTGTGTACATGCCATAGTGCTTGTGTGGGGGTCAAAGGATACCTTCTGAGAAGTGGTTCTGTGATTCCACTGTGTAGGTTCCAGGAATTGAACTGGGGTTGTCAGCATTGGCAGCAAGTTCTTTTAACTAATGAGTTACCTTGCTTGCTGTTTTTTTAGTTGATGGTACTGGGCAGGGTCTAATTAGCCCAGGCTGATGTATGAATGTCCTTGATCTCTGACTGTCTGTCCCTCATCCGAAATTACAGATGTGCATCATCATATTGGTTTGTTCTGTGCTGGTGATGGGGCCTGGAGCTTCAAGCACGCTAGGCAAGCAATATATCACCTGAGCTACAACCTTAGCTCTTCAGAAAGTCACCTTTATCTCTCTCCATGATCCCCATTCCTTCTTTCATGCTTTGGCCCAGATAGCTATTTTTCACTGTCTAATTACTATACCAGCTTTCAATTGGTCCCTCTGGTCCAGTCTGTTCCACTTCACTTCAGCTCTCTCAGGTGAATGTTTGTTTTGAGAAAGGATATCACCTTGTATGTAGCTCAAGCTGGTCTCCAGCTTTCCATCCTTTTGCCTCAGCCTCCCGAGTGCTGCACTTATAGTCATGTGTTACCAAGCTAAGATTTAATTTTAAATAAAGATGATTTGACAATACAAATAAGACTACGTTCCTTGCTTGATTTATTGGAACATAAAAAGGGGTGAGAGTGGGTCCTTCGAATAAATGTAAAGTAATGAAATCATTAAAGGGCCATAAGAAATGAAAAAGACTTTAATTCTGATTACAGTAGTTCAGGGACTGAAGTGCTATGGTCCGAAGGCCCTCCTTAGGGAAAAGAGCAGAGTGTATATGACACAACGTTAGACAGAGCAGTTTGCTTTGTTCCCTAGGGAATATCTTTCAAGACTAGCACAATGGTTTTCAACTTTCCCAATGCTGCCACCCTTTAATGTTGTGACCCCCCACGCATAAAATTATTTCATTGCCACTTTTATAATTGTAGTGTAAATAAATATCTGAGGTGCAGGATACCTGATAACCAACATATAAAGGGGGATCTCAACCCACAGGCTGAGAACTGCTACTCTTGTGGCATCTTAAAAGTGAAGGGAGTGCTGACTAGACTTGGATGGTGTGCTCTGCTCTATGCCCTCCTGGCAGCATTGCCTCCAGCATCAGAGTTGATATTTCTGCTTTGCTGTAGGCCCCTCCCACCTTGTGCTATTGTACTTGTATGTTAGGGATCATTATTTGGCAAAATAAGAGTAACTTGAAAACAAGTACTGTGATACCTAACAATTTTATCTACAAACTGCAAAGTGAATCATAGGTAGGTAGCATACACAAGGTAGACATGCTGGACAAGAGATTGATTCATATTCCATGGCTGTGGGTGTAGCGAGATGCTGAGAGCACATCATTATTATTTAGAGTGGCTGTCAATTTAAAACATGAACTAGTTATTTCTAGAATTTTTTATTTAATGGTTTTAGATCACAAACAGTGGAAAGAAAAGCAAAACCGTGACTAAGGAAGGATTGTCATCTGGGTCGGAGGAGATTAGGACAAGGGTTGGGGGATGGAAGCCTAAGACACACAGATCTGAAGTGAATCTGATTGAGGGTCAGACAAACATGAAATGGAACAGTAGAGCTTAAAATAAAGAGCACCATTTGGGGCTGGAATTCAGTTAGAAGAATTTTTGCCCAGCTTACATCAGGCCCTGGGCTTGATACCCATTAGTATAAAAACTGGGCATAGTGGTACATCCCTGTAATCCTAGCATGGGACACTTGAGAGTTGACAACAGGAGAATTAGATTTTGAGGGCATCCTAACTACATAGTAGGTTTGAGGTCAGCCTGGGCTACAGATGACTATGGCAAAAGCAAAGAACAAAAAAGGTACCATTTGCTTATCTTTTCTAGTCTTAGATATCCTGCAATAAATTCTTTTAACTGCATCTCTTTTCTGGCACTTACCTTAAATTTGCTAATAATACTATCCCTTTAAATGATTAATCAATTAGTCCTAGCACTCGGGAGGCAGAGGCAGGTGGTTCTATGAGTTTGAGGCCAGCCTGGTCTAGAGTGAGTGCCTGGTCAGCCAGGTCAACTATACAGAGAAAATTTGTCTTGAAAAACCAAAAGTTAACAAAATTAACCAACCCCAAACAACAATTAATCGAATCAAGGTAGAACTGCTTAGCATATTGCTATGGCAGAAGAGGATATTATTTCTGATGAAAGACCAGGAGTCGACATTCCCTCTGTTTTGTGTAATTTGGAATCCTGCCTTCACTTACTGAGTGAAGAACATCTCTAGTGGGCTGATTTTGTCCTTCCATGGCACCTACAAGAGTGCTTTCTCCAGGCCTGCTCCCCACTCACCTATTGAAGTCTTTCATCCTTCAAAGACCAGATCAATTCTCTTCTGACCCATAAATCTCATGTTCTCCAGCATCTGGTATCTCTCTTCCAGCCTTCTTGATTCTGCAACACACAATTTAGCACTTAATTCTAAAGCTTACTGTTTGTTCTCATGCTTCCCCCTCTCCCCATCCCCAGAGCCAATCACGGTACCTCTTGTGAGGCTAGTTTTCAGTACATGCTTATTGAACTGATTCAGTCTTCTCTGTAATTGTCTGGGATTTGCACATCTTTCCTGTATCACTAGATTATAAAATTCATGTGCTCTTGTATTTTCTTAGAATGTTGAATACATAAGAATTCAATACTAAATAATTGCTGATTAATTATACTTTTACTCTTTAAATGTTGCCTGGCAAAATTTCTCCTACACTTGCAAGGAGATAGAAGAGTATGGGTAGAAATGTGCTATTTAAATCAACTCCAGGTTATGTAATTTGACTGTTTTTTTTTTTTTTTTTTTTTGTGAGCAGAACTCCTTCCCCCCACCTCATTCCCTATGTCATGCCAGAAGGCAGCATTTCACAACACTCCTCTCCTTTCTGTAGCTCTTAAATTCTTTCTACTCCCTCTTCTGTCATGTTTCTGAAGCCTTGGATGGGATGCTATGCAGATGGTCCATTTATGGCTGATCACTCATCACTTGTTCTCAGCACTCTGACTATACCTTCTGCAGAAACCACTTCCTACTTCAAAGGGAGACTTCTGACCAGAGCTGACAGCAACATTAATTTATGGGCATAAACATACATATTTAGAATGCAGTTGGATGGGCAAAACATACCCATTTGCCACAAATGAAAGCCAAACCCCAAACCTCACAACAACAGTAGTAGGTTCTCCACTAGGTCTGCTGACCTCCTCAGTTAAGATGATGTTAGTTCATAAATATTTAATAAAAATCAACCTGGGAAGGAGAAAGATTTAAGTGGTCATGGTGGGCAGAACATGGCAGGAGATGAAAGTAGGGAAGAGAGCCAACCCAAACTAAGAAGGTATGTGTGAAAAAGCCAGAGGAAAACTGCTCCTTTGCAGCTAACTTAGTTTTAATAGATACACCATGGATAGATAAAACTGTTTCCAGACACTACCAGTTAGTAAACAAAAATCTCAGTGGCAGAGATGTTCTCTCCCTATAATTCCATTGTCAAGGAAGCTCCAAATGCCCCCCAAACAGTACAGACTATTGCCATTATTCTTGGTGGTCTGCCAGAACTGGATGCTAAGGCCCTGTTGTTGAAGACATCACAGATTTTAGTTGTAGAACACAGGAAAAAAATTAGTCTAGGACTAATCTGAAAATTCTGCCCCAATGTCTAGACATTCAAAATAATAGAAGGTATTATGAGGGCCACAAGGCTAGAAAAGTCACTAGCTGTCTTACATAGCTTTGTAACCTTAGAACTACAATATTGAACTGCCACGCAAGATGTGCCCAGTGGTGTGATGTTGGCATGACAATTTCTTGACTGGATTTTAGCTATGATTTACATCTGACTTCAAGATAAAACTTGTGTTCACAGCTCTGGAGTCTGACAAGATTAGGCCAGAGGATCAGCATGGTCTGATTCTTGGGAGACTCCCCACTAAAAAAGGAGTCTTGTCCTCATATGGTCTAATGGTATGAGACTGTCTCTCTTCAGGAAGGTACACATGTCATCTAACATTACTTTGCCAAGTTACCACCTTCTAAATGCCATTACATAGGAGTCTCAGATTCTACATGGCATTTTGAAGAGACACAGTGTAGATAGTTCCAAGAAATGAAGCCTGGAGACAGAAACTTAGGCCTGGAGAGTCTTCAGAAAGTCCACAGCATCTAAAGAACACTTTCCACAGTTGCTACACAATTAGACTCCACTATAGGTACTCATCAGAGTCTATTATTATTTGCCTTAATTTTGCTCATCATCTGAGCAAATCTGTGTGTCATTATATACCCTGCAGTGTGGTACTGGGTTAAGCTAAGGAAAGGCCTTATGCAGCAACACAGCTTCACTGACTTATTGATTACACTTCTGAGATTTGTCAATTTTTCATCCTTTCCTTTCTCTTCTCCTCCTCCCTTTCCCATTTTCATTTCCAAGCCTTGAGATATAGGAATATTAAGATGTTAAATCCAATGTATTTTCATATAAATCTAATATCATTTTTTGATTTGAAAAGAAGCATACATTGTTCTTGTATATTTCTTTTTTTTTTTTCTTAAAAAAAAAAAAACATGGCATTTGTCATCACTTCCAGGCTTCAGTTTATTTTTTAATTTTATTTTTTAATTTTTTATTAATTTATTCATATTACATCTCAGTTGTTAGCCCATCCCTTGTATCCTCCCATTCCTCCCTCCCTCCCACTTCCCCCCTACTCCCCTCCCCTATGTCTGTGGCTGAGGGGGACCTCCTCCCCCTGTATATGCTCATAGGCTATCGAGTCTCTTCTTGGTGACCTATTATCCTTCCTCTGAGTGCCATCAGGCGTCCCCATCCAAGGGACATGGTCAAATATGGAGCACCAGAGTTTGTGTGAAAGTCAGATTTCCTTCTCCACTTAACGGTGGAGAATGTCCTGTCCATCAGCTAGTCTGGGTAGGAGGTCGAAGTTTACTGCTTATATTTTCCTTGGCTGGTGCCATAGTTTGAGGAGGACCCTAGGGCCCAGACCTGCCTGTAGTTTTCCATGACCCACTGGATCGTTCTATTTCCTCATTCTCCCAGGCTTCTCACACCTAAAGTCTCAATAGGATGTCCTCCCCTCTGCCCTGCTTTCCTGGTAGGTAAAGTTTTTCATAGGGACATACCCTTTGGACTAGTGTCTCGATATAAGTGAGTATATACAATTTAACTCTTTTTGCTTCTGTGTGAACTCACTCATTATTATAATTTCTAGTTCAATCCATTTGTCCATAAATTTCAGAAATTCCTTGTTTTTAATAGCTGAGTAGTATTCCATAGTGTAGATGTACTACAATTTCTTTATCCATTCTTCTACTGAGGAACACGTAGGCTGTTTCCATGTTCTGGCTATTATGAATAAGGCAGCTAAGAACATGGTTGCGCATATGTCCATGTTGTGTCGTAGTGCATCTTCTGGGTATATTCCAAGGAGTGGAATAGTTGGGTCTTGAGGAAGCCCTATTCTCATTTTTTCTGAGAAAGTGCCAGATAGATTTCCAAAGTGGTTATACTAGTTTGCATTCCCACCAGCAATGAAGGAGTGTTCCTCTTTCTCCACATCCTCGCCAGCATGTGGTGTCAGTTGAGTTATTGATCTTAGCCATTCTGATGGGTGTAAGATGGAATCTCAGTGTCGTTTTGATTTGCATTTCTCTGATGACTAAGGAGGTTGAGCATTTCTTTAAGTGTTTCTCAGCCATTTGATATTCCTCTGTTGAGAATTCTCTGTTTAGTTCTGAGCCCCATTTCTCAATTGGGTTATTTGGTTTGGTGGTGTTTTCTTGAGTTCTTTATATATTTTGGATATTAGACCTTTGTCAGATGAAGGGTTGGTGAAGATCTTTTCCCAGTCTGTAGGCTGTCGCTTTGTTCTCTTGACAGTGTCACCTGCCTTACAGAAGCTTCTCAGCCTCATGAGGTCCCATTTATTAATTGTTGACGTTAAGGC
Source organism: Acomys percivali (assembly GCA_907169655.1). Lineage (NCBI taxonomy): Eukaryota > Metazoa > Chordata > Mammalia > Rodentia > Muridae > Acomys > Acomys percivali. The sequence continues at coordinate 62,224,980 of OU015751.1, read as the reverse complement.
CTGGGCTGTTGGAGTTCTGTTCAGGAAGTTGTCTCCTGTGCCTATGTGTTCCAGACTCTTCCCCACTTTTTCCTCTAACTGGATTATGTCTCTGGTTTTAGGTTGAGGTCTTTAATCCACTTAGACTTGAGTTTTGTGCATGGTGACAAAAAGGGGTCTAATTGTATTTTTCTGCATGTAGACATCCAGATAGACCAGTACCATTTGTTGAAGATGCTGTCGTTTTTCCATTGAATGGATTTGGCTTCTTTGTCAAAAATCAAGTGACCAAATGTGTGTGGATTCATCTCTGGGTCTTCAGTTCGATTCCATTGATCCACTAGCCTATTGCTGTGCCAGTACCATGCTGCTTTAATTACTGTTGCTCTATAAAAATATGGAATGCTTCACAAATTTGCGTGTCATCCTTGCGCAGGGGCCATGCTAATCTTCTCTGTATCATTCCAATTTTAGTATATGTGCTGCCAAAGTGAGCACGTAATGTGTTCTTAAAACTCATATGTCAACAAAAACAGAATACCAAACCATGATATGTTCTTCCATTTCATCTTACTTTCATTTATTTTGTGTGTGTTTGTGTCTACATTTTAAAATTTCTTTTATATGAGTGTGTGCATACATTCATGCATTCTATGGCACATGTAAGGACATCAGTGGACAATATTCAGGGGTTTGTCTTCTTCTTCTACCATGTGGTTCTAGGGATTGAACTCAAATAGTCGGGTTTGATAGCAAATGCCTTTACCCAATGCACTATCTCCCTTGCCTCTGGCTCATTTCAAATTAAACTGTTCATGAAAAGCAATGGCATCGTCTATATTTTCCACTGCACCTTATCATCCTCTTCAAGGAGTTTGATGATACGATTGAAGTCCATTGGCTTGAAAATACCCTGCATCTCGTCATCCCGGATCACCGCCCCAACACTGGGATCGTGAGGGAACTGCCGGACTTCGTCCTGCCACTGGGCTCAACGACGTCTACCACAGCCAAGGCCTCCGCAGTGGACATGGCTGGAGGTGGGAACCTGCGTTCCTAGGTGTGCTCGCAGCCGCAGGACCCACGAGGCCTGGGCAGAAAACACGCAGTGTGACCTGAGCTAGGGAGGAGAAAGACCCCCGAACGTCGGGCCGTGGCCCCGCCACAGCAACATAGCTGACATCCAGCTGCCGCCACAGCCCACGCGCGGACCGAGGCACCGGGCGAGCTCCAGTTCCAGGCTTCAGTTTAAAAATAAAACAAAAAGCCAGGCATAGTGGTGCATGCTTTTAATTCCAGCACTCAGAAACAGAGGCATATGAACCTCTGTGAGTTTCAGGCCAGCCTTGTCTACGAAGCAAGTCCAGGACATTCAGGGCTTATTACACAAAATAACCCTGTGTCGAAAAACCCATAAAACAAAACAAGACAACAACAAAAATTTATTTATTGTTATGTGTGGTGCATGCCAGGACACAGAAGGCATCTGGTAAGAGTTCTCTCCTTCCGTTTTATGGCTCTGGGGAATCAAACACAGCTTATCAGGTTTAGCAGCAAGCTCCTTTACCCATTGAGCAATCTTGCCTCCCCTTCCCCAGGCCATCCATTTCTTTTTTTTGTTGTTGTTGTTGTTGAGACAGGGTCTCTCTGTGTAGCCTTGGCTGTCCTAGACTCACTTTGTAGCCCAGGCTGGCCTCGAACTCACAGCGATCCGCCTGCCTCTGCCTCCCAAGTCCTGGGATTAAAGGCGTGCGCCACCACCGCCTGGCAGGCCATCCATTTCTTATCTTGGGACTCTCCCACCTAATTTTTACACATATTTACACACACTGAGTTATCAGTGTGTCTCTTAGCTGCAACTGTCACTGTGGTCACAACATAGCCTAGGGGCAAGGTGAGTGGTCCAAGGGTTATGAACTAAAATCCAGAAGCTGGCAGGCACTCTGTACAAACCCTGGCTCCTATCTTGCATGATTCTGCAGTGTTATGAAAGAGAACACTGGCCATCATTATCAGCAAATGGCTCCAGGTAGGCCTTTGACGATGGTCAGCATGGACATGGCTGGACTTGAAAGCTTGGCCACAGGTCAGGGTAAATTCCTTAATATGGAGTTTATGTCTGTCTGCCTTGCTTAGAAGAGTTACTTCTTCAGTGCCTAGTACAATGCACTGTAGGTCATTCATAAGTATAAAATAAAATAACATAAATGGATGAACAGATGGGCTTTTCTAGGTAGGTTCTAATCTGGGCCTTTGAGGGACATGTGTAGAAACTGAAGTCATAGCTGCTGTTGCACGTGGAGCAAGAGGTCCATGAACCCTAAAATTTATCAGGAGAAGAGAAGCTGACTCACTTAACAAAGACTTGAGATGACTTTAATAAATACTCTACAATGAGAACAACAAAGTTCTGGAAACTTGCCATGAGTGGAGAGATAGTTTCTGATGTCCTTGATGTGATGAGTATGATGTGGGAATGTTGGTCATTGGTGTTTCCTTATGGTATAGATAGCCAACAACAGTGAGGACAGGCAGGCACATTGTATTGTCTTTCCTCAAAGTCAATGAAATAAGTTTTGTGTTTCATATTTTTGCCCCATATTTTCTTAGATGCCACAGCAAGTACTGTTGATGCCAGACTGGCTGAGGAGTTTGGTGGTCTCCAATACTCTGGCAGATTTCTGTCTTTTTTAAATTTATTTTTATTTTATTTTTACTTTTTGAGACATAGTTTCTCTGTGTAGCCATGGCTGCCCTGGAACTTGCTCTGTAGACCAGGCTGTCCTCAAATTCACAGAGATCCACCTGGCTCTGGTTCCTACATGCTGGGATTAAAAGCATGCTACATCACCGCCTGGTTAGATTTCTTTGGCTTAATTATGGCATCTCCCATGATGTAGTAATGGGAAAGGACAATTGACCAATTAAAAGGAAATTGTAAAATGAAGCCCCTTTTAATCCATGGGTAAAGATGTTTGCTCTGTGAAGACACTGGAATTGCATGAGGACACTCAAGTAAGGAAGGAAGGTTAGAAACATCTCTTAAGAGGAAAGGATTTTAGGAGCTATTAAATGAGGACATCTGAGATCTTAATCAGGAAGACAACACTGTAGGGTTGGGCCTGAGAAGGTTGAAGGAGGATTGAAATGAAAGGAAAGCTGTTTTGGAAGGTACAGATGTGGTTTCTAAATGCAAAGTGACATACTTTGGCTAAGAGGCATTAGATATTAATGTTGAGGACATTTGTAAAACTTGGGTTGTAAATCATAAAAGAACAAATCAATAAGCTTTTTTTTTTTTTTTTTTTTTTTTTGAGATAGGGTCTTTAGGTCTTTGGCAACCTGGGCTAGCCTGGAACTTGATATATAGCTGAGGATGACCTTACACTTCTGATCTGATCCTGCTGGCTTTGTCTCTCCCGTCCTGGGATTATAGGAGTGAGTCACCAACATGGTTTATTAGAGCTAGGATGAAACCCAGTGCTTGGAAAAAGCTAGGCACACTCTATACCAACTGAGCTATATCCCTAGCCCAACTGTTCTTAAGTACCCACTGTTTGTAGGACACTGCAATACCTTCTGCATTTCTATTTATTATGTTGTTTTGAAGTGCCAGGTAAAACTCAGGCTTTTGCTGGAGCCAGCCAGAGTTCCAGCAGCCTCCAGTGTTTTTCTGATCACATTCTTCACTCTTCTAGATGGGCATGGATGAGGAAAGACTAGACAAATCATCTGCAAGGCCATTTTCACAAGGGCACAGACTGTTACAAGGCAGATCCAGCCTTGGATGTGCAATGAATTTGTGCACTCATCACCAAGATTGTTTTTGTTCTAATACTCAACGTGAAGTCCTAGGAGGCAGGAACAGTCACACTTCCCATAGCTTTCCACAGCACAGAGATTTCCTGAAGTGGGTTCTTTCCCGTTATGCGGCCCAAAAGCAGTGACATCATGAAGTGGGCAGCAAGAGAAAACAGTATTGAATTGGTTCTAGAAGGATGCAGTGGGAATAAAATATCTCCCCTCAACCTGAGCTTTAAACACAAGGACACAATGAAAGCATGAAGGGGTGATGCTGCACCCCAAACAAGCCTACACTTCACTGGTTAATTAAGTCATTTTAATCTAATGAACATAAGCGTCAAAATAAATGGGCTTAGCGATGAGTCAGGAGCTACCCAATCTTAGTCGCTGCAGAGCAAGCTCCTCCAAGCCAGGACAAGCAGAACCTTTCTGCTGATCTTCAAGAGACGCCTTTTGCGCACCTTGGCCTCTGTTGAGGTTTGAGTAGGCGGCTTTCCTTGGCAGTCTCCCAAAGGAGTTCGACCTCCTACGCACCTTCACCTTTTGCCTGATAAAAAGCAGGTCCCAGAAACATGAGAAAGGCCAGGGAACAGAGCCAAGGTTCGCTGTGTTCTCCAGGGCATTCCCCTGCTGACCCAGCGTATGGTAGTAGCAGATTACTGATGAAGGTGGGTCCCAGATTCTTTGATCTTGGTAGCCATAGAAGGGAAAACTTTACAGCGCTATTCTGTGTTGTTCTTACACGAGATCAAAGGTGAGTTATGGGGTGGGAGATGGTTCAGTCCTTAAAGTGCTTGTGGCCCAAGCATTAGGACCTGAGTGCATCTCCCAGCATCCACCTAAAAAGAGCCCCACATGTTGAGAGACACGTGTGATTCTACCATTCAAGACATGGAAACCTGAGTGTTAGGAGTTGGTCTGGTGATATGTATTCTAATGCTAATTACTAGTTCCCAAGACCTAGTTGCTGCCCAGATGAGCAGATTCTCACATACACTTCTCCTTGTTGTGTAAACCTCGCCTAAAAAAATCATTCCTGCTTGACCAATAAAAAGCTGATAAGTAGGCAGGGCCGTAGGAAGGAAGGTGTGGCGAAGGCTCTCGAGCCTTGTGAAGTGAAGGGTCTTGGGAAGGAGAAGCAGATAGGGACAGGAGAAGGAGAAGGAGAAGGAGAAGGAGAAGGAGAAGGAATAGGATTGCTATGGGATAGGAAAGAGCCATACAGGCCAGGAGGAGGAACTCTGAAGTTCCACATGGAAAGAAGTACGGTTATGGATGGGAAGTAGGCCAGATAGAAGTGACTAAAACAAATAACATGGATGGAGGCTGAGAGATAAAGTAAAGGTAGCTTAGGAGGTAATGCTCCACATGAAATAAAGCTATTCTCAAATCTATCAGGTTTCTGTCTTTATTGATTTGATAGCAGGTTAGATAATATTGCAGTTATAAGACTTATAATAAACACTATTAGGCCATAATTTAAAAATAGCAGCAACACAGGAAGATCCCTGGAGCTGGATGTCCAGCCAGCCTAGCTGAATTGTCAAGCCTCAGTTGCCAATGAAAGATACTATCTCAACAAATCCAGTGGTGAGGCTGAGGGGTCTTACAAACATTTGGTGCAAGCCTGACCACCTGACTTTGAACCTTGCAACAAGAGTAAAGCTGGAAAAAGAGTCAGTTCTGCCTTTGTATTCTGATTTTCTACAGGCGCTATGACACACATTTGCCCCCCTTCCATACACATGCAATATAATACTTATAAATTTAAAATGCACAAGGTAAGTGGCTCCCAAGGAATGACACATCTCTGACCAATACATAGACAACCAGTTCCTGTACATCTCCCCTCAAAGAATGAGTATCTCCTATGAGAGGTTAGACGTGCGAGAGGCAAGATCAGTTTTCTCTGATGGAATGACATGCTTGATTTTCTAGATGCCTCTGTGACAGGGGATTCCCATCTGTCACTGAACAGGAAAGTCCCTCCTTACCATGTGGGTTTCAGGGCATGGGAAGATTTCTCTTCTCATTCTTGTGGTGGTGGGGAGTCCCTTTAGATCCCTTTAGTACAAATGGACTAGGAAGGAAAATAGAGCAATGTTGCTAAGAGCAGATTTATACTGGCTGGATTCTGTCCTTGTTATGGATATTGAGTCTCTGGTTCAGTTCAAAGCATGTTTCACTGTAGGTCAACACCAACACCCTTCTACCTCCTGTACTGTTCCACCCATAAATCTTTCTTTCCTTTCATGATGTGCAGGTATACGGGTGTATATGTGTGTGGATGTATTTGAAGGCCAAAGGACAAGCTGCGGTGTCATTCCTCAGGCAACAACTACCTTTTGAGTGTCTGTGCATCAGTGTAAATCTGTGATGAAATTTGTATGTGTATACATGGAAGCCAATGGCTGATAAAGGTATTTTCCTCAATCATTTGCCATGCTATCTTTGATGTAGTGTATTTCACTTGGCTTGGAGTCTACAGATTGATTAGGTAAACTGTTCAGCAAGCCCATCTCTATCTTCCCAGAACTTCAATTAAAGGCACATGCCATGCCAAGCCTTCTCCCCCCTACCTCCCCAACCTCCCCCGCTGGCACTTTTTTTTCTTCTTTTTTTTTTTTTTTGAGGCAAGGTTTCTCTGTGTAGCCTTAGCTATCCTAGACTCCCTTTGTAGACCAGGCTGGCCTCCAACTCACAAGGATCCACCTGCCTCTGCCTCCCGAGTGCTGGAATTAAAGGCATGCACCCCACTACTTTTTAAGATAGGATTCCTCATAGACATGGAACTCCCCAAGTAGGATATCTGGATGACAAATGAGTTCCAAGAATTTGCCAGTCTCTACTTCCCTGAAGCTGGAACAAGCCCCCACCCCTGCCTTTCTCTTTAAAATGATATTTAACATGGTACTGACTTCTTGCTCCTGTCCCTCTGCTGTGTTTACTTAGATCCAACTCTTGGTCTTTCCTGAAGGATATTGTCATTCATGTTAAACAATTATGTTGCTAGCTAAGGCAGATAAAAGAAACTGCTTCAACCTTCATATGCTAGTCAGAGGACAATCAGAGCTCCAACTCTCATAAAGCCTGTTGCTGGGGGACAAGAAATGGGGGAACAGGCCTGAGGCCTTGAGGTGGTTCCCTGGGCCTTTGGTTAATCATGAGGCTGCCAAGAGAAGATGAAGCCTCAACAGGTGAGTAGAAAGCTTTTGCAATTAGCCAGTAACTTGAGGCAAGGCATACAGATTTTGAAGCCATTGGTATTAGGTAACTAAATCCAAAGGCACTCATGATATACTCTAGGGAGAAGGTAGAGAGTAATGGTTCTTATTCTTCAGCTGAAGATAAGGAACTTTGGGGAAACTATTGCAACTTGCCATGCCCAGGGCTTCTACCTCCATAGATTTTGATTTAGAAAGATACCAATGAAAGTCCGTAATGGTTTTACCCAACTGTGAATCCAGTGAATTACATACAGTATAAAACTGACAGACAAGATGCACAATAGGGGCATGGTGGTGAGGGGTAACTGGCTGATTTCTGACTGTACTATAGAACCACTGCACCAGAGGCACTGCAAGAGAGAAACTCACCTGACACTGTAATGGAAACCTAGTCAAAGCCCATGGCTGAGGGGTAATGGGGCTTGGAGGGAACTTACTACTGTTCACTAAGTTGGTGTGATGTCAACTTGCCCTCTAAATACTTATGTTTATACCCATAGATCACTGCTGCCAATTTTGATGAGGAAAGTCTCTTTGCAATGGGTGACAGTTAATTTTAGTGACTAGCCAGTGTACTATGAACAAGTGACTGTTGAATGCTCAGCCCTAAATGGGACATACCTGTCACCCTCATTAGACTCAGGGAGCATTATAGAAGAGAAACCAGGAACAATGTAAAAGCTGGAGGACAGGAAGCAGTGCTGTGAAATGCTGCTATGTGGACATGGCATGTCGGTTGCACCCAAGAATTCACTGTAGCAACAGCAATCTACATGAGACCTTCATATAAACATACTATCACGGATGATGGAGAGGGTCATGATGACTCACCCTTTCCAGAAAAGCCATAGACCACATGAGTTGTGTGAGGGGTCACTGGAACACTCATAAAATACCTCCAGTGTCATGTGGACAACACTATTTAAACACACAGACACATGCACATGCACATGCACACTCTCACATGCATGCACACCATGAAAGTAGGAAGGGGATTTGGAAAGAAAAAATTTGGAGGAGGAGGGAAGATAAAAAGAGGATAATTAGGGGGTCTTTGATGAACAGACATTGTACTTATATATGCAATTGGCAAAGAATAATAAAATAGGATTCTTCCTCTCCACCCCATTTTTTTCATTTTCTTTTTTCTCTTTTGATATGAGATCTCATGTAGGTCAGGCTGGTCTTAAATTAGCTATGTAGGTGAGGACAGGTTTGAACTTCTGATCCTCCTGTTTCTGCCTGCCAAAGGCCTGAATTATAGGGTTGTGCCACCATACCTGGAATAGTTTTTGTTATGAATTTATATTATGCTGAAATTTATCACATCTTTTTTGGGTGAATTTATGAAACTGGTTATAGGATTTTCTTTTTTGCATCTGTTATTGTGGTTATTTATGATACATTTTCTTACTTTTGCAGTATCTCTGCATTCCTCTGATGGCCACATTTTGATCACAGAATATTTGATCTTACTAGAACTTATTCATTTATTATTAATTTATATGTATTTGAAGCAGAACCTGGTGTAACTCAAACTGGCATGGAATTCACAGTTCTCCTGGCAGTCTCTTCTGTGCTGGAATTAGGAGCATTTGGCACCACATGAGTTCGTTTCTGATTTTAATATCGTTATTCATCACCAAAGATAGCCTACAAATTCTCCTTCTTGTGTCTATGCTGAGCTGTTTATGTAAACTTATGTAAGTTATCTAGTTCCTCTTTTCATCTTCCTCTTCCTCTCCCACCTCTTCCCTTTCTTCTTCCTCTTTTCTCTGGATTTTTTTCTTATCAAATTGGGAGGATTTAAAAAAATTAGATTCTTCTCTCATACAATACATCTTATCACTGTTTTTCCACCCTCCAATTCTCCTTCCACTCCTCCCTTTTAGCTCTACCCTCCCCTCTGTCCCAGATACACACCTCTCCATTTCCCTTCAGAAAAAGGCCTTCAAAATACAACAACCAAACAGGACACAAGATACAAGATGACAAGGTGAAAACCCTTATATTGAGGCTGGGCAAGGCAACCCAATAGGAGGAAAGAAGTCCCAAGAGTCGGCAAAAAGAGTCAGAGATATGTTCTTACCATTAGGACTATGACAAATACATCAAGAAAATATCCATAACAAATATGCAGGGGGCCTGATGCAGACCCACTGAGGTCCTGTACTTTCCATATCATTCTCTATGAGCCTGTGAGCCCTGCTTAGTTGATTCAGTCAGCCATGTTCTACTGCTGTCCTTTATCCCCTTTGACTCTTACAATATTTTCTCTCCCTCTTCTATAGGATTCCCCAAACTCCAAGTGGAGGGATGTCAGAGACTTGTCCTTATGAACAAGTCCTAGAAGCTTTGCTTGCCAAAGGTTCAGAGACCTCCAACTGTCCAGCATGATTCAGAACAGCTACTGAGGCTTTGCTTGAACAAAATTCCAAAGATTTCTGGCTGATCACTTCTGCCCTTAAATATTATGTATGGTCCAGGTGTGATTTTGTCTTAAAACTACTGTGAAATCTGCCTTTTCTCTTAAAACTGTCTTTTTCTCTTTATTTCTCAGCCCTAATAAAATTCACACTGGAAAACTTTTTCCTACAGAGAATGTTGAGAGAAGGCATCTAGCCAAAGGCTTGAGACAATGATAGAGTGTTTGGCTGTGACTGTGAGCATGCAAGAAGAAACTGCTTGAAAGAAAGTTAGAACCTTGACCTAACAGTTCCTGTCTAGATACTGTTAGCTGTAGAAAAGTTTATTTACAATCTGCTTTGAGAACAATATATGGTGGGCTTGGAACATCATGCTTTACAGATACTTTACAATAGAGGACCCTTTGGCAGTTAGGTTTGGTTTAGATAGCACACCTGTTGGTCTGAGACTGGGAGTAAATCAAGTTTTTTTTTTTTTTTTTTATTTAAGAGAACATTTAGCTCAAGCTATGTTGCTATGACAATTATGTAAACACAATGGCTTTAGCCTGGTGAAATTTATTATTAAAAATTTCAAGTATTGTTTAAGAAATACTAATCAGGTCATGCTAACCATTTCTTGGAAATTGATTTTTTTTCTGTAAGCTTTATTGTAGGTTATACAGAACTGTCTGTATTTCTTTGTTAGACTGTTCTCTTGTTTTCTTGATTTTAAATGCCCTATTGATAAAAGATGAGAAAAATCATAATGTAATCTGTAATGAAAAAAATTAAACCTCACCTTAAATAAAGTACATGTGTTGGCCCAAGGAGTAACAGAGAACAAATAACAGAGAGATAAAAAAAAAAAAAAAAAAAAAAAGTAAAGTTCTCCTGGGCTACAAGACCTTTTAGTTTGTACCGCATATGTCTGGGTCTAATATGTCCCTCACACTCCAATCTCTCCTCAACAACTAGTTCCTAGCTAGTTGTTCACCAACAATTTGTTTCCCTTAGCCAGCTGCTCACTGCCTACTCAATTCTCTCTACTACTGATCCCAGCCCCCACCCTATCCTGCTGCTTCCCAGTTGGGTAATTATTTTTTTATTTAAATAATTTATTCAGATTACATCTCAATTGTTATCCCTTCACTTGTATCTTCCCATTCCTCCTCCCTCCCTCTTTCATCCCATTCCCCCCACTCCAGGTTTGTAACGAAGGAGACCTCTTCCACCACTATAAGATCACAGCCTATCAGGTCTCTTCCTGGTTGTCTGCTTACTATTTCTCTGAGTGTCACCAGGTTTCTCCATGAGGGGAAAGTCATCAAACAGGGGACACCAGACTTCATGTCTGAATCAGTGCCTGCTCTCCACACAATAGTGGAGAATGTGGTGTCCATTGGCTAGATCTGGATAGGTGTTCTAGGTTTACCATATGCCTAGTCCTTGGTTGGTACAGTAGTTTGAACTGACCCTCCTGGGTCCAGATCCACCAGCCTTAATGGTCTTCTTGTAGGTTTCTAGGAACCTCTGCATCCTTCTATTTCCCTATTCTTCCTTACCTCTCTCACCTAGAGTACCAATAAGAAGTCCCAGTATCTATCCCAATCTCTGGCTAAGTGAAAACTTTCAGGGGACATCTCTGTTGGGCTAGTGTGCAATTATAAGTGAATATATGGCACGTGTACCCTTCTGGGTCTGGGTTAACTCTCTCAGGATGATCATTTCTACTTCCATCCACTTGCCTGCAAATTTCAGGATTTCTTTGTTTTTAATAGCTGAGTAGTATTCCATAGTGTAAATGTACCACAGTTTCTTTATCTATTCTTTGACTGAGGGACGTCTTGGTTGTTTCCAAGTTCTGGCTATTACGAATAAGGCTGCTATGAACATGGTTGAGCATATGTCGTTGTTGTTTTGTGGAGCATCTTTTGGGTATATTCCAAGGAGTGGAATATCTAGGTCTGGAGGTACCCCTATTCCAAGTTTTCTGAGAAAGCACTCGATTGATTTCCAGAGTGCACTGCCACCAGCAATGAAAGAATGTTCCACATCCTTGCCAACATATGCTGTCACTTGAGTTTTTGATCTTAGCCATTCTGATGTGTGTAAGATGGAAATCTGAGAGTTGTTTTGATTTGCATTTCTCTGATGACTAAAGATGTTGAGCATTTAAAAAAAAATGTTTCTTAGCCATTCAATATTCCTCTGTTGAGAATTCTCTGTTTAGTTCTGAGCCCCATTTCCTAATTGGGTTATTTGGTATGGTGGTGTCAGATGTAGGGTTGGTGAAGATCTTTTCCAAATCTGTAGGCTGCTGCTTTGTTCTGTTGACAGTACCTCCTGCCTTACAGAAGTTTCTCAGCCTCATGAGGTCCCATTTATTAATTTTTAAACTTAGAGCCTGGGCTGTTGGTATTCTGTTCAGGAAATTGTCTCCTGTGTCAATGTGTTCAGGCTCTTCCCAATTTTTCTTCTAATAGATTTAGTGTGTCTGGTTTTATGTTGAGGTCTTTAATCCACTTGGACTTGAGTTTTGTGCATGGTGATAAATATGGATCTACTTGCATCTTTCTACATGTAGACATCCAATTAGACCAGCACTATTTGTTGAAGATTCTATCCTTTTTCTGTTGAATAGATTTGGCTTTTTTTGTGAAAAATCAAGTGTCTATATGTGTGCGGATTTATTTCTGGTTCTTCAATTTGATTCCATTGGTCAACCAGCTTATTTCTATGCCAGTACCATGCAGTTTTAATGACTGTTGCTCTATAGTACAGCTTGAGATAGGGTATGGAGATTCCTCCAGAGGATCTTTTATTATTCAGGATTGCTTCAGCTATTCTGGGTTTTTTGTTTTTCCATATGAAATTAAGAATTGATCTTTCAATATCTTTAAAAAATTGTGTAAGTATTTTGATAGGGATTACATGGGATCTGTAAATTGCTTTTGGTAAGATGACCATTTTTACTATGTTAATTCTGCCTATCTATGAACAAGGGAGCTCTTTCCATCTTCTGATGTCATCTTCAATCTCCTTCTTCAGAGATTTGAAGGTTTTTTTCAAACAAGTCTTTCACTTGAATTGTTAGAGTTATTCCAAAATACTTTATATTGCTTGTGGCTATTGTGAAGGGTGTACTTTCCCTAATTTCTTTCTCAGCATGATTGTCATTTGTATGCAGGAGGGCTATGGACATTTTTGAGTTAATTTTGTATCTCTCAAGGAGTTTATCAGCTATAGGAGTTCTCTGGTGGAATTTATGGGGCCACTTATGTACACTGTCATATCATCTGCAAATAGGGATAATTTGACTTCTTCCTTTCCCATTTGGATCCCCTTGATATCCTTTTGTTGTCTTATTGCTCTGGCTAGAACTTCAAGAACTATATTGATGAGCTATGGAGAAAGTAGGCAGCCTCATCTGGTCCCTGATTTTAGAGGACTTTCCTTGAGTTTCTCTTCATTTAATTTGATGTTAGCTATTGGCTTGCTGTATATAGCCTCTATCATATTTACATATGTGCCCTGTACCCCTGATCTCTCCAAAACATTAAACATGAATGGGTGTTGGATTTTCAGCATCTAAGGAGATGATCATTGTTTTTTTCCTTTTCAGTTTGTTTATATGGTGCATTACATTGATGGATTTCCTTATATTGAACCATCTCTGCATGCCTGGGATGAAGTCTACTTGGTTATGCTGAATGATGTCTTTGATGTGTTCTTGGATTTGGTTTGTGAGTATTTTATTGGGTATTTTTGCATCAATGTTCATAAGAGAAATTGGTCTGAAATTCTCTTTCTTTGTTGGGTCTTTGTGAGGTTTAGGTACCAAGGTGACTGTGGCCTCATAAAATGAGTTTGGTAATGTTCCATCCATTTGTATTTTGTGGTGTATCTTGAAGAGTATTGATATTAACTCTTCTTTGAAGGTTTGGTAGAATTCTGCACTGAAACCAACTGGCTCTGGGCTTTTTTTTTTGGTTGGGAGACTTTTAATGACTACTTCTATTTCTGTAGGAGAGTTAGGACTGTTTAATTTGTTTGTCTGATCTTGATTTAACTTTGGCAAGTGGAAACGGTCAAGAAAAATGTCGATTTCCCTTAGATTTTCAAATTCTGTGACATAGAAGTCTCTGAAGTAGGACCTTATGATTCTTCATATTTCTTCAGTATCTGTTGTTATGTCTCTGTTTTCATTTCTGATTTTGTTGATTTTGATAGTGCCTCTCTGCTTTTAGTTAGCTTGGCTAACGGTTAGTCTATCTTGTTTATTTTTTCAAAGAACCAGCTCCTGGTATTGTTGATTCTTTGAATTGTTCTCTTTGTTTCTAATATATTGATTTCAGCCCTGAGTTTGACTATTTCTACCTTCTACTACTCTTGGGTGTTTCTGCTTTTTTTCCCCTAGGGCTTCCAGATGTGTCATTATGTTCCCAATATGAGATGTTTCCAATTTTTTTAATGAAGGCACTTAATGCTATAAATTTTCCTCTCAGTACTGCTTTCAATGTGTTCCATAAATTTGGGTATGTTGTTCCATCATTTTCATAGAATTTTAGGAAGTTCTTAATTTTTTCTTTATTTGTTCTCTGACCCAGTTGTCATTAAGTAGAGAGTTGTTTAGTTTCCATGTATGTGTAGGCTGTTTGTTATTTCTGTTGTTGAAGTCCAGTTTTAGTGCATGGTGATTTGATAGGATATAAGGTATTATTTCAATCTTCCTGTATCTGTTGAGGCTTGCTTTGTGATCACTTTTGGGAGAAGGTTCAATAACGTTCTGAGAAGATGGTATGATCTTTTGTGTTTGTGTGAAAAGTCCAAAGATATCTGTTAGATCCATTTTATTCATGACATCGGTTAGTGTCATTATTTCTCAATTTAGTTTCTGTTTCATTGACCTATCCTTTGATGAAAGTGGGGTGTTGAAGTCTCCCACTATCAATGTGTGGAGGTCAATGTGTGGTTTAAGGTTTGTTAATATTTCTTTACAAATGTGGGTGGCGTTTTATTGGGAGTGTAGATGTTCAGAATTGTGATGTCATCTTGGTTGGCTTTACCTTTGATGAGTATGAAGTGTCCTTGCTCATTTCTTTTGATTAAGTTTGGTTGAACGTCTATTAATAAAATATGTAATAAAGATATTAAAATGGCTATACCAGCTTGCTTCCTGTGTCCGTTTGCTTGGAATACTTTTTCCAGCCTTTTATCCTAAGGCAATGTCTATCCTTGTGGCTGAGATGTGTTTCTTGAATGCAGAAGAATGTTGGGTCTTGTTTATGCATCCATTCAGTTAGTCTGTGGCTTTTTATTAGAGAATTGAAACCATTGATGTTGAGAGATATTAATGACCAGTAACTGTTGTGTCCCCTGATTTTGATGTTGGTTGCAGTAGAGTGTTTGTGTGGTTATGTTTTTGCAACAGTGTAGTTATCTATTTCCTGTGTAATTTTGGTTGTAGTTTGTCACTTTGGGTTGGAGTTTTCCTTCTTGTAACTTCTGTAGGTCCAGATTTATGTATAGGTACTGTTTAAATTTGTTTTTGTCATGGAATATCTTGTTTTCTCCACAATGGTTATTGTGGCATCTGTGGTCTCTTGAGGTTTGCAGGACCTTTGTCCAGGCCCTTCTGGCTTTTATGGTCTCTGCTCAGAAGTCTGGTGTAATTCTGATAAGTTTGCCATTATATGTTACTTGGCCCTTTTCCCTTGCCGCTTTTAATATATTTTCTTTGTTCTGTAAATTTTGTGTTTTGATTATTGTGTGGTGGGAGCATTTTCTTTTCTGGTCTCTTCTATTTGGTGTTCTGTAGGCCTCTTGTGTATATATATTTGGGTTTGTTGTTTTTATTTCATTTTTTTAATAAAAAGGACTTATTTATTATTATGAAAATAGTATTCTGTCTGCACATACACCCACAGGTCGGAAGAGGGCATCAGAACACATTATAGATGGTTCTGAGATACCATGTGGTTGCTGGGAATTGAACTCAGGACTTCTGGAAAAGCAGTCAGTGTTCTTAACCTCTGAGCCATCTTAACAGCCCTCTATTGTATGTTTATATCCATCTCCTTCTTCAAATTGGGGAAATTTTATTCTATGATTTTGTTGAAATTTTCTGGGCCTTGGAGCTGGGTGTCTTACCTTTATGCCTATTATCCTCAAAATTTGCCTTTTCATGCTGTCCTTGATTTCTTGGATGTTTTGTGTCAGGAATTTTTCAGATTTAGCATTTTCTTTGATGATTGTTTCAAATTCTACCATTGTAATCTTCTACTCCCAAGATACGTTCCTCTATCTCTTGAATTCTGTTAGAGAAGCTTACCTCTGCATTACTTGCTTTCTTCTCTAAGTTCTCGCATTCCCAGCTTTCTTCTCTCTGTGCTTTTATCATTGTTTCCATTTTCATCTTCAGATCGTGAACTGTTTTATTGATTTCCTTCATCTGATTTTTTGAATTTTCCTGAAAAATTTTCCAGTGCCTCTCTATAGGCCTCTTTAAAGTCTTCAATCTGTTTGGCTGCATCTTCCTGCACTTGTTTATGGATTTTATTTGTTTTCTCCACTATCATGTACATTACTAAGGATTTGAGGTAATTTTGTTGTGTTTCAATTGTGTTTGAGTTCTCAAGGGTGATTTCTTTGGGATAGCTGGGATCTGAAGATGCCATATTGTTTTGGTTTTTGTTGTTTGTGTTTTTACACTGGCCTTTAGTCATCTTGCTGTCTTTGATGTTGGGAGGTAGTTTCTGGTGTCCTTTCCTGGATCAGGCAGGTGACCTGGTTTTGAAAGGCCAAGAAAAACTCCATTTAGAAAAACCACAAACTAGTCTAAACAGAAAAATATTCCCTAACAACACAATCAGATCACTTTGTGAAAGTCCAAATATACTCTCTGCTGGTCAAGCTGACCAGGAGTTGGTCTGGCACATAGCAACAACCAATTGTTAGAAGGCAGGTGAAAGTTCCTAATACCCCCATGACTATTTCAACCAATCTTTTTAATAGGCCAACTTGCCTGTACACCTATTACCCAACCATGAAACTCCACGGCCTGTAACTCCCTGCTTGCAGCTTTTCTGCCCAAATGTCATCCAATCATATACTGTAAAACCCATTTCTTTGTCTAAATCCTATAAAAACCATTCTCAATTGAGAATCAAAGCCACTTCCCTGCATTTGCTATGCCAGTGCATGGGAGGGGTGGCCGAGGTTTGCACCTGCAATAAAGGCTTCCTTGCCATTGCATTTGGACTATGCTCTTGGGTTGTCTGTTTGGGGAGTATCCCAAAATTTGGGCATAACAGTTTTAGCTCCAGGGGACTTTACTCCACACTCTGGGATCCCCACTGGTTCAGTGGAGGCTGGTGCTGGTGCTGGTGCTCTGCAGACCAAGGATCAGTTCAAGGTAGGGTAGCTAAAGCTGGTTATCCTGCCTCTGGCTGGGCTTTGAAAACCCTGTCTTCAGGCACTGGGGCTTTGAGGGCCTAGGCTCAGTCCACTCTGGAGTGCCAGAACCCTTGTTGGCTTGTGTGGGTTGGTGAGGGTTCTGCCTGATCTGTCCAGACTGTGGGGCCTAGGTTCAGTCCCACCTGAGAGATCAGATACTGCCCTCTTTCTTGTGGTAGTTGGCTGGGCTTCTGACTGATCCCTTCAGGCAGGTTCAGTCTGTTATGGGTGCCAGCACTTCCCTTGGGTTGCAGCAGCTGGTCTGACTCTGCTAGAGCTTGTGGGAATGACTCCCTGGGTCAGGGTGAGTGGCTAGGTGTCTACTCGATCCTCTCAGGCCAGTTCAGACTCTCCCCAGAGCATGGGAGCCCCTGCTGAGCAGTGGTGGCTAGCTAGGCATCTGTCTGCTATGTTTAGGCCAGATCAGTTCTGCCCAAGTGTGTGGGAACAGTCCACTGGGATTGATGTTTCCTCCTGATCCATCCAGAACGGCCACCTTAGATCAGTCAACCTGAGTGTGTGGCTTTGGAGCTTTAGCTGGAAGGCATGTCCACAGCTGCCTGGGTCCCTGTGGACTGGGTCCTCCTGGGCTGGGCCAGACCACTTTGGTGCTGTTATTGTGTGGTCCACAAATCAGTCAGAGAGGGGGACAGAGAATGCCGGTGAGGCATGCTCATATGTGTTCAGCTTTGGATTTTGTGCCCGTGTGTCTGCCAGTCCCTGGGGCTTTCTTAGGATTCACGGGTCAATCTGAGGTCAGAACCACCCGTTTTCCTGTGTTTTGCCCAGTCCAGCAGTTCCAGGCTGGTGTTTTACCACCCACAGTTGAGTCTCAGATACTGATTTCTTGATATAGTGCATGGTAGCAGTTCTCAGGAGGGAATGGGTCCAGACTCTGGGGACTGGGTACTCATCCTCCATGAGCCAGTTGGATGGCCTGATGCCAGACCCACCTGTGCTCTACAATTTGTGGACCCCTCTCGCCTAGAACTCTTCAGGTCTTCCATCTGTGGCTCCCAGCCTAGTCTACGTCTTACAGATCAGATACAACGTGTGTTTGGTGCCTCCATCTTGGATCCAACAAATCATATTTTTCTAGCTTCAAACCTACTGTTTCTATATTCATTTTTTATCTCCTCCAGCTAAACTCCCTCAACCCCATCTCCATCTCTGTCTGTTTCTTAGAAAGGTATTTATATAGTCCAGGCTGGCCTCAAACTTTTGATGTAGGCAACGTAACCTTGAATTCTGGATCTTGGTGCCTATACCTCCCAAGTGCTGGGATTATAGGTATATGCCACAGCAACTAGCAGTTCCATTTCTTTCATTTAAATTCCCTCTTCTCAGCACACTGAGAGCTGATTTCATCATCTGAAGTTGCTTTGACAAGTTAATCTCCATGGTGCTAGCTCAAAAGGCTTGCTTTTCTCCCCTTTACTTCCTGGACCTTCGTGCATTACTAGGCTTTCTGCCCTGAGACTCCTTGCTGTGCTTGCTTACCATATTCTTACTACAAGCCTCACCCCTGCTCTCCTTTCTCTTTATCTCCACTGATGTGAGTGTGGACTTTTGCAAGCTTTCACTCTAATCCTTTGTTGTTGTTTTCCCAATGTGGATTCCTCAGATAATCTAATCTAGTTTTAGGATTTACACTTTGAGACTGGAGAGATGGCTCAGTGCATAAAAGAGATTGCTGTTCAAACATAAGCACCTGAATTTAAATTCCTAGAACCCACATTAAAAGCCACATATGGCCATGAGTGCCTGTAGTCCCAGGGATGCTGGGGGCCAGAGACAGAAAGATGATGAGCTTGTTGGCTGTCAGACTGCTCTAGGTTTATTGAGAGACCTGTTTCAAGGGCATAACATGAGATGTGATAGAGAAGGATACCTGACATTATTCTCTGGGCTACACACACACACACACACACACACACACACACACACACACACACACA
>OU015751.1:62164321-62206139 GCA_907169655.1 Acomys percivali | reverse complement strand
ACACACACACACACACACACACACACACACACACACACACACACACACAGAGCTACATATGCACATGTATATCTACAACACACATTTTTTTTTTTTTTTTTTGCTGTTGTTATGGCTTTTAATGTTCCTGTTCATAGTGGCACGGATGATAAACCGAATTGGACAAGTGCAGAATGGAGAAAATTACCAAAGAGCTCCCAGTAACAAAAAGGATGAACAGGGTGAGTTAGACCATAGTAGTGGGTTAAATAAAGAGTTTTTTTTAAAATTTATTTATTAATTTATTCTTGTTACATCTCTATGGTTATCCCATCCCTTGTATCCTCCCATTCTCCCCTCCTTCCCATTTTCCCCTTATTCCCCCTCCCCTATGACTGTTCCTCAGAGGGATTACCTCCCTCTGTATATGCTCATAGGGTATCAAGTCTCTTCTCGGTGACCTGCTGTCCTTCCTCTGAGTGCCACTAGGTCTCCCCTGCCAGGGGACATAGTCAAATGTGAGGCACCAGAGTACATGAGAAAGTCAAATCCCTCTCTCCACTCAAGTGTGGAGACTGTCCTGTCCATGGGCTAGATCAGGGTAGGGGTTTAAATTTTACCGCCTGTATTGTCCTTGGCTAGGGCCTTAGTTTGAGCTGGACCCCATGACCTAAATCTGCCTATCATAATGTTCTACTTGTAGGTTTCTAGGACCCACTGGATCCTTCTACATTGCTATTCTCCCATTGTTCTCTCATCTAGAGTCCCAATAGGATGTCCTCCCCTCGGTCCCAGTTTCCTTGTAAGGGAAGGCTTTCATGGGACATGCCCATTGGGCTAGTATGCAGATATAAGTGAGTATATACCATTTGAGTCTTTCTGCTTCTGGGTTAACTCACTCATTATGATCATCTCTAGCTCAATCCATTTGTCCACAAATTTCGGGAATTCCTTGTTTTTAATAGCTGAGTAGTATTCCATAGTGTATATGTACCACAGTTTCTTTATCCATTCTTCTACTGAGGGACATTTAGGCTGTACAACACACATTTTTTTCTCTGTCTATCTTATGCATAGATTTAAGCTTTACTCAGAGATAAATTGGTTTTATGGGATCCAAAGTGTATATATATGCACACACACACACACACACACACACACACACACACACACACACATATATGTACCTATATATATATATATATACATATTTGAGGTCTTTCTCTCTCTCTTTAAAGAAAAGAGTAATAGATTTTGTATAAAGCTTTGCCATCAAAATAAAAGGTCTAGAATGTAAAGTTCACTAAACTTATAATAAATGTGCCTCTGTTAGTTTATCTTTTAGAAAAACTTTTTTTCTAGACTTAAGATTAAGTTAATTTTACAAATTAAGTTTACCTGTCTCATAGTGAGACTTATTATGTTTTGTAATATGGAAGCTTTAGAACTTTGCACATGTATATTTCTATACTTTTAGGAACAGACATAGGAAGGTGGGAATTTCCAGGTTAGCCTGGGCTACTTAGAAAGCTCCAGGCCAGCCTGGACTCTATAATAGCATAATTCTTTTTAAAACCAAACAGAGCCAAACCAAACCAAACAAACCAAATAACAATGGACAAACAAACATGATCCAAAATTATTGGACATTCATCCCACTGAGAGGCACTGACTATGACCCTGTTCTTGAGTCTGAGCTTTATGAATACTTGACTAATGGAATCTCCTGGAAGTTCTATGGTGTCATATTCAAGCTGAAGGAAGTTTATAATTCTGTTGTACTTCTGGCTCCCAGCTATCCTGCTGGGGAAAAGGCAACCAAGTACATGGGAAGCCCACATAAGATGTTCTACCTAACAGCGATCAGAGGTTGGCACTTAGTACCAACTTACCTTCATGTGAGTTGGCCACAGCAACAGGGAGCCTTGTCATTCTAGTCTCAAGGATTTGTTGACAGCAAAGGGAACAAACAGAGTCTCCCATGATACTCTACGTAGGGCAGATTAGGGTAACTATGATTGCCATTTTAAAACCTTGAGTTTTGGAGTAATTTGTTACACAGCACTCAATAGGTAGAATGCACAAACACCCATATTACCCTTTTTCCTGATGCTAATCTAATTCATGATCATACCAGTAACAGTGTTTCCCACACACTAGGTAAGAAATTCCTATTTTCCTCCATTCATTTTCTTCGTTTTTCAAGACAGGATTTCAAGTAGTCCATGCTAGCCTCAAACCTACTATGTAATCAAAGATGACTTTGAACTTTTGATCTTCCTGTCTCTACTTACCAAGAACTGGAATTATAGGTGTGTCACCATATTTGACTTTCTTATTCTCTTCCATTCAATAAATAAATATGTTATATAGTTTCAGATTTACCTGTGTACTTTAATCTGTTTCATTTTCTTCATCTCTCTGTGATAGTGACCCTCTGTGCTGGACCCTCTTAATGTGCTTTCCATATTTGTCCTCATCTCACTTAGGAAGGCTCCCTGCACTGCCATGACAGTGCTCAGAAATCCAAGACTTGTTCTTTCTCTGTGTAAATTCCTTTGATCAAGAGTTATACACTAGTTCTTTAGTTAAACAGTAAAGTATATCACACAATTAATGTGTTTTTTTCTGCTGAAGAAACCTGAGTTTTCAGATTTAAAAGCTAAGTATGCAGGTCAGTTGTTAGAGTCCTTGGCTTAGCTTTCATCAAGCTGTGAGTTCTCTTCCTGTACTGTATAAACCAGACATGATAGTGTATAACTGTAATCCTAGCACTTGAGAGGTAAAGGTGGGAAGATCAGAGGTCAGAGTCATTCTTAATGATACAGGGAATTTGAACCCAGCTTGGGTTACATGAGACCCTGCCTAATAACAAACAAACTAATAAATTTTCATCAGGAAGAATGAGCATGAGGTTATAGTCTTTAGTGTTTTCCTGCAGGTATCCTAACTTCCATGCCACCCTATTTCACTTTATTAAACAACCACACCAGAAATATTTTCTCTAGCAGTGGTTTAAAAACGAGGTCAGCTTTCAGATAAGCCAGTGATTAAGCAATGAAAAATGCAACAGAACAAACAAACAAAAGACAAAGCAGCCAAGGGATCAATATCTTTGAGATTAGAGGGGATACAGTTAGCAAAAAGTTTTGTACCTAGCTAAGTTGTCATTGTGAGTTAAATAGAAATACAAAACCCAAGGGAAGGAGATAAGTTACATACACATGACTCTGATAAGTAAAGTGTTCTGATCTTTCTGAAAAGTAATAAAACTTTCTATGCCCACTTGTTTATTCTTTTTATTTTTAATTTATGTGTATGTGTATGTGTATGTGTATGTGTATGTGTATGTGTGTGTCTTTGTGAATATATGCCACCTATACATGGGTGCCTGTAGAGACATAAAGAGGACAGACATTGAATCTCCTGAAGCTGCAATTGTGGGCTGCTTGGTATGGGTGCAGAAAACTGAGTTCAGGTCCTCTGGAAGAGTAGTGAGGACTCTTTAGGGCTGAGCCATCTCTCCAGCACATTTATGCCAATTTCTGTCATGAGACTGGATAACAGTGTAGCAGCATAGACGATACTTTTCAAAGTTCTAACAGTTTAGTAACATCATAAGATACACTAACTTCTGAAGGTCAGTTGGAGGGAACTGCCACTTTAGGATCTGATTTCAATGACAGAATTAATTTTCAACTTTCATGTATCTAATTTAACAAACAACTTTATAGCATAATGTGAACATAGCTACAGTAATCTGTCTTTCTGTCATACAAATGCAGCTTGAATGTGAATATTTCACACCCAAGTTTCTGATTCTTGGTATTTGAAAATCACTACCTGACAATAATGCACAAGATTTTTCATAAAAAATATTGCCATTATCCTTTACTGCTTCTTAAGGGCAGATAAACATTTTGTAAATGGTTAATTTAGATACCATTTCAAAGATGTAACATCCAAAAATTGGCTGCAGTTTGACTTTGTTTTTGCCTGAGGTATCTTATCTCTGTTTTATGAGTAAAAGCACTGATGACCTGAGTTCAATACCTGAGACCCACATGGTGGAAGGAGATAATAGATTCCTACAAGTTGTTCTTTGTCCTCCACAAGCCTCTGCATAAATATAGTGCAAAGTAAATGTAATTAAAAATAGAAAATCACATGTTTAATATGTCAACATTTAATAACCAATGTATAGCTAATGTTGCCATTACAACATTGAAGCAAAGCACATTGCCTACTCACTTTTCACACAAGCTCTTTCCACAGTGGTGGTCACCTTGAGGATAAAACACGTGCTTGTGGGCAACAAGACTGCAACCCAAATCCACACCTAAAGAGGCCATTTTAATTCTCAAAAAGGTTTATCAGGTAACATGACAAACATTGAAGAGGCAACAACCTCAGAAGGCAAGTTGCTTTCACCACAGAAGTGGCTGTTTGTGCTTTACAACTTTTTTCTTCATGCATGTGGGAGGATGAGGAGAAAGAGAGGGCTGTTTCTGATTATACTCCCTTGAAAGTCCTGTGGGGGTCATGGGAGAGATTATAAGATTTTTCAAAGAATTTATGAGATTTGGAAGCATCTGGTCTCCTTCAAGCAGATGAAAAGGAAAGAAGGCTTAGGAGACTTTGCTCCTGTGAAGGAATCCTATTGTGGTTTATGGATGTAGTGTATTTGGTGGGTTACTCACTTAGCACATATAAAATCCGGGGCTCAATCCCCTGGCCTTCTTAAACTGGATGAGGTGATGCACAGCTGTAATCCCAGCACTCCAAAGTTGGAGGCAGGAGGATCTAGAGGTCAAAGTCATGCCTGGTTATATGGGGAGTTTAAGGTTAGCTGGAAATAAATGAGACCCTGTCTCAAGCAAAACAAACAAACAAGCCAAGCCAAACAAACATAAAAGGCTCCTCACTAAAGGTTCTTACTGTTGGGGGTTGGGTTGGAAGTGGGAAGCGCCAGGTATTTTAATATATAAGCCCTGATTCAGAACCAATCCAATCTTAATTCCCTCATTCTCCTAGATGCAGGCAAGGAGGCAGAGGCAGAGCAGGTCATGTGACCTTAGTTGGCTTTCACCATTACATCTGTGAAACCACGAAAGATGGCTGCATCCTGAGATTTCTCATGCTACTAGCTCCTTGATCCCCGTGACATGGAGGGAACTGCAAAGGTTTAGACATGACATGACAAAGAGAAATTAAAATGCAAAAGCATTTCCTGGGCCTGTCAGCTCTGGCCTACTTGTCATCATTCCTTGTCTATGTTTAGATCTTCTACCTTCTAATTGCACAGAATGACTTACAGTTGGGTTACAGGAAGAACTCCCTCAATTTCACCCGGTGGTTTCAACAGGTTACCTCACTGTTAATGTAGTGGACAGTTGCTACGGTTTTGCCAAATTTTAAAGTCAATCTAGTATCATCTTGGGCTTTTGGCCAAAATTACAGCCTTGAGAGCATTTATTTCTGCAAACAATGGGCTTCTTGGATCCAAAGAGTATGAGTAACTTATTAGGTGGTCCCATTGTGATTATGATCTGTTCTTCCAAAAACATTCAGTGTTGATGGCTCACTTGATAAAAGCGCTTGCCTTGCAAGCACAAAGAGCTGAGTTTGATTCCCAGAACCCACATGGAAAAGACTGGGCATGCTGGCACCAGATCTGTAAACCAGTGCTGGACAGATGGAGACAAGCAGATCCCTAGCCAGGCAGCCTAGCTTGTTTGGTGATTTCAGGCTGGAGAATGTTCTTGTTTAAAAAACACATTTGGAGGGTCTCTGGTCTCTAGATGCATGTATACCATGGCATCCACATATACTCCAACATATATGTGAACCCAATAAATGATAACATGCACATATCCACAGATGTACACACAAAGTATTCAACGAATCAGGTAGAACTGCTTACATAAAGCTTCTGCTCTTGACATTTGATGAGGAGAGTTCCCTAAGGCATACAGAGGAATGGCTCTGCAGAGGTGTAGTGTTGCTGCTCTGTACACTTCACTTGTCCAGTTCTCAGGGCCTGGGGAGACTTGTGTTTGTGCCTTTTTACAACTTCCCACAATGTATTTTTCTTTGCATTGAAAAGTTGACATTCTTTTTCTTTGGACTAGAGGATTCCAGGGATGTCCTTGACCCAGACACGACTGAGGTGATAAAATCTATTAACCCTGGTGGAAGGTACCCCTGGATCTGGCATTACAAGATTTATAAAGACCTTTTCCTAAAATGTCTACTCATGTGGCTAACATTAGCTCCACTTGATAATCAGAAAGGGGATTCCTGGGAAGAGATGGGGAAGAACCTGAATCCTGCCTGTGAAATGCCAGCTTCTAAAATGGAAAAAAAGTTATGGAATTAATTGGGACCATGAGGTAGACATGAGTAGATCAAATTTCCCTCCTCAACAAATATGAGGCTTGACAGAAGCAAACACAGGCTTAGGGGATTAAAAATGATTTTGTTTTTGCCTATTAGTTATTGTTTTTGTTTGTTTTCTAATGAAAGGGAACAAGGAAGGGTGTGGATTTGGGTGGATGAGGACATGGGCAGGATCGGGGACTTATGGGGGAGAGGAAACTATAATCAGAATATACTGTATGAAAAAAATCTATTTTTAATAAAAAATTTTTGAAAAAAGTGTCCAGCACATATTTTCATTTTTGTCAGTATCTAATACAGCCAGGGAACTTATTAAATACTAGTCATGGGTTATCTGTCATAAGAATAGCATTGTGCTGAAATGGGGGCATTGTTACCCATTCACAATCAAGTATATAAAGTTCTTCTGCTGTATTTTTGGTGAGTCTTCATTACACAGGCTTGAAGAAATAGCTTGTGAATTGGTGCCTCTTGGAAGTCCTTCCTGAAAGTACCATTAATTGGCTCGTTCTGGAAATTTCTGTCTCTAAAGCATCCATTACCGACATATCACTGACTGTGTTGTTGACTTGCTAATATGCTAGTTGCCTTCTATGAGACTGAGTCTGTGAACCTCAGGCCACAGGATCTGGCTCCCCTCCCATATAATTCCCCAGTGGTCATGTCAGCCTGGCTCTTAGTAGCAGTTCAATGCAATTTTCTCAGTGTGTGAATTACTCTATATACCAGTGAATCCAGGTAAAGCAGACTTTTTCTTCTAAGTAATTTATACTTTCAACAGGCATAATTAGCTGATCTTTGTGCAAACCTGTGAGAGTCATTTCATGTTCATTCATTGATAAAACTGCTCAGAGACATTAGACTGGAAGATGAGTTTCCCTGAGCAAGTGACTAACTTGCAGCAGGGAGTGGAACACAGTCAGCCTCACTCTGCAGTTCAGAGTCTTGTGTATAAGGAGGATTTGTATCTTATATGCATATTGTCTGTTAGCATCTTTACATATTTTTTTCCTTAGCAACATATACTAGGACCTTGTAGCACCCCGCTCCCGTTGCCACACTAATTACACAAACAGCAGTGTTTAAAGATTTGGGTGCACATCACCTCTTAATATTTATTTAGTTGGAGAGAAAATTTGTATGTGTTGTGATTTGAATGCAAAACATCCCAGACAAGCTTATGTGTTTGAACAGTAGTTCCCTGGATGTGTTTTGGAACATTTAGGAGGCAGAGGTTTGCTGGAGGAAATGCGGCAGAGGTAGGAGAGGGGTCTTGAATATTATACCTTGGACCCACTTCCTGTCATCTCTGCTTCTTGACTGTGGATTCTCTGATGGGCCACCTCATGCTCATACTGTACCATCCTTTTTCAAACTCTAAGTCTAAGTAAACGTTTGTTTCCTTGAGCTGTTTTTGTCAGCTTAAACAATAGGAATAGGACACGTAATACAATATGGTTCTGACATATTAACACCCAAAATGTTTTTAAGCACCCTACGGAGGACTCACACACAGGCTATGAAATGACTTTAGACCTTGAGACTTTAAACTTCAGACTATCCAGGAAAAAGCCTTATGCCTCGTGTGTGTGACAAGCTGGTAGATTCAGGTATGTTTATTCAGACATGACAAGTGCTGAGCCAGCTGATAAATTCTCAATCTCTCAGTACAGAAAGACCCACAATGCACAGGATGGCACATGTGGACAAGAGTGTCCACAAGAGTGCTTTCATGGAGAGGAGTAGTATCCTAGGGAGGCCACCAGCTCCCCTCAAGTCACATGTTCCTTAGGCAAGGGAGGCCAAGGTTCTTTGTTACAGTTGGCTACTATATGTAGTAATCATAAGATCATAAGTTTTTGTTGAAGAAGAGCATTCATTGTCATACAAATCAGCAGAAATACTATCCTAATAAGATAGATATTGCCATAGAAACACAGATCACTCCAGATATAAACTTAAAGTAGATTATGCCTAGCAAGCTTGATGGAAAGGCCAGCTCTTGGAATACAAAATCTGCCTAAGAGTATAGACATCCCAGGCTAGAGCAGTAGCTCATTCAGTCAGTGCTTTCTGTACACATATGAGAACCTGAATTTGTTGCCAAGAACCCACATAACAAAGCCAGGCTGGATGGGGTGGCTCACACTTGGAATTTTAATATCAGGGAGGTGGACCCAGCATATTTCTGGGGGTTGCTGGCTAGTATAGCCTACTTGGCAAGTTCTCGGCCAATGAGAGATCCTGACTCAAAACCACCACCACCATCACCACCACCACCACCACCACCACCACCACCACCACCACCACCAAGATGGATGGTGACTGAGGAATGACACTGGAGGACGACCTTTGGTCTCCCAGCTGCATGCAAGTCTATTCCTCTTTTACAGAGACGCTAGCAGTGTGGCGCTCTTAACAGCTGGTGAGAAGGCAAAGAACACATCCTATAGAAGAGTTCCATGTGATATTTTATATTACCACATCTCCTCCAACAGGTAAGCTGATAACCTCACTGGGAGAAGCTGCCAACAGCACTCAGCAAAATGACAGAAACCCTATCCCCCCCACTCCCTCCCCTCACCCTCACCCCTCCACCCCCTAAACAGAACTGCTAGATTGCATTTTTCTCTTTCCAGAGCAGGGAAGTCCCATCTGTCAAATCACACACATTTCAAACAATCACACATACTTATAACAATGTTCGAAATGAGTCTGGTGTCTCAAGAAAATGACCACACCACAGTCCTAAAGATTTTAGAAAGGCAAAAAGTTTTACTTGTGTAGAGGGTGCTTAGCCATGCCAAACTAAGCAACAAAGCACACTTGGTGGCCTCCTGCAGAATTTTTATTCCTTACACAAAAGGACAATTTTGAATGGTCAGAACTTGCCATCACATTCTTACACAACTGACTGATTTAAAGCAACACATTTGATAAGCAGAATGCAACTTTGAGCACCAAGTACAAGTTTGGGCACATATTTTTATTTCAAGAATTGCTGACCCTGGAAGAAATTGAATTTCTGCCAAGTGGCTTCTTTAGTTTCTTTCTTTCTTTCTTCTTAAAATAAAATCTTGTCTTATTTAACCCTTTGGTAGAAAAGACAATATGCTTCTTTTACATTTCCCACACTGTATGTGAGGCTCAGCTTTCAGACTAAAATTGCACAATGAAGTCAAAGGGAACCAGAACATATGTCTGAAAATAGGAAAGGAAATAAGAGAGCATTGATTTCTCCTAAACCAGACATAAAGGTCATTTTCCTTATCAAACCCATTAATCCACTTATCTCTACCAATGCCAGGTACCTTGGCAGCTGGAGGAAAGAGCCAGTGTGCTTTTCTAGGAATAGAGGTCATGGTTGCTGTGTGGCATTCCTAGTAAGATGCTATTTGGGTTTCAAATGGATAATTATAGAAATATTATGGAAATAAAGACAAGAAGTTTTTCAGAATTATTGATGGTTTCATGTCCTAAGGAAGAGTGAACCTTGCCAGGTAGCTGGTACATGCAGGTAGTCCTAGCACTCAGGAGCTTAAGGCAGAAAGTCAGGAGTCCTAGCTCATCCTCAGCTACATCGTGAGTTTGAGGCTAGTATGGGCTACCTGAGGCTATCGCATAAGAAAGAAAGAAGGAAGGAAAGAAAAAGAAATAAAGAAAAAGGAAAACACTTCAAACAATTTACTTTAATTATTACGTCCTTGTGTCTGAATGTGGGTGCGTGTATGTGAGTACCAGTTATTTCCTGGAGCAGAGTTATAGGAGGTGGTGAGCCACCCTGTGAAGTGGGTGTTGGGAACTGAACTTGAGACCCCCAAAAAAGCAGCACACCTCTTAACCACTGAGCAATTTCTCCAGGACCCCAAAAGAATTCTGAATGTGGGGTAACTGCATTTTTTGAATCCATAAAAATAAGCTCATGCTATCAATATTGTTTAAAAGCATGTGCTCATTTATAAATATATCAGACACAATTCTTTATAATATGGGAAATTTTAGGTATGTGCGTATGTATGTACGTATTTATGTATGTATGTATGTATGCATGCATGCATGTGTCTGTGCTCATGAGTATGCTACACTGTGAATGTGGAGATCAGAGAGCCTCTTCTGTGAGTCAGTTCTGACCTTCTGCTGTGTGAGTCCTGGGGACAGAACTCAGCATCAAGCTTGGTGACATGTATCTTTACCTACTAAGCCATCACACCAGCCTTGATACGTTAGGTATATTTCATGAGCATACTGTCATAATCACTAAGGCATACATTGTACGAAAGCACAATTTAAGATCATTTAAAATGTATGGTGTTTCATTCTTTGGGAAGATCATGCAATTTAATCAGCGCTCATTCTTTAGAACTATAAGATTTCCTTCCTTTAAATATCAGTGGGCAATTGCTTCATGTATCCATAACTTACATTCTTAAGATTAATAACTAAAATTGTAATCACTGGTTATATAAGATTAACTTTAAAAAATATCTCATGTTGCCTGAATTGGCATACCACTTCACTGGCTTCTATTGCAACAGTTGCATTTTTAATTTACAAAATTTTTCTTATGTACTGATTAATACATCTTTTACTTATCTCATGTAATAAACTTTTTAAAACTTTTGTCTTTGCCTTGAAATATGTGAGCATGCCTATTCACATAGTTGATCTCATTCACAGATTCTGCATCTACACATTTATCTACTCACCAAAATTTATTTGTCGCTCCAAAATCAGGCTATTTTTTTTTTAAAGAATCTTTTACAAATCAGGCTATTCTTGAATGTAATATGTAGCTGCGGGTAACCTTGAACTCCTCACCCTCTTGCCTCCATCCCAAGGTGCTGGGATTATGAGCATTTTGCTGCCATGTGTGGAGGATGTAATATTGGGGTTGGCTGTCAGGTCTTCGTGCATCCCTTTATCACCTGAGCTACATCCTAGAGTTTCTTGCCAATACTTTTGAGTAGTAGTGAGCATGTGTAGAGGGGTGAAAGATTTAAGTCATTTGATATTTCTAGGGGAGGTAGACCACACAGACTTTCCCTTCTCCTTTGACCCCTCAGAAGGTATGTGACTGTATGCTACTGGGTCTCTGTAACTTTGTTCTTGGCTCTCATTGGCCTGGATCAGCCCTTCCTGACCTCTGTGTAATCCTGATTAAAGGCTTATATGCTGAACAATAAAGCAAGAGCCGCACTTTGAGTCTGGTCACCGGAGTCTGATTCCAGGGATTCTGCCTGGGCTCTGCCGACACTCATCCCCAACCCTGGCAACCACCCCCCCCACCCTGTTCCTGATCCCCATAATCCTGTACACTTGGCAGTGAGGCTCACATGGAGCCTCACATGTACTGTGAGGTCTGCACTTGTTATTATCAGTTTTCCTGTCTGTGCTCCAAAACACCAGAGAAAACATTTGGCATTTAGCAGATGTTTAATAATGGCTACTGAAGGTATAAATGACACGTTAATGAATGGTGAAAGACAGAGTGATCATGAGAGAGGCCATTGTCATAGGAACCAGCCCACACATTGTCCTTGGCATGGTGTAAGGCACCCACATGGAGTACTTACTCAGGGTGTAAATACCTGCCTCCTAGTATGTCAGTACTCACTTTTCTGAGTGTCATTGAAGATTGCCTGGAATATTTCATAAAGAACCAAAGTGTTTCAGCCAGAGCATCAGGGAGTTTCCTGTGTGTATAAACATTTGTGTAATATAAACCTGGCAGGGGCAGGCAGGCGGATGTGATCTCATGTGCACACTTTTCACGTGACATATTTTCTACAAGTATAAAATATTATTATAAAGGCCTTAGAAATAGCTGAGCATGGTGGTGCATGCCTTTAATCCCAGCACTTGGGAGGCAGAGGCAGGTGGATCGCTGAGAGTTTGAGGCCAGCCTGGTCTACACAGCAAGTCCAGGATAGCCAAGGGTAAACAGAGAAACCCTGTCTTGAAAAACAAAAACAAACAAACAAAACAAGCCTTAGAAATAACAATATTGATTTGAGCATTAAGACTTTTTGTGTGTCAGGGTCATAAAAAACAACTGTCCCTGACAGACCTGGGGAGTACGAATCCCAAAGCCATGTCACATAGTTTGGAACCTGGGACAGAAAGAGGACAGGATGCTAAGTGAAAACTGGGCAGAGCTCAAACTCTGGAGTTGGGTTACTAGCAAACTAAAGACTGCACTTACTTTTTTCTTTCTTTTGTAAAGATGGCAGTTTCTTAATGCTGGCAGTTGTAGCATGCTATATTCATTGCAAAAGGGGGAGGGAGATGAGGAATGTATGAACAATTTCTGATTTACCATTTTGGCTTTCCTATAAATCTAAAATGAAGAGTGCTTAAAGAATAGGAGAAGCATATAACTTATGCTTTATTTCTTTTTAAAATAATATATTTTGTTTGACAATGCCATACATTTATAGAACGTATTTTGATCAAGTCCATCTATTACTACCGCTTTCCAACTAGCTCCTGGTACTCCTGCTCCCTATGTTCCTCCCAACTTCATGTCCTCTTTCTTTATTCTATTAATACCACCTGAGGCTGATTAATGCTGCCCATTCATGCATAGGTGTGGGGCCGTCCATGGGGCATAGGCTATCTATTATTGGTCAAGTTCTATTGTTTTCCTCATAATCCCATAGTTAAGTGATGGAGAATGTTTTTGAGGTAGGCAGTAGAAAAGGAGCCTTCGTGGTTTACTTTGTACTGGGAACTCAGATGTCTTACGAATCAAGTGCAACCATTACAAAAGCTATCTAAGAGGAAAGCACACATAATTAGGAACAAACAAAACAAAAACAGAAACAAAAGATAAAGATGGGTTATTTGTAATCCTAGCATTTTGGAAGTTGAAGCAAGGGCATCAGGAATTCAGCATCACCCTCGGCTCTATGTGAGTTCTAGGCCAGCCTATGCTACATAAAATCCTGCTTTACAAAGAAGTATTTACTTTGCTGGCTAGATAATGCATGCTGGCAGTTTCTTTTCTTTTCTTTTTTTTAAGATATAGGCAATTTAGGCAATTGTCGTTATTATTTTTCTTTCTTTCTTTTTTTTAAATAGTAAAATCCAATAAGTCAAAGATTGGTAGAGACCCTTTCTCAAAAGAAAGGAGGAGGAGGAGGAGATTGGTAATGCTTTCCTACTCACTCCCCCCCCCCCCAAGAGGCAGGTTTCTCTGTGTAGCCTTGGCGGTCTTGCACTCACTTTGTAGAGCAAGCTGGCTTCAAATTCACGGAGATCCACCTTCCTCTGCCTCCTGAGTACTGGGATTAAAGACATGCACCACCATTGCCCAACTTGCCCCCCTACATTTAAAGTAAAGTTCTCTAACAGTTTTCTAGCTTTGGGTATTTCTGTGTGGAATTCAACAATTAAGGCTTTGGTGATCAGAAAGAAAAATGCCTTTTTCTTTCTTTCTTTCTTTCTTTCTTTCTTTCTTTCTTTCTTTCTTTCTTTCCCTCTGTGTATGTGCAGCTGTGAATACATTCATGTTTGTGTGTATGTGTAATGTATATGTTTGTGTGCATGCATGATAAGGTCTGAGATCAATCTCAGATTTTATTCTTTGGGAGCTATATACCATGATTTTCTTTCATTTAAAAACTTTTTTTTATTTATCTAATTAGTTTATTCAGATTACAACTCAATTGTTATCCTATCACTTGTATCCTACCATTCCTCTCTCCCTCGGACTTTCACCCTATTCCCTTCTCCTAGATCTATGACCAAAGGGACCCTCTTCCCCTACTATATGGTCATAGGCTATCAAGTCCATCTTGGTAGCCTGCTTATTCTTCCCACCAATGTTTTTCTTAAAGACAGTCTAACTGGGACCTGGGGCTTGCCAATTAGGCTAGGCCAGCTGGCCAATGAACCCCAGGGATCCGCCTGACTTTGTCTCCTCAGGGCTGAGATATGCACACCGTCACACCAGGCTTTTTACATGGGTACTGGGTATTGAACTCATTTTGAAATGTTTGCACAGGATGCACTTTACTGACTGGGCAGTTTCTATAGCCCCACCTCGGGAAAATTCCTTATTTAACTCCTTTATTCATTATCAAATGTAATATATTTATCTGAAACATTAACTTCATGTAATCAACATGTGTTGCAGGAGAAGGCATAGTAGAGAATTCTGCAGCAGTCTATCAAGGCTTGAGGCGATATGTGAATTTTCCTGTGTACTGACTAAGAATGCTATGAGCCCACATCACCATTTTTAAAGTGTGATTAGGCAGAGAATGAAATTTTATACTGTTTACCTCTTCTGACTTTTTCATTTGCATTCTGGCCTTAGCTCATTGGGTACAGATCGGTTTACATCCTTGAATGTGCATGAAACCAACCCAGGGTTCTTTGGAGCTTCTAATTGCTGTGTGATTTGATATCACGGTGCAGTGAAGCTAGGCGAGCTAATTGTTTTCTTGACTGAATTTTCATCCCTGCCCCCATTCTGCCTGGAGGAGGCTATAAAGCAAAACAAAAAGCACAGACTGAGATGCACATCTTTCCTTTCCAGAAACATCATTTATAATGGGTAGCAGCCTCGTCATCACACAGGCGCTCATGATGAGGGATAATTATAATCCTTAAGTACTTTCAGCTTTGGGTTGTTAGTAGAGAGAGCAAAATGAGGATGGGTGGGTGTGTGAAAGAAAACGTGGTTTACTCAGCTCTTGCAGCATTTCAGAAATAGAAGAAGAAAGACATTTCTCTGTGTCTCTTGGTGGAAAGCTGAATTATAGTTTATGCCCATACTGTGTGATGTGAAACGCGGTTACTGGACTCAAATTTATGGAAAGAAATTAAATATTTGATTAATCACTTTAAATATTGATCCATTTGTATGGCTTCCTGTATGCTGCCTTTTTCATAGCAATCAATAGCTTGGGTGATGTATAAACAAGTCTTCTGCAATAAATAATTGCATTATGTAATGCTGGTTAAATTTAGAAATTGCTGTTTTATTGCATTCTTCCCCCATAAAACACAGTGCCAAATAGTAATTGAGATTGAGTTAGAGTTTTATAATGTTTTACTTCAAATTTAATCCAGGAATTGTTTCTTTCAGAGGACCTATAGGAAGAGATCCCTGGAGCAAGGATGGGTGACAGGGAACACCCGGAGTGGGGAGGCTGGGAAGGGGAAGAAAAAGGTCAAGATTGGTGGGGAGAAAGGGAGGGTCAGGGAAGTCGAGAAGTCTGGTGTGGCAGGTTGTCTCTTTTAGAACCCAGTAAGCCATTGTGATGGAAATGGGCAGCAAGCAAGGCAGAGCTCAATTACCAAAGGCTGAGATGCAAGCCCAGGGCCCCAGGAGGGCAAACTGCCTCTCACAATAAGACGGGAGATTTATTATGAAGAAACAAAATGCTCTTTCCCTCTCCCTAGTGTTTCTAAAGCTCTTAGCCTGACAGGAGAACTGTGGCTTCAGTTAGCACCAATCATTTCTGGAGCGTCCTCAGTCGCTTTGAGACTAAATGTCTGCTGGCCACGAATCAATTATCTCCCCACCCACACCCTAAGGATAAGCTGTATTCATCTTTGCTTAGATAATTCAATCATCTCCAAGAAAAATGGAGGCTCCAAAGCTGCTAGAAGGCGAATGGGGGAGCTGGAGCTCTTATTTACTTGGGAAGGACTCCCTTATCCCAAAGGAGATGGTGATAATGGGACTCCTTGCAGTACCATTATCTGAAGGGGCCTTTCGTTAAAAAATGCACTAGCTGTATTTAGAACATTCTTTATAAATCCCAATAGATATGCTTTCAAAATTATAGCACAAATTTGGGAGGAAGAGGCCAATGAGAAAGGGGAGCAAAAGGATAATGGGGGTGGTATGACCTAAGTACATAATATGCACTGTGAAAAGGCAAAATGAAACCCAACATTTTGTAGGTTAAGAGACTGGTAAATAAAAGCTCTAAAACAGAGCTGGCAAAATGGCTCAGCAGGTAAAGGAGCAACCCTGGCAATATGTGTTCAATTCCCTGAACCCACGTAAAGGTACAAGAGAGAACTGAGTCTACAAAGTTTTTCTCTGCAAATGTGTCCTGAGACATGTACAGAACTCCCATCATGTGCACATGTGTATATTTTATACACACACACACACATACACACATGCAAATGTACACACCCCCCCCATGTGTGTGTGTTTTCTTGCACAATACTAATACTAATAAATAAATACAATAAATTTTAAAAGCTATCCTGGGATACACTTGTTTTTTAAAAAAATCTACCAAATTAGTTTGAAAAAAACCCTCTCAATATTTTAGCAGAAAATGTAACTTGAGAATTAAGAGCAATTTGGAAAGGGACAAAAATCAAATGAAGACAGATGCTAAGCATGAATTACTTCTGGAAAACTGCACCCAATTTTTTAGGGATAACCATTTTTTCCTGCAGTGCTTGACATCTCTTCAACTAGCTTGAGTAACATGAGAACTCCAGCATCAGCTCCAAGCCCAGTTAGTTGTGTCTATAATTTACCTTTTCTTGTCTGCAGGCTGTAATCGTTTTTAATTTTTTGGCTCATCATTCAGTTTGGTGTCTTCTGCCAGCTCAGATCAGAATCTTCCCACCTTAATGAAGCCCATTCTTGGATGTTTTGTTCCTTCCTTGATATTTCCTTGCAAATGGCAAGTGCTTTGATTATACAGATGCCTTATTTTATTTTTCTGAAGTTGCTTGTCTTGTTTTGTTTATTTGTTTTTTAAGAGACACATTTGTTTATCTTTTTGGTAAACCAATCGTTTGGTTGGTCAGTTCCCCTCCCCCTCCTCAACATGATTGCGTAAATCCCATTCCCCTTCTCCAACTTTGCGCCCTCCTCTCTAACATTTCTCTTACAACATCACACTTTAGAGTCCTGGACCTAAAGGACGCATTTTTCTCTGTTGCCGTACACTCCTCGCTCATATTTTCTCTTTGCCTTTACTTGGGTGGACCCTGATACAAGTACTGCAAAATAGCTTATGTGGCCTGTTCCTCAGGGCTTCCGGCATAGCCCACATATTTTTGGATAGGCTCTGGCCTGGGATCTGACCTCCTTAGATCTTAGTCCTAGCACACTTCCTTATGTAGATGGCATCTTTCTCTGCAGCCCTTCCCTATCTCTGTCTCAGAAAAATTCTGCTTTACTCATAACCTATCTTGGTTCCCTGGCTTACTATGTCTCGCCTAAAGCTTAGCTGTGTTCTCCCGCTGTCGTTTATTGAGACATCCAACTCAGCCCAGGGTCTAAGAACCTCATCTCCCACCAGATACAGGTTCTGAATGATCTACAGCTACCAATTACAGCTGTAAAAAATTGGGCAGCGGAGGTTAGAGGTGAATGGCGGAACTGTACAGAGGGATGGAATCACACCACCCAACAGAGGTTTAATAGGAAGATACAGGAATGGTCTCTGGAGACACATGTGGAGAGAGGGAGAGAAATGGGAGGAGTTCCATTTGTAAGCTATCTAGTGCATGCACAGAAGGTGCACAGGTGGCTTAGGTGGCTTGAGTCCTGCTGGAGGGGGTTGAGGGTAGGGAGTGGGGTAGTGGTGGTGACATGTTGCCTGTTTTCCGGTCGTCATCAGGACCTTCAGGGGTGACGGTATTGTTGCCTGATTACTAACATTCCTCACTTTTGGTTATTATAAAAAGAAGTGAAGAACCAGGGGGGAGTGATGGTGGGAGAAGGGAATATGGGTGGAGCTTTGTCTATCACGCTACTTCCTTCTGACAAGGGGCGTTGTCTTTCTCAGGATGTGTCAGTTCTCACCATCAGGGCATGTTTGATTGTCGATGGCATCTGGTTCCCTGTTTAATGGCAGATAACCCTGTAAAAACAACTCATTAAGAGTTTGGTTGGAGATTTTTTTTATCTGGTGTTGGA
This sequence comes from Acomys percivali, assembly GCA_907169655.1. Taxonomy (NCBI): domain Eukaryota; kingdom Metazoa; phylum Chordata; class Mammalia; order Rodentia; family Muridae; genus Acomys; species Acomys percivali. Next base: position 62,187,853 of record OU015751.1, on the reverse strand, counting down.
GCAATGTAGAGAAGTTAATAAGGCAGGGAGTGAACAGCAAGACCAGAAAAACAAGCAGAAGCTGGGTCAGGAAGGGTAGAATCCACTTCCATATGGGATTTTGAACGTCTCAGAGGCTGGACGTCTCTAGATGTTCCCTTTGTTTTTGGAGATCTGTCTGAAGTTGTTGGATCTTATCTTTTACTATACCCGACTGGTTGATGTAAAGAACGCCCTCTTTATCTGTGAGAAGATCCAGCCCTCGTCGGTTTTGAAGCACCACCGTTGCCAGAGAGTCGACTTGTCCTTGAAGAGTCAGTATCATCCGGGCCACTTGCTGGAGGTTCTGGATAAGCTGGGAAGAGAGCTGATGATACAAAGTTAGTGAAGTGGCCAGTCCCGCTGTTCCTGTTCCGATACTGGCAGTGGTTCCTGCGAGAGCCAGAAGGGGAAGAATCTGGACTGCCCACTTACTGTGGTGGGCAGCTTTGGAGTCCACAAAAGGTAGTGGCACCGTTTCTTCTCCATGTATCACTCCCAACTCAGGGAAGAGAAGTACCAGTGTGCAAACTACAGACTTACCCAGTCAAGGTGAAGTTCTTGTGACAGTTTGGTAAGAGCAATTTTTAAGGATTGGTTAGTTCATTCTATCTTTCCTGAGGACTGGGGGTAGTATGGGATATGAAAATACCAAGGGATGTTTAAGGCTTTAGATAGAGAGAAACCTGAGAAGTGAACTCAGGACGGTTTTCTGACTGAAGGGAGGCGGGGACTCCAAAGGGAGGAATGATCTTGTGAAGGAGATAGTCAGAAACAGCCTGAACCCTTTTACTAGTAGTGGGAAAGGCTTCTACCCATCCTGAGAAAGTGTCTAGCAGGACCAGGAAGTACCAGGCACACCTGACTGTGGGCATGTGGATAAAATCAAGTTGCCAGTCAGTCCCCAGGATGAAGCCCGTAGCCTGGTGAGTAGGGAAAGGAGAGGTATGGTACCTGGAATTGGGGTTTGAGGTCTGATGGGTTTTACAGGAAGCAGTAATAGTTTTTACGAAGTTTAAGTCCTCAGAGGTAGGATGTACATGGGTCTTAAGAAAGTCAGAGAGCTTGGATGTTAGGATGAAGGAGTTGGTATAGATAGGACAGAATTTGAAGAGTATTAGGTGGAGAGGGTGTGTATGTGGGTTGTAGTGTGAGGACAAGGTTAGGCTTCCAAGAGTCCAGGTCTGGCTGCTTCATCAGCCAGATTGTTTCCTTTAGAGACGATGGAAGTGTCACTCTGGTGTGACCGACAGTGGATAATTCCTATGGCTGTTGGGAGATGGGAGGCTTATAGCATGGCCATAATTTGGTCTGCATTAGTTATAGATCCTTAGTTGTTAGCAATCCACTTTCTTTCCAGATGGCAGCATGGGATAAGAGGATGTGAAAGGCATATTTAGAGTCTGTATAAACATTTAAGGACTGTCGCTGTGCCAACTGAAAGGCGCGAATAAGGTCTATTAGTTCAGCCTATTGATTAGTGATGTGGGCAGGGAGGGATTGTGCCTCAACTACCTCAGTATCTGACACTATGGCATAGCCAGCTTTCTGGGCTCCTTTATGTATAAAGGAGCTGCCATCTGTAAAGCAAGTATGGATGGCCTGGGGCAATGTGCCTTCCTGTATGTGTGAGGGATGGGGCAGAAGTTCCTCTAAGGGTTCAATGCAGTAATGAGAGGGGAGATAATTGGCATTAGGTTGGAGGAGGAGATTAGAGATATTAAAAGGGGGGCAGGGTTAGAAGGAAAGTGTGGGATCTTCTATTAGCATCACCTGGAGGGAGAGAACCCTGGAGGGAGGTAGAGCTTGTATACCTTTATACATTAAAAGGTGAGACAGGTTATAAGAAGAAAAAACTGTAATGGATGATCCAAACATTAATTTTTTTATACTCATGAGTAAGGAGCTCAGCAGCAGCTAAGGCACATATGCAAGGTGCCCATCCTTTGGTGGTGAGGTCCAGTTTCTTTGACAGATTTGTTATTGGTGCAAAGGAAGGACCCAGCTGGTGATCTAGCACTCTAAGGGCATATCCCTCCTTCTCTGTTACATAAAGAGAAAATGGACAGGTTAAGTCTGGGAGGCATAAAGCTGGTGCCTTAAGGAGGGCACTTTGGAGCCTATGAAAGGGCTTGGTGACAGGTTTGAGAAGGGGTTCCTGTAAGGAGCCTTGGACTGCCTCATAGAGAGGCTGGGTGAGAAGGGAAAAGGAAGGGATCCAGGAACATAAGCCAGCCATTCCTAAGAAAGACAAAATTTCTTCTTTAGTGGAGGGGACTGTTAGAGACTGGATCTGATGTTTTCTATCTAAGGTAATGGCTTTGTGTGTTGGGGTGAGCGTTAATCCCAAGTAAGTGACTTGACTGGTAGATAATTGGACCTTAGAAGGTGAAACTCTGTAGCCTTGGCTAGATAAGAAATTTAGGAGAGCAGAGGTGTTAATTTTGCTAACCTGTACGGAGGGGCTGTGGAGGAGAAGGCCATCTTGGATAAGTCTAGAGTCCCAGAGAGATAAGGAAAGGAAATCAGAAGCTAAAGCTTGTCCAAACAGGTGTGGGATGTCCCGGAATCCTTGAGGCAAAGCAGTCCAGGTGAGCTGGATAGAGAAGTGAGTATCAGGATCAGTCCAGGTGAAAGCAAAGAGGTTTTGTGACTGAACATCGAGGGGGATAGAAAAGGATGCATCCTTGAGGTCTAGGACTGAGAACTGCGAAGTCCTTGAGGGGATAGTACAGAGGAGGGTATAGGGATTGGGTACCACAGGGTGAAGTGGGACCACAGCAGAGTTGAGAAGTTGGAGGTCTTGAACCAGGCAGTATGCAGCGCCTGCACTCCAATTACCCCGATGTATCGAGTGACGGACTACAGGTTGAAGAATACCCCAGACAGCAGGTCATCCATTCTAAGAGAATGTCGTCTAATGAGGAGGGGCCAAGGCCTTTTATACAGTACAGAGGCAGGTGGAAAAATACAAGACGATATAGATGGGAAGTCCCCAGGACAAGTGGAACCATGTAACCAAGGTAACCAAGGTCCAAAACAGGAACTTGTGGTTAGCTTAGCGAGGCACAACGTTCACAACAGGAAGCTGCCAGGACAGAATAACAATTGCATACTAGCCAGGGCATGGCCCCAGGGGCCCCAAGCCTAACAGTTCCCAACAGGTCCCCCTTTTATATAAATTAAATGAGCTCCAGAAGCATCAATAGTTAAAAAATTTTAAATATATAATATATAGGCTACTTGTGAATGCGGAGTAGTTTTTCCACTATAGCAGTAGGTTCTGTTAGGCTTTTTAACTGCAAGTATAGGGGTGTTAAAAGGAGAGGAGGTGGGACGGAGGAAGTTTTTTCTTAGGAGTTCAGATATAATAGGCTTAAGTCCTCTGAGGCTCTCAAGACTAAGTGGGTATTGGGGTTGGGCAACATACCGGGTAGGATCCTGTAACTGGATGATGATGGGGTGTTGTTGTCTAGCAATAGAGGGGTTGTGGACATCCCAGAGTTGGGGGTCCACCTGAGAAGCTGGCAAAGAAAATGGCTCCTTAAGGCAGGTAGGCTGTGTAGCTAGAAGAAAAACAGAGGCTGTAGGCGATGTTGGGGTTAGGAGGATTTGGGGAGCAAAGGAGATAAATGCTCCCAGTTTAACTAAAATATCCCATCCCAGCAAGGGGGCAGGACAAGTTGGTACTACTAAAAAGGAATGAGTTAAAGGAAAGCCCCTGAAAATGCAGTTAAGTGGAGGAGTTTGGCGGGGCCGGCATGGCTGTCTCCCTACCCCGACAATAGGGGAATTAGAAAGAGAGATGGGTCCCCAATATTCCTTCAGAACCGAGTACGTGGCACTGGTGTCCAGAAGGAAGTAGATGGGTCATCTAGATACCACCATAATTACCTGTGGCTCCCTACTAGAAATGGGAGTGGTTGGGTTAAGGGATCTGGAGCACCTGCAATTGTTCGTGGCCAGGCCTAGGATGTCAGCTGGAGGCCCATCTGGGAGAGATGTCCCTATACCTTGAGAGAGATGGGAGCAACTATCAGTCTAATGTCTCTCTTGGTGGCACCTCAGACAAGGCTCTCTTGGCCTGCGGGGTTTTGGGCAACCCCGGGCCCAATGACCTTGTTGACCACATTTATAGCAAGAACTAGATGGTCGTGATCCTTGATCTTGACCTTTGGGAGATATGGGAGCCTGGGTATTTGCCTGGGCCAGTTGAACTGCCTGGGCCAGCATTTGTTATTTTTGTTTACAGGCCTTTTTATCTTCTCCATGGTATACTTTAAATGCCAGCGCTAAGACTTTCCATCTGTGGAGTTAGGGGTCCCCTCTCTAAACCTTTATGTTTAGCCCTGATGTCGGGATAGCTCTGGGAAAAGAAATAAATCATTAAGAGCTGTTTGCCCTCTGGATTTTCAGGATCTAAATTAGTATATTGTAAGAGGGCCTTTGTAAGGCGCTCTAGAAATTGAGACAGATTTTCGTCTTTTTCCTGAAAGATCTCTTGGAGTTTTTGAAAATTTATTGGTTTAAGGGCAGCCTTGTGGAGACCAGCCAGTAGGCAGACCATAAATTGGTCCCTTGCTAAAATGCCTGGTGTAGTATTATAATTCCAGTTTGGATCTTGATCAGGAACGAACATCTTGGGTCCTGGCCGGGTGAGTTGAGTTAGTTTGATGTACCTCATCTGCATATACCCTCACTTGTTCCCAAACTCACCGTCATTCCTCAGATAGTAAGTTGTTGGCAAGGATCATATATATATCATGAAAGGTAAGATTATAGGATTGAATGATGTATTGAAATTGTTTAATGAAACAGGTAGGGTTGAAGGTATAAGAACCCAATTTATTTTCTATTTGAGAGAGTTCAGATAGCGAGAAAGGAACATGCACTCTAACTAAGCCATCCACCCCGGCAACTTCACGTAAAGGAAGAACTGAAGCAGGTTTAGAGGGGTAAGGGGGTTTGCTGTAGAGCAGGAGCGGGTGGTAGGAGGAATAAAAGTCAGACGCTAAGGCAGGATGGTTGGGTCAGTTTGAAGTAAGGGTGTAGGATGAGGAAGCTGAGGAGGCCGAAGGTGAAGGGCTAGCTTGAGGAGGGGGCCTTATAGGAGGAAAGGATGCGTCAGGTGAGCCTGTATGCTGGCGGCGAATAGGTGGAGGTTTATCAGCCAGATCGAACATGGTAGAAGGTATTTGAGGCTCAGAATCATCTGCTAGAAGGAGTTGGGCAGGAAAGCATGAGGTGCAGAGAGAAGGTTTGGAGTGAAGAAGAGAAAAGGCTTGACTATAGGGTACCTCCTTCCATCCTCCCAATTCCTGCAGTAGGTAGAAAGATCCCATAAAATATTGGGATTTAATGTACCATTAAGTGGCCATTTAGACCCGTTTTCTAAGGGATAACGAGGCCAGACTTGATTACAGAGGCATGTAAGTTTAGAAGCCTTTAAGGCAGGTGTTAGGTGTAGGGGTTTAAAATGGATTGAGACCCAAGGGACAGGTGCAAGCCAGTTAGTAGCTCATCAGCACTAATTAGCGACCAACAGCCTAGCTCAACAGATGAGCTAGCCACAGCCTAACTCAACAGATGAATTAGCCACAAGGATGTAGCTACGAGTGCACTCGAATTTTTAAATGGCTGTCACAGAACAGCAGAGAAAGCTACATCAGGAAATTCACCCAATGGAGACGAGCCTAGTTGAGGGTCAGCGAAGAGGACCAGGGTGTCCCCTGCTCCCAGTCAATGAGAGAGTGCTAGCAAACAGTCTAAGTAGAGGGAAGCGTTTATGCCAAATAAAGGGAAAGGAAAAACAACAACAACAACAACAACAACAACAACAATAACAACAACAACAACAACAACAACAACCTCACCAATCAGATGAGGAGTCAGAATCTGGATTCAGGAGTGGATCTGTAAGTGGGTCCGTCATGGAAAGAGAGGATTCTAGTGGTTTTTATTGGGTCATCTGGTAAGGATCACCCCTTATTGCCACCAGAAGGGCCTTCTTGACATTGGGCGCCAAATGTAAAAAGTGGCCAGCGGAGGTTAGAAGTGAACGGCGGAGCTTTACAGAGGGATGGAATCACACCACGCAATAGACCCACTTAAGAGGTTTAATAGGGAGATACAGGAACTATCTCTGGAGACACATGTGGAGAGAGGGAGAGAAATGGGAGGAGTTCCCTTTGTAAGCTATCTAGAGCATGCGCAGAAGGTGCACAGGTGGCTTAGGGGGCTTGAGTACTGCTGGTGGGGGGTGGTAACAATTTGCCTGTTTTCCGGCCATCATCAAACCTGATTACTAACAACAGCAGACCAGATTCTCTCATTTTGGGGCCTGATAGGGTTCTTCAGACATTGGATCCCCAATTTTGCCATTACTATTATACCAGGCAGCCAGAGAGACCCCCATGGTCCACCATCATTTTTTTTTTACTCCAGGATGCCCTCTTCATGGCCCCTGCCCTGGCACTTTGGGATTCCACCCACCCCTACCACCTCTTTACATATGAGAGGGTGGGAGTGGCCACAGGAGTTTTAGCTCAATTGGTCGGGGCCTCCCATCTGGCTGTAATCAAACATGGAAGCCATGTTTGAGAGCCCTAGCAGCAGCAACAGCAGCAGCAAAAGCAGAATTCACCCAGGGAAACTCTCAAGATCACCCTGTTCCAGCCTATCATGGTATACTCTACCCATTACCTCTCAGAGCTTTATGAGTCATTCCTTTCTCTTCCTCCTTGGTGCCTCACAGGTTTAAGCCTTTCATTTTCTGTTTCTAGAAACCCTCCCCCCCGCAGATTACTCTAACTCCCAGTCTTGCCCTAAACCCTGCAACATTCCTCCCCTCCCTCTCCATACCCCTTCTCACTTCTGACCAGAGGGTGTGGAGGCTCTATGCTTACCCCAGCCTTGTCCTTTTGACCAACCCCTCATAGACCCCCCCCAACTTTGTGGATGAGAGCTCTCTCATAGACAGATCAGGAAACTACCAAGTGGCTTATGCTGTGGTCACCTCCACTAAAACTGTTGAGGCAAACTGCTTCCCAATGGGGACATCTTCACAGAAGGCTGAGCTAATTGCTTTTATTGGGGCTCTTCAAATAGCCAAAGACCAGCAGGATAACATCTATACTGATTCTAAATATTATTTCTTAATAGCCCATACCTACTCTACCCTTTGGAAGGAAAGGGTATTTTTCCCTACCAAGGGCACCTTTTAGCCATTTGGAAGCTCTCCAACTCCCAGCAGAGGTGGCCATAGTTCACTGCCCGCACCAGAAGACCTCCACTAATGCTGGAGCTGACTCAGTAGACAGGATTTGACTTCCAACTGTTCCAGACACACAGGGAATATCTTCTTCCTGACCTCCTCCTACAAACCTCAATACCAGCTGGAAGAAAGAAACAAGCTTCTTGGCAAAGGGACCACACAGGCAGAAGATGGGTACCTCTACCTAAATAACTGCCTTATTCTTCCCCAGAAGCAGATGCCTTCTCTCATCTCTGATATACACCAGAGCCTGCACATCAGCCTAAGGCCCTATTCCAATTTCTAGAGCCTCTTTTTGACCCCACTGACTTTCTAGCTCACATTTCACAGGTTCTTGCTTCCTGCCACACATGTGCCAAGACCAACCAAAGGAAACTCTCCACATACATCAGTCCCTGCACCAGCTCCTAGGACACCAACCGGATGAGGACTGACAGATTGACTTCATCCACATGGCCACTCATAAAGAGCTTCAATATCTCCTAAGCCTTGTTGATGCTTTTACAGGTTGGACTGAGGCTTTCTGCACCTCCAGAGAAATAGCAGATGTGGTGGCTCAGGTGCTCCACATCCCCTACCACGCACAGTCCTTGGGGAAGTTTGAAAGAGCCAATGGACTCATAAAACAACAATAAGCCAAGCTCTCTCTGGAACTCAGGTTATCTTGGCCCTCTCTCCTTTCTATTCCCTTGATCCACCTTCAAGCTGCCCTATCTTTCCCTATGGACTTAAGTCCTCTTTAACTCCTATTCAGGAGGCCATTCATCCTCAGTCATTACTTCCCAGCATAGACTCCTCCTCTGGCTGTGTATCTACCCTATCTAGCCCTCCTATGGTCCCTTTTTCCTTTGCATGCTGACATTTACCTGTCTGCCCCCATGCCAGAGAACCTGACTGTTCCTAAGTCTACCCCACTCTCCCCAGAGGACCAGTTACTCCTCAAGCAGTTATCTCCCAGGTTGGTGAAAAGGACCATACACTGTGATTCTTACTACTCCTTCAGCCACCAAACTCCTAGGTGCTGGTACCACCTCTTCAGATTCAAGAGGTCACCCACCTAAGATGAGTGGTCTGTATAACAACTGGGACATTCCACTCTCCAGTTCTCCAGAAAGCCCCAGTGAAGGACCAGGATTTCCAAATGAGGGCTCCTTTCCCCAGTTGGTGGCAGTCTCCCCTTTTCCATTGGCTTGTCTCAATAGTAGGACCATTCATTTTCACTTGCCTTTTTTTTTTTTTTTATTCCCTGTTTCTTCCACCTTCTTCAGAAATGGAGCTACAAACTCTCCAGGATAATGGCCAATCATATGCTTCTTCACCAAAACTTCTCACTGGGTATGGACCCACCAACTCCCAACTCCCCCACCCCATGCCATTGCTTTCCAGCCAGAAGCAGCCAGATATGAACTCCGTGTCTATATACCTGAAGAGGTCAGGATGTTTAATTGGCATCTCCGGTTGCCCTCCCCACAGGATCCAGTAAGTCCCACTCCTTTTCTCCAACCTTGCTCCCTAGAGGGGAGCCTTCACATTCCTGACATTCCTGAGGACTGCCTCAACCTCCTCACCTGGAGCCATCAGCTCCCCAAGTCTAGCTGGTGGCCGATACCTCATTTTCCTTCCCCTGTAATCCTTAAAAACCCTTCCTGCCATAGTCTGGGTAGGACTTCCTCTGGCCTTGTCACCTGAGGCTACTGAGCTCACCTTGGAGTGTCAGTTACCAAATAAACCTGCCCTTTTTATACTTTTAATCTGGCTCAGATTGTCTTATTTCATCACTAGAGATGACCTATCACCAATGAGTTTAATTAGGGTACCTTATAGGAGCATGAGTGGCAAGTCATTTATAGGCACATGGGTTGTATCAGTGGTACACAGTGTCAGTGGCTATACCAATAAGGAAAATGATGGTAACATTTTCAAAAAACATTAACTGTTTATAAATCCTCAGAGACAGGTAAGGCCAAATGAAGCCTTCTCTACTACAGGAGATTTTGATAGGCCCAGTTTGTATAGGTCTTGTGCAGGTAGTCCCAGTTGCTGAGAATTCAAGCATATAATGGCCATACCATGCCAGGAGAAGAAAGGGCTTTTCTTGTTTTCCTTCTGGGATGTGAGATGACTAGAAAGGCTTTGTCCTTTTCGGCTGTGGGATGAGTGGGAAGATCAGCTGGGTGCTTTCTCTGCCTCACTGAGCTAGTAGGTTTTCAACCCAATACCTGGCTCCTGAGTCTTCTTTGGTAAAATTGAATGTTTGGGATTTTCTATTTTTATAACAACAATAGCTTGCAAAATGCTGACCATTTCTGAGGCTCTGCAATAATTTTGCATACTGCAAAAAATATATTGTCTTTTTAACTGAAAGTCAGCTCTCTGAGTGAGGCAGTCATATCCTGTGGTTTCTGTCACAGGCTGATGTTGGGGGAGGGGCTTGTGCACTGTGTATTCAGGTGCTGATTTCTGTGCCCGGAGATCTGGTTATCATCCAGACATAGGCATTGCCATTTATATGAAGAATCCTCTGTATCAATGTTGTATAAACAATGCTCCCCAATTATTTCTGAGTGGTTAATAAAAAACTGAACAGCCAATGAATGGGCAGAGGAGATAGGAAGCCTGAACTTCCATTACCAATCAGAATGGAGGAACTTGAAAGGGTTTCAGCTAGGGACAAGAAGAGAGGAAGGTGAGAGAGAAGAGAGGAGGGAAGGCATTATGAGGAGGCATGAGGACAAAAAGATACAGCAGGCCAAGGTGAGACTGAGATAGCAAATAATGGGCACATGCTGGCAGGTATTCAGAGTAGCATAACTGGCAGAATGACAAGTATCTGCCCAGTTATGGTGCTTAAAGCTTGTTGAATAAATCTAATAGGTCTTTGTGCCAATTATTTGGGAGCTAGAGTGAGTACTAGAAAAAGCCCCTAATAATACCATATTTCTTTTCTTTTTTTTTTTCTTTTTTGGTTTTTCAAGACAGGGTTTCTCTGTGTAGCCTTGGCTGGCCTGGACTAGATTTGTAGACTAGGCTGGCCTCTAACTCACAGAGATCCAACTGCCTCTGCCTCCCAAGTGCTGGAATTAAAGGCAAGTACCACCCACACCTGGCTATAATACTGTATTTCAACAGGTTGATCACTGATAAACATACAGACAATGGCTATTGAATACTTGGAAGGGTAAGTGATTCAGAGATATGAAGATCTCTTTCTCTTTCCAGATCTTTCCAATGCAGAGGACATTTTCTGAGGATAGATGTGATTACTGTATAGGAGTAACATAATGATCAGTTATCATTAAGACAGAGATTTCTGTCTGGGCTTGTGATAAAATGCTCTTTAGTCTGCTGGTAAGGATACATCCAGGTGACTTGCTTGCTGGTCAGTAAGAATTTTCCTCATTTTATTTCTTTTCAGCCAATTTTCTCTTCTTGAGTATCCTTTTCTTTGTTATTTCCTTAGAATGGATGTTAGTGAGGAGTTCTAAGTCTTGCTAGCGCTAAGATACTGACTCAGCAGCCAAGGAAGTGAGCAACTTGAATGGAGAAGCTTTGAGAAGTCCGGTAAGGCAAAATCACTTAATATGTATAGGCATGGAGTAGACTGGGTACCCAAAAACTTAATGAGTCATTTGGAACTAATCATAAAACAGTGAGGAAAACAGAACTAGTTAAGCACTGCATGCAAAGGGCCCTGACTTATAGGATATAGGAAATATTCATATGAGTTTGGGTCTGTGACTCACAGGACATAAGTAGTCTCATGCATGTTTGGGCCCATGACTGATAAGATACAGGGTTGCATCATGCACATCTGTGTCTATGATTGACAGGACACAGATTCATGTATCTGTATCTATGATGCTAGGACACAGGATGAGCTCATGCATATTTGGGTCTACTACTGACAGAACATAGGTGGGCTCATTTTTGCCTGGGTCTTGCTAAAAGAAGGGCCTTGTGTCAATGTGGTAGATTCTGCCTTTGTCTTTCAGTGTTAGAGCTCAGTGTCTTTCAACATTGGGTCTGCAGTTCAACAGTGCTGTTGCTTGATCTAAGGCTGGAGTATAAGTTGTCTGAGGAACTGAAAAAATATATATTCTACAGACATGTCTCCATCAGTATTTATTTTGGAGATTCTCTTTTGAATTCCTGAGAGGTAGTGTGACAAATGATTAAATGCAAATGCTTCGAACTCAGACTGCATAGGTTCAAATCTCAGCTTCAGTATTAGGACCTTCAATTTCTCTTTTTCTTTCATTCTTTTTTTTAAAATTTATTTTTTATGAGGCTGGAGAGATGGCTATTCTTCCAAAGGTCCTGGGTTCAATTTCCAGCAACCACATGGTGGCTCACAGTCATCCATAATGAGATCTGGTGCCCTTTTCTGGTGTGCAGGTGCTCATGTAGACAGAATACTGTCTACATAATAAATAAATGAATTAAAAATTTTTATTTTTACTTAACATTTACTTATTTGGTGTGTATGTGTGCATGCTACAATACATGTTTTGTGAATGTCAGAGAATGATTTGCAAGAGGTGGTTTTTCCTTCTACCTGAATTCCATCCCTGGGACCCCCATTATGGAGGTGAAAACAGACTCCTAGTAGTTGTCCTCTAACAGGAACCCACACACTCTTAAATGTGTACACACTTACACAGTGTGCACACACACAGTAAAATAAACAAAAAGTAAAATAATAATAATAATAATAATAATAATAATAATAATTATTATTATTATTAAAATAATTCAACAAAATAATTTACCACCCCAGGTAATTCTGTACACACAATATTTTGAATGTGAAATTGTCTCCTGTAGTTTTCTGTGTTTCAGTACTTTGTCTCCAGGTGGCAGCTCTGATTTGGAAAGTTGTGGAAACTTTAGAAGGTGAGTTTTCACCAGAGGACATGAGTCACTGGGGGTAGGCTTCTGGGAGCCAAGGTCTGTGGATAATTAACAGAACCCAGCTCTTGGCTTGCTACCTTGAGAAACAGGATGCTGAGATAAGATCAGATAGGTTATAGGAAATTACTTAGGACATCTGGTGCCTTGCAACAGCCTGCGGTTAAACTGGCATGACAACCATCTCGCGAATATCTCATTTCTTCAATTGCTTACCCTTTATAAACTACTATGTGAAAAATAAAGTTTGAGAGCTTGATCAGACCCTTGGCTTGCTCTCCTTCCTTGCGTCTCTTGTCCCTGCACTCATTCATCCCCTCGACAGGTACCCGTTGAAAACCCCACAGGCCGGGGCAATTGGCGCCCAACGTGGTCTTGTGGAATGGAGGAGTCCTGACGAGAGCTGCTCTCCAGCCGCAGCTGCCCTTTCATGGAGGTCACCGCGTACTTGGGGGTTGCAAGTGAACACTCACACTGTGATTGCCACAGAGCCACCCGTCTGGGAGATTGATCCGTTGAAGTAAGATAAAGTGGTGCATTCATGGGACAGGCATAAAGTAAGCATGAGCTTTTCTTACAGGGCCTCAAACAGTCCCTCAAGACACGAGGAACTCAAGTAAAAAAGAAAGACTTGGTTAGGTTTTTTGACTTCGTTGACGACATGTGTCCATGCTTTCCCCAAGAGGGCACAATTGATGAGAGGCAGTGGAAAAGAATAGGAGACTGTTTGAAAGATTTTTATAATTCTTTCGGTCCACAGAAAGTACCTGTTCAAGCCTTTTCTTATTGGAATTTAATTAATGATATTCTCAAGGTCAGGCATTTCCAGTCCGATGTGGCCAAGGTGGTCTCTGAGGGAGAAAAACTCCTCAAGGAAGATCTTCACAGTAGCCTAAAATCTCTTGAATTAGGTCAGGACTGAGTCCATTCCCCGGCCCTCCCAGGCCCCTTCTATTTGTGATTCAGTTACTATTCCCATGCTGCCTTTAGAGGCTCCTGCCTCCGATCGCTCCATTCTGTCCCTTTATCCATCCATTACAGTCCTTAAGTCCTCTGTCCGGGATGGTCCTAATGACCACCTTTTCCCAGAAGAGGCTGCTGACCTTGAGGAAGCGGCTGTGAAATAGCATGATCCCGATTGACCCCCCCCCCCAGTCCTCTCTTTCATGAATGCCACCTTATAATTCTGTCCCCCCCTTTTTGTGCACCTACCTTGCACTTTGTCCGTTGAAAACCACGTGGCTGGGGCAGCAGGCCTTGAGGATTTTTTCTTAATAGCTTGACCCCACTCTTGTAACTGATACAGAAAAGAGTTTGTTCGGAGCTTATAGTATCAATGGGCTAAAATCTGTTATCATCATGGTGGTGAACATGGCAACAGGCAGGTAGGCATGGTGCTTGCTCAGTGGCTGAGAACTCACATCTTGATCCACAAGCATGAGGCAGAGAGAGATTAACTGGGAAGCCCTCCCCACCACCACCACATACACACTTCCTTTGACAAGACCATACTTCCTTATTCTGTCCAAACAGTTCTACCAACTAGAGACCAAATATTCAAATATATGAGTCTATGGAGCAATTCTTAGTCAAACCCTTTAATTAATTTTGACGTTCAGATTGGCCAAGAACTTTCAATCTTCTTGCTTTAGTCTTCCAGGTACTCAGATGACAGAAAAACCTATCACCAGGCTCAACTATCTAACTAACTTTTATTTTTGATCATGTGAGACTTTAAATGAACCAAACTACAAGCTTTCAGACATGTATTTGAAAAGAAATACATGATATAATGTATTTATTGAATTTATAAAGTAAAGAAAGATGTGGATATATTGAATGTGAGCCATTTCTGGGAGCCTAAAGCAACAGGCCCCTTTTTATACATTGGAAGTAGTATCAGCATTACATGGCAGGAGTACACAATAAGTACTCACAAATGGCAGGGAAGCCTGGGAAATCAAGAAGACAGCTCAACTGTTGAGTGCATACCAAACATTTATGAAACCATGACTTCAATCACCCTTACCTGTGGGAAGAATTGTAAACTTTGTCACAGGTGAAAGCAGTCTTGGCTGGCTTTGCCCTTAGACACACCATGAATACTCCCTGAAATTAACCTTGAGATAGTCTGGGTGGAGCCATCCTGGGCCTGGAATTCAGGAAGCGGACCTGAGGACTCCACCTGGACTATCATGCTTCTAATCAACCCTCAATGGGAGAAGGAGACCACCCCTTGCACATGACAGACAGGCAAGCGGAGGGGACAGAGAGAGGAGCAGCAGGGTCAGACTGGGCTTGAGTGCACATGGATTGGGAAGAAGATCAGTGAACTGGCTGGACCAGCTCGCAGGCCAGAGACACCTAGGGACCCGTCTTGTGAAACGGACACTGGAAGGTTCACTCTTTTTTCCTTTTAACCTTTTTCCCCTTTTGTGTAAGCTAGTTGGGTTGTATAATAAAGCTTAATTGTTAAAAAAAAAAAAAGAGAGAGAGCCAACACTTGCCACATAAACCACGAATGTATATACCAGTTATCCTAGCAACTCAGGAAGTAGAGGCAGGAGGATTGAAAGTTCAGGGTCATTTTTTTAACACAGTGAATTCAAGACCAGCCAGAGATATGGGAAACCTTGTTTTGAAAACAAAGTAGACAAACCTAAGGTTGATACTTGAATGAAGGTTCAGATGGTTGTACTAATACTGAAAAGTAGAGATTTTGCACTTGGTCCCTAAGGCCATCTTTTCCTCATCTACATGGACCTGATTAGATTTTCTTAAACTCCAAATATCATCACCTATTGTGATTTTTGTGACAGCTGGAAGGCAACTTAGGAAAGCATCCTGGATCTGAAATACACAACATAATGTTCTGAAATCTTTACTGTACAACTTTGTATCTTGATAAGTTCTTAGGAACTGTAAGAATATCATTGACTTTTAATCAGCTATGTCTAACTTTAATGCTTATAAGATACTGTTTTTATACCTACATCACAATGCTTATGGTTTTCAACTGACACAAGAGTAGCAGACCTTTGTGAAATGCTGTTCCTTTAGTGGGGCCACTGCAGCAGTACTCATTTTCCATCCTTCCGTGTGCAGGACTTCTTTTCCGCCTAATGAGATTCCATTCATCATTAATTTGCTTTATGTATTCCCCATTTTTGGGGGGCTGCACTTTTCACAGAGTGCTTGGATTTTTTTTTCTTCTCTGCTTAGCCATGATAAACTTTTTGTGCCTGTGGCTCCCTCACCTTCATATGACCAACACTGTATTTATTAAATAGGGGTCATCAAGCTGCCCTGAACAACCCCAGCTCTCAGACTTTGTAAATGTTCTATTGAACAATCTCAAAAAGTTCCAAGGGTTGTAAACAGTAAAACAACAAAGCAATGACAACAATAACAACAAGCCTTACAAGAAAAGCCATTAATGATGTAGCCAGTTCTATAATTCCATCAAAAAGCAAGACTAAGCTTTGACCAGGGATTGCTCTGCACCTCTGTGAACAACTCATTGAGCTGACACCTTAGAAAGAATTGTCAGCACTAACTTTATGCTAAACTAGTCCACGTTTTGTATTTCAAGTAAGATATTTTAAGAATGAATTTCTTCCAGTTAGTCTTTTTATCAGTGATAAGAAGGGGGTGGAACATAGTCTTATTTTTGAGAGACAACTTGTTGTCAATTAAACAGAGCTACTACAAAATCACATGTAGGTATTTCTTCATACACAACAGCAACAAAATGAGGCAGATAAAGGCTCCAGGAAAGACATTATTAAGGTCAATGACTAGATGACTAATCTTGGTTGTCAACTTGCCATACCTGGGAGGAAGGAACCTCTGTTAAGGAATTGTCTTCATCATACTGGGCTGTGGGCATAACTGTAGGGCATTTTCTTGATTGTTATTTGATGTAGAAGGTCCCAGCATACTCGTGGTTATGCTATCTGTAGGTGGACCTGTCTTATACAAGAAAGGTAGCTGAGCAAGCCAGTGAAGCAAGGCACTAAGCAGTATTTCTCCATGGGTATTGTTTCTGTTCCTGTCTTGACTTCTTTCTCTGACTTCCCTCAGCGATGGACTGTGATCTGAAAGCTGTAAGATAAAATAAACTCTTTCTTCTCCAACCTGCTTTTTGTTGTGATGATTATCACAGCAACAAGAGGCAGACTAGAGCCATCAATAAAGTGAGTTGCAACTTAGGGTATGTATTCCTGCATTGACTTTGTCCCTTATAGGGCTGATCTATTCTCTTTCAGGTCCTCATGTGAACAAAGTAGAACTGCCTCCATCTTTGTTCATGTTTGTATGCACTTTGTGTGCTTGGTTTTTGCTTATGAATTGGGACATCTCCTTTATTTACAGGAACATTTTAAGCCTTACCAGGTAACTTTCCCCTTCTTTTGTGTGCTCCCCAGCCTGTGTTCGGTTCAGTCACTACATTGATCTTAGTTGGTGGTGATCCTCTGCTTATGTGTCTGTCTCTCTGACTATAAGTCATTAAAGGCATAGTCCAGTAAATGGAAGGTCTTCAATACACGTTTGTTACATGAATGGCTCTGCACAGGAATAAATGAATGAATAAATGATGGCAGAGAAGTTGTCTTATTGAATTATTTGTCCATAAGCATTGGTGATAATGTGATCACTCCAACTCAGAACAGGCAGAAGACTGTCTCTGACTGACTCTTTCACAGTAAGGCTTTAATTTAAAGGCATAAATAAATTATCTTTATTATTCCACCTTTGCTATCTATTTAGAGCATTAAGTTTGAAAGAAGTTCAGGAATTTCTCATACCCCCCCCCCCCAATTTGGTGTATGTTATGAAGTTTTCCCACAAGAATAAAGCATTTGTTACAATTTATGAGCCTATATTGACATATAATGATCCCTCTGAGAACAAGACTTATATTACAGTTCATTCTTATACAACCTGTGGCTTTACACAAAATTACAACAACGTAGGCCCAGGGGTATAGAACCACACAAACTCCACTTGAAAACCACCTGAAAACTCCTCTGTGTGCATAAATTCCTTTCTTCTACCTGCCAAAGCCCAAACATGCACTGATCTTTTAACCTCTCAAAAGGCTACAAAGTTTGATTTGGAAAGTATTTACCCTTTCAGTTCAGACTAGTTCTCTTAGCATCATACTCTAAAGTTTCTAATGTTCTTTTTTTTTTGGTGGCTGAATAAGTTCTTTCCTTTTAGTGTTGAATAATTTTCATCCCCCAGCTGTACCATAGTTCATTCATTTATCTACCCAAGCACAATTGGTTGCTTTCAAGTTGGGAAAATTATGGATAAAGTTTATGTAAACCTCAGTGTGCAGACTTTTGCATAAATGTAAACATTGTACACTTTTGGATAAATACCAAGTAGTTGATTGCTGGATTTAGTTACTAAGACTACAGTAGACCTTGTATGTTGGTACATACCTCTAATTCCAATATACAGGAGGATGCATCAGGGTATTTTGAGCTACACAGTAATTTCCTTGTCAAACTGGACTAGACAGCAAGGCTGAATAAAGAGCAAATAATAGGAGTTAGGGAGATGTCTCAGTAGATGCAATGCTTGCTGAAAATACACAAAGAATTGAGTTAGGTCCCCAGAATCCATGTGCAAAAGCCATGTGTGATGGTATACACCTGTAATCCCACTGCTGAAGAGGCAGGGATAGGTGGATCCCTAGAGCTTACTGGGTCAGGGGATAGCTTACCTAGCCCATTCAGGGAGCCCAGGTCCCAGTGAAAGATCCGATCTTAAAAAACACAAGGAATTCCTAAAGAATGACACCTGAGATTGTCTTCTGATCTCCACACATATGCACACATGCACATGTATATACATAGCCCCATCCCCACCACCACCACTACCACCATCATCATCATCAACAACAACAACCAAAGCAGTGACTCTCTTAAATTTTGTGAGAAACTGCCAAGCTACTCTTTAATGTGGCCATATTTTGTATTACCACCAATGACGAGTAGATGAGTGAGAACACCTGTAACTCCACCTCATGCAAGCATGGCATCCCCAGCACTCTGACCCAGCCAATGATCTACACTCACCTTGATATCCTTTTCTCATCCCCCAAAGGTTTAAATAGCCTTTGCTCCCCCCAGTTAAAGGAATTGTCTTCCTGAAACTCTCTAGTGAGTAGTCTCTATCTCACATGCTTCCTGTAGCCTGAGGTCTCCATTTCCCTGCCACTTCTGCCTTATTCCCCCTCCCAGGATCCACTGGTTGTGATTGTGAATGTCATTCTGTTATGAGTGGGGAAGCATGGCAGCTGCCACCTCCAGGAGGAAGATGAGTGCTTCTCCCTTTCCACCAGGGAACATTGATCGGCTGGTCTGATCTCTGTTAGGAGAGCTATCTATCTGTGTTTTCCTTCTCTCTACTACTTCCATACCATTGCAGAACCAAGTACAGTGAGGGGGCAACTGAAACCTTCTGACTAAGCCTAGTCCTTGGTGTTGGTAAAAAGCCTCTAACCTCCAACTCTAGGCAGAGGTTTAGACACTGACAGCCTGCTTGGATGTCTAATATAGATACACACATATTTTTCCCCTTAAAAAAGAGAAAAACTGAGCTATACATTGACAAATTAAAAGCCACTAGGGCTCTTGCTGGTTTCTCTGAAATTTGTGGGCAAGCTTGTATCTGGGATTTTGGGGAATCCTCTTGGAAGAGTCACACTGACCAAAATACCCCTCTGAAATTACAATTTCAAAACTTTTTCTATCATGAGAAATACCTCATCACATAAAAAGTCACACATTAGAGGGCTATGAGCATCACTCAAGACCCATGGCATGAAACTTGCCCAAAAGTAAGCCACCTTCTTTTGGGAAGAAGTCCTTAAGGTAGCTACATGTGTGGAATTGGATTGCTTATCTCACCCACAACTGAAATCCTATGGCCCGCCTGTTCTTCCAAGGCCTCAGCAGTGGTGCAGAAACCATCTACAAAATACAGATTATTCTATCCGTCACATTTTCTGGGAACAGGAATTTTCCTTATCTCAATACATCCTCTTAAACCTACCCTTTCTTTCCCTCAAATCTTAACTCTTTTCTCCCTCCAATGCTTTTTGGGAAATATGAATTTGTTTCAATCATGGCTTTCCCTCCTGATCAGAACCTTACAGCCTCTCTTTGATCTTCTAAAAGGGGATAGAAACCCCTTCTCCATGTGATATCTCTTTTCTGAGGCAGTTGAGGCTTTAAATGTGATTAATACAACCCTAAAAGACATTGTACTCTAGGTGTGATTCAACAATGCCTGTACAGTTTCTTATTTTCAGACTCCCCACCCCTTACTCTCCTAGAATTACTATATCAGACCCAGAGAGTGCTGGAATGACTCCACACACTGGTGGGCATTGCACATAGAATTCTTAATAAGCCTGATGTACTCACTATTATGATTAGAAGCAGAAGTAATAGAACCCTACAAATAATAGGAAAAGAACACAATATTCTTGTTGCCCCATTTCCTTTTCTCATTCAGTAGTTATTTAGAAATCACTCACACTTTTTTATTAGCCTAATAGAATTTCCCAGACAGATTGATAATCATTATCCTAATGAAAGATGTGTATCTGCTATGGTAGATATACCCGTCCCCTGGCTTTTTGCAAAGAAGCCCATCAACAGGACCCCTTCAAAATTTACTGATGGAGAAAAAAGGGGAGACATAGCAATAATATACTTCTTATTCTCCTAGAGGTGAACTCTCACATTATTCAAATCAGAGAACTTCCCCATCACTCCCCCAATATAAGGAGCTATATGATGTTTATTTAGCCCTCATAGAAGTCAATGGGATTTTAATCTTCTCTCAGACAATGTATATGCTGTTAACTTGCTTCCCTGGTTATTAAGATCCTTTGTCAAATTAGAGTCCAACCTTCTCTCTCCCCTGTTGCTCTTACAGGAAAGAGCTACTCCCCTGTAAGTCTAGGATGTGAGACCTCACAGTCAACTGCCAGGTCCAGTATCTGAGGGAAACACTCTGGCTGATTGGAACACCTCTACAGGAATGTTCACAGCCTCTATCAAGCAGGCACATCAATCCCATTCATGAACACACCCATATACAAAAAGGCATTATTGGCACTACTTTTTAACTTATTTTATTTGGGTTATTTTAACCCTTTACTTCCCTCACCCCAATCTCTTCTAACACCTCAACATGAGGTAGGAGAGAAAGAAGCTTAGTGGACTGAGGGAGCGCAGTTCTCTTTAGCTTATTCCTGATGGCTAGGGTCATCAGGTTCCTTGGGGCCAGTCCAATCTTCAATTCAGGATCTCTCCAGAATCTTGTCATGAAACTGAATCAACAACAGCAACCAAGAGTAGAAGGTGAGAGCACCAGCATTCTTCTTTCTTTGAGCCCTAAACATATTCTCCCTCCCTCCCCCTCCTCGGCTGTGGCATTTATCCCCTCTCCAGAGTTAAACTATCTGCACCAGCAAAGAGTCCCTTTCAGAGCCCACATGAGGCAAATAATTTGTTGCTGTAGACAATCTGAATTAGGCCCATATTCCACATCTGAGATTAAAACAAAAACATGTTAACATAACATAACTGAGTTTTTAAAGACACCAAACATTTCCACTACATTTCCTCCTTTTAGTCTAAAAATGGCTTTTTCCTCTAATATGAATGAGACTCACTGTTGCTTTCTCAAAACAGGATTATCAACAAACCAAACACTTTTTGGAG
This sequence comes from Acomys percivali, assembly GCA_907169655.1. Lineage (NCBI taxonomy): Eukaryota > Metazoa > Chordata > Mammalia > Rodentia > Muridae > Acomys > Acomys percivali. The sequence continues at coordinate 62,166,904 of OU015751.1, read as the reverse complement.
CAATAGTTTCTTCTATAACCAATAACTCTCAGCTGGTCTTGTCCTAATGGCTTTTAGTTTTTGCTGCTGAGCCTTTAGCTAGGACTCCAAAGCTGCTGCCTAAGGGAAGAGGGTTACCTTTTATGTCTCTCTTGGACCTGCATTCACTAGTCAAATGACCTCTTACCAGAGGATTCACAAACCCCGGTTTAGGCATTCTTGCTGAGATCCCAGTACTTCCAGAAATGACTTTTTTGTTTCTCCAACTGAAAGTATTGTAATTCTCATAGTTAACACACTGGCAATTTTGAGCTCTGAGGCTTTTAGTTTCTTGGCCACAATTTCTTTTGAAATGACCGAGTTTACCACAACTAAAGCACTGAGCATTTTGATATTTAAGGATTTTGGTAGCTACTGAAAAAGCTAATGGTAGGAATTTCATAATCTGAGGCTGCTCCTCTGGAGCTCAGTTTGCTCAAGATTAACCTTTTCTCTTAAAATGGGCTATTTCTCTTTAGCTTTTTCTCCCTGTATAGCCTTCTGCTCTTCCTGGATCCACAGTCTGCCCAGGGGCTGTGGAAACTTCAGGAAACTCTGCCTCTCAGTTACTGGGTCTCAATTCACTTGTTCTTCCTTTTTCAGCAGCACTATTTGCTTCCCAAGTGCTTCTATCTCTAGATACAAACTCTAGTTGCACACCCAAACTCTGCAATCCTTTCAAAAATGAGAGAATGAGTGACACTTCTTGTTTTCCTATTTCATCCATTTTTGTTTTGCAGACCTCTTTATATCCACTCACAATATTTCTAATTGTTTATCCATTTTTACAAGCTTTTTTGAAATGACATGCAGGAAGATGATGAAGCAAACCCAGAAAATCCCCTTTGGGAGCAAGGTGAGAGAGAATCCAGCAGCAGCAGCAGCAGCAGCAGCCACAGCCACATTAAGCCTTTTGCCCACATTCCTGAAATGATACCCAGTTGTCTCCTCTATGCCATTACAACCCAGACTTTCCATTATGCCTATCCACATGTGGGTACCACTTGTAGGCACTGTTGTTTAACTCTAGTTTGTTTGTTTATTTATTTATTTTTGGCTTTTAGAGACAGGATTTCTCTGTGTAGCCCTGGCTGCTCTGGACTCACTTTGTAGACCAAGCTCACCTTCAATTTACAGAGATCCTCCTGCCTCTGCCTTCTGAGTGCTGGGGTTAAAGACATGCCCTGTGGTAACTCTATTTTATTTTGTGGGGTTCTTATATGTCGACCTCCCCTCACCCCAATCCCTTCCAGGTAAGAGAGAAAGATAGTTCCCTTTAGCTACTTACTGCTGGTTAGGGTCATTGGTTTTCTTGGGGCCAGTTGAATCTTCATTTCAGCATATATCCAACTTCTTTTCATCAAACTGTATGAGCAGCAACCAGGGGCATCAGGAGGGAGCACAAACATTCTTTCTTGGAGCTCAAAGTCTCTCTCTGTGCCCTGGTATTTATTCTCTCTGCAGAGTCCTCAGAATTAAATCAGAGCCCATGTGAGGCAAATAGGTTGCTGCTGTACATAATCTGAATTGTCTTTCATATCCCACATCTGAGACTAAAACAAAAACATGTTTACCTAACAACTGAGTTTTAAAGATGCCAAAACTTTCCACTACAGGGCTTCATATCCATTTCTCCCATGTTCCTCTTGCTCAACTTCAGAGGATAAAAACTATGCTCCTCTTATGCATCCTTTATTACTACCCCAGCTCTACAAACTATGGACACATACCCCTGCCCATGGTCTCAAATCCAATGCCTTCTGGCAAATTGATGTCACTCATATTTCCCAATTTGGCTGCCCAAAATATGTATTTTTTACTGTTGACATACATTTGCATTTAATATGGGCTATACCCAAAACAGGAGAAAGCTTATAAAGATTAAATGACCACATGAGCACCACCTTTGCTGTCATGGGCATTCCTCAACAGATAAAAACTGACAATGGTCCTGCTTTTACTAGCTCCCAGTTCAGAACCTTCTGTTCACAATGGGAAATTTCCCATCACACAGGGATTCCTTACAATCCCCAGATCTAAGGCACTTTAGGTGATCAAGGCCAGGGGACTCTGGATACATAGGGATTCTCAGTCCCTCCTGACACATTTTTGAAATGGAATCTCCTGTTCCTATAACTTGGCCTTGGTAACCTCACCCATTTTCCACTTCCTATATCAACAAGAAAACAGGGATACATCCTGTCTCCAAGACATTGATACCTATGGGGGCTACCACCACTTGGATTACAGAGTAGAATATAAAGCATCAATATACTTGAGGCAAAAACCACACCCTCAGAGATATATTCCAGAGGCCTAGCATGAGTTTTGGAGGAAAAGAATAGTTGGCAAGTTTTATTCCCTCCTACTTTCCTGATATCCTGTCTATTTCTTGATAAGTTGATTGGACTCCACAACCAGTCCTAGTCGAAGTGATGTACCATGGATCAACAAATCAAAGCCACTACGGAGGTCTGAGCCACCCTTTCCTGGTTATAATACATCTAGTACATGGTTGACCTCCTCCCCCTAACAACTCACTCCAACTCCTCCCAGTGTTTTTTT
>OU015751.1:62135919-62157796 GCA_907169655.1 Acomys percivali | reverse complement strand
TGTGTGTGTGTGTGTGTGTGTGTGTGTGTGTGTGTGTGTGTGTGTGTATGTAATTTGAAGATAAGAGTACACATCACTAAAAAAGCAAAGCCTGTCTTTTATGTGTTATTCCCTGAAGAACTGCAGGGAAGAAGATGGTGGTGCTGCAGGATATATCAACATGCACTTTCTCTTGAGTTGGGTGATGTGCTGATTGATTGATTGACTCGTTTTCTAAATGTGTCTGAGCAGAACACTCATCAGGAATGGAGGATGCAGGAAGGAGCTCAGTGTTTAACATAACAGTCACAGCATGGAAGGAAATGACTGTTAATAAGGACTGTGGCCACAAAGGCTAAAGACTTCAGTGTAAAGTACCGAGGGAGAAAGAAAAAAATCTCTATTGAGAGAATCTGAAGTGCACCTTGGAGAAGTGGGCTTAGAAGGACGGATAGGAGTGGTGGATGGGTGATCCTTGTCAAATGCCAAAGGCAAGGATTTGTATATTCTCCTGAAATATATACTACTTCTCAGAGACAGGGAGAGAGAAAGGGGAGATAGAGATTGAGAGAAGGAAAGAGACAGAAACAGAGTTGAAAAGAGCAAGGACAGGCTGTGGGAAAGGGTGATGAGCATCTAGGGACATAGATTCATGATTTCTAAGTCATCTGAAAGCCTATCTCCTGTGGTTTGTATCTTAGTATCCCTCAAAGGCCTATGTTAGAGACATGATAATAGCTGATGGCCCTCCTAGGAGGCAGTGAAACCTTCACACAGCCTACTAGAAAAAAGCTAGGTTATTTGGGGGTGCCCTTGAGAGGGGTATTGAGACCCTGCTGCTTCTTGTCTCTGTCCTCCTTCCTGTCATGTGAGATGAGCATTCTCCTCTGCCATGTGTTATTGCCACAGATAGACTCATGGCAAGGGTCCAACCTATCACAGGTAATAGACTTTGAGGCTCAGCCAGAATGGGAGGGTCTCCTTTTAAGTTGATTGTCTCAGATATTTGTCACAGTGACAGGAAGCTGATCCCATTCATGGATTTTGTTGTTGTTGTGTTGATCTTAGAGATAGGGTGTCATGTATTCCAGACAAGCCTCAAACTTGCTTAGTAGCTAAGCTGGGCCTTGAACTTCTGATCCTCTTACCTCTACCTCCCAAGTCCCGAGATGACAGGTGTACACCACTATGTTGAGATGACAGGTATGTACCACTATCATGAAATGACAGGTGTGTACCTCTATGCTGAGATGACAAGTGTGCACCACTATGCTGAGATGACAAGTGTGCACCACTATGCTAAGATGACAAATGTGTACCACTATGCTGAGATGACAAATGTGTACCACTATGCTGAGATGGCAAATGTGCACTACTATGCTGAGATGCCAGGTGCGTGCCACACTATACTGAGATGACAGGTGTGTACCACTATACTCAGATGACAAATGTGTACCAGTATGCTGAGATGACAGGTGTGGACCACACTATGCTGAGATGACAGGTGTGTACCACTGTGCTGAGACGACAGGTGTGCACCATTGTGCTGAGATGACAGATGTGCACCACTATGCCAAGTATCAGAACCAGGGCATCTAGTATGCTAGGCAAGTTCCCTATCAGCTGAAGTAGAAATGCAGTGCACACCACCTCATTTATGTCTTCCTCTTTATATAAGAAGAATAATATCCTCATTTCAGGTCCATTTCAGTTGGGATTTGTGTCACTTGTTATATGAGTTATGCTTACTCAAGATAAAATTGTCCTGGAAGGAGAGTTTGGAGTCAGAATGCTAAGAACTTTAGACAGTATTTCCAAGGCACATGTAGCCACTTAAGTGGCTTGGTAAGCTTGAAATCATTAAAATGTCTAGGAGATTAAGCATGTAGGAGATTTTATAGGACAGAGAGAGGACACACATGAGGAGTGACTATTCTGTGTCTAGTGTCTGAGTATATACCATGAAACTAGTTATCATGCTATGTCAACTAGAATCTCACATATTAAAATATAAAATCAATATTTGTACAATTGAGAAAAAAGTACTTTGTGGGCAAGTTCCCATTTGTGATAGAACTGAATTGTATGAAGAAGCTTATTTTGCAATTATATGTAAATGTATTAATATATTTTGTATATGTGTTATATAATTAAGCATATGCAGAGTCTCTCTTAGTTACTCTGTATGTATATACAGGTAGAACTGGGGACAAATTCCAGTAGGTTTCTTATGTTCACTAAGCATCCTGTGCTACACATCTGTTTTTAGATTTTAGAAGTTTCTAGGTAGACTTCTTATACAATTATATTTATCAGAAACTCTTCACAATAGTTTGGAAAATAAACAATAAATCATTGATTTCTATTTGGTGGATTCTGGGGATTGGACTTAGATTGTCAAACCTTATGTGGCAAGTGATTTTAGCAGCTGAGCCATCTTGCTGTCCCGTGTTTCTTTGGATATTGAGACTGAATCTCAAGTGCTGGGATTTCAGATGTGTACCACTAGGCCCTGCTTCCTAATAGCATACTTGATACCTTCCCAGGGACTGGTCCTTATAAGAAAACTCCCCTGTTGCTTCTTGGTCACCATGACTTCATAGGAGTTTCCAACCTTTTGGTATTGTAACATTTGACTGCCACCACCTGTAAAGCGCTGAGGTTACAGGTTCCTGTTATGTTTCCATGTTTGACTCTGCCTTGCCCCTCCCCAATACATCCTGATAGTACACTATTAAAACCACACTCTCAAGTTGTAAATATTACAAAGCACATTTCTACATGGCATGGCATCACCACTGTCGTTTGCAGCATTCTGTCACACAGTTACAAGCAGCATGCATTAAATTTCACATGCTCCTTAATTTTTTATCTCTTCATTTGCATACATCTATTTTATAATCATTCATTCTGGTAATAAAACCTGCAGAGTTTTAAATTGAGCTGAAGTCCCCGATACTTGGAAGAATTTATGTTGCATAATTATACTGGTTGCCATGAAAACAAATAGTAATGCAGGACTTAAATATTCTACCCAGGGGAGGAGTTGACGTCTTTCTCACAGTCTTTGGGTGCCTTTCCAGAGGGATGGCTCCATGGGTAATACGCGTGACACACACGTGCAAGGACTGGGCTTCAGAGGCATAGAACCTATAATAACATAAAAGCAGGGCAGGCAACCTGCCACTAATCTGTGGCACTCTTGAGGTGGAGATGGGTTATTCCCCAGGGCAAGCTGTATGGAGACTAGCTGAATCAGTGAGACATCTGCCTCAGCAAATATAGTGGAGAATGATGGAAGAGGATACTGTCCATATACACATATGTTCACACACATGAGAACATACATAGGCATACACACACATATGAAACAATTCTCTGGGAGCTGGTGATCTGTCTCAGCAAGTAAAGGCTCTTGGCTTCAAGCCTGATGATCTGAGTTTGATGTTGGAAGTAAAGAAGTAGCTTTGCAAGTAATCTTCTGACGTCCAGATGCATGTCTCTCCACACATATGAACAATAAGAAAAGTTATCTGGTATTTGCTATGACCTATTGCTAGGGAACAATTTAGAAAAGAAGGGAATGTAAAGATAATGGAACAAATGACTCAGATAGTGGCAGCTTTCTGAAGATTTCACCAAAATATTTGTGAAATAGCTTCATGGCATAGACATGGAGGAAGAACTGACCAGTGCATTGAAACTAACTGAACTGAGTTCATGGGAGGCAAAGGAAAAAATGTCTTCCTTTCACAGGAACATTGTGATTGGGTCTGTGTTGAGCTTTGGGTTTATTAATCATTATTGTATGAAAAGGAACATGTAAATTTAGGAGCTTTGGAAAATGACTGTATTAGGTACTTTCAGTGGCTGTGAAAAAACACTGTGACCAGAAGTAGCTTGTAGAAGAAATAATTTATTTTGGTTTATGGTTCCAGAGGGGTAAGGGTCTATCATGGCATCAAGCAGCAGGCATGGCAGCCAGAGCAGAAAGCTGAGAGCTCTTATCTTTAACTGCAAGCGTGAAGCAGAAAGCCAACTGGATGACGGTGAAACTATATACATTCAAAACCCACCTCTGATGTATTTCCTCCAGCAAGAACACATCTTTGAAACCTCCCCCAGTGCAAGCCACTGGGAAGCACAATCTGGGCACATGCTTATGCAAGCCACAACGTCCATTTTCTGGACCACAGGAATCACTGAGGTAGGCAGTTTTGTGAACTTGTGCTTATGTTGAACTATTTTCCCAGACTATAGTCTCTTTTGAATCATCCACTGGGTAATGATGATTTTCTAAGCTCCTCCACATGCTGTGGACAGGCTTGAGGTCCTAGCTGGCTGTTGGCTGGACACTAGTTCCTTATAATAACGTCTGTATATATGACCCAACTGTTCTTATTACATGACCACCAGCTTCTCTCAGAACAGTCTAACACACACACACACACACACACACACACACACACACACACACACACACACAGAGAGAGATAGAGAGAGACAGACAGAGAGAGAGACAGAGAGAGACAGAGAGACATAGAGAGAGACAGAGACAGACAGACAGACAGACAGACAGACAGAGAGAATAATCAGAACAGAAAATATGTTAAAATCCAACTTTCAGAAGTGATATTGTTCCTCTCTTTGGACATTATATCAGCTCTCTGCATACTTTCCCAGTGGGAGAGTAAGAAGAAAGGATTGTTATCCAGCAGACTCATTGATGTGTATGAACTTCAGGATCCAGACTTCAGGGCTAAGTTGCAACGGGCCTCTCCATGGAGCAGAGGATGACCTTCAGTTTCTGATACACCTTCCTTCATCTCCCAGGTACTGGGGTTACAGGCATATGTACCCACATCTGGTCTATGGAGCACTGGAGCTCAGACTAAGGATGCCACCAACCAAGTGCCTTTCCAGCCTGCCCGCCGGAGATCTGAGCAGGGGTCCAGGCTAGGGCTGTGCATAAGCTTAAGTCTAAATAATACAGGCGATGGCAATGGGTGGGTGCTGTGAAAGGAAAAGGATTGAGACCAGTGTGATTTCTTTCATCTGGAAAATAGATTTATGTTTTTGCTTTTGCATGGTGCTTTATAGAAAGAGAAAGGGGGCAGAGGAAGTGGCTGATTAATTGTATAGTGTAGTGCTTTAAAAATTAACAAAAGTATCTAGTTCAAAACAAAAGAAAATGCATTTCTTTTGAACATGCAGACTTTAGTCCATGTTTTCAGTCATTTAAAAGTTTTCTCAGACCAGGTGCAGTTAAGCACCAGTTTAAATACAGAAAGAAACTTTGGTGAGGATGGTTGATCACAGACCCAGGGTCTGATTGCAGCTGGCAGTGGGAAATCAAAGCTGCTTTGGCCATCTCTGAGGGATTTGCCTTTCTCTTTAAGTGCTTTGTGATATTTTTCTTGCTGAGTTTCTCTGTGTGCTTATCCTTGCTGTGGCTCAACATGACACCCCCCCCACCCCCGAGCTCCAGCTTCTCATTACAAACTGTGAGTCCCAGTACTCAAGGCAGTTCACTGGGATGTGAAGAGAGAGATCTTACTGGCTGCTAATCAGGAAATGAATGTGCTGGCCCAACGTTCTCTACTCCTGAGCTGGTTGCTTGGAAGCTTTGTGGAAGGACTCTGAGGGAGATAGGCCATTAAATTAGAAACCAGTACATGGTTTCTTTCTTTTTAAAAAATGTTTTATTATTTAAAACAATTTTAACTTTAAATATATTTTGATCATATTTCCCCCTTCCTCATGTCTTTCCAGATTCTTTCTCATCCCTACACACCCAACTTTAAGTTCTTCCTCTAAAATAACCAACCAAAACCCTATACAACAACAACAACAAAAAATCCTTAACCAAGAAAACAAAATAAAATACCACCCCACCAAGATGTAACAAAACAAAAGCACACACACAAAAACCCTGTGGAATCTATCATATGTTAGTCAACTACTCCTGAACATGAGGCCTGCCCTGGAGTTGTTGATATACCCACTATCACTCCATTGGAAAAAATAGATTTTCCCTCTCCTGGCACATACAAGTGACAGTTCAGTCATTAACCTTTACTCTGGTGGCTAAGTATTCATTGGTTCATTCATTCATTCATTCATTCATTCAAAAATATAACTAAATAAAATATAATAAGATAAAACAAAAACTATCACGTTGAAGTTGGACAAGTCAAACCAATAGAAGTAAAAGAGCCTAAGAGAAGGCACAAGAATCAGCGACATTCTCCTTCACACATTCAGAAATCCCATAAACCCACAAAACCCAAAGCAGTAATACATATGCAAAGGATCTCGTACAAACCCATGTGGGTGCTGTGCTTGCTTCCTCAGTTTCTTTCTTTCTTTTTTTAAAGATTTACTTATTTTTATTATGTATATATTGTTATGCCTGCATGTACACCTGCATGCCAGAAGAGGGGATCAGATCACATTACAGATGGTTGTGTGCTACCATGTGGTTGCTGGGAATTGAACTCAGGACCTTTGGAAGAGCTCTTAACCATTGAACCATCTCTCCAGCCTGCTTCCTCAGTTTCTGTGAGTGCATATGGACCATGCTCTTGTTGATTTAGAGGACCTTTTCTTGGTGTCCTCTGTCTCTTCTGACTCTTCAACTCTTTCTGCTTCCTCTTCTGTAGGCAGGAGTTTTATGCGGGTGGTCACATGGTGTGGAGGAAGCAGGAGGGTGGAGTGAGAGTGACCAGGGCACAGTGCTGCTCAGCTCACTCCTTTCTCCTTGTCATGTTTGGCACCCAAGCCTGTGGCATGCTACCATCCATTATTAAATTGGGATTTTCTATGCCAATGAATTTGATCAAGATAAATTGTAGAAGACATGGCCAGAGACCAACTTAATCTAAATTCCTCACAAGGGTTCCTGGAGGCATGTCTCTTAGGTGATACTAGACCATGTCAACTTGATGATTACCACTTGCTATCATAGCAACTAGATGGGATTGGGTTAATATGAGGGAGCTTCCTGTGGAGACTCTTACCAGAAGGCATGCATATTCTTTGAGGTGGTAGTTCCAGGCTTTGAGAGTTCACAGAGTACAACAATAGAAGGGGCAAAAGGTCTGACTTAGTGTTGGCTTTATTTTGTGGAGCAAAATCTCTAAGGCCTTCTTTCATCATCTCACAAGAAAGAAAATATTTTTAAAGAAATGCCAAGTGCCAGGCTGGAGTGCAGCTCAGTTTGTATGCAGAACTTTAAGTTTCATTCTCAGTGAAAACATGGCGGTATGCCTATGAGCATAGTACTCAGTGGGTGTAGAGGAAGTGGGTCTGGAACCCACATTTATTCTTGGATGCATTGCAAATTTGATGCTAGACAGGAATATGTGAGAATTATCTCAATAAAGAGATGGCTCAGAGGTTAAGAGCACTGACTGCTCTTCCAGAGGTCCTGAATTCAATTCCCAGCAACCACATGGTAGCTTACAACTATCTATAACGTGACCTGGTGTCCTCTTCTGGTGAGCAGGCACACATGCAAGCAGAACATTATATGCATAATAAATGAACCTCTTTAAAAAAAAGTAAAGGAAAAAGTTTAATGGAAAATGCAGGGTACATACTATAAGATTGCATCTTTTCTTTTCTTTTTTTTAAGGTATAACCATAGAGATGTAACAAGAATAAATTAATAAATAACAAAAATAAAAAAAAGATTGTTTCTTAAATGAAATAAATTCAGCCTCATGGAAAAACAATTCTATTAGCCTTACTTATTTCCTCTCATTTCCTCATCAGTTCTTGGAAATTTCAATATAGACAGCTCTAGTTTATAGGTTGGTGTTCACTTACTTATTTGTGCTTGGGAAAGGTTGTTGTAGTTTAAAGATTTATTTTACTTTTAATTAAGTAATATGTGAGTGTCTGTGTATAGGTTTGTGCAGATGTCTATGGAGACTAGATGAAGGCATGGGATCTCCTAGAGCAGGAGTTATAGGTGGTTTTAAAGCTGCCTCACATGGGTGCTGGGAAATGAATTTGGGTTCTTTGTAACAGAAATAAGTGCTCTTTACTGCTGAGTCATCTCTCCAGGCCCCTGTTGCTGTAGTTTAAATTCATCAAGGTCACAGAAGGTTAGAGCCAGGACAGTGCAGACAGAGAAAAGTGGGCCATTTGTGACCATCACTCAATCATCCTTTGAATAAATGTTTGTTTGGTGCCATTACAAGTTTCATACATATTAAATAACTCACCCCAAGGTACTAATTTTTATTAGTTAATTGCTGAATTTGCAAGAAAAAATCAATAATTTTTCCACTTATGCATTTCAAATTGAACAGATTTCAGGAGATTAAACTCAATTGCTAAACACTCTAAAACAATCATTTTCCAATAGGAAACTCAAATGAAACCCACTCACAGAAAGAAGAAAAGAATAAGAGTGAATTATCCACTGCTGTTTAAATCTAAAGAATTTACATACACACATGTATGTATGTATGTATGTATGTATGTATGTATGTATGTATAAAAACACTTCATATGCTGAAGTGTTGGCTCAGTTGGTTGGATGATCTGAGTTCAAATCCCCAGCAAAGCGTAAAAGCCAGGTGTGACAGAATACATCTGTAATCGCAGTGCTGGGTAGGTAAAGAGTAGAGGAATTGTGGGGCTTGCTGGCCAGTTAATCTAATGAATTGATGAGCCCTTTTCTCAAAAAATAAAGTAGACTGAGGATACCTGTTGTCAATCTGCCTTTTGTATGCATATACACATGCAAGTACACCTCTCCTACCAGGAACATGTGTGTATACACACGCTTGCCTACACACACACACACACACACACACACACACACACACACACTTCTGAATCATTTTAATTAAATAAGGCCTTTTGTTTCTCTTCCTTTTGGTCAATATCATTTTCATAAATACAAAGATAGAGGAATTACTTACATAGTACCACCTTGGTTCCGACAAGCTCCTCCCACTTTCCCAGAGTTTGTCTCATTGGTGTATGAACATCTGTAAATTTCCAGTTCTTTTTTTAAAAATTTATTTATTTATTATCATGTACACAGTGTTCTGTCTGCATGTATACCTGCAGGCCAGAAGAGGGCACCGCATCACATTATAGTTGGTTGTGAGCCACCATGTGATTGCTGGGGATTGAACTCAGGACCTTTGGAAGAGCAGGTGGCGCTCTTAACCACTGAGCCATCTCTCCAGCAAATTTCCAGTTCTTATGATTCTGATCATGACTATGCTTCATTCAGGTGCTGCTCCACTCAGGTTAAACAAGTTTGAGTAAAACCTTTATCTTTGTTCTTCAGGGAGAAAAAGTCAGGGTGGAGATGTTCAGTTGCTTGTTTCCATCACTTTCAGAGGAAGGAAGCTCTGAGAAGATATTCCTGTGGTGGGAAACTGGAAGAGTAAGTGAAAGATGCCATTGGCTCACCATCCAAATAACTTGACTTCCAGATCCACAGGCATTTACTCCATGAAGTCACTCTGTGATGCTTCCTGGCATTACAATTAAAATACAGGGCAAGCAATTTGCGCTGTAATGTATTTTTATTGTGAACTTTATCCCCATGTCATTCCCACGGCCCCTCAATGTCCTCCTTCTTAATGTGTTTCTGGGTAATTTTTCCCTCCAAAATTCATTTATAGGAATAAGACTTTATATGAAATTATATTTGTCTTTAAATTATTAAAATTTAGTAAATGCAGAAAATTAAAATTTCAAGTAATCCAATTTCCTAATGAAATTTACAGTTTATATTTTGGTTTGTAAATCTCCAGTGTTCCTTCCCTCATGCCACAGGACTTCTTAGACTAGCAATGACTACAGAAGATGCATATGCTAGAGAAGCTACAACATTCATAATACCAAAAATTCTCAGTCTACCTAGCAGAATCCAAACAAGTCCTGTATTAGCTGTTTTTCTGTTGCTGTGATAAAACACCATGGTCATAGTAACTTATAGAAGGAATGGTATATTTGAGCTAATGGTTCCAGAAGGATAAGAGTTCATCATGGTGGGAGAACAGCTGACAGATACATCTTGAACCAGAAACACAGAACCAAGAGCGTGATTTGGGAAAAACAGGAGTACTTTGAAACTTCAAATCCCACCCTAGTGGCATACTTTCTTCAGCAAGGTCATACCTTCTAAATCTATCCAAACAGCACCACCAACAGGGGACCAAGTACTCAAATGCCTAAGATCATGGGTGGCATTTCATTGAGACCATGAGTACCTCTAGGTCTTAGCCCACAGACAATTATTTTAAAAATTAATTTACTCCCTTTGCATCCTGGTCATAGCCCCTGCCCTCCTCTCCTCCTGGTCCCATCCTCTCTCCCTCTTCCCCCCATGCCAGTCTCATAGTCCTTAGAGAAAGGGAGCCCTCCTCTCCTATCAACTTAACCCAGCCTATCAAGTCTCTTCATGACTGCCTGCAGTATCTTCCTCTGTGGACTGGCAAGGCTGTTTTGCCTGGGGAATGTGGTCGAAGTACAGGCAATAGAGTTCATGTTGGAGAAGCCCCTGGTCCTCTTACTAGATGACCTACATGGAGACTGAGATGCCTATAGACTACATCTAAGAAGAAGGCCTGGGTTCTCTCCATGCTTGGTCCTTGGTTGGTGCATCAATCTCCACAGGGCCCCACAGGCCCAGATTTGTTGGTTCTGTTGGTCTTCTTGTGGAGCTCCAGCTCTTCAGACAACTTTCAAGAAGTGAAAATTGAGGCTGAAGATATGGCTCAAATGGTAGATTGTTTGTCTAGCATTTTAAAAATCCTGGGTTGGATTCCTACCTCTTCAAAAACCAGGTATGCCTGCACACTCCTGTAATCTTAGCTCTTGGAAGGTCAAGACTGGAGAATTAGAAATTGAAGGTCAGCTTCTACTACATAGTAAATTTGAGGTCAGCACAGGATGCTACACATGACCCAGTCATCCAAAAAAAAAAAAAAAGTGCTGTGGAGGTAGTCTAGCTGGCAAAGTGTTTTAATTGCAACCCTGAGAGCTGAGATAGATCTCCCAAAAGCCATGTTAAAAAGCTAGTCATAGTGGCCTGGGCTTGTATTCCTAGCATGGGTGAGATAGATGCATGCAGAATCTTGGAGCTTCCTGGTCAGTTAGCCTAGCCTTTTTCTTAATGAGTGCCCTTCTCCAAATATAGGACCATGAACAATTGAGGAAAGACACCTTACATTGAACTCTGGTCATTACATGCATGTGTAAGCAAACATATGCATATAAACAAGCACATGTATATGTGGTGGGGGTGGGGGGGTGGGAAAGGGGGAGGAGAACACTAGTCTTCCATCTTGGAAAAAGGTAAAGACAATAGTTCACTCAATGATAGTATTGTGTGTAAGAATATACAACAGTTGTGGCAACTACCTGTTTATTCTCTGCTTATTTAAATGGCTTGTTCAGGCTGTAATGTATTACTGCCTTAGGGTTTTACATATTGAAATGTGTTTTTTATTGTGATCAGAAACCCAGGAAAAAATGGGAAGGGCATTTACTGAGCTATGACACAATTAAGATTATACATTGTCTTTTCTCATTGGTTTGCTGTGTTTTGTGAAAGATGTGTCTGGTCTCTATTATGTTTATTATTTTAAGCTGTCCTAATTATTTTTCTCATTTGATTTCAATTCAGTGTTCAAAGAGGCACTGTCTTACCAGGTGGCTATTATGTTTTTTTTTCCTCTTAAATCCTTTTAATTCTTATTTAAAAAGATGTCCAAATAAATAATTATTTTGACATTTACTTGTAGCATATTTATGACCCCACCAAAGAGGGGCACCTATGTTACTAATGCTGATTTCTTCTTCTGTTTTTCTTGCCAATCATGTCCAAAAGTTAGGAAGTAGGCTCCTCTTTTCAGACTCTTTCATTTTTTCCCTCTGCAAATTAAATGTAAAAGTAAGACAGATATTAGAGATGAACACATTTCTAAAAAAGTAAACCAATACACAATGTGTGTTGTTTAATTTTATGTGAACCTGACACAAGCTAAAGTCATCTGAGAGACGAGAACCTCAGTTAAGAAAATGCCACCATAAGAACAGGCTGTACAAAAGCCTCTATGGCATTTTCTTCATTAGTGATTGATGGGGGAGGGCCCAGCCCTTTGTGAGTTGTGCCATCCCTGGGCAGGTGGTCCTGGGTTCTATAAAAAGCAGGTTGAGCAAGCCATGTGGAGCAACCCAGTAAGCAGCATCTCTCCATGGCCTTTGCTTTTGCCTCTAAGTTCCAGCCCTATGTAAATTCTGACTTGACTTCCTTTGATAATGAACAGAGCTGTGAAAGTGTCTGCCAAATAACCTCTTCTCATCCCAAGTTACTTTGGTCATGGTGTTTTACCACAGCAAAAGAAATCTTAACTAAGACACAATGGTTAATTTTTTTGATATAAGGTTGGACTTTATTGGGGTTATATTTTAATATCTGAGATATTAAAACTGAAAAGAAAAAGTGGCTTTAGAGGTCAAGTGGAAAGTAAGGTCAATGCTCCATGGGGCCTTAATGGCCCAGTTTCCTGTTTATCTTTGGGAAGTGAAACAAGTACCATCTCGTTATTAAGTATCAGCATGTTTAAATCTATTCTGTTTTGCTAAACAGACATGCTATTAAATGTCTGAGTATTTATATTTATCACCATACGCTAGCTCTGCCCTTATCATTGGCTGGAGAAACTTCTCTCTACAGTCATCAGCAGTGAAGAGAATTGTAACTTGTCAAAGTGCTAGGATGAGTGAACAATGCTCAGCTCTAAATGGTACATCTATACCAACCCCCACCCAAGGCTCCGGGAACACTATACAAGTGTGCGGAATGTAAGATCAAAGGAAAATTCCATCAAGATGACATTTCAATTCTGAACATCTGTGCTCCAAATACAAGAGCGCCTACATTTGTAAAAGAAACAATACTGAAGCTTAAATCACGCATCAAACCCCACACATTAATAGTGGGAGACTTCAACACCCCACTCTCACCAATGGATGGATCATTGAGACAGAAACTAGATGGAGAAATAATGAAACTAACAGATGTTATCAATCAAATGGATGTAACAGACATTTACAGAGCTTTTCACCCAAACACAAAGAAGAAACCTTCTCAGCACTCATGGAACCTTCTCTAAAGGTCACAAAGCAAGCCTCAACAGATTAAAAAAATTGAAATAACCTTTTGTATCTTATCAGACCACCATGGATTAAAGCTGAACTTCAACAACAATAGAAATAACAAAAAGCCTACACACACATGGAAACAGAATACTTTTCTACTCAATGACTCCTGGGTCAGGGAATAAATTAAAAAAAAAAAAGAAATTAAAGACTTCCTAGAATTCAATGAAAATGAAGGCACAACACTCAAACCTATGAAACACAGTGAAAGCATGGCTAAGAGCAAATTTCATAGCACTAAGTTCTGTCATAGAGAAATTGAAAACATCTTATACAAGAAACTTAATCATACACTTGAAAACAGTAGGAAGAAAAAAAAAAAAGAAAGAAAGGAAAAAGAAGCAGACACACCCAAGAGGAGTAGATAGATGGCTAAAAATAATCAAACTCAGGGTTAAACCCATAAATTAGAAACAAAGAAAATAATTCAATGAATCAATGAAACCAAGAGCTGGTTCTTTGAGAAAGTCAACAAGGTAGACAATCCCTTAGCCAAACTAAGTAAAAAGCAAAGGGAGAGTATCCCAATCAACAAAATCAGAAAAGAAAAAGGAGACATAAGGACAGACACTTAGGAAATCCAAAGAATCAGTTAGTGTTATTTCAAAAGCCTATCTGCCACAAAATTTGAGAATCTAAATGAAATGAGCAATTTTCTTGATAGATTCCACTTATGAAAATTAAATCAAGATCAGGGAAACATTTAAACAGTCCTGTAACCCTTAAGAAAACAGAAGCAGTCACCAAAAGCCTCCCAACCAAATAAATCCCAGGGTCAGATGGGTTCAGCACAGATTCTGCCAGACCTTCAAAGAAGAGCTAATACTCCTCAAACCATTCCACAAAATAGAAACAGAAGAAACCTTACCAAACACATTCTATGAAGCCATCTTGATACCTAAACCACCCAAAGACCCAACAAAGAAAAAGAATTTTGGACTAATTTCCTTATGAACATTGACACAAAAATACTCAATAAATTACAAATCAAATTTAAGAACACATCAAAAATATCATCCACCATGACCAAGTAGGCTTCATCCCAGTCATGCAAGGGTGGTTCAATATGTGGAAATCCATCAATGTAATATACCATATAACAAATTGAATGAAAAAACTCACACAATTATCTCCATTGATGTCGAGAAAGCATTTGACAAAACAACATTCATTCATGGTTAAAGTCTTGGAAAGATCATGTACACAAGGCACATAACTAAACATAGTACAGACAATATACAGCAAGCCTATAGTCAACATCAAATTAAATGGAGAGAAACTTAAATTAATTCCACTGAAATCAGGGACCAAGACAAGGCTTCCCACTCTCTCTGTATCTCCTTAATATAGTACTTGATGTCCTAGCTAGAGCAATAAGATAACTAAAGGAGGTCAAGCAGATACAAATGGGAAAGGAAGAAGTCAAAGTTTCACTCTTCTCAGATGATGTGGTAATATACATAAATGATCCCCAAATTATACTAAGGATCCATAAAGCTAATAAACTCCTTTAGCAAAGTGCCTGGATACCACATCAACTCAAATTAATCAATAGCTCTTCTGTGTACAGAACACAAGCAGGATGAGAAAAAAATTAGGGAAACAGCACCCTTCACAATAGCCACAAAAAACATAGAGTATCTTGGTGTTAACTCTAACCAAACAAGTTAAAAGACTTGTATGAAAACAAAACAAAACAAAACAAAACTTTAAGTCTCTGTAGAAAGAAATTGAAGAAGATATCAGAAGATGGAAAAATCTCCCATACTCATCGATTGGTAGGATCCATAGCCATCTATCTAAAAGATTCAATGTAATTCCCATCAAAACGCCAACACAATTCTTTACAGATTTTGAGAGAACAATTCTCAACTTCATATGGAAAAACAAGAAACCCCGAATAGCTAAGACAATCTTGTACAATAAAGGAATTTCTGGAGGTATCTCCATCCCTGATTTTGAGCTGTACTACAAGCTGTGCTACACAGTAATTAAAAACTGCATGGTACTGGTATAGAAACAGATCAGTGGATCAATGGAATTGAATAAAAAATCCACAAAACAAAAACAAACAAACAAACAAACAAAAAACAAAAACAAAAAAACTAACCCACACATACAGACACTTGATTCTGACAAACAACCCAAAACCATATAATGGAAAAAAGACAGCATCTTCAAAAAAATGGTGCTGGTCTAGCTGGATGTCTGCATGTAGAATAATGCAAATACATTCATAATCATTACCCCATATAAAACTCAAGTCCAAGTGTATTAAAGACCTCAACATAAAACCAGACACATTAAATCTGTTAGAAGAAAAAGTGGGGAAGAGTCTTGAACTCTTTGGTATAGGAAACAACTTCCTGAACAGAACACCAACAGCCCAGGCTCTAAGATCAATAATTAATAAATGGGACCCCAGGAAACTGGAAAGCCTCTCTAAGGCAAAGAACACTGTCAACATAACAAAATGACAGCCTATAGACTGGGAAAAGATCTTCCTCAACCCTACATCTGTTAGAGGGCTAATATCCAAAATATATAAAGAACTCAAGAAATTAAACATCAATAAATGAAATAATCCAGTTTAAAAATGGGGTACAGAGCTCAATAGAGAATTCTCAATAGAGGAATATTGAATGTCTGAAATAAACTTAAAGAAATGCTCCACATTCTTAGTCTTCAGGAAAATGCAAATCAAAATAATTCTGAGATTCCATCTTACACACATCAGAATGGCTAAGATAAAAAACTCAAGTTACAGCACATGCTGGCAAGGATGTTGAGAAAGGGGAACATTCTTCCATTGCTGGTGGGAGTGAAAATTTGGACAACCACTTTGGAAATCAATTCTACAGCTTCTCAGAAAGTTGGCAATAGTGATACCTCAAGACCTAGCTATACCATTCCTGGACATATACCTGAAAGATGCTCTACCATACAACAAGGACATTTGCTCAACTATGTTCAAAGCAGTTTTATCCATAACAACCAGAATGTGGAATCAACCTAGATGTTCCTCAACCAAAGAATGGATAAAATAATTGTGGTACATTTACATAATGGGATAATACTCAGCTATTACAAATAAGGAAATCTTGAAATCTTCAGGCAAATGGATGGAACTAGAAGAGATCATCCTGAGTGAGGTAACCCAGAACCAGAAAGACACTCATGGTATATACTCACTTATAAGCAGATATTTGCCATATAACACAGGATAAGCACACTACAATCCACAAACCTAAAGAAGCTAAATAACAAAGAGGACCATAGGGAGGATGCTTAATTCTCATTCAGAAGTGCAAATAGAACAGATACTGGAAGAACTTGAAGAGAGGGAACAGGATGGGAGCCTAACGTAGAGGTCCTCTGAAAGATTCCATCCAGAAGGAGTTCAAAGCAGATGCTGAGACTCACAGTGAAACTTTGGGGTAGAGTGCATGGAGTTTTATGGAAGAGTATGGGGATAGAAGGACCTGAAAGGGACAGGAGGTCTACAAGGAGAATGACAGGGCCAATAAATCTGGCACCAGAGGACCTGCAGAGACTGATGCACCAATGAAGGACCATGCATGGAGAGGTCATTAGCCCTCTGCCCAGATATAGTCGATAGGCAGCACAGTCTCCATCTGAGTCCCATCATATGGGGAGTAGGGTCTGCCTCTGACATGGGCTCTGTTGCCCACTCGTTGACCAAGTCTTCCTGGTGGGCAGGCCTTGCTTGGCCACAGAGGAAGATGCTGCAGGCAGTCCAGATGAGACTCTATAGGCTGGGGTCAGATGGTAGGTGAGGAAAGCTCCGCCTTTCTGAGGACTAGGGGAGAATGAGAAGGGCAAAGAGAGGGGGAGGGTGGGGCCAGGAGGGGAAGAGGGAGGAGCCTAAAACTGGGATGTAAAATGAATAAATTAAAAATAAATAAGTTAAAAAACTTCATGACTTATGAATTTTTCTCTATTTCTTTTCTTTTTAGACAAGGTCTCACTATGTATCTCAGGTTCGTGTCAAATTTGCAATCCTCCTGCTTCAATTCTTAATGTTAGCATGATAGTTATGTGCCATTATACTCAGCTTATCACATGGTTTTAAGATGTAATATAGTATTACCTCATGGTACCTTTGGTGAACATGCTACATACTGCTTCTTTGTTCAGACAATCACATCCTATGACTGCTGAGTCAAGAGAAATTAAAGTTAGAAAGTGATGCTTCAAACAATATTGTTTCCCTTCCCTTTTCCCTATGACTACAGGACCATTAGGAGTCCTGGGACTGTAGGTTCAAACTTAGAGTTATATGTTTATATCACAGAGGTCAGTAGTACTATATTAAATCTTTAATTTTGCGGTTTCTTTTGTGTATATGTGTACATGTATATGTTGTGTGTGTATATATGTATGTATGTATGCATGCATGCATGGATGCCAATGAACTTTGCTCATGTGTGCTCATGTAGAGGCCAGGTGTTAACCTTGTTTGTCTTCTTCTACTATTCTCTGCCTTATTTCTTTTATATTTTCTTATTTATTTATTAATGTGTGTGTGTGTGTGTGTGTGTGTGTGTGTGTGTGTGTGTATGTGTAGCATGTGCTTGCATGGAAGTCAGAGGAACTCTTTCTTTAATTTTTATTTTAAATCTTTACGTAACATTATATCCTGACCAGAGGTTCCCCTACCTCTACTCCTCACAGCCCTCCCATGTTTCTCTCTCCCCCAGATCTACTCCTCTGCTTTCCTTAAAAAAAAAAAAAAAAAAAAAAAGGTCTCCCTGGGATATCAACTGAACATGTCATAACAAATTACAAAGAGGCTAGACACAAATAATCATGTCAAGGTTGAATGAGGTGACCCAGTAGGAGAATAAGTGTCCTAAGTCCAGGTAAAATTGTCAGAAATACCCCCAACTCCACCGTTATGAGTATCACAAGAACACCAAGCTATAGAACCATAACATGTGCTGAGGACATTGCTTAGACCCATATAGAGTCAGTAACTGTCACTTCAGTTTCTGTGAGCACCTGTGAATCCTACTAAGTTGATTCTATGGGTTGCTAGAATCCTTCCTCTTCTCTTCTTTGTGGTTTTTCTGGCTTTGCATAGTGGTTGGCTGTGTATCTCTGCATTTGTCTTCTCCCAGCAGTTGTTGCATAATGTCTTTGATGACAATCGGGCTAAGCACAAATCTAGAAATATAGCAGAATATCATCTTGACTTTTTTTTTCTTGCAAGTTGTATTTGGTTCTATTCTGGGTCATAGGACCTCTTCCTTTCTTCCTTCCTTCCTTCCCTCCATCTTTCCTTCTTTCCTCCCCCCTCCCTTCCTTCTTTCCTTCCTTCCATCCTTCCTTCCTCTCTTTTTTTCTTTCTGAGACATGATTTCTTAATGTAGCCTTAGCTGTGCTGGACTCAATCTGTAGACCAGGCTGGCCTCAAATTCACACAGATCTGCCTCTGAAGTGCTTAGATTAAAGGCATCCCTAGCTCAGAGGACCTCTTTTTAAGTTGTGGGTCCTGGGGTCCAAACAGGTGTTAAATCTCAGCGGCAAGCATTGTTACCTGTTGAGTTGTTTATTTGTTTCGAGCACTGTCTCTTGACACTTCAGGCTAGAGCTACTGAGAACGGTGTTTTTCTGCGCAGGTCTTTCCATCTCTGCTTCCTCACACTTGTACCGAGAATCTTCCTAGAACAGTTTAACAGGGATTCCTTCCCTATTGCACACCTGTAGTGCCAGAGCCTTCTAGCATGATCAGATCATAGACACTGACAGATTAGGAGTTTTGGTTTTCTAAAAATGCCTTCACCACAAGCTAAGCAGTTCATCTTTTAAAGAATATGGCTGTCAAATATGAGGCACAGGGCACTCAGAGGAATATTAGCAGGCTACCAAGAAGAGACTTGATACCCTATGAGCATATAAAGGGGAAGGAAGTCCCCCTCAGTCACAGTCATAGGGGAGGGGAGTAAGGGGAAAATGGGAGGGAGGGAGGAATGGGAAGATACAAGGGATGGGATAACAGTTGAGATGTAATATGAATAAATTAATAAAAAAAAGAATATGGTTGTATGGATGTATAATGTCCAAGTTTGAACTGGCATTCTCTTTCTTTTTCTACTTACAGTAATAGTTTCACAAATGTTTAGCACATTGCCTTGTCCTTCTTGCACATCTGCGTCTCATTGGGTACCTGCTTTCTGGACTTTGGAAGTAGATTCTGTTACTCTTTGATCTGTTGCAGTTCCTTTTCTCATCTTTTCACATTTGTTTGTTGTTAATACACTTGCATCTTCCTAAACAAAGTCACTTTTCCCTTTTCCACTTCTTGACTCATTACTCTCAGCTCTTCCTGGCCAGAGCTCTCGAGTCCAATATACCATCTGCCTCCTTCTCCTATTTTAGTCATCGCTATGTTTTATAGAGTAACAGCCTCAACCCGTTAGAGTTAAATGGGACCCTTGGGAGCAGGCCAATTCCATCATTTGACAGATGAGAAAACTGAGCCTTAAGAAGGCATGGATTATAATATGCCTACCCTCCTGGAGCTAGTGAGTTAGGGGCTTGGGCCAGATTACTGGACTCTTAATTGAGCCCTCCTGCCACTATGCCCCTCCTATCTACACTGACACTGGTCAACTTTTTAATTTTCCTGAACATATTCTATATATGCTTTCCCCTAGAAATCATTAACATTTCTGGAAAACTTTTAAACAGTCTGGCTTTCTGGCTTTGTTTTCTCTTACTGAGGGAATCTATTTGAATTGTGTTTTGGATCTAAATTGGGTCCTTAGACCCTGATAGTTTGGGGAAGTGAGGCTCATATTCAGCCAGGAAATTATGTAAATGTATTGTGCAGTGTTCTTTGTAGACAGTCAATGGTGATAACTCAAACTCTGGACTAGGCAGGGAAGACAGAGATCCAGCATGGAACCTTTCTAAAATGAACTTCAGATTGTCCTTATGTGGGGATGGGCTATTCTCTCAAAGATTGCTTGCTGTTTGGAGAAAAAAGTAGGAACAGTGTTATTGCTTTCAAACAGAGAAGAGTTAATGTGTTGTGATATTTTCCAGCAGGCCAAGTTCCAGATGAAACACCCTTGTAAGAGAACTAACTGGAAGAAACGGATACCAATATTCACAATCCTCTAGTAGTCTAGTCAGAGTATGATAGTAAGAAGGGCAGGTTGCTGTTTTTGGGAAATAATACATCTTGGCCTTGATCAGGTTGTCTTATCTTCTCTCGAGGTCAAATGTCACCTGAATCAGAAAGAGAAGTTGTTCTCAGTGAATTCATTTACTATACCATGTATTCTGTTTCTCAATTAATCACTAAGAATATGTCACTTTAAAATACCTGAGCTGTGATAGTGGCCCAGTGGGTAAAGTTCTGTTGATCTGTCCAGAACCCCTGCAAAGTTGTATATGGTAGCATGTGTGTAATCTCAGTGCTTCAACCACAAAAGAGGAGGTGGAGGCAGGACACTCCATGGGAGTTTGTGGGCAGCTGGCCTGGCTATGCAGTGTTGAGAAAGAAACTCTGTGTCAAACAAAGTGGACTGTAAGGATGGAAATCTGAGATTGTCCTCTGACCTCCACGTGTGTGTGGCATGTGTATGCCCCAACCCCACCTACCACAGCATACACAAACACACACAGATTAAAAGCAAGCAAGCAGCAAACAACAAAATAAAACAACAAAACTAACCTTCTAGATATGAAAGGAGAGTTTTGCATTCAAAGCATAAGATAAGATAAAAACCATAGATTGTTAACCATGTAACTAGCTAGTTTAGAAATTCTCTAAATTTCACTGACCTTTTGCCATGCAAAGTGTGACATTATCTTTAAAGGCTCCCACTATTAGAGATGCTTGCCAGTGTTGTGGGTGTGTTCTTACAGACTAATAAAAGACATTTGGCCCTGGAAGTACAACATTCCATCTTTGCTACAGCAAAAACAAGATAGAAAATCTGCAGTTTGATATACTGTGCCAGGTACCACAGGGAGAGATTCCAAACTCTCTTTCAATCCAATTGACACATGAAATATTTATTATGGAACAACAAGAGTTCATTACTTCATCAATAGGCTGAGAGATGAGATGATTTCTTTTTCAATTGGATAACCAGTTTATAATAATGGAATTCTAGATCAGGTGCGAAGCAACCAGCCGTCTTTCTTTTTATCCCTGCAGTTGGTGCAGCAAACAAGGCTCCTAAATTAGTTGAGGAACAGGCTGGAAAGAGCTTGCCTTCTGAATTGTTTCCAGCAACGGGCTTGCTACTTGCTAGAAATTATACAGCAAGCATTTAAAAAGCTGCCTTTGTCACATTTCCTGTGTGTTACTGGCTAGGATTTAAGGCCAAACAAAGTTAAGCCAGCTCTGTGGAGGAGGTTCTATTGCTTTCTTCACAATTTTAACATTTTCTCTCTATTACTCCAGTACTCTGCCCTTAACAAGCTGTGGATATTGCCCTGGGGAAGGACAGCTGCAGATGACTGTGTAAACTTTCAGTCATGCTGTGATACCTTCGGGATCTCTACCAGTAGAGTTGGTATTGAAAACTGTAGGTTCAGCGGGGTTGGCCCCAGGTTGGATGATTTCCTTGCAGGCTAAATGTAAGCCCTCTCAGAAGAGCTGTTGCAGAGCCTTGGAACTCACAGGTGAAGTGGACATCTAAGGCCTTCATTTCTTCAT
>OU015751.1:62114346-62133616 GCA_907169655.1 Acomys percivali | reverse complement strand
ACTCTCTCTCTCTCTCTCTCTCTCTCTCTCTCTCTCTCACACACACACACACACACACACACACACAGACAGAGAAGCAAAACAAAACAAATAATATTGTACCAAAATTCTCCTAAGGCCTGTCTCCAAATTTTAATATATATATTTTATGGAATAGCATAAAATAATTGAGATAAAGTAATTGCAACCCACTGTCTATGACCAACTAGAATAAAAATGGGATAAAGAATGAGGTTGCCTACATGGTGATGAAGGTAGTCTCAGGACTTGGTATGATGACAATTTCCAGGGAATGAACTGAAAAAGTTTCAAAAGATAATGGTCCCTAGGATTGCGATATGGAAAGCCCTCTGAGTCATAGACTCATGTGTTTGAACATTTGGTCCACTGAGTGTGGGGCTTTGTGAGCCAGAGTTTAGCTGTCAAATTCTGGTTGCCAGAGGTAGATGAATGAGGAATGGATTTGAGGGCATGGTGTAGCTTACTTCTGGCCCTTTTTCCCCTTCCTCATCCTGGGCCACCAGGTGAATAAGCCTCCGCTGTACTTTCCTGCTGAGGACCCAGAGCTCTTTTGCCATGGCTACCTCACCATACTGAACTGAAGTTCCTTTGAAACTATCATCCAAATAAATCTCTATTTCTTCAATTGTTCACATCAAATGTCTTATTTTAATAATGAGCATACAGGGGATGAGCCATCTGCTGTCATAATAGAAGGTACTAGATGCTTTCTTTGTCATTGTCTGTCTTACCTTTAGGGTGCTAGAAATATAGGTATGTGTCATGATGTCTGGTTTATACAGTACTGGGTATCAAACCCAAAACTTCATGCATCCTAGGCAAACCAGCAAATGAGTTTCATTTTCAGGCCTGAACTCCACTGAATAATCTCTCTGCTTTTGCAAATGTAGGAGCAAGAACCTGATGACAATTGCTCAATTTACTTGTTGCTACAGTGGACTGCTGTGATGAGTGATACAAGAGGTTCACAAAGCAATGCTAGAAGACACTTGTGGGGGGAAAGGGCATAGAGTAAGTGCCTGAGGGCAGTGGGATCCTGGCAGGTGGCCATGCAGCATCAGAGGTGCAAAAAGGTTCAGCTGTCCTAGGTTTCAGTGTCATTGAAATAGCCAGCCATCTTTAAGTTGAGGGAACTCTTTTTCAAAAGAATGTCGTCTTCACTCCAGAAATGCCTGCCACTGAAACTGATTTTTATATCCTGCTACTACAGACAAATACAGACACATGAGAATCCCTTCTTGTAAGAGTGTTTTCTGAAGGTGCTGAGAAAGGTTACAGTTCTCTGTAATCTGAAAGCATTGCTATTTCATTGAGCATGCTCTCTGCAAACAGTTATGTTTATTGGCTGTAAAAATCCACAGAGTATCTGCACATTTACACTTCTGTTTTCAGAAGATACAACATTGTGCCAAAAACAATTTTATAAACCAAATAAAAATATAAACAAGACTAGCTGCCGTGTGGGAAAATGAGAGATGAAATTAAGCCATAATTGTGAAAGACAGACACACTTCTATTTACTTAGTACTTTTCTATAATTACTGTGATTTAGGCAACGGGCTTTACTTAAATGAAAATAAAACCTCAGAAATATAAGTGTAAATGTGAGGCCAAGTCTTTAATTTGCTAATTATGCTTCTAAGTGATAGAGTGAGGCTTATCGTCTGTGTGGGTGGTATTTTATTGTGTTATTTTATTAACATCAGAAGAGGCTATAAAAATGGGGCAATATTCCCACTTAATACACACATTTTTTTAAAAGCCTGAAGTTAGTAATTATGAATAAAATTGAAATCCATTGCATGTTAGTTGTAGGAAAGAATATATAAACTTAATGATATCTTCTGGATAGCTGTAGCTAATTCCATTTATTATTAGAGAATGAAATCCATGTCAAAAGGGGACATTTGCAAAGCAGAGATATTAACAGAGTTATATACCTGGAGAGCTGGGATGTGATATCTTAACAGTAGTGTAGTTTCCTTGTTGTCTTTCATTCTTTGGGTAGGGAAACAGAGGTCACACACAAATGGTGACAGAGCCTAAGCACAAGGCAGCATTGCCTCTTACCCAGAATACCTTTCATCCAGGGGGAGAAGGAATGTAGACTAGATTGTAAAGCAGAAGGGGACTTTGAGTGATGGGGTTATCGCTCAGATGGTTGAATGCTTGCAGAGCATGCATCAAACTCCTGGGTTCAATCCTCACCACTGCATAAACCAGGCTTAATATAGCACATCTGTAATCCCAGTATTTAGAAGGTAGAGGCTGGAGGATCAGGAATTCAAGGTCATCCTTAACTATACAGCAAGGGCAGCCTGGGCTACCTGAGACTGTGTTTCAAAGAGAAGATAAGAGATCTTCCCAATGACAGTTAAGAGACCAAAAAAGCAAAACCAATCCATCCTAAAGGTGTAACAGAAACAGATTGTTGATTTGATAGGGTTTAGACTTAACATGAAAGTAGTTTCTGGGCATGTCTGTATGGGGTTTTCCAGTTTAAGTTAATTGAGGCTGGAAGATCCATCCTTAGTGTGAGTGATAACATTGCATAGGATAGGGTCTTGGACTAATTAGAAAGGAGAAACTGAGGTAATCATGGTGTTTATCACTCTGCTTCCCAACTATGGGTATCATGTGACCAGTTACCTCCTGCTGCTATTGCCACCACTTCCCTAACACAATGAACTGCATGCCCTGGAAGTAAAGAAAACCTGCTTGTCCTTAAGTTGCTTTTGTTAACAGTTTTGGTTTTCAGCATTTTAGCATGTGTGGAAGTGTGGTTCTCTTGGGGACTTGTGATGCTTTTCCTATGCATCACATGCCAGCAGTGCCCGCTGACCTCAAGGATGAGTGGGCAAAGGATGGCTGACCTCAGGACAGCTGGTTCATGAGCAGCAGCGGGTCCCAGATGTTGGAGTTAACACACAGTCTTGGGGAGGAAGAAAGCCTCTGGATAAAAGGAATGGTGGTCTTTGACATGTAGGTTTTGAGACATGTGAGCTACTTCTGAAATTCAGTGTCTTATTGAAAGCCCGGCAGGAAGATTGCATAGATAACAACAGAACCCAGAGATGCTCACTGAGAAGTCCATGCCCATTTGCAGAGCATGGCTGGACCATATGTGTGCCTGCTGTGCAGCATGGGCATGGCTATGGAGCCTGAATCTCCTTGGATGTTCTAAAAGCAGGGAAGAGGAACACACCACATTATGCTTGTGCCATCAGGAAATGCAAACGTTAACACCTCTATCTACTTTGCTTTGTCTTTTCTGAGAAAGTGCATACACCCAGGGAGGACATAAGTTGATAGGCCCCAGGGGTATTGGAGTGAGGTATCGTGGAGTAGATAAGAGCAAAATGCATTAAACAATATTATGAATAGCTCCCCGAGCCCAATTAGTGCTATTTGGGAATGGGTGTGGGAACAACCACCGAGGCACAGGCAATCTCCTACAGCCCCATCCTTGAGAAAAGTGACTCTTGTTTCCTTAGCAGCTATCCACTGCCAACAGTTTTCCCACTAAGGGTGGCACCTGAAAAACACTCTCCCTATCCCTGTGGGACTTTTGACTGACTTAATTTTATGCAAGCAACCACAGATGCTTGCTGAGAGTGTCAGCCATGCCTTGTTCAGAAGGCAGTGCTTCACTGTTCTCCTCCTTGTCCACTCACTCTTTACATTCTTTCAACTTACTCTTTTCTGGGGTCTCCTGAGCATAAAATCAAGGTGTGGGGTGGGGGTTGATGTTGATCTCTCATCTATGGCTCACAGTCAGTTAAAGTCCCTGATTCTTCCACTTAGACAAGCTACAAGTTTCTAATTTCCCCTCAAATACAAAGCTAATAAACAGCAGTCCCCTTCGGTATTATTTGCCTTTACAAATAATGAATGTCTTTTGTATGGGTCTCACAGTGTTGCCTGGCTTGAGGGAATCATCAGTTTTGAAGTGGAGTGAGCAAGTGTTTTCCTGGACATTACATCACCTGCTCAGTTGGTGGCAGAGGAATTAATTGGCCCTGAAACTGACATTAAATCCAGACATCATGCTGAGTTTAAAAGAATCAGGCCATTTGGATAAATGTACTGTTATTTTGTAATGAAATGTTTATGTGCCTTTTAATATCAGAAATATGCTTAATTATTTGATGGCTTTAGATTATCTGATGATACATGTCTTAGGCTGGTTAAAACTAATCATCTCCAGTTTATGGTGCTAGAGCTTAATTCATTTGCACACTCCATATGGAATTTGGAGGAGCAAATTCTTCAAGCTAATGGGCTCGTTTTATGTTTAGTAAGTTCTAGGAAACACTTCATATTATATACTTTCCTGCAACAGGACACAGATGAGAGGTCGTGATGGCTACAGCTAAAGTTTACACTCTGCTGTTAAGTTTGCTTTTAATTTACCTGGTCTTCCTGGATGGAAGGATCTTGAGGGCCTGGACAAGGTGGTAGTGGAGGTAACTTACTCTCTAAAGGAAAGAAACTGTAGCTGTCCTGGCAGCTATGAATAATTCTAAAGAGACACTCAGGTCCTTCCTTTTGGCTGTCACACCATTGAAACAATGATTCTCTACAAACTAGAATTTCCCCAGAAATCTCATGCTTAGGAAAAGAAAAGGCATGAAGCCTTTTGCCAGCTGGAGTAGGAATGTATGTGTCAGAATGAGATTTCATACAGTCCTGATAATTTATCAGACCACCTTGCAGAAGAGATCAGAGCTTAAACAATGGTGGGTTAGTGAAGGGTGTTCTATATTTTGACTGAGATGCTTTTACACATCCCTTACCCTCCACTTAAACTTCAGCCTTACGGCAGAAAGGTGGGGGGAGATCAGAGCCTGGAAAGAGTAGATACCTTTGTTCTTTTCCCAGTATGACTCCCTCCCTTCCCCCATCCTGCTTTTCACCATTATATGTGTGACAGTTCCAGGTTTTTAGGGGGTCATCTGACCTGGACCCTCACAGCTCTGGCAGCATGGCTTAGCATTCAAGTCAGCCTACAGTTGAAATTCCTGCTTTGCAGTGCTGAAACTGTGTAGTCTTGAGCGTTTAACTGGTCTATGCTAGTTTTCACATCTGAAACAGAGGTATAACATACTCCCTCCTAAAGCTTGTTGTAGAGAGTGACTGTCTTTAGCTTGGCCCCTCAGTAAAGGGAACCAATTTGGAGATTCTTATGCAAAACATAAGAAAGAAGTTCCTCATAGTGAGGAGCTGTCAGCTGTGCCCCTGATAGGCAGATGATTTGGCAAAGTGTCTATCACCAGTCCTCAGTTGGTCCCCTTCCTTTTTCTTTTCT
Organism: Acomys percivali; assembly: GCA_907169655.1. Classification (NCBI taxonomy): domain Eukaryota; kingdom Metazoa; phylum Chordata; class Mammalia; order Rodentia; family Muridae; genus Acomys; species Acomys percivali. The sequence goes on along the minus strand of OU015751.1, from coordinate 62,128,287 downwards.
GAACTGTTTGCTTAGTTAATATTTCCCAGACTCACAGTGAAGTAGAAAGGAGGTTTTAAGTCCTGTATCAGGGACAGAGGCTTTCATTTTTCATAGTAACTTGTACTATACAGGGCAGTACTTTGGACAGTATCCTACTGCTATGAAGAGACACCATGGCCATCACAGTTCTTATAATGAAAAACCTTTAACTGGAGCTGGCTTACAGTTCAGAGCTTTAGTCCATTATCACCATGGCAGGAAGAATGGCTGCAAGCTGGCAGACATGGTGCTGGAGGTCCGCTGAGAGTCCTGCATCTGGATGTGCAGGCAGCAGGGAAAAAGTGAGGCACTGGGCCTGGATTGAGCTTCTGAACCCTCAAAGCTCACCCCTAGTGACACACTTCCTCCAGCAAGGCCACACCCACTCCATCAAGGCTACTCATACTAATGACATTCCCTAACCATTCAAATATATGAACCTATAGGAGCCGATCTTATTCAAGATAAAATTGGAGACTCAGAGACAACCCGAGGTCCCCAGATCATTGATGGATGGTGGAACCTAGATTCAGACATATTTACAATTCAGAATCTGAGCTGATAAACACTTCCTTATAGTGTCTGTGTGCGTTAGGGTTTTATTGCTGTGAAGAGACACCTTGACCCTAGCAACTCTTATAAAGGAAAACATTTAATTTGGGCTGGCTTACAGTTTCAGAGGTTTAGTCTGTTATTCTCATGGCAGGAAGCATGGCAGCATGCCAGGAGACATGGTGCTGGAGAAGGAGCTGAGAGTTCTACATCTTGGTCTACAGACAGCAAGAGGTTAACTGGCTTGAGCTTCTGAGACCTTACAGCCCACCCCTTAGTTGCCACACTACTTCCCAGGCTACATCTCCTAAAAGCGTCACTCCCTATGGCACCACAGTGTCTAACTTGAGGTCCAAGAAGATATATGTTAAATAAATGTTGACAGCTGAAGACATGGCTAAGCTGGTGAAGCACTTGCTGCATAATTGTGGGGACCAGAGTTGGGATTGTCAGAAGCCACACTAAAAAACACTAGGTAAGGTATATCAGCCACTTGCAATCTCAGGAGGCAGACAGAAAGTAACCCTTGCAGCCAGCTAGGTTGGTAGAGTAGCTCGAATTGGAAAGTCCTGCAATCAATGAGATTCCCTGCATGAGAATGTAAAGTGAAAAGCAGTGGAGGAAGACTTTTGATATGTGCACCTACATGCATGCAAACATGCAGACATGCAAACACATGCAAAAATAATAACAAATATTAATACAATTGTTGCAGGCAAACTTGAAGACTGTGTGAGGAATGAAAAACATTTTTTCCTGCAATGAAAATAGAGACCATCTGTGCTCTGTTGGGTTTTTTGGAAAATGATGTATATATGCTCAAATAGATGGGGATGTCTGGTGGCACTCAGAGGAAAGATAATAGGTCACTAAGAAGAGACTCGATACCCTATGAGCATATACAGGGGGAGGAGGTCCCCCTCAGTCACAGACATAAGGGAGGGGAGTGGGGAGGAAGCGGGAGGAAGGGAGGAATGGGAGGATACAAGGGATGGGCTAACAACTGAGATGTAATATGAATAAATTAATAAAAAATATTCTCAGGGTAGCAGGATTACAAATGATGACTTTGTTCTGGTCTGGTTAATATTCCATTATTGTGGTCTGTAATAAAAACATTTACTAATTTACAAAACCCCAAGGCAAAGGCTCAACATTAATATACCTATAGGATATTGGTTTCTAACAGGTCATGATCTGAGGAAGGACAAAGCACAGGGGATTACCTGTGACAGACACTCAGTACTGTAAGCACTGTGCCCCACATGAACGATTCCTGTGTCCCCCACAGATACTGTGTGCTGTGCTTGTGTGTCTGGCATGAGGGATAACACATGCAGGTCACTCTACCTCAGTTCCTCCGCAGGAGCTCAGCATGGGTATTTCTGATGCCCTTTTGATTTCTGTTGGAGATGCTTGCCACAGTTATCTCTTCCCTAGATTGCTTTGTGATTTATGCAGGCCTCAAGGAGACCAAGGGTCATTTATCTTCAAACCAAGAAAGAGATGAAAGTGGCCCTGTAGTAAAACTTCCTGTGGAGTCAGATGAGAGCATCAACTGGGGAAAATATCATTGTTTCGTGAAAAACTAGGAAATGTGAGTCAGTTTCCATTGTCACAGAGATTTCCCTGTGAAGAGTTCAATTTTTTGAAAAACTCCACTAAAGATAAAAGCAACTGAAGCAGCGAGTCAGTGCCACACTTTCACAGAAGGTTAAACTGAAGATAAAGAAGGCAGTCCTAGACTTGAGTTCACTCCTCCAGCTGCAATTATTTTTCCCACAACAAAACCTAATTTTATGCCCTTGCTTAAATATTTGAATAATATACTGTAAGAGGAAAAAAATTCCCTCAAAATGGATGGTTCCTTAGTGTTGATATGCTTGCTCTTTTTCCACACTCTCACCCTTCTTGCCTTTGTATTCACTGACATCTCCGATAAATGATGCTTCCCCACTGCTTGATGGGCTGTGCTAATTTTTACCATGGTTACTGTGTTTAGTATGTTGTAAGAGTCTCGTTCATTTTAAATGCGGTCTACAGATTTCAGAGATATTTCAAACACTATGATGCCTGAAAGAAGAAAAGACTGCTGTGATCAGGCCATTTGTCATGGTGCAGAGGAATATGGGATTCCCAGCAGACAGAACAGACATTATGGCTTTCTCTCTGGCTACTGTACATGCCATAAGTAAAACAATGGTGCATGAAGTTGAACTGACTGCCAAAAATAGATCAGGAAGAAAAATGTCTCCCCAGACAATTGGCAATGATCTGAGCCCTTTTCATTTTACTAGGAAACCTTGAATGGGAATAGATCTTTTTTCTTTCCCTCCCTTACTTCCTTTCCTACTTTTACCTTCTCTCTCACTGTTTCTTTCCACTGTGATGGATGGCAAACAGGCTCACAGACATGTGGCCCCAGTCGGGTCCATCTGAAGGCACAGCTACTAGCTGAGAAGTTCTCACTCAGAGTTCCTAGTTTTAAAACTAAGACTGTATTCTGAAAGAAGCCACAATTTAGTGTTTGTAGAGGTAAAAATGTACTGTTGTGAAACACAGACTCAAATATATAAATCTAGCCTAGTCTCACCAGTAGTTGAGGTAACTGAGGATCAAAGGAAGATTTTTCATTAATTGGCCATGTGAAATAAGAAGATGGACTGTTCTGGCGTTTCAAGGAAGGTATGTGTGTGTGTGTGCATGCGCATGATTGTGCAGTGTGTTAGTGCCATATGTTTGTGTTATGTGTATGTGATGTGTGTGTTTTGAGTGTATATGGTATGTGGTGTGTGTGCATGTGTGTGTTATATGTATGTGGAATGTACTGTGTGTATGCTCTGTATGTGATATCTATCTATCTATCTATCTATCTATCTATCTATCTATATGCTATTGTATTATATTTCTGATGTGGTATGTTGTTTGTGATACACATTTGTCGTATATGTATGTGTGGTATTTGCCACATGTATTTGGTGTTTGGTACACATCTGTGGTATATCGTATGTTTGGTCTGTATGTGGTGTGAGTATGGTGTATATGTTTGTGCTCTGTGTATGATATATGTGTATGAGTGGCACATGTGTGTGGTATATTTGTGTGTATGTTTGTCTGTGTGTGTGTGTTTCCATAGCTGACAGCTTCTTTAGGGTATGCCTCAGTCTCAGAAGTACACATCCACACTGTTCTCTACCTCATAGGAGAGCCAGCATTGGATGACTGAGGGAAGTGGTGTAAGAGCCTGGCAGAGTGGCCCATTGCAACAGGCCTATGCCACAGCAAGCAGCCTACTTCCTTCCCTTCATGAGGACCAATCCTTACTGAACTCTTCGCATCCTCGTTGTTGCCTTGTTGCCTGCCTCCAAGGGATGCAGCTTGTGATCCTCAGTGCCATGATATGTGCTAACACTTCTGATGGATGGAGCTTTCTCTGACACAATAAACATGAATGAGACAACCTTCATATCACTATCTGTAAAAGGTTTAGAAAAGATGATCATAAAAACAAATGAAAAAGAAACATTCAGTTCTAGCTGAGTTCTGTTTTTATCTAACCTCCTGAGTCATTTTCTTCCCAGTTAAAAAAGATCGGCATGTGTCAGAGAGGCCAAGACACGTCAGTGCTCTCATTTTGATATAATCAGAGGACAAGGAGAGAATTCAAATGGGACACTTTCTCACAGTGTTACTAGGTCACTTGCTACTTGAGAAATTCCCTAATTCACACATCTGTGTCACAGAGTCCTGAGACAGACACCTGACAGAATGACTGGTCACTTGTGGGTTTGTCACCAGAGACAGTTCCCATCCTTTCTTACAAAATTCAAAATGAAATTACACATATGATACCTTTTTCTTATACTATATTTTCCTGTGTGTCCTCTCCCTACATTGTCACACTAAGTTAGCCGAGACTTCCACATTATTATGTATCTAAGGGGGATTCCAATATTTTTTTTTCCCCATGAAGACTTTCTTCACATTGCAGACAAAGTGCAAAGTGCAAATAGGGAGGATGGGCCAGTTCTTTCCTTCCATTTCCTTTGGTTCATTCACTGAGGGGTAAATCTTCCTCTGCCTCCAAGCTGGGGCAATGATGTGAAGTGCAGAGCTGGGGCAGGAGTACTGTCTGTATAATATCCCAAGTATCATTTAGGGAAGAAAGGATAGGGGGGTTGGAACTTGGTTGGGAACAGCACAGCTCAATGGGGGCACCCTGCACCTTGCAAAACAAAACAAAGCAAAAGACTTTTAAAGTTTCAATTGGGACAGGAGTCCAAAGTTAAAAGATATAGAGAGGAAATTAACTGAAACAGGATAAGAATGAAGGGACCCTGTGTTGCACACTCCCAATTTCTGGTCTGTTGGAAAAAGGATACAACATAGATGTGATAGCCTCACACACATGTTAGAAAGAGTCACTGAAAACAAAAGAAAACAAAACAAAAAACCCGAGTTACTGTGTAAATTCTACTTGCAAATAAGGCCCTGACTGTCCTGATCCTCAGCAAATGGGAATGGTTCCCTCTGATATCATGGCTCCAGACTCTGATGCAGAGAGAGATGCATCTCTAAAGTTCATGGCTGTCAGTTTTGAAGTATTTTCTTTCAAGAAAAAAACAAACCATCATTTATCTGCAGAGTTGCCAGATAGGATGCATTGTTAGTTACTTTTCTTGTAGCTCTGACAAAAGTGTGACAGGAAGTAAGCAGTTATTTTCATTCAGAGTTCAGGAAGACACAGCCAAGTCCATTATGGAACGGAGGCAGAAGAGTGAGGTGATCAGTTACATCATGTCCCTAGTCAGAAGCAAAGCAATGAATGGTGATAATTTTCTCCTGTTTATTTAGCCTAGAACACCGAGGAGTTGTGCAGCTCATATAAAGGGGTGGAATAACATTGACATTCTTTCAGAGACATGCCCAGAGATATGTTTCTTAGGTGATTTTAGATCCTGTTAATTTGGCAATCATTGGTAATTGTCTGGGAATAATTACTATGTTTTGACACTCCGCCAGGTGTGGCACCAATGTTGTACTCAACCCTAGGATCCTTTTAGTAGTCATCACTTGGGTTCAACTATCAGGAACCTCCTATAAGGAGCAACCCAAAGAGATCTCTACATGTAGCCTCCCATAAGCTTCAATTGCTGCCTGAGAGCAAAGGAAAGATAGATCATATACATCAAAAGGTAGTTTGTAATACTTTAAACACCATGTACTGAAAAGCAGGGGCCACCAAGTTCTTGGAAGCAGAGATGAGTGAGCCTGTGGTCCTCTGGCTTCCTGCCTGCAGTTTCCAAGAAAATATGACTAAAAGGAGATGGGATCTCTGTAAAACCTGGAAGCTGCATGAGTCAAGGAGATGAAACTGGGAAGCTGTGTGATGGACTTTTCAGGGTTGATGAGAAGGAGAGGGAGGTACACCAGGAACCAGCCAAAGACTCCCCCGGAGCATGCAGATGACATGCTCTTGACTTCTGCTCATTCTTACATGAATCCACAAAGGCAGATCTTACCGATGTTCTAAAAGGAAAAACTGAGATCCAGGGATCCTAAATGATTCATAAGGTCTCATTGCTTTAGGAGAAAGCCCTAGTACTTAAAAACACATTTCAGAAGAATCTAGTAAAAGGGAGGCCATTAGGAAATGATGAGGTTAAAATTATGTTGGCCTATTTAAAGCCAAAGAAAGAGAACATCTGTTGATCAGTATGTGCTGAAGGACATCAAACCACAGAAATCACTTTGGAAATTTTTAGAACTTAGTAAAATTGTGTAGACACATAGAAAGGAAACTTTTATTTGAAGACATGTGCAATTAACTTTCACGCACACAGGAATGTGGCATATACTTGATTTAACATAAAGGGCATTAATTTATATAATTTCGGGTTAGAGAATTTTAGTGTTTTGGAGCTAGTTGGGTATTGCTACCATCAAATATAGATAGATAAAAACAAACTTAGTAACTGTGACCTGAATTTTAAGTTTCATTTATCTGAATGTCAGTTATTTCCAATGAGAAAAAGTTTAACCAGAGTCATTCAACTTTTACCAGATGCCATTACCTCTAAGGTTTTTGCAGGGAATAAAGAGAGCAACGGCCTTGCCTGTCAGAACACAGTCCAAGAACAAAGCTGTGCCAGGAGGTTTCTGAGACTTTGTGAGGAAACTTAAAAACAAAATAACAAAACCAAAACCAACCCTCCCCCCCAAAAAACCCCAAAACAGTTCTTTAAAACACAGAATTGTTCTTGAATATGTTTTCATGCTCTTCCCAGGTGTAGTGGTAAGAATGAGTTTACTGTAGCTGTTCTTATTCACATGCTGCTAGCTGGTCTTGGTTACTTTGTGGATTCTTTTTTCTTACCCCTGCTCTTGGATTTTACTCCCTGACACTACATAGGAGAGAAACCTGGGTAGATGAGATAGAGGAAAATCTCTAATTCTAACTTTCCTTTTGTTTCTTCTTTGACCTTGGCTACAAGCAAACCACAACCGACCTCTCTAAATGACCAACAACCGCTGACCAAGCCTCTTCAAGCCCTCACACTTATGTACCCTCTGAAAAATTTCCAGAATTCCGAATGTCTACTCCTGTCATCAGACGTAGAAAGCTGAGGTTCATGACAAGCTTCCTTCAGTCTCTTCCCCATCGTGGGCTAGTTGTGTTCTGGGCTAACCAGCTACTCAGCTGCCTGCATGTCCTGCACTTGTTTTTGTGTTTGTGGTTGATGAGTTAACTGAGTGTGAATTAGAGACTATTTACAAAGCTCCCAACTCCCAAGTTTGCTGTGGCAATTTTCTGGGGGAGGGAAGGCTACCCATTCCTCAGTATTCTTAACATCTTTATATTCTTTATAGAAGAAAGTCAAAGACAAAAAACCAAAACAAAACCCATTTTTCTTCCACATTTACCCACAACAATATGTTAGGACATCTGTCAGCTGTTGATGACACATGGGTGAATAGTATGTCTCTAGGTGGTATGGCAAGTGTTTACTTCATGCACCATATCCACAGCATTCTAAGGTACCTCACATATCTAGGAGGGAAGCAGACTGTGGGGTTTTATGTTACCTAAATAGAAAATAGCTCCTCTTACAAAGAAACGTTGGGAGTCCATAAAATAATGACCTCATGTGACCTGACTGTCTTTTTATCCTGCCTAATGTCTGTGACTAAGGAAGCACTAGTTCATTTCTGAAGGGACTAGGTTCCATCCTGGGGACTGTGGAGCTAGTCACATGAATTTTCAGCCTAGTGTCCACATTGCCCTTGCTCTGATAGTACTGGTATGGCTGGGTGGCCCAAGCATCACAATTGACTTAGATTAACTGGCCTAAATACTTGCCATTGGTCAGTTTCTGTGGCTATGTGCAGGAGGGTTGATCTTTTTTGGAAGCCAGCCTGCAGCAAATGATTATAGATGAAGTAACTTCTGCTTTCCACATTACTCTTAAAATATTGATCAGCTATTCACATTAAAGTCTCATAGAGAAACTCAAGTTGCTTCTGTTTGGGTTAGCTGTTAGATATTAAATTTACTTGTATTTCCTTCCACCTGTGTTGGATAGTTTTATGTCAACTTGAAACAAGCTAACATCACCTGAGAGGAAGGAACCTCAATTAAGAAAATGCCGTTATAAGGTCAGGCTGTAGGCAAGGATGTAGGGCATTTTTTTGGCTAGTGATTGATGGGAGAAGGCCCAGATTATTTTTGAGTGATATCAGTTTTTGGTAGGTCATCCGAGATTTTATAAGAAAGCAGGCTGAAAAAACAAACAAACAAATAAACAAACAACCCCTGCCCCTGCAAGATAGCTAAAACAATGCAGAAATAAATTCACACCCCTATGGGCACTTGAGTTTTGACAATTAGATAACCTTATACATTGTGAAAAAGAAGGCATCCTCAACAATTTGCATTGGTCTAATGGGATGTCTGCATGTAGAAGAATGCAAATAGATTCATATTCATCCTGCACAAAACTAAAGTCCAAGTGGATCAAAGATCTCAGTAAGAAACCAGATATATACTAAATCTGATAGAAGAGAAAGTAGGGAATAGCCTTGAACTCATTGACACAGGAGCTAACTCTCTGACCAGAACACAAACAACTCAGACACTAAGATCAACAACTAATAAATGGGAACTCATGAAACTGAAAAGTTTCTGTAAGGCAAAAGACACCATCAAAAGGAGAAAACAGCAGTTTTCTGAATTGGAAAAGATCTTCACTAACCCTACATCTGACAGAGGGATGACATCCAATATATATGTATGTATACACACACACACACACACACACACACACACACACACACACACACACACACACACAGAACTCAAGAAACTAGACACCACCAAACCAAATAACCCTCTTAAAAATGGCATACAGATTTAAACAGAGAATTCTTAATAGAGGAATGTCTAACGGCCAAGAAATGTTCAACATCCTTAGTCATCAGGGAAATGAAAATCAAAATGACTCTGAGATCCCATATTACATCCATTAGAATGGCTAAGACAAACAAAAACAAAAACAAAAACAAAAACAAAACAAACCTCAAGTAACAGCACATGCTGACATGCTGACAAGGATGTAGAGCAAGGGAAACATTCCTCTATTGCTGGTGCGAGTGAAAACTTGTAAAACCACTTTGGAAATCAATCTGGTGCTTTCTTAACACCAGAATAATTCTACCTCAAGACTCAGCTATACCACTGTAGGCTTACATTTTTCAAAAGCCTACTTTATTTAGGGTTCTCAAGCACTTCTACCAACCCTTGCATCCCACTGACGTGAGGTAGGGGAGAAATATGGTTAGTAGGAAGAAGGGATTGTGGATCTCTTTAAATGTAGTCCCTTGGTGCAATTTCAGTCTTCATCAACAGGATACCAACAGACCAGCAAACAGCAAACAACATCAGTCACACAACGACTCAGTAGAAACAGCAAGAAGTGGCACAAGTCAGCAGGAGCTGCAAGCCTCATCTGGAGTGCCATGACAAGTTCTCTGTACTGTTTTTTGGTTTTTATGGTTTTGTTTTTTGGAAGTGAAGTTTAGAAATGTGATAACCAGTAAAGTGACGTGAACCATTGAAAAGCACAGCAGTGCAAGAAGCATTGTTTCACTGTCTATGGGCTTCTATTTATACCTTCTCAAAGTCCATACAAGGATGTTTTCCAGCTTGGAAAAGACAAACCTCTTGCATGAGACAGCTTCCAGAAAAATATCACATGCCCTCTCACAAGTCTGATTTCAGCTAACAAACATCATGAGTCCGCTTTCCACATCCCATATTTAGGACCAAACAAACAAACAAACAAACAAACAAAACAACAACAACAAAAAAAACCATGTTCGGATGACACAACCGAGTTTTTAAAGAAATCAGAAACATCCTCTTTATACCACTCCTGGGCATAAACCCAAAAGATGCTTCATACCACAAGGACACTTGCTCATCTATGTTCATGACAACTTTATTCATAATTAATAGCCAGAAACTGAAAATCTCTGTGATTAGTTAGACTTCCCTCTCACATCCTCAGGGTCAGTTCTACCCTGTTGCCCAGACCAGGTGCAGGGTCGATTTTCCCAAATGTTGTACCTGGTGAGGGACATGGTCAGTTGTCTCACGCTCATGACTTCTGGGGCAGCTCTCCCACCTGCTATAGATGCTGAGAGATGAGGGAGAGGAAGTGGCTATCTCTTCCTCATTTGTGCCATGTATTGGATGCAAACATATTTTTGTTTTGATCCAAAGTATGAGATGTGAAACTGCTTTGTGTGAGGGTATGTGGTGTTTGTCTGCTGGAAACAGACTCCTGAGAGGTTGAGTAATGTTTGTCCTCTAGAAAATAAACTGCCTCATGCAGGGGCATGGTCTTTGTCAGTTGAAAAACATCCTGGAATGGACTCTGAGAGGAAATAAATAGGAGCCCCCAAAAATAGAGGCTTTGTTTTACATACTTTGTATGCTTCATATCACTTGGCTGCTCATCACTCTCACTTGAGGTATTCCTAGAGAGAAATGCTCTAGAGAACACTTTGAGGTTCTGGCTGCTGTGGTTGCAATATTCTTTGCTGATTTGCTGTTTAATGGGTCTTCTGGAATCCTGATGACAAAGAGTAGGATCACCCCCAAGGAACCGGGTCTAAAAAGGTCTACCTTTCCTATTCCTATTAACTTTTTTCTCATCTGTCTAGGGTTGGTGGGTGGGAAGGGAGGTAGAGGCCTTAAATAACCCCAAATATTAGGGTTAAAAATGTCAAGGCCTACAGTGCTATGTCCTAGCAGACAAGAGTCAGGGCCAGTTCTCCCACACTCATGCCCTTGGGTGGATCACCCACAACCCCACATCCAGGGCCAGCTCTATTGTGCTCCCCACGTGAGGTACAAAGAGAGTTTCCCCAAGTGCTGAAGCAGGTGAGCAGCAAGGAGATAGCTCTCCTGCCTGCCATAGGTGGCAAGGGCTGAAGGTGGGGGAGGGCATCTCTTTTTTTCCTATGCTGCCTCATTGTAGACAAATTGTGGGTGGGGCCAGTTCTCCTATACTCATGCCCTTATAGCCAGCTCACTAGAGCCCCTGCCATTGGAGTCAGCTCTTCTGTGCTGCCCAGGTGATGTGCAGGGACTATTTCCTGAGTGCTATTGCAGGTGAGGGAAAGGTCCTGCTCTCCTGCTCTCCTGGCCCTGTTGGGTCAGCTCTCCTACCTGCTGTCAGTAGCAAGGGAAAAAGGGAGGAGAAGGGATCTCTCCCTCACCAGTGCCACCATACAGCAGACAAGAGGCAGGGATGGCTCTGCCATACTTATGCCCTCTGGTCAGTTTAACTACAACCCCAGCATCCAGAGCCAGCTCTTCTGTGCTTCCCTAATAAGGTGAAGGTCCTGTTTTCCCAAGTTCTGTATTTAGGACCAACTCTTCCACTCTGATGACCTTAAGGACAACTCTCCTGCCTGCTGTAGGTAGTAAGGGGTGAGGGGAGAGCATTTCTCCCTCTTCCTTGCCATCATGTGGCAGACAAGTAGAAGGGACAGCCCTCCTGTTACCATGACCTTGGAGCTGGCTTGCCTGAAACCCTGGGTCAGCTCTACTCTGATGTCCTGGTGAAGAACAGTGCCTGCTCTCCTGAGTGCTGCAGCCAGTGACCAGCTCTACTGCAGTCATGACCTCAAGGCCAGATCTCATTCCTGCCACAGGTGGTGTAGGATAAGAGGAGAAGAGGGTATTTTACCCTTGTCCATACCACCACACAGGATATGAGTGCTAGGGACAACTCTCCCACAATCCTATCCTCAGGCTGGTTCACCACAACTGCCAAAATGTGTGGGGTCTGCTCTCCCGATCACCGGAGCTGGTTACGGGCACAAGCAGCTCTCCTTCTCTCATTTCCGCAGGGTTAGGTCTCCAACAATGTCCAGATGAGGAATGGGGCCAATTCTGTATAACCCCTTAAGTCACTCTGCACAAGTCCTAGGGTGTCAGACCAGACCAAGGCTTTGCCCAGCCTTTTGTGGTAACAGATCCCTGCTGCTGCAGGGCTAGGACGAAAACATGGCTACTCATGGCAGCACAGGCTAGGATCCCACTATGAACCCAGGTGACATCACCAGCTACTCACATCAGGCTCTTCCTTATTTCCCTCAAGTCTCCAGTTTAGCCTTTCTACACTGTGCCCATATCCTTCTGATTTTCTTTCTTTCATTTCTCCACCACTTACTTGCTACACTTAGTGGTACCTACGGTCTCTAAGTGTCTGGGTTCATCTTAGGAAGTGTCTCAGGGGTGTTATGCCATGCTTTTGCATTATGAAGCTGGAAGGGCTCATCTTGGCCATGTTCTACACCTCTAGGCTGGCACACTGTGAATGAAAGATAATTCTCCACTTCATAGTGCTTATTAAAACAAATTCTGTTTTGGGAGCTGAAACAGTAGATATTTGGGAGCCTAACAGCAGAGGATCTCTTGTACCCAGGCATTTGAGCTACCTAATGGAACCCCTTCTTTAAACACACACACACACACACACACACACACACACACACACACACACACACACACGTCTCATTATAGGAATCAAAGGCTGCTTCAGTTCATCTTGTTTCTCTGCCAGTCCAATACTGTGATGAGAACATCTCATGATATTGAAGTATTTAAGAAGCAAGGCAGGACAGCTATGACAGCTATCATTGGAACGTCTCTTTGCACTGATGTCAAGATACAGGCTGTGCCCAGGATGGAGAAGAGCTATGTCCTGAAAAATACAAATGATCAGCTCACAATTTGCAGACTGCTGACACCTTTCCTGGAAGGCAATATCACCTTTATATGGTAGTCTCAGTGCCACCAGCACCAAGCTCCCTGGCTAACTCCAAAGCATCTGTGGGAAGCTGTTTTTGAGAGTGTTGGAGCTGGGGTGTGAGAGCAAGTCCACAGTGGGCAAAACTGGCCTAGTCTCTCTAGATTTGATCATAATGCTTCTCTAAGGAGTACTGTTAAGTCCAATTGGTAGGTCTGGCTTTATTCTCATCTGCTGCATCTAGCCAGAGAATTAAAACCATGGCCACTTAACACCTTGCAAAGTCTTATGTCATTCAATTGAACTTTGCCATGCTTTTTGAAGTCACTATCTTTATCGTCATTCAGATTGAAGTTAAATCTTTTTTAAAAACATTTTATTAATTTATTCATATTACATCTCAATTGTTAGCCCATCCCTTGTACCCTCCCATTCCTCCCTCCTTCCCGCTTTCCCCCTATTCCCCTTCCCTATGTCTGTGACTGAGGGGGACCTCCTCCCCCTGTATATGTTCATAGGGTATCAAGTCTCTTCTTGGTAACCTGCTATCCTTCCTCTGAGTGCCACCAGGCCTCCTCATCAAGGGGACGTGGTCAAAAATGGGGCACCAGAGTTTGCATGAAAGTCAGACCCCACTCTCCACTCAACTGTTGAGAATGTCCTGTCCATCAGCTAGATCTGGGTAGGGGTTCGAAGTTTACTGCCTATATTGTCCTTGGCTGGTGCCATAGTTTGAGCAGGACTCCTGGACCCAAACCTGCGTGTCATAATGTTCTTCTTGTAGGTTTCTAGCACCCTCTGGATTCTTCTATTTCCCCATTCTCCCATGCTTCTCTCACCACATTCCAATAGGATGTCCTCTCCTCTGTCCCAGTTTCCTGGTAAGTGAACAGTTTGAGTCCTGGATCTACTCTACTATAATGGGATAAGATTTAACTCCATTCTGATAGGTTACATATGATGGCAAACCTATTAGAATGGAGTTAAATGTTATTCCATTATAGTAGAGTAGATCCAGGACTCAAACTCAAGCCCTTATGCCTGAAAC
>OU015751.1:62072015-62114336 GCA_907169655.1 Acomys percivali | reverse complement strand
CTTCCTTCCTTCCTTCCTTCCTTCCTTCCTTCCTTCCTTCCTTCCTTCCTTCCTTCCTTCCACATCTCCTTTGTGCTGGGGATAGCAGATGACCTCCCAGCTGCTAGTCACATGCAGTCTTGTCCTTCCGCATCTGCTAAATGCTGACTGGGCTTTCCTTACTTGTTGACACATCTCTCCCTACACAATGGATGCTGGCAGCAGCACCAGCTTCTACTCCAGCCTTTAATTCTGAACCAGGCTGTCACATGCATTGCATCCTGGCCTGTATCAACTCCTACCTTGTTGATCAAGTCCATTGGGCTTGTAGTGACAGTGGTGGTAGGCTTGGCTCTTCATGAGCAGTGCTTAGCATTTTTATGATATGATTAGCATGGTGTGTGTTCTAAAGGATGCCCCAGGAGCTTTTAGTACCTCTACATCTAACATTTCCAGTGTAAGAATTGGCCAGACTACCAAATGCTGTCAGTCATGCATTTGGTCCTGAAACATTTACCAGTGTAGAGTCTCTCGGGGAAGTTACTATTGCTTTCTCCTGAGCTGGAAATTATGGCTGTGGTGCTGCTTTCTGCAGACAGTTGGAGAGAGCTCTGAAAAGCAGCAGACTTACCTCATGAATAAACATTTAGCTAGGAATGAGGCAGCCTTCCCTTTCCTCCAGGCTGCAGGAAGCTCTGTATGTTTGTGCCTCTGTGTACTGGCTGTGACAAGGGCTCCTTATAGTGCTGTCAATCTACACTTCCAGTGTGCAAAACAGCTGAGGCGATTGCTGTTGGTGAAGAGCTTGCCATTCTGACATGCGGACCTGAATTCAGATCCACAAGACCATGTAAAAAGTCAGAGTTGGCAACTGCAAACATCTGTGATCCCAGTACTTGGGAAGACAGAGAGAAGACATTCTCTAGGACTTGCTGGGCAGACAGCACAGGCTATTCCATGAATTATAGGTTTAGTTAGAGACCTAGTTTCAAAAAAATAAATGGAGGGCAATAGAGGAAGATACGTGATCTCTTGTCTCCACAGTCACACAACTATACACATACAATGCACACACACACACACACACACTTTCTGCTGTGGTAGTTACTATTATGCATTTATATGTAACATAATCATATCTGAGCAATGTACTGGGCCTTTAAAAACAGTTATTAGATTTGTGTTTCTCTTATTCTGTCTGTGTGCATGCATTTTGGGCAGTGGGAATGGAGCGTGTTTCAGGTGCAAGAGAACCCGTGTGGAGGTCAGAGGTCAAGTTGTGGGATCCCATTTTCTCCTTCCACTGTGTGGGCCTCAGGGATCCAAACTTGGGTCCCTCAGGCTTAGTGCCAAGCACCTAGCTGTGCCATCATGCTGCCATGAATTTGGGCTTTTCTCATCTCCACGAAAACTTTACTCTGGCAAGAATAAAAATGGTGAGAAAATTCTGAGCAATACGTGAGTTAGTTTGCTTGGCTGAGCTAATTACATTGATATAGAACATCTGTTTTTCTTAAGCCACAGTAATTTGCATATGAGTTTTGGATTTGATACACAGACTTGAAAGAAAATGAAAAAGATAGGAAGGAAAAGTAATATCTTGAATTGTCCTGAATCCCATCTTGAAGAAGAATTGAGAGAAACCATTGTGGCACAGAAGGGCAATTCACTGAACGTAACCAACCATTAAATCTTTTTGTTCATTTCCTTCTAAAAACAATATCAAAATGCATTGGAAACTAGGGTAGTTGGGGCTAACCACTGTCAGCTGCAGTGTTCTGATGTGATGAAAATAAAGGTGTTCGTCATTCTTTACCAAGTGCTCAGACTCTGAAATTACCTTAATCCTGATCAGCTCCTACATTTAGCCAAGGATTTTAATAATGGTTACTATGTTTTATCTAGTATTAACTATGTGTAAAGCATTTTAATATGGATGTTATTTATCTTAAATCCTCATCCAGATGCTGTGGGGCAAATGTCTTCATTTCCATCTTTTCTGTGGTACAGAGATCCTAGCCCAGGGCCTTGTTCAGTACATGTTAGTTAAGTGTCCTGCCCATGTGCTGTCTCACCAGCTTTGCCACTTCCACTGTACTCTAAGAAAACAAGAGCAAGCTGGCTGTGCAGTGAATGGAAGGAAATAAGGTAGTTCTGGTGTGACTCTAAAAGCTTAGCTTTTTTAGAATGCCATTTTAATTGTGAGTAAGGAATTTTCTTTGAGGGGGGAAAATCAATGTTGTTGAGGTTTAAAAACTTGACTTTTATTGACTTAATTGCCAAACCTTAATGGACTATTAAGGGAAACATGGAAAAATTTGCCACTGAGTTAGAAGATTGAAGTTTATTATATTAGGTATCATTCAAATAGGCATTGGAAATCACTTACCTAATTAGGTATAATAATAATAAATAATAATTTATATCAAATATATATAATAAACATTATTATTCTTATTCAGTTGTTTCTATGACTACAACTCCATCTTATTACTCAAATTAGACATTCATTTATTTGACTATTTGTGCAATCTTAGACATCTGTATCTGATTGTTCTGATGTGGGCTGGGATTCCTGTTCCTTTAGTAGGCCATTTGTTGGTTTTTTTTTTTTTTTCATTTGTTGTTAATACCTGACATGAAGTTGTAAATATAACTGTTCTTTGGTATATTCCCATAAGGAATTGGTTCTAGGAGCTCCTGTATGCTAAAATCTGTGACGGCTCAAGTCCTCATAAAATGTCAGCATTCACTCACAGCCAGAAAATGCTTCAGTGTGCTATAAAGATTTATTTTTTGGTATCTTAATATGCTAGGCAAGCAATATATATATATATATATATATATATATATGTGTGTGTGTGTGTGTGTGTGTGTGTGTGTGTGTGTGTGTGTGTATGTGTGTGTGTGTTTGTGTGTGTGTATAGATATGTGCATATGAGTTCAGGTGCCCACAGAAGCCAGAGGCTTTGGATCCCCTAGAGTTACAGACTGCTGAGACATGCCTGATATAGGTGCTAGAAACGGAATCAGGTTTATGTAAAAGCAGCAAGTGCTCTTATTCCCTAAGTTTTCTTTCCAACCTCCTCCTGTGTGCTTAAAAAAAAACAACAAACAAACAAAAACCTTTAGATCATGTATAATATGCTATGTTGGTTGTGAGACCAACAAGAAATACAACCTTGTATTATTTGTGCAGATATGATTATTATTATTATTATGTGTGTGTGTGTGTGTGTGTGTGTGTGTGTGTGTGTATTTGTAGTCCAGGTTGACTGAGGCCACAGAGCTCAATGGTAGGTAGAGTCAATTCTGTTTGTGGTGAATATTCTCAGGCATTGAGCTTCAATGCCCCAGCCTCAGGGCAGTGGTTTTAAAGAGCTTGACATTTAATACCACCTGAGGGTAGCTGTCCACACAGAAGTAATCAGGTAGCTTCAGGTTTACTGTACTATAGGTGTCTTTCCTGGACAGTTAATGTCATACATCACTTGAGCTTAGCATAAACAAGTGCAAACATATGGTAGGTGCAAATGTGAAATGGGAAATAGTGATTCATGTTGGGGGGAGAAGAGTTTTTAAAACTGACACTCAGTCTTAATTGCTCCTATTTTTTTTTTTTTTCTTAAATTAAGCAGTCCCTGGATGTGAAGTTCCAAAGTATTCTTTAAAATTACTCTAGCTCACTTTTACCAAGCTGCCAAGTTTTGGAGGACTGATTCACCCTGTGATTCCTCTAGCTTGTTTATCATCCTAATGGTACCTCAGTCTCTGTGTGAAGGAGATCCTTCTCACCAAGCATCTTGGCTAAGAAATGAGGAATCTAGTAGTGAAATGTTCAGTTTAGATAAGACTTTCTGGTGGCATGAGGTTGGAGAGACTTCCTTCAAACATCGTAGCAGTGTGAGTTCTTGAATAGTGACGCTGCTAATTCCTGACATAGAAGCAACCAGTTTCTGTGATGGGTGGTGCGACCTACTTTACTTGATCTACTGGGCCTTGCTTTCTAGCATTTGAAGTCCATTTCCTTCATAGAAATAAAGGGTTTAAAACAACAACAGGGCTGAGGAGATGGCCCTGTCCAAAAAACCAAAACCAAAACAAAAACCCACTTGTCTTAGAAGTCTGTAGACCTGCATCATGCCCAGAACTCACACAAAAAGTAAAAGCAACAACAACAACAACAACAAACTAGGTATGGTGGTGCATACTTGTGAACTCTCAGAGGTGGAAACAGATGGACCCAGGAGGTTTATTGCTAGCCAGTTTAGCTTATTTGTCAAATTTCAGGTCAGTAAGAGAACCTGTCTCACTATAAATAAATTAAATTAAAATTAGAGCAAATAAATAAACAAGAAACAATGGATAATATCTGAGGAATGGTATCTGAGGTTGTCCCCTGGCCTCCATATGTGCTGGCAAACTCATACCCCAACATGAATACTAATAAATAAATAAATAAATAAATAAATAAATAAATAAATAACAAATCAAAGACTGTATGGCATCATATTAGAACATTGAAAGTACTCAAGGTGCTTTATAACAGGAAAGAGCCCTTCTTGAATTAATGATTTAACTGTAAGCACTGAGCTATATTTTGAATTTCTTCCTAAGATTTTGGCCAGCAGTCGTGTTTTCTGCTGCTCATGTGGGTAGCCTGCCTTCTCTTTCCTTTTCAAGTATCAGTCCTGCTGGGCTCACAGAGCCTCCTCCAACATCACAGAGGAAAAAAACTTTTCTCATAACCCAGAAAATCCAAAATTAATCCTAAAGTACTTATAGTAAAGGTGCTGGACATGTTATATGTATCATGGTTACAAACAGGTACATAACTCAAGTCGAGATTGCCTTTGCAAGTTGCAATCTATTTTTGTGGCTACTTTCTGCTTTTTGTGCAATCTGATTAGTGGGGTATGGAAAATGCTTTGGCTTCATTCCTTGCTTACACTGTTGATTATCATCCTGGGTCCTGGCAGAACTGCAAAGAGAGTTCTTGGACCTGTGTAGAAACAGGGAAGGGTCTACCTTTAAAATCTTGCCAATATTCCTGTGGTCTTAGCTGACACCAAGAAGTGCCAGACTCAAGCACAGTTCCTATGGGAGTCATCACTGCATTAGAGTTTGCCTTAGGAACAGTCTACGCACAAGGGCAGGTTAAGCAAGTGTGGCCTATGGCCTGTGGAGGGTGTGGTCTGTTCTGAAGATGGAATAGTCTACTCATGTGGAGGTTTGGGAAGACAATGTGCATGTGCCCCTCATGCTTAGGATGCTTATCTCCCACTTGTACCTTTTTGATTTTGATAGGAAGGAACTATTTTATACATATATACATATATTAGTATATATATACACTTCAAAAAACCTACAGAGCCACTAGCTGGATGTGGTCCTCATCTTGGACTACCTTCAATATTTCAAATAGAAGGAAATCCATTCTTTTACCCTGAATGTCCCTCCCCAACCCCTAGGATCAGATGCTGTTAAAGAACTGACAGAAAAGGAGACGTACTGTAACATGGTAGGTCACTTTTGGAAATGACCTTGAAAGAGTGAAGGGCAGATAAACGCAGAGAAGCTGTTTAATGACAGCTTAAACATGCCTATTCAGCAGACACTCTTGACTTTTAAAACTCCTTTGTGGGGCAAAAAAAGAGGGTGTCTCATGTATTCCAGGTTGTCCTCAAATTTGCTATGTTGACAAGGATGGATTTGGGCTTCTGGCCCTCCTGCCTCTACCCCGAGTGCTAGGATTACAGGCATGTAATACTACGCTCTGTTTATGTGGTATTGGGGATTGAACCTAGAGCTTTTTATATGCTAGGCAAGCACTCAACTCCTAAACTTTTTAATTATTGCAAACAGATCTGCGGTCCCATGGATGAATGCTGCAGGGAAGGTCGTTCTGAGTTGCTCAATAATATTTTAGCGGACAGCCTAAGGACAAGAGCTGGTTTAAAGTTTCTCCTCAACCAAGGATGGTATCTGGCCTAAAGAGAAACACTGGTTTTACTAGAACCTAAGTGAAGACTTCTAAATCTACTCACTTAAGTCAGTGGATAGCTGTTAGATAAGATATGGTAAAAAGTTTAGACACTTGAGGACCACGATATTGAGTCAGTGACCTGGAGATCCTCTGGCCCTGCTAACCTTCCTTTGGGTCACCTGTCATGGCAGACAACACAGTCCTTAAGGGAAACGGCATAGCCCTGTTGTCTGAGACTAGAGCAGCTTGCGCTCGGCATTAGGGATATTTCTTCTAGCTTATGTAGCACCTAATTCTCATCACTTTTGGTCTTGTCCCTGTCCAATTTAGTGGTGCCGTTATTTCCAAGTCTAATATCAGAGGTTGTCATTGACTTTTTATTTACAGAGCTTGACTGATCTATTTCTGTTGTGAGTCTTTCCTTTCCGTTCATCTAATACTATCACTTTAACCCAGGCATTTATTAGCATACCAGAATCTTCTTGAGAGAGCTTAAAGATCCCCTGACCTTCCTGTGGACCAGAACTGCATCTTCTTCATCCTCCTACCCTGAATATTTTAAACTGCGTTTAATGGTAGGTGCTCAGATGATGTCATAATGGTTCCAGGATTAGCGAACACTGGACGCCCATTGTAGGTCCTGAGAACACTGAGTGCCCACTGTAGATCCTGAGAAGCTTCCAGCTCAGTCTCAAATCTGAGCAATCCCTGTGCAGCAGAGAGGTTGATCTATGAGCTTGAGTTCCTTGTGAACTTCAGCAACTGAGAGAATAAGCCTAAATGTGGGTAGCTATTTCCCTTCTGAAGTGTCTGTACAGGTCGGACTCCTCACTCACGCCATGCTCCCAATCTCTTTCACCTGCTGTCTGTTTCTCAGGATTATCTCCATTTCTTTAGAGCCTACCTGATCATACCTTCTCCCACAAGAATCTTGTTTTTCACTAGATTGCATTTTGTTAGAACAGTTCTGACCTGTTCGCTAATTTTTAAACTTGTTTTTTATTTGTTTAGCAAACTCTTCCTACTCAATGGTGAAGGATTGAGTAAGGCTTACTGTTTTTCATAAGGGCATTCCTAAGCCTTGGTGATACCATATATATCTGATAGGTTTTAAAACATTACCCCAATTTAAAGTTGAGAAGATTTTACACAGTCTATTTTACACAAGAGAAAAATAGACTGGAATCTCTCGGTGCCTGCAAATGTAAGTCATGTTTAAATCACAGCAGGGGAGCAATTGTTAGCACGTTAGCAGTGCCTGATGCTCTGAGGTCTTTGTCATAGCAAAGGGTAATTGCAGTACTCAGTTTGCACAGTCATGCCTGCCTTGCCTTGGGTAACCACGCTTGCCCACTAAACAAGGGAGGCAAAGCCAGTGTAAGCACTGCAGCCATGCTTCATTCAAAGAGGTTTTACTGCTTGAGTTAACCACAAGAGCTTATAAACTATCCTAAAACACACAAATAAAATGTGATTCATTAGCCATTAACTAATAAATTCAGTATGTTCCAGTGCCATCATACCCAGACTAGAAGATCATTGAAATAAACCCAAGGTATTTCCCATGAAGATGTTAAGGGCCACTAATTTCTTTTCCAGATGAAAAAGTAACCCATCTCAATGTAGTAACTAAGAAATACTTGCTTCTAAGCCATTACAGTTTCTTCTGTTAATCTCTCATATCTCATTGCAGAACATCCAAGTTAGCATGGCAACAGGCCACTGTGTGAATTTAGAAACAATGTAATTCTAATTCTTCCACAGACTTTGCTTTTTGGGCTGGAAGCCCAGTGAATTTGGACACCTCTGTCCTCTGAACTTATGTTGCCAGTTAACGTTTTCATGTCTAGGCTTTTATTTGTCTTATTTGTTCCAGAAAGTTCTCTTTTTTCTGATTAAATGTTCCACTGTGCTGTACCCACAGATCCATAACCTATTTCAGTGGCTGAGTTGCCAAGGCTGAGATTTAAAGAGACAGTTACTATTAAAAATACTTGCATCTTTTCACACTGAATCTAGGTCTGCCCTACAAACAATTCCAGTGCAGTCTGAGTTTTGTCCTTGGTCCTAAAATTGGCCTTTTCAGTCTCTTTCTACTTTAGAGAAGTTTTCCCAGCTAAATTTCTGGAAAGTTGGTCTGTTGCCTTTTCTAAACTTAGAGAGCTAGACCTTAATCTTCTTAAGGCACTGGCAGCTCACACAGCTATTTAAATCTGGAATTAATATGGTCAAAATTAGGAAATGCTCAAGACTCCAAGGAATAAAATGCGTACAGGGGATGATTTGGATGGATCCAGGTGCACTGCTACAGCAATTTCTACTGGTTATCAACAACAACAACAACAACAACAACAACAACAACAACAACAAACAACAACAACCAGAATGATGAACCTTAATGATATTCTTAATTCCTTGATTTACATTGTTTTGTGGGGATTTAGAGGTAATATAGCGTTCTCTTGATATGATTCTCATGAAGAATGGCTCAGAACAACTAGCTAAGACAGAAGACCTGCAAAAGTAGATAAGCTTGAGTCTGGTAACAGTAAGTACTGTGTCCACTCACAGTCTCACTGCTGGGTGGTACAGGGACCCAAGGGCCCACAGGAACATAAGGCTGCTGAGTGTAAAGGTAGCCTAGATATCTCTGTGCAGAAACAATTATTACCTCTATTTCTTGCCCTGGTGATATTATATCCCTTATGTCTGTCTTGTTTTTGTGCCTCAATTTTGTATAGCTATAAGATTTAGGGTATAGGACAGATATACCTCCTTTCTTCCTTCATGATTTTTACTGAACATGGGGAGAGTGACAATCAAAATGGGACTCTGTAGAGCAGCGGGTCTGCAAAGTTTGAGTCACACAACAGGTTGCTGCGCCAACATCTATCTGAGGCCAAAGGAACCCAAACACAGGCAGGGTGGTCTAAGAGCTCTGCCATGCAACTAGCCTTAGCCAGATCCCTCATTTTTAGGCCATGCCACCATCACTCCTGTATCTTCTTTCCAACCATGACTGGGCCATCAGCAGAGCTCTGTTGTATCTGATAGATGTCTCTCTGAGATCTCAAAAATGTCTATTCTTTGCCATCTGTGGTGACTGGAGCATGCCCTTGGATGGACAAACACAAGAAATAACTGCCTTTGGTGTAAACTGGTGGGGTCATTTCCTTGGAAATATTGGAAAGACAAGGAACACAGAGGGCACGGCATTTAATACTTCACAACATTTTAAGGAGATAAAGAAGACACTCTATTTAGCTTGTACCACTTAGCACAATGGCTCTGATTATGGTGCTTCCTTTTGTCATAGCTGGTGAGAGCCTACCAGAATTCTGGCCTGCACTCCTAGTGTATTTGAGCAGTAAGTGTAACTTGTAGATGAAGTGAGCCCTTTCAGAGGCAGTTGGCCATCCCCTCTCTGTAGTCCAGCATCCAGTTGTTCACAGAATCTTTCTGTGACAAGGAAATGGTTATATATCTACCCACTGTTCCTATGGCTTAAAGTATGCTTAGCGCAATTTGAAGTATATTTTGATGTATTTAATTAATTTAAATTTCCACACATGGCTACTGACTAGCAAAAAAGGCCCAAACAGGGCTAGAATGCCACTACATGGCTTGTCTAGGGTAGAGACTAATCATTGTTTATTGATTTGAGTTTATTTTTTGTTTGTTCATTTGTTTGTTTTCATTTTTTATTTATTTTTATTGTTGTCCCTTAGTTGAATTTGAATATAATCATTTTTAAGTATATTTCCCAAAAGGTACATTTTTACTATATACATTTTTCAAATGTCTAAAATGATTATTCTCAATGGAATTCCAAATTTTCAATTCTTACAGTAGTACAAATAAAAACTGTCCTAACTCTGAGTACAAATAGTTAGTTCAGTGTTTCAAAGATTCTAGGACTTAAGTCAAAAAAATTGTTTACTGTTTTTAAAAATGTTTTTTTACTGATATTTTTACTGTTTCTAGAAACATACACTATAGCTCTTCTCTACTTTCTACTTTCTTCCTACATATTTTTCTTGGGAAAATAAGAAATTGGATACTTTGTGAACATCTGTACTTTCTTGGTGCTGATAGAAAGGCGTTGGGTGGTTGTCTGCATTGGGAATCAGAGGTAGAATTGTTCTAAGACCTTGGAAAAATAATTTAAGAATTTTAAAATTCTTTAATTTTTTTCAAATAGAAAAAAAATTTTACTCATCCTAAATGTTCTTCAAATTTAAGCATAATAATATTTAACATGAAGCATTATAACTTTTCCCCATCTTTAAACTCTGTGCAATTATCTTTGACTATTGTCATTCTTATCTCAGTTAAGATTTGAACCTTTAACTTTACTTTACTGAATACACATATTTTTGTACCTTCAACTAAACATGCAATTAGTTAACTGCCTACAATAACTGGAAATTTACTAAAAATATCCAAGATTTAAAATTTTTTCTTTTAAAATTTTTTGTGTGTAGTGGGACTGCACACATCTTAGTAAATGTGTGAAAGTCAGAAGATAACTTTGTTGAATGAATTCCCACTTTCCAACTTTATATGAGTTCTAATTCCAAACTTATGTTTGGATGAAATGCTTTTACCTACTGAGCCATCTCTCTCACTGGCATACTATTCAGGACTTTACTGTCCTCTATTCCAGGCCTAATAGTCATAAACTAGAGTTTATTTAGAGCTTATCTCTTCAGAAAAACAGATACCATATATTTTTCTCATTTGTGTGTCCTGGACATTATAGATACTTAAAAATCATGTCTGTACCTATACTCTAAATGTAGAACCAAACTCATCTGTGAACAAAGGGAAATAATGGTGGTAGGAGGGTCAAGGGCAGGGGGAGAGTCATTGGGAGCAGAAAGCCAGGGGAGGAAGTGGAAAAAGAGAATGAATATGCTTCAAGTACATTATACCATTGCATGAAATAACCTTATATAAACCTGTATAATAAAAAAAATTCATTGTTTTTAAGAGTGATATTTGCATTATGGAGCAGTGTGGTAAACTGGCTAAATGAAGCCACAGGACACAAAGTAGAAGAACATTTCAACAGGTTTTTTTTAACTTTAGTACCTTAGTAATATATTTACTTCCCAGAATAGCAGAAGTTTGAGCTTCAGGACTCACTATGTGATTAGGAAAATATATCTGATCTATATAGGCCTCTCCAAAGATGGAGGAAGTTTGTGACAGCAACTTCAGAGCCCTATTGAGAGTTCCTTGATCTATCAGATTATTAATTTTGATATATTCTCACATGCTTGACACACTTTGCAGATAAGAGATGTATACTAATTTTTTCATTCTCTATGAAATCCATGTTTCCTGAGTCCAACCATCTGGAAGTGTAAAAGACACACAATAAGACTACTAATTTAACTCATGTTACATGTAGATGTCCATAGAAATACAGCTTGTCTACTGATCTGTGGCTGATCTTTGCTTCCCTTGGCCTTTGTTCTGATGGGAATGAGAAATACGTTAGGCAGCAATTTGTGTCAACAAATTTCCATAATTAGCAGCCATAAACATTTATCATCTCATTGGTTTTGTAGGTCAGAAATCTGGCTTCCCTGGGTTTTTGGCTCTCTAGGGGTTTTTACCAGGCCACATTCAGGGTACAATTGGGTTGGGCCTGTTGAGATTGGTGATCAGAGCTTGCTCAAGAGTGATGTATTTCCTGAGATTTGGAGCTCCTGATTGAAAAAAAAAGTTGATGAGAATGCTGGCAAGGATTTTAGTTATCTTGCCTGGGTTATATATAAATCCTAGCCTGAGATATGGTCCTTCATGAAGGTCATCCACATCACGATGCAGGATTCAATTATTTCTGAGTTGTTGAATTGCAGATGACATCTGTCCTCTGGCCATCTCAGTATGTTTTATGTATTCTAGTCACTAGGCCCAGCCCACAATAGAGTGGAGTAAATTGCATGCAAGAGCACAAGAACCTCAGGAAGAAGACTACTGAGAGCCATCTTTGGAGCTGCCGTCTTATTTCTCTGAGAAACAAAAGAAAATGTATTCCAGTTTGACAAATGTAGACTTCAGAGTCTGGAAAATCATCATGACTTCATTTGTACATGTAATCTAAAACAATTAAACTCTTAGAAGCAAAGACAAAAATAGGGCTCAGAGGCAGGGGAGGAGGGGAGTGAGGAGTGAGGATTGACAGTTAAAGGGCACAGTGTTTGTTTCTGTGATATCAATCAGTCCTGGAAAGCTATTAGAAGGCAGAGTCATGGCTATAGATGAAAATGGTGCTTGTGAAGAATGCAGAGCTTCTTATTGCAAAGACCAGCAGATGGAGTATGAGGAAACACTGGGTGACAACAGGTATGTTTATGGCCTTTAGAGTGGTGATGGTTTCATGAGTATATGGATTCATCCTTAAATTCCTTGAACGGTATATATCAAATATGGATAGATGTTTATAGTTCTCCTATTTAAACAACAACTACAAATTCCAGATATCCTTTTCTTTTCCTGAGATGGTTTCTTCTTATTTACCAGAAGGAATCATCACTGGCCTCATGAAAGTGTGATAGGGAGCCATCAGACTTTTGTTGACCTGGGTCCTCTATTCTCTGTCACATGACCATTGGGCCTACTCTATGCTTGGTAACTGAAGCTGGCAGCTGGTAAACCTATGCTCTATACTCTCTTTGCTCAGTGGTTTTGGCTATCTTCTCAGCTGTATGGATATTTGTAGTGATATTTTTGTCTTTTATGTGCTTTTTATTTTGGTCTTAAATGTGTGATGCAGAAGTGTTTTTAGTTCATCCCAGTTGAAAACAAATTCATGAGAGGGCACATGATCTTGGTCAGGTTAAAAGACTTATGAGAGGCACGTGATATTTGTTAGCTGAAAACAGACTCGTGAGAGGGTGCTTGATATTTTGCTGGAAGCTGTCTCTTGCAAGGTGTGTGGTTTTGCCATCTTGAAGAACATCCTTGTGTGGACTCTGAGAAAGGGTAAGCCCACAGACAGTGGGACATCTCTTTTTCACTGATATACTTTGTATCATTCACATTGCTCCATTGGTCTTTGCTTTTCTACATTTCATTTTGCATAGAGAAACATTCCAGAGGTCTTCTCATGGCACTTTGACTGAGTCTTGCCTCTTCCACTGACTTGTGCCAATTCAGATTTAGAGGAGTCTTGTTGTTTTCTGCTGAACTGTGGCCCTGCTGGTGATCCGTGTTGCTGTTTGGTGTTTGCTATTTGAGTTGACTGCCTATATCCTGACAATGAAGTGTGCAATCCCCCCAAGGGACTATGTCTAAAAAGGTCCACAACCCCCTTTTTCTACTAATTTTCTTTCTCCCCTACCTCTTGTTAGAGTGTTGGAAGGGAAGCATTTAAGAACCCTAAGTAAAGTAGGTTTTTGAAAAATCTAAGCCTACAGATACATTGTGGGAATTTTTCTGGGGAGAAGGAAACAAATATCAATACTCCAGACTGGGTACTACTGACAGACCAAAGAAGCTATTCCATTCACATCCAGCTTGGTAAACCCATGAATTTATCTGTGGTTACTTAGAGAAGAACGGGTAACTCAAAACAGCTGTATCACCCCAAAACCCTCCTCAGTGTGGGTAATGCGACTCAAAAAGCTATATTCCTTGAACTCTCTGCCCATCTTTCAAGCAGTTTCAGTGAAGGATCTCCTCACCCCAGATATTGTTTGTCGTTTAAATAACCTTGGGGAGGGGCCTTGGGACTCTTCTAAGTTTCTGAATTTCCAGAGTCTTGCAAGTTTTTTAAGCTTCCAAAGTCTTAGGAGTCTCTTTCTTCCACCTAAGAGGGAATGCTGCTAGTCAGATGAAATAGCCACACAAAGAGCATTGCCTGTTGTAGAAAGACAAATTATTCTCTCTAGTTAATCAGTTAATGCAATAATTTTCTCTAACTAGCTATTTTATCAATGACTGACACAAAGAGACTATGATTTTCTTTTTAAGCCTTATGTATTATATGGGCTGATTTTGAGCTACTCTAATCTAGTATGTTTAAAACCCACATAAAAAACAGTCACTTGCCAATCTGATGACTCCAGGGGTGGCTTCTGCTCCATCAGTCTGTCCTTATAGCCATGTGCTCATTACCATCTTGCCTTATGGTGATACCTTGCCCTCTGGCTTCGTCCCCTCCTGCTTCTCTGCTACTTTCTCCTCCCTCAAACCTCAGCATCTTATTTAGGCAATCAGAGATAACAGGGTAACATTCCTTATCATCACATGGTTACAAGAGATAGTTCAACATTCATAACAATTCTCATGGCAAGGTGGGGCACTGAAATTGGTATTTGAAAACAGTTGATCCTTCCTCCTACAATTGCCTCTTTTATTGGGAAAAGACTTTGTCTTCCACACTATTTTTTATTCTAGCAAGTTCTATGAAGAAGCACTGGTAACTTCACCTGAATTATCAGATACAGCTGTCTCCTTCCTAAGAGCCTGTGGGAAACTCTAGATGTTTCTGGTTCTTGAGGATCACAGCCACTCAAAGGGCTGAATTTTGGTCTTCAGTCTGCACAGATGTGTGGTGACTTCAGGTTCAGTGTCCATGGCAGTTTATGAGTCTCTGGAAATGAGGCATGTGTTCCTCTGTGCTTGCATTTCCTTAATCTACATAAGCTCTGCTCTATAACCATGAGCCTTTTTGGAGGAAGGTAGAAAGGAGGCCATGATATTTTGTTTCCTGTTTTCCTTGATTTCTATGATGCAGCATGGTGATCTGGTATATTCTATCTTCTCTCTTGACTACTCCATGCCCAAGATGTATGGTTGGATGACCTTTGGTATCTAGGTCTGTTCATAGGATATTGCTTGGAGTTAGCAAATCCTGGAGTGTACTTTTCTTTCTACCAAGGCTTGATATTTGTTGCAGGATATTTGCTCACATTGTGAATCCCTAGATTGTGAATTAGAAAAACTGTTTCATGTGATATGCCTCAGCCTAGCACACAGCTTTAACCCAAGAGCTTTCTGTAAACAGGATTAAATAAAGCCAACCATAGGTCAAGAGGCAGAACAAATAACCATTTCATATGGAGTGAACATAGGAAAAAAAGTAGAGTGAGAAGAAGTCCAGAAGTCAAATAGAGAGACATACAAGAAGTAGAAAGGAGGGACATTCAGTTGAAGAGTATTTAAGACTGCATGGAGAAGGAGAAAAGGCTTTTTCATTCTAGGTGTCCACTGAGCAGGAAGGTCAACTGGGTGTTTTCTCTGCCTCTCTAAGCTACTAGGCTTTCTCTGTAACATCTGGCTCCTGAGTCTTTATTGGTAAAATAAAATGTTTGGGATTTTTAAAAAAACAATAGATGTTCAAAACAGTTTTTTTTTTTTTATGGACTTGTAAAAGTCAGATTTATGATTCAAAGTTGATCAATGGCCTTCTATTCCTTGTAGTAATAAGCCTTTTGGCAAAGCTGGGATGTTGAGGCTCTGAATGGAAATGATTTAGGGCTAAAGTGAAAAGATATTTATTCAAGTGGCAGCAATAGCATCTTTATTAATCTTGGTTTTTATGGTAGTAATTCTATGCTTTAGTTTGAAGGTTCACAGAACTAATTCTTTTGGGATGATGATGGTCTTGAAATTGAAAAAAAATTAATTTATTTTATTTTATATTTATTGAAGCATTTAGTGGGCTTATAGATCATTGAAAAGGGGTTACTTACAGGTTTGTGGGTGACCCACAAACAGCTACATCCCTGCAAAGTCCTAGCTTGTGATGGTTGATGGTCATGGAAGCTTCACAATGGGGCCTTTGGAATGGGAAGAACTTTTAAAACAGTTTTCTGGTTTAAGTATCAAGAATCTACTATTTTTTCTAAATAGACAGCATTCAGGACTTAAGTAGGTTATCTTCCATGTTAAAAAAAAGGTGAGAAAATGTTTGTATTTTGGGGTCAAGATGCTTAAAAAGGACCAAAACCAGCTAGTTAGGGCTGGTCTACAAGGAAATGAAGAGACAAAGTGTCAAATGGAAAGCAAGGGGTTAACTAAATCTCTAGGCCCTTTCTAGCAGCTGCAGGGGAGGGGGGTTGTTATGGCAACACAGGAAGCAGCAGGTTAAAGCAACAAGGAAGCTTTTCTTATAGAGCCACAGTGGAAGTAGCTGTCTTCCCACAAACAAGCCTGAGGCTGTACAGCACTTCTTTTTGCCATGGCACAGGATACTGAGACTAAAGTCTATTTATGGCAGCAAGCTGGCAGAGGCAGCAGCATAAAGAGCTCATTTGAAGGAAACATTCTCCTCATAAATGGAACTGATGGGTAATTGGAATTAAAAGTGAACTTGGTAATTCCAGAGGGGAAAACAAAATCAAATAGTTGGCCTTAAAAGATTAGACACAGAAGAGTGACTCCTCCGGGAAGAAGGACTGAGCAGAGGGTAAAGGCAAAGCCAGGTCTGAGAGATAGAGGACGGAGTGCCACACTGAAGGCTCTTTGCAGCTGGTTGGGCCTCCATAGTTGGCATGCAAACTGTGCATGGCTGTTTCTACATCTGAGTTTTGGCTCATTTGCAGAGTATATTTATTTTTTCCTTATGAAGTGTGCTGTGAAAGATATGTTGACAAATATTTGTTTTTGTAGGAATGATGTAAATAGTGAGATTGGGATGCCAAGAGTGAGAGAACCAGGGCAGCAAAGGAGATCTGACAGAAAACACCAAGTGAAAAAGATGCGTTCTTGGCTGAATGGTGATTTGTGAAAGTCAGGAAAAAAATGGGAAAAGGACCTAGAGGCAGGGAAAGGGATGGTATGTGTTTGTGGGGTGGCTTAGCAGGTAATAGGCCTTTTTTGTAAGCCTGATGACTAAGTTCATTTCCCACAGGCTGTTTAAAAAGCCACATGTGTTGACCCGCATCTTTAATCCTAGCATTTCTACAGTGAGATGGGAGACAAGACAGGAGGGACAATAGCCTGCTATTTACCAGGCTTGATAGCTTGGAGTTTGAGCTTGGCAGAAACATCTGGAGAGAACCTAGCTGACACAGAGAGACTTCAACACAGTGGAAAGCACCTGCACTGTGGCATATTTGTACTCACATTCATACTCATATAAAATATATACATCATGATGATGATGATGATGATTAGGGAGAAGAAGAAATGCAGGCTAATAAACTTGGGAAAGGCAAAATGGCTATTACTAGGTTTGGGGTACATACAATGCTTTAGACAGAAGTGAGAAGAAAAGATTCATTAGATGCGTCTTGAGTCTTTTTCAGAGGTAAAGAAAGTAAAGTTGAGTAAAGGAATAAGATGGTTGAGGCTAACTTTAGAAGAGCCCCAGGAAGCCTGGCTTCAAAGACCAGGGTGAAAGTGTTTTGCCAGCAAAATAGAACAGATCCTTTCTGTGTGTGACTCAGACAGAAGGGGAGGACTCTTCATATGCTAAACTGAGCATTGTGCATCTCTGTTATTGTGAGGGGTGGATGTAGTTTCACTAGGAGAGGCCCTTTCTCAAAGCTTAATAAGAGTAAGGATGAGGTGTTGTCCTGAGAACATCCACAGTGAGCAGTCTGGTTGGAAGAGGAAACCATCAGGGAACCGCCTTGTTGAGTCACTGCAGGAGCTCAAGAGCCTCTGGCTACAATGACATGAGAACTTCAGGAGACAGGGCTGCTCAAGTATGTGGGGACAAATTGATGATACTTCTCTTACTTTTATTAATATGCCCTTTCTATACCTATTCCAGAAGCATGCCATTGCTCTGACTTCAATGGTTAGGAAAATGAGGCTCAGCAGAATGTCACTACAATAAAACAAGAGGTGTTGGAGACAGGATCTAAATCTGTGTGTCTTTACTTCCAGGATTTGGTCACATTCCCTCCATATTGTTTGTGATCTCACTTCTAACACAATCCTAGAAGCAGATAAGGTAGTAGGAAAATTTGAGAGAGCAAGTCAACCTTAAGCCTGTGACAAATTTTAACTGACACTGAAAGATAGTAGTCAACTATCATCTAGCTATACCAACTACGCAGGTGAGCACAGCTTGTCCAGAAATCATACTCCAGAGTCTACATAAGATTCCATGGACAGCTAGAGCTATATAGTGGCAAACTATCCCAGATAGGTAGATAAGTAGGTAGGTAGATAGACAGATAGATAGATAGATAGATAGATAGATAGATAGATAGATAGACTTTCCACCTGTTTCCTTGTTTGGAAAGCATCCTGTGCAAATATCAAGCTAACTATTATGGAGAGGCCAATGTGGAGTGTGCCTAAGGACCTCAGCCTGATGACTAGAAGCTTGCAGATGAGATAAGCCTCAGCTTTTGAGTCTTCCATGGGAAGATCCAGATCCTGTAAATCAGAGACAAACTATGTTCCCTTGTCCATTCCAAACTATTCTATAGAATCAGTCAGTGTGGCAATATTATCTCACACTGCTGTACCTAGGAGTGTTTTGGTTTGTATACATTGTAACTGGAATAGACTTCAGGTGACTAATAAACAAAGTTGATGATGGGACTTTTTTGCAGTTCTTTTTTTGTTGTTGTTCATTAATTTAATGTGTATGTCTAGGCCAGGTCCTTAATCAAGCGTCTGTGCCACATCTGCAAACTTCGTAACTGAATTGTCAGGGACATACAAGCAAACTTCAGAAGGACAGCAACACTTATGCCTACAGACCAAATACAAGCCCTGGTCCCTTTCAGCTTCTGACAATGCAAACATTTGTTTTACTATTCTCTTACAAAGATTTTAGTCAACATCCTCTTGGCTAACTTTCTCCTGTTTAGGACTGAGGAAATTCTAATAGGCAGCCCAGAGACAGTGAACAATAACTCCTGTGTTATAGGAGACTATGCAACAAAACCCATGGGTTTCCATATTCTTATGATCAAGTGGAGTTTTCCCAAGCATTTGTATAGGCTTGCCACAGGCATATTTCAGCCACAGGCGTACTCATCAGATGTGTGGCTTCTTTCACTTCTGGCTGTTGAGATATATGATATCATGTGTACATCCTGAAGAGAAAGTGTACAGGTAGAAAAAAGAGGGCACAAAGAAACTGCTGAGATCTTTTGGCATCTGTATGAGTATGTTAAGAAACAAAATTCTAACATAGACTCCTAAGAAAATTTAGTATATAGGTACATGCCCAGAAGGAGTAAACATTATGGGAGGGTTGGGCAGGCATAGAATAATTTTGTAATGAGGACTCTGAAGGTCCATGACTTTATCCTACTTGCAATCTGACATGTAGTCCTTTTATAGTGTCACATATGGGAAAATGGATATTCCTGATCAGAGGTAAAGTGTAGAATGTCATGCTAGCAACAGCAATTCCCAGAACACTGGCACTTGTACATCACTCCCTAAGACCCAGTTTCTACCTGATGTTAAGAAAAGGAGCCCTATGATACCTACTATTTGAGTAGATTTGATTCAGGAGAACCCTGAACTGATGGAACCTGAATCATGTAGAATATGCAATAAGCATTCTTGAGCTCTGTTTCACATACAGAAGGAGAGAAAGTGAGCTATTTCTTTTCTTTCTTTTTTCTTTTTCTTTTTATTATGCTGGATCAGAAGTTTGCCTGCCCTTTGGTCATAAAGAGACACACTATATTTCAAGGCTGTTTGCCATATAAATATCCTTGCAAAGATAGTTTAGAGCAGAGTTCTGCTTATACAATGTGCAGAATCATTGAGAGATGAATGGAAAATTGTCTGCTAACAATACGGCCCAGTATTACAGAATCCAAAGAAATAGCAAAACAATGATTATAGTCTGGCCAGTGATCATGAGTCAGTGACATTGGTACTCATTAAGAAAGCACTGAATATGTACCATAGCTTAGACTGACATATTTCCTCCTAACTATGTGTCAGTGTGTCCCGGAGGCCTGCATAGGAAAGAAAGCTTTTAAAACATCCAATATCCCTTCAGTTCAAATCTGTCTGCCTTTATTCATCACCAGCCTGGGACCTGGTGACTACTGTTGAGATTGCTCTAGTTAGTATCTGTGGCAGGGTCAATATTTCTTTGCTTTTTTTTCTCCCAAAGTGGGTAAGAATTTATTTTGGAGTCAAAGACGAATGTCCATGGTCTAGGAATACATAATTAGGGATACATTAGGAATATATTGGTAGTGGCAAATTCAAAGCATAATAGGAAAATCTGATTTTCTAAGACCAAAATGAAAAAGGATTCATTTTATGGTGTTGGATTATAGATGGCAGTGGATATACATCTGATTTCTTTTCTAACTTTTCCTACACATTCATTCTTCTACTCCACTAATTAGCACCTGTTGTAAAAGAGAAAATAGATGAAATAGTTCCGAGCCAAGGATGATGGAAAGATAAGCTTTTGCTCAGAAACAAACCCAAAATGTCCTACTGATAAGTTTATAAGTAACTAAGTAGCATGCATGATGCTGAATACCAGTTATACCACCTGTGTGGTTTAGGAATTAGACTACTAAAATATTTATATATAAGTTGACCTCTGGCTATTAAGTTACCAGGGACCTCTGGAGAAGCAAATTCAAGTCACTCTGGAGAGCCACATCACAAGTCATATTTCAAAGGACTCTAGGAGATTTTCATTGAACACAATTATTATGGAACACACGAAGTAGGAATTTATGATGTGCAAGCATAATATCACGTTATGATAGAAACAATAAAATTTTACCAACTTAACAGTAGTAAAGAAAAGGACTGGGGATCCAAGATGGCGCCGAGCAGTGTGGACCGTGTTTGGAGGCTCCAGTGAACAATTCAGGGAATTGCATGGATTTCTGAGCCAGGAACACCAGGGTCCCAACACCACGGCAGCGGGATTGCTCCACGGTTCGGAGGGACCAGGGTGCAGAGGACCTGTGTGTCCCTACACACGGGAGGAGCGTGGATTTTCTCGGATTGGAGCAGTGGCGGCAGAGGCAGCACCACCAGTGGCGGCTCCAGTGACTCAGCGGCAGCGGCTGAGGTTTGCAGCTCAGAGCCTTTCAGTGAAGGTGATTGGTGTGGTGGCCGGTGGGAGTAGCTGAGGGAGAGGGGACTCTGGATAGGATTTGGGTCGCAGCGTGCCTTGTGACCCAAACTGGACTTGGCGGACAGTTTGGCCCCAGAGTCCCGGGCTCAGCTCAGTGCCGTGGAGACGCTGACTCAGCACAGTAAGCAATTCTGCCCGAGGCGTCAGATGAGTGCAGCGGCAGCTCCCCTGCTGTGACACAGGCTGGGCGGAGCGCTCAGATCCACCCTGGGACCCAGCTCAGCGCAACCGCAGTTCTCCTGCTGTGACACGGGCTGGGCGGAGCACTCAGGCCCACCCTAGGATCCAGTTCGGCACAGCCGCAGTTCTCCTGCTGTGGCGCGGGCTGGGCGGAGCACTCAGGTCCACCCTAGGATCCAGCTCGGCGCAGCCGCAGTTCTCCTGCTGTGGCGCGGGCTGGGCAGTGCGCTCAGGTCCACACTAGGTACCAGCTCGGCGTGGCCGCAGTTCTCCTGCTGTGGCGCGGGCTGGGCGGAACACTCAGGTCCACCCTAGGAACCAGCGCGGTGGGGCCGCAGTTCTCCTGCTGTGACGCAGACTGGGCGGAGCGCTCAGGTCCACCCTAGGCACCAGCTCACCTCAACAAGCAGTTCTGCCCAAGACACTAACTCAGCTCAGCGGGCAGTTCTGGGGCACTGACACAGATTCAGCCCAGAGGCCCTAGCTAGAATTGCCGGGCAGATTAGGCCCAGAGTCTCTACCTGAGCTGTGCGCACAGGCTCGGCGACCCCAAGGCTCTGACTGGACTATCCACACAGTATAGACCCGGAGTACTGGGCTGATTTCAGTGTGGGTCCATAGTCCCTGGCTGAGATCGGTGCATAATTCCACCCCGGAGACTCGATGGAGCTCAGCGTGCAGTTTAGGGCCAGAGTCCTTAAATGTGCTTGGCAGACAGATTGGACCCAGAGACTCTAATGGAGCTTTTTAGCACAGTCCTGGCTCTAAGACTCTAGTTGGACACAGTGTGCAGTTTGAATCCAGAATTTCTGGCTGAGCTTGGTGGACGGGTCGGGCCCTGAGTCAATAACTGACCACAGCAAACACTTTGGGCCAAAAACCCCTAGCTGAACTTGGTGTGCAGTCCCAGCCCAAAATTTCTGGCTGTACCCTGTGTGCATTTTGGGCCCAGAATCCCTTGCCGAGCTCGGCAGTTCAGGCCCTGAGAATCTAGCTGAGCTCTGCTCGTGGTTTGGGCCCAGTGTCCCTGGCTGGACTTGGCAGGGAACTCAGAAGGCTGTGGATACCTTGGCCTGACCCAATGCTCATTCAGAGACCCAGAACGATTGCAGGACCCACAGCACAGGGGAGCTGAGGATCACTGGCTGTGAGAGTCCAAAACAACAGGGCTAACCTCCTGCCGTCCACACTAGTGAATCATCAGAGCTTCGAGCCTACAGAAATCCTGAGAAAACAAGTGAGTCTATCATCAGACTCCCTCCATCCAACTCTGGAAGCTACCCAACAAAAACAAAACCAACAAGATGTCTAAAGGACAGCGTAAAAGCATATGCAAAAAAACCCAAAACAATATGGCGTCTCCAGTTTCCAGCTATCCCAAAGAAAACAACCCAGAGAACTTAAATACAATGGAAATACAAGAAAATGACCTCAAATCCTTAATAAGGAGCATATTAATGGAGGAAACAAATAAAATTCATAATCAAATACAGGAAGACACAGCCAAACAGGTGAGAGACATAAAAGAAGCACATAGAGTGGAACTGGAAAAATTTCAGGAAAATGCAAGCAACCAGATGAAAGAAATAAATAAAACGGTTCAAGCTCTGAAGACCTATAAGGAGGCAATGGAAGAAACTCAGGAATATACAAAAAATGAGATGAAAGAAATAAAAAAATTAGTTCAAAATCTGAAGATGAAAATGGATTCAATGATAAACACACAGACAGAAGAAAAACAAGAACGTGAGACCTCAGAGAAGAAGGCGAGCAACACAGAGGTGAGCTTTTCTAACAGAATCCAAGAGACAGAAGAACGAATCTCACGTCTAGAAGATACAATCACAGATCTTGAAGCAACCACTAAAGATAATGCCAAATCTGGAAAACTCCTGACACAAAACATCCAAGAACTTAAGGACACCATGAAAAGAAGAAATCTGAGGATAATAGGCATTGAAGAAAAAGAAGATATCAGACTCCAAGGCCCAGAAACTATTCTCAACAAAATCATAGAAGAAAATTTCCCCAATCTAAAGAAAGAGATGCCTATAAACATACAAGAGGCCTACAGAACACCAAATAAGATTGACCAGAAAAGGAAAACTGCCTTTAAAACTGCCTTTAAAAATTGCCTTTAAAAAGAAATCGTAAACATCGCATATAAGCAACTTAACAAAACAGCTGGAAGCCCTAGAAAAAAAAGAAACAGAAACACCCAAAAGGAGTAGATGTCTGGAAATAATCAAACTCAGGGCTGAAATTAACAAATTAGAAACTCAGAAAACAGTCCAAAGAATCAACAAAACCAAGAGCTGGTTCTTTGAGAAAATCAACAAGATAGACAGACCGTTAGCCAAACTAACTAAAAGGCAGAGAGACAGTATTGAAATCAACAAAATCAGAAATGAAAAGGGAAACATAACAACAGACACTGAAGAAATACAAAGAATCATAAAATCCTACTTTGAAGGCATATATGCCACAAAATTTGAAAATCTAAGGGAAATGGACCATTTTCTTGATCAATTTCACTTGCCAAAGTTGAGTGAAGAACAGATAAACAAGCTAAATAGTCCCATTTCCCCTACAGAAATAGAAGCAATCATTGATAGTCTTCCAACCAAAAAAAGCCCAGGGCCCTATGGTTTCAGCGCAGAATTCTACCAGACCTTCAAAGACGAGCTAATACCGATACTCTTCAAGCTACTCCAAAACATAGAATTGGATGGAACATTACCAAATTCATTCTATGAGGCCATAGTCACGTTGATACCTAAACCTCACAAAGACTCAACAAAGAAAGAGAATTTCAGACCAATTTCTCTTATGAACATCAATGCAA
Source organism: Acomys percivali (assembly GCA_907169655.1). NCBI lineage: Eukaryota > Metazoa > Chordata > Mammalia > Rodentia > Muridae > Acomys > Acomys percivali. Next base: position 62,090,291 of record OU015751.1, on the reverse strand, counting down.
AATACTAAATATAATTCTTGCAAAACGAATACAAGAACACATAAAGGATATCATTCATCATGACCAAGTAGGCTTCATTCCAGGCATGCAGGGATGGTTTAATATACAGAAATCCATCAATGTAATCCACCATATAAACAAACTGAAAACAAAAACCCACATGATCATCCCTTTAGATGCAGAGAAAGCATTTGATAAAATCCAACACCCATTCATGTTTAAAGTTTTAGAGAGATCGGGGATACAAGGCACTTTCCTCGACATAATAAAGGCTATATACAGAAAGCCAACAGCCAAAATCAAAGTAAATGGAGAAATACTCAAAGAAATTCCTCTAAAATCGGGAACAAGGCAAGGCTGCCCACTCTCTCCAAATCTTTTCAATATAGTACTCGAAGTTCTAGCCAGAGCAATAAGACAACAAAAGGAGATCAAGGGTATCCAAATGGGAAAGGAGGAAGGCAAACTATCCCTATTTGCAGATGATATGATAGTGTACATAAGTGACCCTCAAAATTCCACCAGAGAACTCCTACAGCTGATAAACACTTTCAGCAATTTGGCTGGATACAAAATTAACTCAAAAAAGTCTGTAGCCTTCCTATACAGAAATGACAAGCTTGCCGAGGAAGAAATTAGGAAAACCATACCTTTCACATTAGCCACAAGCAATATAAAATATCTAGGAGTGACTCTAACTAAGCAAGTGAAGGACTTGTTTGAAAAAAATTTCAAAAGTCTGAAGAAGGAGATTGAAGATGACATGAGAAGATGGAAGGATCTTCCTTGCTCTTGGATCGGGAGAATTAACATAGTAAAAATGGCCATCCTACCAAAAGCAATCTATAATTCAATGCAATCCCTATCAAAATACCTACACAATTTTTTAAAGACATTGAAAGTTCAATTCTGAACTTCATATGGAAAAACAAAAAGCCCAGAATAGCAAAAACGATCTTGTACAATAAAAGGTGCTCCGGAGGAATCTCCATACCTGATCTCAAATTGTACTATAAAGCCATAGTAATTACAACAGCATGGTACTGGCACAGCAACAGGCTAGTTGATCAGTGGAATCGAATTGAAGACCCAGATTTGAATCCACACACATATTGTCACTTGATTTTTGACAAAGAAGCCAAATCCATTCAATGGAAAAAGGATAGCATCTTCAACAAATGGTGCTGGTCTAACTGGATATCTATGTGTAAAAAAATGCAACTGGACCCATATTTGTCACCTTGCACAAAACTCAAATCCAAGTGGGTTAAAGACCTCAACATAAATCCAGAGACACTAAGTCACTTAGAAGAAAAAGTGGGGAAGAGCCTGGAACATATTGGCACATGAGACAACTTCCTGAACAGAACACCAACAGCCCAGGCCTTAATGTCAACAATTAATAAATGGGACCTCATGAGGCTGAGAAGCTTCTGTAAGGCTGGAGACACTGTCAAGAGAACAAAGCGACAGCCTACAAACTGGGAAAAGACCCTTCATCTGACAAAGGTCTGATATCCAAAATATATAAAGAACTCAAGAAATTAAACACCACCAAACCAAATAACCCAATTGAGAAATGGGGCTTGGAACTAAATAGAGAATTCTCAGCAGAGGAATATCAAATGGCTGAGAAACACTTAAAGAAATGCTCAACCTCCTTAGTCATCAGGGAAATACAAATCAAAACAACTTTGAGATTTCATCTTACACCCATCAGAATGGCTAAGATCAAAAATTCAAATGACACCACATGCTGGTGAGGATGTGGAGAGAGAGGAAGACTCCTTCATTGTTGGTGGGAATGCAAACTAGTACAACCACTTGGGAATCTATCTGGTGCTATCTCAGAAAACTGGGAATAGGGCTTCCTCAAGACCCAGCTATTCCACTCCTTGGGATATACCCAAAAGATGCACCAGCACACAACAAGAACATTTGCTCAACCATGTTCATAGCAGCCTTATTCATAATAGCCCGATCATGGAAACAGCCTAAATGTCCCTTATTAGAAGAATGGATAAAGAAACTGTGGTACATATACACTGTGGAATACTACTCAGCTATTACAAACAAGGATTTCCCGAAATTTGTGGATAAATGGATTGAGCTAGAGATGATCATAAAGAGTGAGTTAACCCAGAAGCAGAAAGACTCAAATGGTATATACTCACTTATATCTGCATACTAGCCCAAGGGGCATGTCCGATGAAAGCCTTCACTTACCAGGAAACTGGGACAGAGAGGCAGAAACCCTATTAGGACTCTAGATGAGAGAACCATGTGAGAATAGCAATGTAGAAGGATCCAGTGGGTCCTAGAAACCTACAAGTAGAACATTATGATAGGCAGATTTTGGCCAAGGGAACCCACTCTAACTAAGGTACCAGCCAAAGACAAGACAGGCGGTAAACTTTAAACCCCTACCCAGATCTAGCCAATGGTCAGAACAGTCTCCACACTTGAGTGGAGAGTGGGATATGACTTTCTCACGTACTCTGGTGCCTCACATTTGACCATGTCCCCTGGAGTGGGAGACCTGGTGGCACTTAGAGGAAGGACAGCAGGTCACCGAGAAGAGACTTGATACCCTATGAGCATATACAGGGGGAGGTTATCCCCCTCAGGAACAGTCATAGGGGGAGGGGAATAAGGGGAAAATGGGAGGGAGGGAAGAATGGGACGATACAAGGGATTGGATAACCATTGAGATGTAACAAGAATAAATTAATAAAGAAAAAATTAAAAATTAAAAAAAAAGGAAAAGGACATGCTGCAACTGTCTGGAAGGTAAGAAATGAGTAAGAAGATTTGAAAATACAATCAAGTATTTTAATGTCTCCACTGGCTGAACAATTTATTGCTATGTGTGATTATAATTAGTAATCTGGAGAAAATACAGAAAGCAGTTCCTGCAATCCTTGAAAATTAGGCCAAAGTAGACAGACTGGAGAAGGAAGGACAAAGAAATCAAATCAAATTTCATTTTGAAGTAAAATCCCAGCCTTTTCTTTGTTTGCCCTTGTGTCCTACCTCATTTACAGACTGTAGCTGCTGCCATGGCACAGACAGCTTGGCTTAAACATACCAATGGAGACCTTAGCGATATTGACAGAGCTAAACCTGTGCCAGTAAACAATCAAAAACCACAATATGCCTTATTTATGTATTCATGCTAAAACTTATAATTTTTAAAAAACAAAAACTTTTTTTAAGCTTAAAATAATACCATGCTTTTGCTCATGGGAGACATAGAAAGTAGAATCCAGAAGTGTATATAGCATTCTAGAAGGGAAACAGTCAGAGACTCAGCAGTCTCTAGACTCAAGCAATGTACCAACATCATAGAAGAGCAAGTTGATAACACTGGAACCTCTGTCCAGGAGAGGTGAGATGAGTGTGGTGAGACCTGGCACCTATGAAAGTTCCTTAGGAGACATGTGCAGGATAAAGTGCAACAGCAAAATGCAAGCCCCTGGGTGAAGGGGAACACTTTTCACAGGAAAAATACCAGAATTTGGGAATTTTCAGGTAATTTTAATTGAGCATTCTCATTGTGTTCCATATGGAGATAAAAAACATTTGAAAAGAATGCAAGAATAGGAATTCTATGTAGAAAAAAGGAAAATACAAAATGAACCAGTAGACGTTTTCGAAAGGAAAAATCAGTTTCAGTGACAATAATTTTCCCTGGAAGGGTTCAGTAGCAGAATGCTTATAATCTAAACAATAGAAAACAAACAAACAAACAAACAAACCAAGCCTCTGGATGCTAGGGACGATTGTGACACGTGTTAACATGTTTGCTGTTTGAGGTCAAAAATGAGAGAGAGAAAAAAAGAGAATGTCTTTGTTCTATTAATACTAAGAATTCCTAAACTTAGTGAAAAAGAATATGGTACAATTTCAGGAAGCCCAATAGGGCCTGGAGAGACAGTTCAGTGGTTAACAGCCTCCAGAGGCTTTTCCAGAAGACCCAGATCCAGTTTCCAGTACCTACTTGGTGGCTCACAAGCATCTGTAATTCTATTTCCAGAGGATCCAGTATACTTTTAGCCACTACATTCCTGTGGTGCACATAAACTCATGTAGACACATTTATACATAAACAAAGTGAATAAACAAATCTTATGACCCCCCCAAAAAAGTTAATTAAAATACAGTGAAGTAAAAATGGAGATAGGTTATGTCAAAGTCATACTGGGGGAAACCAAGAATAAAGAAGACAATACTTAAAAGTGGTAAGGAAAATAAAAATTAAAACAGTGCATGTAGACACAATTTGGGTCAAATAAGATTCCTCTATTGAAATTATTGCCATCATATGGTGTAAATATATGTTTTAGATACAATCAGAAAAAAATGTCAATATTTAGGAAGTAGGATAAAGTAACAAGAATTTATCACTTCAGACATGGTCAAGGAAGTTATTTGGGTTAAAGGGAAATGATCTAATTGGGAAAACTGTAATAGAGCCCTAGACCTTAGCATAACTGACTCCATGATGAAAAACCATTCAGGCTGTAACAGCATGTAGACAACACCACCTGCCAAAACTAAACCAAAGGCCTAATCCATTAAATTCCATATAGTTCTGGGACAGTCTCAAATGTACTAACCTTTCTTTTTAGCTTCTGTAGTTCTGCTTCTGGCTAACTGTTCTGTTGATTAAAATATGTCAACACAGAGTATAGTTTTTGTACTAAAGAGCTCACCCTGAGAAAGGATCCTGTAGTTGCTGGCTAGCTAATAAAGACTTTCTATTGGCTTAAACCCATGTCAGGCCAGTCTTCATTGCTGAATACTGCAGAACAAAACCAGCCCTCCGGGACTGAAGAAAGAATAAAAATGGTAAACATTTGTGTAAGTATAAAAAGCTTTTTCCTTATAAGTTCTTTAAAATACATGATATGATTGACTACAAATGGTAACTTAATTTCAGTGTGTGTAAAAGTAAAACACGGCAAGTATAGCTTAGAGGAAAAAGAGATCTGTATGGTTGAAAGAGCTTTCTATTTTCCTTGTATTGATAAAAATATTGGGTTTTTATCGACCATAAAATAGATGCATCTTATTGTCTCCAGTGCAGCCATGAAAAACGCATATTAAGTATAAGCCAAACACTGACACATAAACTTAAGAGTACTTAAAAATTATTTAAAGCAACAAACTACCATGGTATGTCAAAAAATAAGCTATTCAGATGGAAGCTGGTAGGGAGGGTATAGTTAGCCAAAGAAAAATAACTTTAAAAAAAACCCTGAAAACTACATACAAGTATCTGAAATCAAGCACAGAGATAAAACAATAAGCTGTGTTGGTAAGGTAAGTGTCTTTTAAGAGATTTCAGTTTTACCTGACCTGATATCATCCATCACTTCGATTCCACTTCATATAGACTAATTCACTGTTTATACTTTTAAGAAGCTGTAAAATATTTATTGATGTCTATAAACTTAAACCCTCTCCAAGAGATAGGTGCTGATTGTTATCTTTTTCTTCATTGGTGTGATGTTTAGTTTCAGGTATTTACCCGACAGAACCAAAAATCACCTGAAAAGAAGTCTCCATGAATAACTAACTATCTGGGTCTGGTGTGGCCTATAGTCATATTTGTGGAAGATTGTCTTGATTACATTAATTGATGTGGGTAGAACAAGCCCACTGTGGGTGGCATAGTTCCTTAGGCTCAAGATCCTAGATGACACAAGAGTAGAGTGTGAGCTGAGCACTAAGCATGCATGCACATATACATTTCTCTCTGCTCTTGATTGTGGATGTGACTAGTTGCTTCAAGTCCCTGCTGTGACTTTGATACACCGATGGACTGTAACCTGAAATTTTAAGCTAAATAAGCCCACTTTCCTTTAAAATTTTCTTTTGTTGATTTTATAACATCAAGAGAAATGGAAGTAGACCATTTTGTGTATTCATAAACATTTGGAATTTATAGGCAAGTTTTCTTTGAGAATCCCATACCCTTATTCTGGGTGTATCTTCTTCCAGAGCCTTATTCTTTTAGTCCTACTGTTTAAATCTATACTAAAATACAAACACAACTATGCTTTATTTAAAAAAGAAAGAAAGTGATAGATGACACTGAAACTTTGGGATCTGTTGAGAAATATGACAAACATTTGGTCAGAACACTCTTCCAAAGTGTTCTTTATTCATGTGGACACAAACGCCCATTGTCCTAGGTTTCCAGAGTGCAGTTCTGTAATTTATGCAGCCACCTGCTGAGGACTACAAAATTTCTTGGCAGCACTTTGGATTCTTCAGCAACTGAAAGGGTAGGAGTCACCAGGCTGAAGTAAAGCCGAGCTAAATCCTGGGGATACAGTTGTGGGGGGAGGGCAATGAACTCCTTGTCTCTTATTTATTTCTTAGGAGAGTGACCTACTGAGAGACAGCAGTCTATGGCATGAAAATTTCCTGTGTATTCAGGGTGGACAGCTGCTCCCAGAATGCCATTGAAAATAGAACCTGGCAACACAGGACCTTGATGGCTGGCTCTGTAAAGAACGATGGCAGTTGTACAACATTAGCAGACTACGTGATTATCTAATGCTCACAGACTTGAAACAAACACATTACAGGGCTGGGGTGATGGCTCAGATGATAAAATGTTTGCCAAATACTTGTAAAATCATATTGTGCCCCTGTATTCCATGGGCTGGGAAAGTGGGGACCGGAGGTTCCCTGGACTTCACCCTGTCTGGCCAGACTAGCAGAGCTGGTGAGTTACAGCTGTAAAATAAAATGAAAACAATTGAGAAAAATCCCTCTGACTTTTATACACATGTGCACAAACACAAATATGCACTGCTCCACCACACTCCAAAGAAGTCACTTATGTTACAAGAGTGCAGGTCACTGCAGCTAGGGAAAAGTGTGGGTCCTGGGCAAGCAACTTGACTCCAGGTGGGGAGACATCCCCTGTGGCTCCAAATTGGCATGAGAATTCCCTGTGGAAGTAGGGAGGAAAGCCATTTTTAAACAGCCTAGATAAGGCTGAAAGGCCCAGAGGACACATCCTTGGAAAGTTCTTTTAGCTGTTGGTTATACTTAGGGTGACCACAAATTTCTGTCCTACCTGGAGTGCTTAAAACAAAACAATAAAAAAGTTTTATTGAGATGTTATTATTTCACCATTCTATTTACTTCATCCAAAATCTCCATTCACACTCCTTTGTGAAATTCATGACCTCTTTTTTCTTTAATTATTGTTATAGATGTGTGTGTGTGTGTGTGTGTGTGTATGTGTGTATTTCCATTTATGTATTTAGGAATATATATGTATGTATATATGTTTATAATTACAACTACTCTTAACTAGAATACTTTTGAGAGCAAAAGGAAGGCCTAGAAAGAATTGACATTTACTTTTTTGAATGCTTAGTAGCATTCATTAGTAGTCAATTAGCAGTCACTCTTTTAAAAATTGTTGAAAATATTTTTCTTAAAATATACAGACATTTTAATCATGTACATGGAAATAAATAATTGAAAAAAACCTCCTTATTATGTGAGCAACAAGACAAGGTTGAGAAAACATTTTCTGGATGCATACACACATTTTCATCTATGCTTGTACATACCTCTAAAGCTATGCCACTAATTACTCCCTCAGAAATAGATATTCTTTAACCTTTTCTTGATTTCTATTTATTAAAACTGAACAATAGCCAAAGGTGTATTTTTAAAGTACATAAGGAATACTATCTAATAACAACAATAACTTCTTTTTTTCTTTAATTGAGAAAATAGATTCTCCAAAGGCTCAGAAATAAGTTCAGAATCGATTCTCCTAACTGCAGGATATCTCAGTGCAATATTTTAATATGGGTATGTGCAAACATCTCAGGTTATTTCCTCATTTTATTCAGTTTGCTTTTCTTCAATAAATATTTTTACAAGACAAAACTCATTAAATAAGCTGTTTGTTTATGAAGATTGTGAGTTTTTGCTTAATATAGCTATCATGGGCATTCGTTATTCCATAGCAGAATAGGTGATATTTCCAATGAAGATCAGTGACTTTATTAAATGATTCTCTTTATTAGTGATCCATTGTATAGGACACTTACAGAATCACAGGGTGAAGACTTGCATTTCACTAAGTCCCATCCTGTCTTCTAGTGTTGAATATCCAGTTCTTCTCCAGCTTATAGGAGGGTGAATTTCAATTTCTTTTTTGTTGTAATCTTTGCTTTTGGCAAGCAATGTTTATTTTTTTCATTAAGAAGTTTAAGAACACTTTAAAGAAAACTTTGTATTTATTTATATATGTTATTTTTTTTTCAGGTTGTCACACAAAGCAAAGAGTTTCATCATGGCATCATCACTGGCATCATCATGGCATCATTTGTACCACTGTTTTTTTTTTTTATCATTTTTTATTTTTATAATTTATTCAGATTACATCCTTCTTGTTATCACCTCACTTGTATCTTCCCCCTCCCTGCTTCTTTAACCCTGTTCCCCTCTCTTAGACCTGTGACAGAAGGAGACTTGCTCCACCACTACAGCCTATCAGGTCATATCCTGGTAGCCTGCTTATTTTTTCTCTGAGTGCCACCAGGCCTCCCCACCAAGGGGAAGTGGTCAAATATGGGGCACCAGAGTTCATGTCAGAGGCAGTCCCCTCTCTCCACACAACTGTGGAGAATGTGCTGTTCATTAGCTAGATCTGGATGCGGGGGTCTAGGTTTATTGCATGATTTGTCCTTGGTTGGTATAACAATTTATGCAGACAAATATTAGAATGGCTATACTAGCTTGCTTCTTATGTCTGTTTGCTTGGAAGACCTTTTTCCAGCCCTTTTCTCTGAGGCAATGTCTATCATCATGGTGGAGATGTATTTCTTGAATGCAGAAGAATGTTGGATCTTCTTTATGAATCCATTCTGTTAATCTGTGTCCTTTTTGTTTGTTTTTGTTTTTGTTTTTTGAGACAGGGTCTCTGTGTTAGCCTTGGCTGTTCTGGACTCACTTTGTAGACCAGGCTGGCCTCAAACTCACAGTGATCTGCCTGCCTCTGCCTCATGAATGCTGGGATTAAAGGCATGTGCCACCACACCTGGCTAATCTGTGTCTTTTTATTGGAGAGTTGAAAACATTGATGTTGAGAGATATTAACAACCAGTGACTATTAAGTCCCTTGATTTTGATGTTGGTTGTGGTAGAGTGCTTGTATCTTTGTCTGGTTATGTTTTGCTACAGTTAAGTTATCTATTTCTTGTGTTATCCTGGTTGTAGTTAGCCACGTTGTGTTGAAGTTTTACTTCTAGTAACTTCTATAGGGATGGATTTGTTGATAGGTACTGTTCGAATTTGTTTTTGTCATGGAATATCTTGTTTTCTCCATCTATGGTTATTTAAAGTTTCATGGGGTATAGTAGTGTGGACTGGCATCTGTGGTCTTTTAGTGTTGCCCAGGCCCTTCTGGCTTTTATGGTCTCTGCTGAGAAATCTGGTGTGATACTGATAGGTTTACCATTATATGCTTTTTCCCTTGCCACTTTAAATATTTTTCTTTGTTCTGTACATTTTGTGCTTTGATTATTATGTGGCAGAAGGATTTTCTTTTTTGGTCTATTCTATTTGATGTTCTGTAGGCCTCTTGTATGTTTATGTGCATCTCTTTCTTTAAATTGAGGAAATTTTCTTCTATGATTTTGTTGAAAATATTTTCTGCACCTTGGAACTGGGCCTCTTCTCTTTCCTCAATCCCTATTATCCTTAGGTTTTGTCTTTTCTCCTCCTCTTCCTCCTCCTCCTCCTCCTCCTCCTCCTCCTCCTCCTCCTCCTTCACTTCCTTTTGGTTTTTTGAGACAAGGTTTCTCTGTGTAACCTTGGCTGTCCTAGACTTGCTTTGTAGACCAGGCTGGCCTCGAACTCACAGTGACCCACCTGAGTCTGCCTCCCGAGTGCTGGGATTAAAGGCATGTGCCACCACACTCAGCTGAGGTTTTGTCTTTTCATGGTGTCCTTGATTTCTTGGATGTTTTGTGTGAGGGATTTTTCAGATTTAACATTTTTTTGATGGTTTCATCAAATTCTTTTATCGTATCTTCTACACCCAGGATTCTTTTTTCCATCTCTTGAATTTTGTTAGTGATGCTTACCTCTGCATTTCCTGTTTTCTTCTCTAAGTACTCTCATTCCCTGCTGTCTGCTGTTTGTGTTTTTATTATTGTTTCCATTTTAATCTTCTGATTTTGAACCATTTTATTGACTTCCTTTACCTGATTGTTTGCATTTTTCTGAATTTCTTCCAGTGATTTCTTCATTTCCTATATATAGGTTTTTGTCATGGCCTCTCTAAGGTCCTCAATATGTTTGGCTGCGCCTTCCTGTATTTGTTTATGGATTATATTGGTTTCCTCTATTATTATCTTCATTATGAAGGATTTGAGGTCTTTTTCTTGTGCTTCAATTGTGTTTGAGTTTCCAGGGTTAATTTCTTTGGGATAACTGCACTCTGGAGATTCCATATTATTTTGACTTTTGTTATTTGTGTTTTTATGTTGGTCTTTAGTTATCTTGCTGCTTCTGACCTTGGATTGTGGTTTCTGGTGTCCTTCCCTGGCCATTGATAGCAGTTCATTGGTGAGTGCCTATAGGTTGAGACCCCCTCACATGTGGGGATCAGGGAACCCTTCCCTGCACCAGACAGGTGACTTGGGTTCAGCTCCAGGGGACTTTACTCCACACCCTGTGCTCCCCACTGGGCCAACACAGGGCTGCTGCTGCTCTGTAGCTCAAAGTTCAGTCCGAGAGAGTGTAAGTACAGCCCATTATGCTGCATTTGGCTGGGCTTTGGTGCCTGTGTCCATGAAGGCCATGGGGCCTAGGTTCAGTACTCCAGAGAATATAGTACCATGCTCCATCCTGAAGTGTCTGGCTGGGATTTAAAGAATGTGTGCGCAACTCCCTGGGCCCTCCTGCCTGGGCCCTGGGTTTCTCTATGGGATGGCGGGGTGATTAGAAGTCAGATCTATCCCAGCTCCACATTCTGGGCTCCCCCTGGGCCAGCAAACACCGACATGGGTGCCTTGTAACTTACAGTTCAGGCAGAGAGAGTACAGGTACAGCTGTGTTTGGCTGGGCTTTGGAGAACCTGGCTATAGCCAGTGGACCTGGGGACTTTCTGTAGACTGGCAGGGTAGTCTGAGGTCAGATCTACCCGTTCTCCTGGGTTCTCTACTGAGCCAGCACACCCAGATGCTGGTTCTTACTGCCCACAGTTCAGTCCTAGATACAGATTCTCAGATGTAGAGCGCAGATGCAGCTTGAAGGTAGGTATGTGTCCAGGCTCTGGGGACTAGGCAACCATCCTCCTTGGAACAGTTGGATGGCCTGAGGCCAGACTCATTTGTGTTCTGCACTCTGTGCACCTCTCACCTAGGGCAACACGTGGTCTTGTAGTCTGTAGCTCTCGGCCCAGTCCCTAGGCTCTGTGTTGTCGATCAGACAAAGAACATGGTTGGCTCCGCCATCTTGGATTCACATTCTTGTGCCGCATTTTGTTTTCATCTATTTCTTTCCTTCATTGCCTCCTCATGCCTCTCACCATATAGGATCTTTCTATTTTCTATAATGTTTATTTTTAGTAAACAAATTAAATATTTTTGAATAATTTCTTCATATATTTAAAAAATAATTTTATTAATTTACTCAGATTATGTCTCAATTGTTACCCCATTACTATTATCTTCCCATTCCTGCTTCCCTCCCTCTTTCACCCTTTTCCCCTCCCCTAGGTCTGTGACAGAGGGGACCTCTTTCCCCACCATATAGTCACAGCCTATCATGTCTCTTCCTGGTATCCTGCTTATCCTTTTTCTGAGTGCCATCAGGTCTTTCCACCAAAAGGAAGTGGTCAAATATGGGGCACCAGAGTTCATGTCAGAGTCAGTCCCCACTCTCCACATAACTGTGGCGAATGTTCTGTCCATTGGCTAGATCTGAATAGGGGTTCATTGTTTACTGCCTGTATTGTCCTTGGTTGGCGCAGTAGGTTGAGCAGACATCCCTGGTTCAGATTTGCCCATCATGATGTTTTTCTTGTCTGTTTCTAGGACCCTTTGGGTCCTTCTATTTCCCTATTCTTCCATATTTCCCTCACCTAGAGTTCCAATAGGAAGTCCCTCCATCTATCCTGATCTCCTGGTAAGTGAAGATTTCACTGGACATCCCTTTTAGGCTAGTGTCCAATTATAAGTGAATATATATCATGTGAGTCTTTTTGGGTCTGAGTTAACTCACTCAGGATGATCATTACTAGTTCCACCCATTAGCTTATAAATTTCATGGTTTCCTTGTTTTTAATAGCTGAGTAATGTCCCGTAGTGTAAATGTATCACAATTTCTTTATCCATTCTTACACTGAGGGACACTTAGGCTGTTTCCAGGTTCTGGCTATTATGAATAAGGCTGCTATGAACATAGTTGAGCATATGTCCTTGTTGTGTGCTAGAGTATCTTCTGGGTATATTCCAAGGAGTGGAATAGCTGGGTCTTGAGGTAGCCTTTTCCCATTTTTCTGAGAAAGCGCCAGATAAATTTCCAAAGTGGTTGTACTAGTTTGCATTCCCACCAGCAATGAAGGAGTGTTCCTTTTTATCCACATCCTTGCCAGCATGTGGTGTCACTTGAATTTTTGATCTTAGCCATTCTGATGGGTGTAAGATGGAATCTCAGAGTCGTTTTGATTTACATTTCTCTGATGACTAAAGATGCTGAGCATTTCTTTAGGTGTTTCTCAGCCATTCAGTATTCTTCTGTTGAGAATTCTCTGTTTAATTCTGAGCCCTATTTTTTAATTGGGTTATTTGGTTTGGTGGTGTTTAATTTCTTGAGTTCTTTATATATTTTGGATATTAGACCTTTGCCAGATGTAGGGTTGGTGAAGATCTTTTCCCAGTGAGTAGTCTGTTGCTTTGTTCTGTTGACAATGTCTCCTGCCTTACAGAAGCTTCTCAGCCTCATGAGGTCCCTTTTATTAATTGTTGACCTTAAGGCCTGGGCTATTGGTGTTCTGTTCAGGAAGTTGTCTCCTGTGCCAATATGTTCCAAGTTCTTCACCACTTTTTCTTCTAATCAATTTAGTGTCTATGGTTTTATGTTGAGGTCAAGTCCATTTGGACTTGAGTTTTGTGCATGGTGATCAATATGGGTCTACTTGCATTTTTCTACATGTAGACATCCAGTTAGTCCATCACCATTTATTGAAGATGCTGTCGTTTTTCCATTGAATAGATTTGTCTTCTTTGTCAAAAATCAGGTGACTATATGTGTGTGGATTCATTTCTGGGTCTTCAATTCGATTCCATTCGTCAACCAGCCTATTGCTATGCCAGTACCATGCTCTTTTAATTACTGTTGCTCTAAAGTACAGCTTGAGATCAGGAATAGAGATTCCTCTGGAGGACCTTTTATTGTACAAGATTGCTTTATCTTTTCTGTTTTTTTTCCATATGAAATTGAGAATTGATCTTTCAATGTCTTTAAAAATTTGTGTAGGTATTTTGATAGGATTGCATTGAATCTGTAAATTGCTTTTGGTAAGATGGCCATTTTTACTATGTTAATTCTTCTGATCCACTAACAAGGGAGATTCTTCCATCTTCTGATGTCATCTCCAATCTCCTTCTTCAGAGATTTGAAGTTGTTTTCAAACAGGTCTTTCAGTTGATTGGTTAGAGTTATTCCTAGATACCTTATGTTTCTTGTGGCTATTGTAAAGTATGTAGTTTCCCTAGTTTCTTTCTCAGCATGCTTGCCATTTGTATACAGGAAGGCTGTGGATTTTTTTGAGTTAATTTTGTATCCAGCTAATGTGCTGAAGCTGTTTATCAGCTGTAGAGGTTCTCTGTGGAATTTAGGGGGGTCCGTTATATACACTATCATAACCTCTGCAAATAGGAGTAATTTGACTTCATCCTTTCTCATTATTTCCTCTTGATCTACTTTTGTTGTCTTACTGCCCTGGCTAGAACTTCAAGAACTATATTGAAGTGATAAAGAGAAAGTGGGCAGCCTTGTCTGGTCCCTGATTTTAGAGGACTTTCCTTGAGTTTCTCCCCATTTAATTTGATGTTGACTATTGGCTTGCTGTATATATTGTATATATTGCCTTTCTGTTTAAGTATGTGTCTTGCATCCATGATCTCTCCAAAACTTTAAACATGAATGGGTATTGGATTTTTTCAAATCCTTTTTCTGCATCTAAGGAGATGACCATGTGTTTTTTTTCTTTCATTTTATTTATATGGTGTATTACATTGAACCTTATATTGAACCATCCCTGCATGCCTGGGATGAAGCCTACTTAGTCATGGTGAATGATATCTTTGATGTGTTCTTTGATTCAGTTTGCAAGTATTTTATTGAGTATTTTCACATCAATGTTCATAAGGGAAATTGGTCTGAAATTATCTTTCTTTGTAGAGTCTTTGTGAGGTTTAAGTATCAAGGTGACTGTGGCCTCATAGAAGGAGTTTTTTTTAATGTTCTATCCATTTCTGTTTTGTGGAGTAGCTTGAAGAGTATTGGTATGAGCTCTTCTTTGAAGGTCTGATATAATTCTGTGCTAAAACCATCTGGCCATGGGATTTTTTTGGTTGGGAGACTATTAATAACCACTTCCATTTCTGTAGGAGAAATAGGACTATTTAATTTGTTTATCTGATTTTGATTCAACTTTGGCAAGTGGAAATGATCAAGTAAGTTGTTCATTTCCCTTAGATTTTCAAATTATATATCTTTGATTAAATATTTCTAAGTACTTTTGAACAAACACATTCATAATTTAGGACTTGTTTATTTTTTATTTCATTAATGTGACCTCATGTTAGAACACCAAGGTTATATTAAAAATTTCTTGAAATGTTCAAACATTTCTTGTATCAAACTGACTATAAGCAGCAAGGTGAAACTCTATGTATTGTTGTGCTGAATACTTTCTTGTTTTCATGTAAAACAGCACAAGTTTTAGGTAGTTAACTCACTTTATGGTTAGTTATACATGCAAATGCAGAACTGGAAAATCACAACATTTTACAGAGCAATATCATAGCTTGGGTTTGGTTGTTGTTCATTTGTTTTTATTGTTGTCATTTTTTGTTTTCTTTTTGAGATAGATTTTGTCTATGTAACTCAGACTGCCCTTAAACTCCTGATTCCACCACCCCCACACCAGTGCCCTGTTCTGCCTCCTGGTATGTGCCACCATGCTGGGCTTATGTGGCTCTGAGGATGAAACCCAAGACTGTGTGTGTGTTTGGCAGGCTCTAGTCCCCTCGAAAGCTTCTTTCTTGTTTCTTTCCTACTAAAAAGAAATGAAGCTCTACCTTATGTTACTAATGTTGGGAGTTGTCTTTTGCCCAGTGGATCTTTATCTGAACAGGCTTATATAGTATCACATTCACTTACAAAACAATCTGTCCAAATTCTACTACATAATCCCTAAAAAAATATCCTAGGGACATAGAGCAGATAAGAATTTTAAATATAAAATATAAGCCACATAACAGATATGATATGGAGAAGTGTATTTTATGAGCATGGGGGGAGAAGGAAAAGAGAGCACCCTGGAGAGAAAGAGAAACAGAGAGAGACAGAGGAAGGAGAAGAGAGAAGTAGAGACAGCAAGAGAGGAGAGAGAATTGAGAGAGAGAGAGGTGAGGTGGGTTTGTTCTTTTATATACTCCTGGGCAGGGGCACAGCTGGTAGGTTATGACATCATAGATTGCTAGGCAGACTTGGGCAGTATGCTAACAGAAAATATCAAGGGTCATCTGTAATGAGTAGTTTGCTTAAAATTTTATAGATTTAGGGCCAATGTGTTCTTGGAGGCCTTTGTCCCAGATTTAGAAGTCTTGTTAAATATGGCATTCACAGGCACAGTGCTAGCAAAGTAGAGGGTGCATATTAGGTGTACAGAGCTGTATGAATAATGAGTCTTACTAATGACTGGCATAGAGAAAAGGCAGTGGATCAGATGACTGAGCACAACAGTTTCTTCAAGGGCTATGGCTTATTGTCTAATCTGCGCAACATAACCACTGAATACAAATTGCTTTGTTGGTATGATCCTGGTTTAGTTCAGTTTTTTGAGAGACTAATCTTATCATGCATATTTTGACATAATATGTCACATGTATTATCTGACACAAGCATGACAGGTAATATCTTGAGCTTCCAATCATATCTGTATTGTAGCAAGTAGGTACCTAAGAATTGCCTTTAAAATTCTTAAGGATGATAATCTTTCAGTATCATAAAAATTGTATTTTTCATTAATTTATTCAGATTACAATTAAATTGCTATCCCATCACTTGTATCCTTCTGTTCCTCCCTCCCTCTCAACCCAACTTATTTCCCTCCCTTAGGTCCATAAAAATTGTATTTTAAGGTGACTTACTACACAAAAAAATAAATACATGTTAAAAGGTAAAAGGCAGGGCTGGCAAGATAGCTCAGCTGGTAAAGTTGCAGTCTTTGAAAACTGATGACCTGAATTTGATTCCTTTAACCCAGATCTTGAAAGGAGAAAACCAACTCCTGCAAGTTCTACTTTGAACTCCCCACACATGCTGTGTTAGTCACTTCTCTCTGTCTCTGTTTCTCTTTCTTACACATACACTTCTTTCTCCCCCTCTCTCTTATCCATATTTTTTGCATGCACACACACATACATAGTAAATAAGTAAGTAAGTAAAGAAATAAATCAAGGCTTTAAAATAGAATTCAAATTAATTTTCTTTTACCTTAAGAACCAGTAGCATGGACAGGAGAGATGGCTCAGTGGGTAAGTATGAGAATAAGGATTGTTGATCAGTCTGACTCCCAGCACGTATGTAAAAAGTCAGGTACTACTACAGGGGCCCGAGAGTTCACTACTCAGCCAGTGTAACTGAAATGGAGTATTTTCCAAAAGTTCAAGTTATTTGTATCCATGTCCAACTTTAGTTATTATCACATGCATTGATCTGGCAGTAGGCTTGAAGATCTAATATTTGCTAATTTTGAAGTGATTTTAGCTACCTATTTTGTAGGCTCCACTAATGCTGAAAATATGTTCTGGTATATGTTTGTCATCAGTAATAAAGTCATCATTTGATTGAGTCATGGAGTTAATTGTTCCTGACAAAAATTGCATACAAGGTATTTATTTTCATCAGCAGGAAATTTTACTTTGAGGAATTTTCAAGTTCAAACTGAAGGGTTTATTTGATGGAAGAGTTTTTGTGAACTCAAAGATAATTACATGTTTTTAACATTCTGGAAGATAAAGGCTGGGAAGGAAAGAAAGACACACAATGTACATGGCCTCAGTGTTTCATGGACTATTACAGGGTTTCTTCAGGGTCTCAACATGCACTTTCCAAATAGGCAACTGTGCGTTCAGCATTCAGTGGCATGGAAACCACTCATTTTGTACTGACTTTTAGGATGCCAGCTCGTAAGTTGAGTTTCTAGGATTCTGTTAGTGCCTTATTATCTCAGCATATGGAGTAAATAGAAGGAGAAATAGAAGTAAATGAACAAATTCTAATCTCATAAAACATTATTATGCATGTATTATTGCAATTAAAATATTTTTATAAATGTTTTATAAAACTTCCATAATGCACACAATGTATTTTGGTTACATTTATCTGCATTCCTCTGCCCCTCCCCCATTCCTCCCAGATTGACTCTTTTAGGGAGTTGACACCGGCATAGGCATGCCAAGGACTGCAGTGCCTCAACCCAAGGGGAGTGGCAACATCTTCCCTGGGTGAGGCTCAGAGGGATGGCTCAGCCCTCCTCAGTTCTGCATGTGGATATTGATTGTGTGTAGAGACTTTCTCCCCTTAGCTGTTTGTGGCCTGAAGACCTCTTCCCAATAGCGACTGATTAAGTGGTCTCCTTGTTCTGCTGTGTAGAATAACTCCACCTCCTGTTTATCTGTATATAATAACCTACCTTCTTGTTCAACTATGTGTAATAGTCCCACCTCCCTGTTCAACTGTATATAATAAACAGGATGAGTTTCTGGGGTGTAGAGACTTCTCCAACAGAGAACCTGACTCTAGCTTTTCTTCCATATGTCTGTCATGTCTTTCTTTTTTTATTACTTCTTTTATTTTTTGAGATTATAATATCATTTTCTCCTTTACCTCCCTCCTTCTAAGCCCTACCACCCTTTGCTTTCTTTAAAAAATTAGTAATGCGCACACACACACACACACACACACACACACACACACACACACACACAC
>OU015751.1:62055708-62072005 GCA_907169655.1 Acomys percivali | reverse complement strand
CACACACACACACACACACACACACACACACACACACACACACACACACTTCTACCTCAACATCCCATCCCCTGATGTTAGGTAAGTTCTGAAGGATCAAACTCTGCCCTTTTACTTCCAAAGAAGAATTTTACCAACTGAACTTTGTTTAGTACTTTTGAGGTGTTAAAATCTTCTTCAGAGCAGTTTCTAGTAAATTATTAGCAAGTTCTCCTTTAGCTAAATGGCCTTTTTAATAGATAAAGCAAAGCCACTCCTCATGTATTTTTCTGTGGTCAAAGCCATAAAGTGGCTGCTGGTGAATGCTGATGGTGTCCATGGATGGTACAATGCTAGAATTTCTCATCATGCATTCATTTTTAATGTGCTGAGAGCCTCAATGTCTGTTGCTCTGTAATGCAGGAGAGTGCAGATTCATGAGCACTGTGTCACCTTTGATTCCCTTCTGTTGCAACAGCCCTGAGAATATATTTCACTAGTATCAGGAGCCAAGTTGACTTAACTGCTGTTTGGCAGCATACAGCAATAATAGTAATGCATGACAAAGGTTGGAAATAGATTGTTTTTAAATTCTAGAGAAAAAGCTTAAGTGATGCCAAGAGCTTAGAATGTTTACATAAAATTCAAAAACTAAGTCTCTGAAGAAAGGCACTCTGAACTTATAGAGTGTTGAAGGTTGATTTCGTTTTAATATTTTTTCCCTTTTACATGTTGGTTAATTTATTCTTAGTGGCATGGGTGTGAGTGTGAAGATCAGAGGACATCTTGTCAGAGTTATATCTCTTCTTTCACCATGTGTATCCCAGGGATGGAACACAGCCACCAGGCTTAGAGACAAACACCTTTACAAGCTGAGCTATCTTGCTGGCACCAACTGATCACTCTATCTACCTAGTTGTTAGATTTACTGAAATGTCATAGGCATTATGTCAGAGATCATTTGCCCTCTGGTATTTGCTGAGCAAGTGTGTCTCAATAGAAGGCATGTGCTGAGAGATTGTGGCCATGCATGGTTTTGCCTATGCTTGGTGAGTGCCTTCTATGGTTTGAGGTGGCAGCATGACCCTATAGAGTGACTCAAGTGGCCAGGTTGGAATTATCTGCAGAACTTACTCTGAAAATCACTTAGTCTCCCTTGATGCTTTTTGGAGGAAAGGTGGTACTTCAGGAGAGTGCTAGTTTAGGAAAGAAGCTCAGAGTTTGTAGTTGATGGGAAGCAATCGGTTCAGTTCTTTGATTTTCCACTAAGTGACAAGATGAATGCTGCTTGTACAAATCCATAGTTGCACTGTACCCTTGAAAGCTTTGAATCACGGGCATATTTCCCTATAAACTTCAGTGACTCCCATTCCTTCCCAAATAAAGAAAGCAGATGGATAATTGCAGGAAGTTGAAAATGCATGGTGATTATCTGAGTATTGAGTCTTCACTGAGGCAGAACTGAGAAGGACAGAGAATTAGTGGTGACTTGAGCTGTTATGAGGGCCTCTGAGACTAGACAGGGTGCCTTGGCAGACTGAAAAATCTCCATTTAATGCTGTGAGCTAAAGCAGAAATGGGAGGGGCTAAGGCTGAGGTGTGGGGAAGTGTGGCTGACTGAAAGAAGTATGTCCTTGAGAGTGGGCGTTGAGATTAGAGAGCCTAGTCTTGTTTCAAGTTGGCGCTTTCTGCATCATGCCTATACTTCAAGATGTGAGTTCTTACCTGCCTGCTGCTTTTTTCCCTGCCTGCCCCTAGTTGCTATGCTTTGCTGCCATAATGGATTCTCCTTCTCCTGGAGCTACCAGCGCAAACAAACTTTTTCTTCCATAAGTTGTTTCTGATCGTGGCGTTTTATCACAGTAAGAGAGAAGTAACAAATGCACCCTTTAAAATAGTTCTTAATTTTATTAATAATGTAACATGTTTATTTTGAGCTGTTAGGGAATTTAGGTAAAAAGAAGAGAATAAAATCTTTTATTATCTCATTGCTGGGGTGAGCCCAGCAAACATGGTGATGTGTGTTCTACCAAACCTTCCACAGAAATCTTACTAGAGATTCTTCAAGAGGGAGAAAGATGACACATACTATCTTATATGCAACTTAAACAAATGTCATTATGTTTTAAGATTTTTCCATGTCACACATATTCTCCACAATAGCTTTTCATGATTATGGAATGTTCTATGATTTATGTGACCACCCTTTTATTTTTATACATTTATATGATGTCTAATATTTTGCCTCTAAAGAAACTGCCACAGTATGCATCCTACATGCATCCCAGATTATGTCCTTGAAACAGATTGCTGTTATACAATTGCAGGAAAAAGGCTTTATGCCTTTTGGGTCTTTGATCAGCATTGCAAAGTTGTAATAATTTATATTCTCATGAGAGCACATGACAATTCCCATTTTTCTGAATTCTTGCTATGAATAGGTATTAAATACTGCCACAATTTATCAACTTATAAGTCTAAAAACCACATAAAATAAAATGTTTTGTCATCAATGTTACATATAAAAGCTGAACATTTAGATATTAATGAGGAAGAAAGATTTCCATCCCAGGCAATTTACTAAAGTTTCGAATTTAAGGGAGATTTGGGGAAGGGTGAGAGACAATCCTCGGAAGTGTAGAGCATAAGTGAAGTTGTGATGACGGAAGGAGCATGGAAGGGAAGTCAGTGCAGAGAGGACTTTGGGACAATATTGAGGAACTACATTAAAGATAGACCATGCCAACTGCCCGGAGGTCAAGAGCAAGGCCAAGCAGAAAGGAGACAGTATGGTGGCCTAAGAAAAGTGGTTTTAGAAACTGACAATGGAGCTGAGAGTACAAATTGGGTCAATATTCATGAGCAGGAAGAATGCTGATGTTTTAGAGATTTGTGATGTTTTGCACCACATAAATTAGGTAGTCCTCATTTCTAATGTCAGAACTTGGGATCTGGAAGCAGGAGGGTGAGAAATATAAGGTCTTTCTTAGATATAACAGTTTCAGTCCAGCTGGGCTACATGAGACCCTGGCCCCCTCTAAAAGAAATAGGCAGCAAGATAAAAGACATGACCTAGTCATCAAACACATTCTAAGCAGGTTTAATGTTTGGCTTAGCCTTATACCATGGAGCTGTGAATAGACCATGTTCTTCTTTACATAAAAGTGAGAGAAGGTAGGACATTGACATAGCAGTTTGTTTAAGAGTCTAACTTTTTTCTAGACAGAAACTCAACAATAATACTTTATTTATTAGTTTATCTATTTTAAAATTATATTATAATTATATTTCTCCCTCCCCTTTTCTCTATCTAAGCCCTCCCATATGCCTCTTCCTACTTTACTTTATGGTCTCTTTTTCATTTATTTTTATTTCATCCTAAATTTAATCCACTCAGTTCAAATAATGTTACTTGTAGGTATGTTTTCAGGGCTGTCCTTTGGCACTGGACAACAAGTTGTTGTGCTCTTCCCTGGGGAAGATCACCTCTCCTGTGGAATTCTGCTAGTAAGTTTGAAGTCTGAAATTTCTGGATAGCCTCTGAGCTCAGTCTATAATGGTGGACTCCCTATCTCATTGGGGTTCTCTCTTTATCTAATATGGGGAATACCAAATCTTGTAAAGATCATCACATAGCCCTTAGGGAAGATTATAGTCCTGACACTTTCTCGATAGAACATGTTCAGCAACCACTGGGGATTCCTGGAATACCCCACTCTATGCTAAGAAGATGCTAGCCTTAAGAAAAGAAGATGCTAGCCTTAAGAAAATTACCTTTAATCATACATAGAAGTTCTTCCCCCACCCATAGGATAAGTAAGTACTGTGTTCTCCTTCTTATGATAGGACCCAAGTTACTGCATGTAAATGAGGTACTGTACCACTGCATGTAGATTAAGTATCCTGGCATACCTAGCCCAAGCAAATCAGACACATTCACACACAAGCCCCTTCCCACTGCTCAAAGTTTATAAATAAAGACTGGCAGGTGAGCTCTGTGGTGCTTGAGCCATTCCTCCACCATGATCATCTGAGACTCAATTTATTCTGGTGAAGAATCACCACTGGACACCTGGGGCTTGACTGCTGGCCAAAGCAGTCAAGACAGGAATGACAGAGCTGCCTTGGTAGCCCCTGAAGCCTACTCCATCACTGACAGCTCAGTGCTGACAGTGAAGCACTTCCAGGCCTTCCACCGGACCTGCCTACCAGCCAGTTTCAGACATCTATCTGTTTCCTCAACTGAGATGTTGAATTATGGGAAGTAGGGTGGGTGGGGACAGTGGCTTGATGCCTTCCCAGAATTTATATAGGGTTAAAGGTGGGTATACGGTTTTAATTTCCCATACTAACTTGGTGTTGTTATTGTGTAGCTCATATTTGGGCCATAATGTTTGTGAGACTTTATGGATGCAGCTTCTGACATTAGTAGGAAACATATTCTCACATAAAACTCCCTGATACTCTGGCTCTTAAGATCTTTCCACTGCCTCTTCCACAGTGATAATTCCCACTTAGATGTGGTAGCAGTTTGCAGACATATCTATTGGTATTGGGTTCTAGAACTCTGCATTTTGATTGGCTTTGGTTTTCTGTAGTGGTCTCTGTCTATTACAAAGAGAAGTTTCCTTGTTGAAGATGAGGACTACACTTATCTGTGTGCATAAGGACAAGTGTTTATGGATTATTGTTTGGGATTAGGCTGATTTATTAAATTATAAATTTTCTTCCAATAATCACAACCTCACTAAAACTGAGTAGTTATTTTGGTTCCCAGCATCAGACTTTGTTTCCCTCTTGTTGAGCATATCTTAAATACAGTTAAAGAGCTGTTGGTTACATGCCATTACTACACTCTTAGGGTTATGGTGCCATGCTGGTCATTGAAGTTTCATAGACACTATAGCTGGGTAGGACTATTGGTTATCTCCCAGTTTTGGAAGCTTGTGTGGTGCTTTCTGGTACTATAAAAGCTAGTCCTTGGGGGCATTTATGAAAATTCCAGCTCAAGAGTCTAGCATTATTATTTCTTAGAGAGGTGAGAATGGGGACAGATATATTCATGACAAAGTGATAGATTCAGACAATACTTAGAGTTTTGCATTGGGAGTATTACTGCTGACACCAAGTCATTGCTCTGAAGTAAGTGGAGTTAATGCCTTTGAAATGTGTAGCAGTGAATGGATGACTTGCTTGAATGAACATTGGCTACACAATCAGCAGCAAATATTTCTTCTCTACCACAGATGTCTGTCAAGTTTGGCCTCTAATGTAAATCCTCTGAATGTGAAGGGTGCTTCCTCAAGCATTTTCATTTCTCTGTAGGCCTTGAACTAATGAGAATTTTGGATGAATTGGAGGGAACTGAAAGTCTAAAGACAGAGACAGAAATTCCAACACATGCAAAGCCACAATTGCTTAATTGGGAAAGTCACTTTTCTCTTTGGCTTTCCCAACTCTGCCAAGTCCAGATATTTAGCACTGGAAAGACAAAATACCCACAAAACTAAAGGTCCAGTCTTCACATATCTGGTCTGTTTCATTTGTTTTTAATATAAGTTTGTGACATTGTGCATCGTTTTATTGATTAAATTAAACTGCATACATGAGTGAGATAGACTTTCTATTGATTTCTTCTATGAAAACTGATCTTCGTGTGGCAGTCTTCCTGGCAGCTGTCTCACATCCTGACAGATATTGGCTAGCTTCATTTAAACAACAGGATCTGTTCAGCCTTTAGGCTGTAGCTGAATAAGGCTGCTCCAACTCAGGAGGAAAAAAGCTGTTGGGTCTTTAAGAAAGGGGATGGGTTTCTTAGTGAGTCAGGAGCTTCACAGATGGAGTCTTTGCCTCCACAACTGACATCTCGTTCTTGGAGAGTTATGGATTTTGGTGAAGTCATGACTTTCTGTGCAGCAGTAACAGAGGTGCCCAAGAGGCACTTTGTATTTAATTCATCCCCACACACAAGTGGGAATTCCTATGAATGTTGCTCTCTGTATTGAAAGATGTCTATGTCTTTTAGCCTGGTGTGTTCCAAATGCTGTGTAGGAAGGAGGTTCTGGCAAATGTTAAGATCTGAAAACAGAATCATCTGCTTTGCATAGAATTGAAATTCAGTCCCCATCACCCACATTGGTTACAACTACGTATAACTACTCCCTCTCCAGGGCTATCTGACACCTCTGGCCTCTGCAGGTACCTGCAATCACATGAAAATGCCTCCATACAGAAACATACATGTACACATAATTTAAACAAATCTTTTTAAAAGATCCTAAACTAGTTGTTGTGGTGCATACCTGCAACCCCAGCATCTAGGGAGTAGAGGCAGGAGGATCATGAGTTCACAGTGATATAGCAAGGTCTTGTTTTAAAAAAATCCAGATTTCAAGTGAGCTTTTCAAGCCAGACAGCAGCAATCTAAAGAGGAACTACACCCCATTTATTACTATGATTAAATCTGTCTCTTGCCTCTATGGTTAGAGAAGAATGCTCATATTATACGAGATCTATAATTCTGTGTAAATAGGAGCAGTGCATGGTGAGAATCTCTTTATGACTTTTATCTAGAAATTTTTTCTTGATGCTTAGAAACTTCAGGTGATATGAATTACTTTTATCTGGAATATGGTGATTCCTAGAATATAGAGATATTGAGCTGGGTTTATAGGGTCAGATAGATGCATGTAGAAAGAAAGTTCTAGCTCATGAGGTCACTGACATCATAGCTATCTAGCAAGATCAAAGTTCCTCATTGGAATACTAAGGCTGGAGAGCCATCCTTGAGACATAAGTGATCAAAGACAGCATGTAGCTTGTAAAAACAAAACCAAGAGTGCCATGGGATGGGGGCATTATGAGCAGTGGATAGTGCCCTTCTTGGAAAACATACTGGTGAAAGTGGAGCAGGAACAGCAGAGAGGCCATTAGGAAAGATGGGAGTCACTCTGCCAGGTCATCAGGGAGAGATCATTCCCACCATGAAACAATATGGAAAGGGAGGCAACAGTAACTCAGATGGAAAGCAGGAGAGGTCATCTGCCACAATGGAAACTGTCCTTAAGGAAATTCAGAAGTAAAGCCAGGTGTGTCCCTCTGGGGAACTTTCTATCAAAGGGTAACATAAGACAAATGCATTTCTATTTTTAAATTTGTAAAGATGCCATCACACAAGGCTCCCTTCCATAGCCAGAATTTTTCTAAGGCCAGTGTGCTTGAGGCTGTGCTTTCTATATTGTGTGACTTTCTACTTGCCCTTAAAATCCAGCACTCCGGAGCCTGAGACGGGATTACCATAAGTTCAAGGCAAGCCTGAACTACAGAATTAAACCTCATCTTAAAATCAATCAATCAGCCAATAAGTAGAAGAAACAAACAAACAAACAAAAAACAAAAAAAAAACAAGCTAAACAAACAGCCCCCCAAACTCCTCAAATTCCCACAAACAATAACCAGCAAAACCCACATCAGAAGTAAAGTATTATACATACAGACTCCAGAGCAAAAGAAAAAAAACAACAACAGCAACAACAACAACAACAACAACAACAACACCCAACTGCAGGACAGACCACAGTGTAGCTGCATAATGAACTAGGAGACTACTTATTTTGAAGATACTGAAAATAAAATGTGTGACGATAGATGTGCTAAAGTATACCTTTAATCTCAGCACTTGGGAAGAGGAAGTAGGAAAACCTAGAGTTCAAAGTCATTCTTGAGTCTATAAGGAGTTCAAGCCAGACTGGAATATATGAGATCCTGTCTCAAAATCAGAAAACAAATTAAAATATTTTCATGAGAGTGGCAGAGGGAGGGATCTTAGTGAAAATACTATGTTGCAGAAAATGAAGTGTAGTCAGCTTATGGAAAAGACCATGCATGTGAGACTGTGTGTATACTTAAATGCACTATTGCTCTCATGTTTTTCTATGCAGATAGATATATTTACTCTTTACATATATTCAAGTTGGAAGCAGGAGTCAGGCTGGGGTTCAGGTAAGGACAGGAGAAGGTGAGACACTAGAGCTTGGTCTTTTTGCTTAGATAGTCCTTGTACCTTGTGTTGTGGTGAGCATTTGTAAACCAGAGAGTGGTGATGATAAATCATGAAGAATCAAGAAGAGACACTGGAAAATTTGTTTGTAGTCAATCAGAGGAAATGAGAGAAACTGAACAGTTGTGCAGTGTAAACTGTTCCATAGGGTTGGGCACTACTCATTGCTAGGGGAAGGAATAAATTAGGTATTAAGTCTTCTTGGGAGCCGTGCAGTGGTGTGCACACTTTTAATCCCAGCACTCAGGGAGACAGAGGCAGGTAAATCTCTGTGAAGGCCAGCATGGTCTATATAGTGAAGTCTAGGACAGCCAAGGCTACACGGAGAAATCCTTTCTCAAAAACAAAACAAAACAAAACAAAACAAAAAAGATTTTTGGGGAGGAGGAAGATGACTCAGCTAGGAAAAGACATGTATTTTGTGTGTGTGTGTGTGTGTGTGTGTGTGTGTGTGTGTGTCTGGGGGTATGGCAAAATGGAAGTTTCTGGTTTCTTTAAAAACTCATTTGTGTCATGTGATGTTTTGCTGGAAGCTGTCTCATGCAAGGGGAGTGGTTTTGGCCAGCTAGAAATGTCTGTGAGTAGACTCTGCAAAGAGAATATCAGTGGCCCACAGACAGTGAGAATACTTTTGTATCCTATGCTTTGCAATGGTTCACGTTGCTTCACTGGTCTTCATTTTACTACACTTCACTTCGCAGAGAGAAACACCCCAGAGAATTTTGGCATTGCTGATTTTGCTGACTCGTGCCAATTATGTGGAGTTTTGCTGTTTCTGATGGATTGTGCCACTGCTACTGATTCAGGTTGCTGTTTGGTGTTTGCTATTTGACTGGTCTGCTGGTATACTGAAAACACAGAGTAGAATTGTCCTAAGGAACTATATTGTCGGGTCCCAGACCCCGGGAAAAATCGAATTAGGGCTCACCTGAAAGATGAGTGGGGATTGAAAGTAGGATACAGAGATGCGAGAAATAACAAATCAAGTCAGGAAATTTCTGATCAAGGTTTCTCTTTAATGTGGGTGAGTAAGACTTTATATAGTAAGGTCAATAGGTTCTATTCTGATCCCTCTCTCCCTAGCTCCCAAGGCAAGAAGAACACAACAGCCTGAATAGCTCACTGTAAGAATTTCCTTAACCCTCCTGGTGTTTCTCAGTAGGGATTTCCCTACTTCTTTTAAAGGTAAATAGTCCAAGGATGGCCTGGAACACAAAGACCTCCTCCAGCAGAGCTCAGGATCTGGAAGGTCACAGCATGCAGCCTAAGCACGGGATTTCTGATGTGGCAGAATTTGCCATGGCTTCCCAGACTATATTTAAAAATGTCCATATCCCCTACCCCTATTAACCTTCTTTCTCTCCTACCTCTGGTTGGTGGGTTGGAATGGAGGTAGAAACATTCAAGAACCCTAAACAAAGTAGGTTTTTGAAAAATCTAATCCTACAGTATAGGGTCTCTTGTACCTCAGGCTGCTATTAAATTTGCTAAGTATCCAAGTGGCCTTGAATTTTCTTTCAGAAACAAATAAATCAATATTAGAAATGATCACTACAGTACCAGGCCTGCATGGCCGAGTCAGAGCCATATCTAGACATGCACTGTCCTCAGAATCAGTGGAGTAACCTATGGTGGAACAATCATCAAGTAGGGCTTGATCATTTCCCAAATAGATGTCCACTGTATGGCTGATATGAGGACAGGTCCTATGTCTGGTGAGGCCTTCCTAGGAAGATGCATCCCAGCAGATCAACAGTCAGTGCTTTGGCTACTCCATTTTCCTTCTATTTTTAGAATGTTTCACCCAGAGTGTCTGGGTTACAGTGTCTCTCCAAAGCCTGAAGAGTGGAAAATCCAGTAGGAAAAGTGAGATCTTTCCAAAAGCTACTCCTAAATGTCATCTTTTGTGATTCTTCAAGAGGTTGTGTGTATGGAGGGGGTCTGTGGGGCATGAGGAAAAACATTCTTCAGCTTCTGGACCAAAATTCTTGACCCACCCTTGCACCATATGGATACAGGAAAAAAACATAAAGTGAGTGCTCCTTGCCCTTGAGGAGTTGGTCGTGGAGGTAAGAATGCAGTGAAGGAGGAACAAAACTGCTGGCAGCAGCCTTGGACTAGCTGTGGCAGCGCTGGGGAGATGCCCAAGAACAATTTTAAAATGCCTATCTGGTCTGTGTGTTGGTGTCAGTCCTGATGTCAGCCTAGGGCAAGTGTGCATGGGGACCTATCTCATTTATTTCCTTTCATAGCATTATGCTTTCCCTCCTGGAAGAATGTCTCAAACAAAAAGCTGGTGGGGAGAAGTCCCTGATTCAAGTTTATGAGTGACATCATTAATTGCTAGGTATATTGTGAGCCACCCATTCTCTTGCCAGGACAAATGCAGTGACAGGCATAAAGTAAACACTCCTAGTGCCTATGAAACCCATCTCTTTTGCAGTCACATTTTAAACTTGTAGAAGGGTAAAATCATCAAGTGAAGCCTCTTGATCTTTCCCTTTCTTACTTCTTCCCTCTTTCCCCTTCCCTCACTCCCTTCCTTTATTTCTCCTTTTCTTCCTTCCTTTTGGATTTTCTCATTGTGATGTTGAGGAGATCAAACCTAGGTAACCCCTGACCACATAGATGTTCTCCCAGCCCACAACTCCATCCCTGTGTAGGCAAATGTGTGGCCCTATTGATGGCTTCCACAGATTCATTCAGTTGGCTGAATTTGCTAATTCTTCCCTTATTTATATTTCCCATATTAGTGCCTACCAAAGCCCAGTTCTATAGAATGGATTTTTGGCATTTTGTTATATGTCCAAAAAGAGTTGAATTTCTAAGTGATGTCTTAATTTTTAACTTTCTTATCTTGTGGCTATCTAATGTCATCATGAACAGTTGGAAAAATAGAAATTGTTGCTTTGTATTTTTGTCTTTATTAGGTATAAAAACTTGTACAGAAAGCACAAAATCTCTGATGAAAATCTGACACTGCAGAACAGAGTGCATCTTCAACATTTCTCAGAGTTGATTGTGGAAGGCTGGCAGGTTTTGCTCCAAGCTTTGCCCCTTGGAAACAACATTGATACCCTACTGAGACTGACATCAGGGTAGACTGAGAGGAGCCATCCTGGGTCAGGAATTCAGGAAACAGACCTGGGACTCCAGCCTGGCTCCTGTGTTTCTAATCAAACATCGATGGGAGGAGGAAACATGAGGAGAGACCAGCGATTGTGCCCTAGAGAGAGACAGGCAGAGAGGAGAGAAGAAGGCTGCAGATTCAGACCACGAGGATGCGGGTCCAGGTCAGGGAGAGGATCAATGTACAGGCCAAGAGACACCTAGGGATCTGCCCTGTGTAACTGATACCTGGAAGGTTTATTCTTCATTCCCTTTAACCTTTTTTCCTTCCTGTATAGGATAGTTGGGGTGTATAATAAATTCTAATTGTTAAGAAACAGAGCCAACAGTTGGTCAATATTTTGATCATATAATTGTTAATGTTAAGACCATCATTTCACAGTACAAAATCGCAGAAGTGTGTTTATGGGCACTTTAGAAGTTCTTTCATCATCCAAGACAAAATTAAGTTAATATTTTTTACACCGGAATTTCAAACAGCAATTTTAAGACTAAATAATACCACTCAATGTCGTAGTAACATATAGAGGACAGATTCAAGTAAATATTAAATCTTTTCTCTCTGTAATTAAACATTATATTTTTGTAATAGCAGAAAGCGTGGTGTAGAATAAAAACACTAAAAATCATAGCACATAATAGTCCTTGATTCTGAACTAAGGTGTTTCAAGCAGTCTGTGCTAGCACTGAGTGGTGTGATAGCATGTGCAGGTCAATGAGCACCGGCATGCTCAGAAACTAGGGTTTGTCATGAAACCCAGGGGTGTGACACCAGGAATACTTCAGATTCATTATGTATTTGATTTTGAGTTAAGTTTTGGTCTTTGAACATAGTGGAGCTTTTTATTGCTGTCATTTCTCTTTCTTTTGAACTGAGGGTTTCTGACCCACTGTTTCAGAATGTAGGAATTAGCAGATCCAATAGAGATGAGATGGGTTTATAGTAAGGAGAAAGGTAGCTGACTCACAAGTGCTGTTGTCTCTGAGAAGTCTGCCATGATCTTCTATAAAGACAGCTGGCAGGACCGGAGCCAAACAGTAACTAATGAGTGTGGGACTCTCAAAGCAGAGCACAAAAGCAAATGCATAGGTCAGAGCTGGGCTGCTGAAGGCAGAACTAAGAATGGGAAGAGTCACACTTTTCAACTTGGACCTTAGGTCCTACTTGAATCAACAGCAAAGCTGACTGGATGCTGAGTATAGAGTCTGTCAAGCCAGATTTCTCTAAATTCCTCCAGACACTGAAGAATCTGATTAGCTTAAGTTAGCTAAAGCTCAGCCATATTACTTATGTGTTTGCTTCTGAAAGTATCCAAATAAGACAAATTAAGAAAAATATCCACTGCTGCACCCTATTGCTTCTACCCCACCCTACTCAGAACCCACTAGCTTAAGATAGTTTCTAGAATAACCACACCTTCATGCCCACCCCTACTTCACCCTAACATGTTAAGGCCAACTGCCTCCAGGCTGCTCCCCTCCCCTTTGGGCTGCTCCCTCACTCCTTCCCATACTCCATTCAGTTTACCCAATCCCCTTAGAGGTTAATTTTGTTAGCCAGTTAGGTTTGTACTAATTGCTGTTGCTGAATTATGCTTCTGTCAAGGATATTTAAACCCACTGCTTTGGCTACCTGAGGTCCTCAACTCTTCTGAGCTTGGTGGACCCTGACACATCATCTTAATTAAAAATTCCTTTGCTTTTGCATCGACTCTGGACTCTGACTCTTAATAGGCTTTCAGGAAAGACCCAGAAGACCTAAGCCTAGCAACACTAATCTGGTAATAGTCATAGGGTAGCAGGAGCATTAGAGCTCTGGCTGGCTTATCACTGTGTTAGTTAGAAACAATGCCTACACTTTAGAAAGGGAAGTATTGAGAGCATCCTGATTATTCAGTCCAAAGTGGATCATTGGTATACAAGTGCTGGGACTTGGTCTGGTGCAATGTATTCTGATGCTAACTACTGGCTCCCCAACATCTATTTGCTGCCCAGAAGGGCACATTCAAGTACACCTGTCCTTGTTGTGGAAACCTTGCTCTACTTACTTTTTAAAATTTTTGTTTATTTCTTAATTTTAATTTTTCATATTTATATTTTTACACATATATACAATAAATTACCTACAGCAAGAAGAACCAGGAAACAATCAGAAATTATATAAATGTTACATTCATAGTATTTTGGCTATTTATACTTGTCAGCCTTGAAGAAAACATCTTTCCTATGTTGGTGTGTCTAAAATTCTGAATATAAATCAATATCTATTGTATCTCATCTCTATAAACTTAAACCACCTTTATAGACCTAAAAACATCTTAAACCCTAAAAAATTGAGCTTAACTGCAAAACTAAACTATTTGATCTTCAACCCCATCAGAGGATTGAAAGGGAATAAAATTAATTACCTGAGTATACAGGGAGTGCAGATTGGCAGCTTCCAAAATGAGAGGATGATGAAGACAGTTTGCTGGCTGAACAGTCACCCATAACTCTCCAT
The DNA here is from genome assembly GCA_907169655.1 of Acomys percivali. Lineage (NCBI taxonomy): Eukaryota > Metazoa > Chordata > Mammalia > Rodentia > Muridae > Acomys > Acomys percivali. The sequence goes on along the minus strand of OU015751.1, from coordinate 62,058,338 downwards.
AATGCTGGAGCATCATCTTCAGTCTTCTGGCCCAATATATCTGACAGACATATTTGTGAGGCAGAAACTATTGAGGACTTGCTTATCCTGTCTCGGCAGAGTTCAGTAGTCAACTCTGCCTGTAACTAAGCTTGCCCATTTTTAGGCAGAATTCTGTCTGTGGCAGAAATGAGTACATTTTGCCCAGTGGCTTGTTTGCCACATTTGAAGCCATCTTCATAAGGAGGTTCTTTGATGCTCATCATTTTCCTTGAGCTAGGCTGGGTGTATCTTTGAAATAATAAAGATATCTTTAAATGTCATATTCTATATGTCTCTGAAGTTTTTGAAAACCTTATCTAACTATTTTACCTTATCTTTCTACAGAATCATATCTATCTGTTACACCTAGGATGTATATTCTTATGATAAAAATAAACTAGTAATTGATATGACCATGATTTGATCAACTAATAATTAACTTGTGTAACTTACTTATCTTAAACAACCTGCAATAGAACTTTCAAAGTATTGGAAGTAAACCTTGTATTATAATTGAGTTGTATGGGTATAATGCCACATATTAGAATATCAAAATTAAACTTATTTTACAACTGTATACAAAATTCTATACCAGTGAATTAAAAATAACCTTGTGAGTAACAGTTAAGGCCTTAAGTTGAGGAGTAAATTCACTAATCTATTTTTTGTCCTATCATTGCTATATATTTCTGTATTTTCTCTTCTTTCTTTTCAGCCCCATCTCTAAACCTAAGAATGTTTAGAGGGTTACTATCTGCCCAGTCCCAAGTAAAACAAGGCTATTCTAAAATACAACGGATGTCTGTGTCTTTATTGATTATGATAACAGTTAGATAATACTGCCATAATAATTATAGGCTAATTTATTAATAAACATTATTAGATTTTTTTGTATTTTCTACAACATACAAAGGAGAACAGGTCTAAGGTTAGCTTGGTGAGAGTTTACATTAAAGTTTCTGAAGAAAAGATAGTGGCAAATAAGAGAGAAGCATTGTTTCAGATGCATGGGGTATATGGGGCTGGTAGAGATGAACACAGGCAGAATATAAATATGAACTATTTGAGTTATATATCTTCCTCTTCTTGCCTTCTTTAGTTTCCTGCCACCAAGTAGTTTCCTTAGTGAAGTATGAATTACAGAGATGGAACTTACAACTATGTACACTTTTTACAAAAGGAATTTCAGGCGCCAGGTGGTCCATAAAATATGTATTTGCTCTGGTCTGGTAGGTCATACCTGTATTGCCAACTTTTGGGAGGCAGAAGGAAGAAAATCACAATTTTGAGGCCAATCTAGCCTGTAAAGATATTGCCTCAAAAAGTAAAATAGTCATTCCATTTCTATTACTTTAATTAGCACAATTATTTTAATAATTACAGAAATGAATAGAATTCTTCATGATAGTTTCACATATGCATATACTATTTATTGGTCACAACCCTTCTATGACCTTAATCATGTTGGTATGTCAACTGGTATTGTGTAGGTCTTCATCAAGGTGCAGTTTCCTTGTCATACATACAAGACACTGTCTCACAGTAGATGTCCTAGTCCTCTGGGTCTTACATAAAACAGAATCTCTCTTTCTTTTGACTAGAGTTTATGATGTGTATGAGTGGTTTGTTGGTACTTTCTTCTTTTTGCAAACTGATGAAGTGGAGAGAGGCAGGACAGCACCTGGTTGATACTATCATTCTTTGTATCCCTTTACATCCTTTCCAGATCATGGCATATAAATGTCTTCTCATCCTCCTCTCAGGTATTAATAGTTACAAGCAGACTGCATTGGATGTTATATTGGAAGTTGTAGAAAGACTCAATGGTCCAGGAAGATCACATAGAATCCTTTTTGTCAAGGAGCCCACTGGAAAAGTTCCTGCACCCTACTTTCCAAATCATGTTGACTAATGGTCCCTGATCAATAGCCATCAATACTGAGTCATCAGTTTGGAACAGTCATTGCACAACATGTGTGCAATTTCAGGGCTATTATGCATTAATAAATTATATTTCTCCCTGCCAAAAGCATGAAGTATATTCTCACCTCACTAGCTAACTAAAGAGAGGAATATAGGAGCTTCTTACCTCATGCCTTTATATCCCCACCTCATGCTGCTTTTACATCAACTGCTCTATGTTCTTCTGATGTCCTGGAAATCATGGTAGAGAATGAGGTGGTGAGGTCTGGAAAAAGAAAGGAGTATGAGTGTGACTTATTTTCTCACCTAATGTGTTCACATGCACATATGGAGGACAGAAGTCGAATTCATGTACACACACACACACACACACACACACACACACACACATCTTCCTGGAGGATTGTTGTTTTAGTTGATGTTCTAATGTTATGAAGAGATACCATGACCAGGGCAAGTGTTATAAAAAGTATTTAATTAGGACTGAATTACAAGTTCAGAGGTTTAGTTCATTATTTTCATGATAGGGAACATGGGGGCAGACAGGGTCCTTGAGAAGTCAAGAATTCTACATTCAGATGCACAAGCATCAAGGGAGAGAGGAAAGGAGGAAGAAGAATAGAGAGGGAGGGAGGAAGGGAGAGAGAGAGAGAGAGAGAGAGAGAGAGAAAGAGAGAGAGAGAGAG
>OU015751.1:62008454-62049977 GCA_907169655.1 Acomys percivali | reverse complement strand
CCCCTGTACTGTGGGTCCTGCAATCATTCTGGGTCTCTGAATGTGCGTTTTTTGAGGCCAAAGTGTACACAGCCTTCTGGGTCCCCTTGTAGCACTGCAACTCTCTAGGGATTGAAGCAAGTCAGGCGGAAGGGGTCTAATGACCACTCTACTCCCTGTCTCCCCAAGATTTCCTTAGGTCTGGAGCTTTGATGCTTCACTGGTCTATAGTTCCTGGCAGTGTTTTGGGACCCATACTGTTCACAGAGTCCAGGTTAGTGTCACAGTGCCCAAACTGCACACACACTGAGTCCAGTTCACTCTCTGGACCCAAATGGGTCTCCATGTCTAATCCATGCTCTTAGTCCATTTAGTGCTTAGTCCAACCAGGCCCAAACCACACACTGAGCTTGGCGAGTTCAGCTAGAGTCTCGGGGGCAGGACCACATGCTGAATCCAGCCAGAGTCTCAGGGCTGGGACTGTGCACCAATCCCAGCTAGAGCCACTGGGCCCAAACTGCCTGCTGAGTTCAGCTAGGGTCTCAGAGCTAGGACTGAGTGCCAAGCTCAGGCAGGGACTCTGGGCCCAAACCGCATGCTGAATTAAGCAGTCTCAGGGCCAAGACTGTACGCCAAGCTCAGCTAGTGTCTTTGGGCTCAAATTGCCTGCCTAGCTAAGCTAGGGACTTTGGGCCAAACCACGTGCCGAGCTCAGCTAGAATCTCAGGAGCTGAGCTGCGCACCAAGCTCAGCCAGGGACTCTGGGCTCTAACTGAGTGCTGAATTCAGCCAGGGTCTCGAGGCCCAATCCATGTGCCAAGCTCAGCTAGGGACTCTGTGCCCAAACTGAGTGTTGAGTCCAGCCAGAGTCTCAGGGCTGGGACTGCACACCAAGCTCAGCTAGAGTTTCTGGACCCAAACAGCCTGCCAAGTCCAGCTAGGGACTCTGGGCCCAAACCACGCACTAAGCTCAGCTAGGAAATCTGGGCCAAAACCATGTGCTGAGCTCTGCTAGCATCTCAGGGGCTGAACCTAGGCATGAAGTTCAGCTAGGGTCATGGGCCCCAAATCTTGCACTGAATCCCCTCTCCCATAGCAATTCCCACTGTTTACCACGCTAATCCCCTCTGCCGGAGGGTTCCCAGCTGCAGACCTCAGCGGTCACTGCTGCTGCTCTGGTCCAAGGAAATCCATGCTCCTCCTGTGTGCAGGGGTACGCAGGTTTTCTGTATTTTGGTCGTTTCGAGCTGAGGAGTACTCCCGCTGTAGTGGGGTGGGGAGCTTGGTGTTCCTGGTTCAGAATTCTGTGCAATTCCCTGAATCGTTTACTGGAGCTTCTAAACACGGTCCACACTGCTATCCGCCATCTTGGATTTCCCTCTAAAAGCATTTTGAAGGGGAGCGATGAATAGCCAAAACTATCCCAAGTCTCCAAAGGCACTGCCTCTTGTTTTTGGCTCACATTTATACCTCCTCTCAGCATTAGGTTAAGGATGTTTTTCAGCTGGTTAATAACCAATCTCCCGCACATGGTTGTTCAACTTTTAAGGGGATAAACATCACCTGTTCTCTCACAAGTCTTTTTCTCATCCCCCACTTATGATCTAATCAAAATATGTTTATCTTTCCTTCACAGGCTAAACATAGTTTCCTCAGGTTTATACCCCAAACAAATGACAGATAGTAATCATCAGGAAACCAAGACTTGGGGTTTTGCAGACACCAGGACTGCAAGATGGCGTCGCTGGTGCCACTGAAGGACAAGAAGCTCATGGAGGTTAAACTTGGAGAGCTGCCAAGCTGGATCCTGATGCGGAATTTTACCCCTAGTGGGATTGCAGGAGCCTTCCAGCGAGGCTATGACCGGTACTACAACAAGTACATCAACATTCAGAAAGGCAGCATCTCGGGGATCACCATGGTGCTGGCAGCCTATGAGGTTTTCAGCTACTGCATTTCTTACAAGGAGCTCAAACATGAGCGGCGACGGAAGTACCACTGAGGGCACTGCATGCCTGACAGCCCCGCCCACGAAGAATTCCACTGTGGCGGACTCTTTATATCCTGACAACTAGTGTCCAATAAAAGGCGACTGACTGGTTCATTAAAAAAAAAAAAAAAAAAAAAAAAAGGAAACCAAGACTTAGCGGGGAGTTTACCTAAAACATAAATGGAATGTTGTATATTTGCACTTTTAACAAGGGAGATCACCCCATATAAACACACACATATGCACATACATACACACAAATACACACACACACACACACACACACACACACATCTCCACTAATGTTCTTAAAGCTACATATGCCCTCATGCTTCCAGGAAAACTTCAATGGGGCACCAGAAAAGATTGGAATTTTGAGCAACTTAGTTCAGTGTCTTTCTTTTACAGGGGATTGGGTGAGGGCTTGTCCAAGATACCATACAAAGTTTTATGTCCTGATTCCCCTTCTGCCCTTGTTAACAAGAAGATAGAAAATCAGCACCTTCTGGGAACACATACCCATTGCAAAGAATTGCTAATTGGTATTTAAGAGTTTGTCTCTTAGGAGATGTGACTGCTTCTCCTGGTTAAACCAGGAGTCTTTTAGTGGTAATGGGAGTGAGCTCCCATTCAGCAAGAGTCAGAAGCTTATTAGTGGGCATCCCATGAACACTCTAGTGTAATACTCAAACCTTTCTCAATCAGGACCTGGAGATGTTAACTCTTTTGCACAGACATAACAAAGCTCCTGAGTGCTCTCTCCACCTGAATTTCCCAGAGTTTATTCATCTTGGGCCAGATGTGCAAGCAGATATCTAGTTGTGTGTGTATGCATGTACATCTTCAGCTGACCTCTGACAGATTATCAAATGCATGGGAGCCTTTCCTCATGTCCAAGGCAAGAATAAAGAGGTTGTGACTTGCTGAGAAAGTTTTAATCCTCAATCCTGTGATGTTTATTTCTCACTGTCCTCTCGGCTGATTTTGGAATCACCTTGGGCATTTCAGATAGGCCATTCCTAGATGGAAGAAAAAGGAGGAAAACCAGCTGAGTACCAGAATTCACCCCCCTCTCCTTGTTGACTCTAAGCACAATGTGGCCAGCTGCCCCATGTTCTGCCACCACTCCTTCCCTGTCATGAAGGAATGCAATCCCTCAAACTGAGCTTTAAAAAGCCCTCCATCTCCGAGGCTGCTTTTGTTATGTATTCCATCAAAACGATGATATGAATAACTGACATACATCTTTACCAGGGTAAGTTTTCTTGACCCAGTCTTAAACTGAGGGATAGTCTGCTTTTAATGCATTCTGGGGGTAAGGTACTACAGGAAGCTTCCAAACCAATGAAGATTCATCCTTCCTGGTGTACACCCTGCAGCTACATCAGCAAAAAAAAATCTCATAAATGTTTGGCATGCCTAGTTCAGGAAAGTTATTTTCTATTATGAATGTTTTCTCTTTCCAATAGTAGAAAACCATGCAGAAATTGAGAATATGTCATGGCACCTGTATAAAGTTTAGGGAGTCATGAGGGGTTTCTATCCAGAAGGGAGCTACTGGAGGATGCTGGTACACTGAGAACCATGTGGAGTAGGATATTCTGATGGTAGAAGGCAAGACTGGAGAAGGCAAAACAATCACTGTAATTGTTTCGATAGCATAGGCTAAGGCTATGTTCTGGAACTGTGTTTCTAGAGAACACAGTTTACTGGTGCGATACCCTCAGGAGAAGACAGAAAGGAGAGCAGGGGATGCAGTCAAGAAATTCTGTCTGAAATAGAGCTGCAGTGATGAGTTCTGAGGGGCTTTGGGTGCTGATTATTCCACTGCCCTTTTACAGACAGGCCTGCTTCTGTGTCATTACTGGACATCCGCTGGCCTCACTTGCATCAGGACAAAAGATAATTCTTTGCTTATGTGTGATGTTATCTGCATTTTGCAGTCAATAGCCACAGGATCTGGAGAAGGGTACATCACCCTGGAGAATGGCCTGTAGATGTACTCCAGAGCATCTACGAGGCTAACAGAAGAATCCACATGTGTGGATCTGAGTGTGTGTCTCTTAAAAATTATACTGTAGAGAGTTTGTGGAATATCCCAGTCAATCAAATTTTTTGTCTTACAAGCTTGAGAATCTATGTTCAACCTCCAGAACTCATACAGACAAAGGTAGGCATGTTAGCTTGTATTAGGAATCTCAGTGCTGGAATAGCAGGTGAGAGGGTCCATGAGGCTTACTGGGCAGCCAGCCTAGTGAACAGCTTTGCTAGTCCTGCCTGGTGAGCTCCAGGCCAATTAGAAACCTTGTATCAAAAGCAAAAGTAGAGGGCATTTGAGAAATGAAATGACAGCTTAAGTTGTCCTTTGGTACCCACATGTATACCCATACACATGCACTCCCATGCACATTATGCACACAGGCATACACATGAGCACATACCCACATGATATAGATAAGGGGTTAAGTAAGGCAGTGAAAATGTTATGCATTTACACTTCAGAATAGTAGCTGGAGTCAAGCAGGCCCTGGCTACGCCCTCACTGTGAGGAACTTGCTGGGCTTACAGGACTCAGTCGACCTCCCACTTTCTCAAGCATTCTCAAAACCTTGTGTGGTGTGCTGATCGCCTAACAGGGTTGGGGTTATCTTAGGGTTTGGGTATTCACTACTATCTCTGGGGAGGGGAATCTAAAGGTAGAGGGGCTGTTTAGACTCTAGGTTTTCCATAGACTGGGCTCATGATGGATTGAGTAGAAGTAGATGAACTTTCTATGCCTTTCTCCATCAATAAAACAAGAACTGAGCATAGTTAATTCATAGTTCTGAGGAAGATCCTATGCTATTTTTGTATGTAGCCAAGTCAAATACATTTTACTGTTATATGGAATGCTGTAGGCAGAGGAAGCCCTAAGTGAAGTCCTAGGGGAATGTATTTTGTTAGCATGGCACAGTCATACAAAGGATTCTAAGCCTCAGATTCATTGGGAATTGGCAAAACTGTTACTCTTATGGGCCAGGGTCTGAAGGATGGCCAAGCTATCCTGAGGCATATTGTGATAGACTTTTCCTGGGAAGTTACAACACATACACATCTGCTCACCCAATATAGGGATCCCATGACAGCAAAATATGGATCCCACCAAAGTCCAACTAGGTGATTCAATGAATTACATAAATATGGGTGAAAGGTTACTTACAAGAGCATAAATGACACAAAGAAAGCTGCAGAGAGGTTCCAGGTGATAGTAGGTGTCACTCTATCAGAGTATACCCATCTAACTTGACCTCTGTTTTTCTGTATGAGTGTCTGTCCTTTCTTCATAGCCACGCACATAGTCAGAGTTCCTGGACCCAAGCTGGGAGGCTTGCAGTGGCATGGTATCATTGGGTGCTAATGGGTTTCATTACCCAAGCATTCCTTCCCTTTTCTGCCTTCCTCTTTTCTAAGAATCCATATACTTCGAATGTGTTTGGATTATAGTTTAATATCTAAATGTAAAAGGAGATTTTAAAAGCCAAGAGAGAATTCAGAATGTCACAAAGCTATTCAACATCTATTTTTCCATATACATTGTTATTACCATTTGGTGTGGTGATTTCCTATTACACTGCACAGTCGCTTTTGTGTGGGCAATTTGGGAGTCAGTAGATCCCAGGAGACAAAACGGAGTTGAAGTAAAACCTCATTAGTTACTGTGTAAGGGGCTGGTAAAATTTGACTTGGAATTAGTTAGGTTAAAATGAGCTTGTATTTTAATAAAATAACAATAGGATGATCTAGGCAGTCAAGGAATGGGAATTGTTTTTTGAATTGCTAACTATTTGGGGAAAAGAAGCTCTGTGATCAGAATAATGAGGATTTACTGTACATTGTGAACCATGAGAATGCCTCTGTCTCTTAGAAATACTCTTTGTATTCATAGTCTTTTATGACTGTCCTGTCATTGTAGGAGACTTTCAGTCTTCTTTGTCTTTCTGTTGTCAACCATAATGAAATAATTGCAATAACAATTATTTGCTTGTTTAACTTCAAAAGTTTTCTCTGTTCAATTTCTTCATTTGTCTGCCTCATGGTACCATTGTGTGATATGTCACGACCAAGCACATTCTGACAGGGGGAAAAACATGCATCTTTTTTCTTCCTCTGAGAGAAGTTTCCTTTTACATGAAATTTAATAGAGATGTTCAGAGCACTATAGTGAGCATTTAAAATAGTTGTAGACAATTTAATAGCTTAAACATTTCAAGATGGCAGGTAACACCAGTCTACCTTGGTGCTCCATGGCCCAATTTTATAAATCCCACATCAAAAATCCAGATCAAGACTGAGTTTACCAGAACTTTAAGAAAATACATCATGTAGATATGCAGTGTTATAAACTATACCTCACAAAATACGTCATCTAGACATGCAGTGTTATCAACTATACCTCACCCATGTGAGTAGTTCAAGTGGCCCAGAGTTTAGTTTTAAAGACTAATAACTTTGGCTATCTCTTATTTCCTATCTTTACCCAAAGACTATAAGGCTTTGACTGAGAATTCAGTAATGAAGGTTTGGATCAGGACAGGTATGGTTGCCACTATTATTCTGAGGTATGTGCTTGCAGAGAGGCTATGTCTTCAGTGCCATCTCCCCTGCCTCAGATGGCTTGAACAGGAAGTATTCAGAATTGCATTGAGGAGGCTGGCCAGCTGAGACCCAGACAAGCTCATATAGACTCAGTTTTAAATACTGTGCTTTAAACTCTTGTCTTCAAATATAAAGACCAACCCTTGTTTCTTTATTTTCCTGAGGGATCTTAGATTCTTAAGTAAAATAGGTTGCTATGAAAGCTTGTCTCATAAAATTGTATAAATCCAATGAGACCACGCAAAGAAATTGTACCTTCAGCATGGTGTATCATGTAAGGTCCTTTAGTGCGGACTTCATAGTGTTCTGTCATCCTTTCCTGCATCATTCTTGCCTGTGCTTCATGTAGCAGGAATTTGTGTATGTTGTCATGGTCAGCAGTCCTTGGCCCTGTATTGCAGGGGGTGATAAAGCATGGCCCAGCTTTCTCTGGTCTGACACTGAAGATTTTCAGAACAGAGCAAACAGAATTTGATTGTTGGAAATGTCTAGCTATATAAGAAGAAAAAAGCTGACCTACATTTCCTATCTGAAACAATTCTTCAAGGCTATTGTTTCGACAACTCATGTAAGCATATCCACACAACATGCACATTAAATATCATCTAAAAAACAAAATAAAATGCCTTGGTGAGAAGGAATTGCCAAGCTTACAGTACAGATGTTTAGCTAAATGGAGCCGCACAGCTTGGGGATCTGAATCAGGTAGCTGTTGGATGACTTGCAAATACAATATGTAGTCGACAGAATCTCCTTGTTTTCCCATCAGAGTTTCAGCATCTCTTAGACACAGTCTGACAGCTATGATAGCATATGGCACAGCTTTTTACATTCAAAAGCATACAAGCAGACAGCTAACGCTTTCTATGAAAAAATGCTTCCAGGTATTTTGATTAATCTAAAATTCTTACAAAGTGTATCATTTGAAAGAAATGTGACAGGAAAACAAACTGTGCTTGGAGAAGGGAAACTGAGAATGTAGGACAAACACCAGTGACCTCATCTTGGGTACAGCCTAGTCAAAGAATAGACTTTCTTTTATGGAAATTACTTGAAAGGAGCTAAAAGGCAAAGATTTAGTGTTTGCAGGAAACCCTTCAGCTACACATCAAAGCTTCAGGAATTCCATCAACAAGCAAACAGAAAGATTAGGAGACATGGCCTTTCTGGAAGAAGTATGTGACCGGGGGTGGGCTTTGAAGTCTCAAAGAGTGAGGCTAGGTCCCAGTTTCTCTTCCCTTTCTGCTTGTGTGTCAGGATGTACTCCAGTGCATACCTGCAGGCCACCATCCTCCTCAGCACATGATACTGCACTAAACCTTTGAAATAATAGCAAGTTATACATGAAACTTAAATGCTTTCTTTTTTAAAAATTGCCTTGGTCATGGTGTCTCTTCACAGTGACTAAGACACTAATAATAATGATGAGAATGATAACAGTCAACTGGACATTTAAGAGTTGAGTAATTAATGATTGTGGAAGTCTAATGATTTAATTACAAATAGAAATTAGCTTGATCAAGAAACGAAGCAAATGGATAGAAGGCTGAGTGAGCACCATGGTGCCTGATTGGCAGAGGGGGTAATTTTAAACTTTCTTTTGTTTTCAGACCACCCAAATCAGTTTTAAAATCCAGACCATTATGTGTTTTTCCCTTAGTATGACTAACATCACAGAGGAAGATGAGAAATTACTGGGCTGGCTTTTTGTTTTCCAGTGAAAATATTAAAGAATGATGTTTCTGGGACTTGAACCCACATTCTCTGCTTCTCTGGCATGCTCCTTTTCCTGTTACTGGGGCGTTCTGCACCAATCAAGCCCTGACAAGCCACTGTGGATCCAGCTCAGTTGATGAAGCGCTTGCATGATATGCGTAAGATCTCAGGTTCAATTCCCAGAACTGCAAAATAAAAATTAAAACAAAACAATTCTCCAACCAAAAAAACCCTAAAAAATTTAAAAGACCTGTTAGGGCACTTCTGTGGATTCTTAAAGGAATTATTTAACTTATCACTCTCTTGATCTTCTACAGTTATTTACCTCACAAATATTTATCCTTGATACCTCTTTTTCAGTGCTGTTTTTCTTTGATAATTTTCCTTTAGCTTATTTTCTTCACATGTAAATTTAGGTTTCCTTTCTTTTTGTTACTTTATGTTTCCAAATTATCTTTACTCTTGTGTCATCATTTTACATTCACTCTCTAAATTCTGCCATATGTCTGAAAGCATCTTTTATTGACTATGTCTCTACTACATATTGCTATACATTACTGCAATATAATATTAAAATACAAGATAAATTCTATACACCCAGAACAGAAGAAGAATGACTCTTTGCTATTGAGAGCACCATCAATTTATCAACTCCAAACACAAGGCAGGGGGACCACCTTGGGTTTTGAGGTCCATATTTGTAAGACAGACTTATTCCGAGAAGCAACTGAAAAATTTCTGCAATTATAGGTATTACTTAGTAAAGTTCCTTTCCAGTGCCAAAGGGTAGAGAAAGAAGAACTCTTTGAAGCATGGACTAACACATGACACAAGGCCTGCTTAGACACCTCCATCCCACACACCTTGACGACGAATAGGCATTACCACTAGAAACACTTCTCTCATGTCAAAGGGAATGAGAAAGAGAGTTTACTCTGGAGTTAAATATGAAATACCATGGCCTAGGGACACAGATTCATGTTCCCTCTAAATACTACAGTTTAACATGGTAAAAGTTTCATAAAGCTTTTTTAGTAACAGAACAAAGAAAATAATAAATCATTTTCAGATGCATTGGTGAAAACACCAGGTACGTGGCTTCCAGGAAAATGAGGAAACACCTTGGATTCTAGTTTATGACATTCTTAACTTTTGGGCTGGTGGATGTTGGCGGTCTTATCTATTCATTTCAAAAGAGTCATTAAGATGTTATGTCACATGCAGAGCTTGGCAATCAATTGAATTTAGGGGGTTAAGACAGCTCATGACTAATTTGGCATTACATTTCAACTCTCCATAAGCACTGAAGTTCTACATTTCATCAGTCACCCATGTGAGAAGTTTAATTTAAACATGGTAGTGTTGTGGTTTGTTTGTTTTCCTTCTTTATAGGAACTTCATCTAACGCAAGACATCGGACAAGATTCCACTCACGTTGTCAGGTTTTTAAAGGGAAGTGACACCCAAACCCTGTTGCCCGTCACCTCCTACATCTGGGAGCCATCCATGGCTTTCCATTTGATAATGAGGAAATGAAGTGTAGAGGCTCAGTCACTCAAGCCTTCTAGGAGATTGAAAAGCTCAGGCCCCATTGTCCTGAGTGCTGTCCTTACTGTTTGGCTATTCCACCTGGCCCTATGTTATGGTTGTATTAAGCAGCCTATGGGATAAGCCTGCATCCCCTAAGAGCTCTCTGCATGGCCATAGTTCCAGACATAAATGGAAAGGCTGTGCCTTCTGAGTTCTGTATTATTTGAGCATGAAGGGGCTGTTACAATAGGAAAGGACGAATACTTTCCTAATAGGGATTTTCATGCTGGCAAATTGGCTATTTAGACTCAAATACATATCATTACTAATTGATGCTAGGATTTTTGTTCTGAGCTGTATACATGCTAGGTAGCCATTTTCCTTCCTTGTTTAATTATGGATTTGTACTCACATTTTACCTTCCAAAAGAGAGAAACAGCTGTTTTGCCTCAGGAGAAAACATCTTCCCCTGTAATTATTGTTGGAGACATTGGTGCCTCACAGCTGACCCATGGGCAAGCCGGAGATAGGACCATGAAGAAACTAGCTTTGTTTAGGATTTTTTTTCTTCAACTGAGGTTAATGGAGGAAAAATGTCTCCAAAGAAGGGCCTGGCAGGGTATTAGGCAGCAATAGGAGGGATTTTTAAAGCAATTGCTAAGAAACTCAAGAGGCCCAGAAAAGCACCAGCTACCCTGCTGACTATTCTTAGCAGATTCTCAGGGATTCCCTAAAGAAATGATCTCTCAGCAGATGAGAAAGTCTCATCTAGATGCAGCCATCTCTGATATGTAGCCCCAGAAACCCATGGAAGAATGGGTCAGTGCCAGGATGGGCCTGAACTTGGGAATAAGGAGACTTGGCTTATAGCACTGTGCCAGGGACAGTTCCTGGTCAATCTCTTTATAGATTTTTTTCTTTTGTCATAAGAAGGAGGCATACAATATTCTAGACTGTTCTTACTGCCACAATAGTAGAATGAGATTCTTTACCTGTGATTCAATGCTGATTATTTCAACTTGGTTCATAGAGAAACATATTACATTTTTGCTTCAGTCCCAGTATGGTGTTTGAGCACAGTGTCTATTTGTTGTCAAGTTTGGCCATGGCCAAAATATCAAGTAAATAATTGGCCTGTATCAAGTTCTTGAAGGTGAGAGGGTCAGTGTCTGAGTGGTCATATTAAATACTATCATGTCTGACTGATACATAATGCAAATAGGAACAAGAATAAGACACATCCTCTGAAGAAGCTGTGACAATGCTGGTACATGCGTGTGCACATATTATCCTAGCACTTGGGAGGCTGAGGAAGGAACAACAAGAATTCGAGGTCATATTTCCATCATCTGGTGAATTTGAGGTGAGTTAGGCTATAACCTGGTCTCCAAAACTAAATAAAAAACCCCTGATAATTTAAAAAAGTTATCTCTCCACTTAAAGTACAAATGTATGATTTTTTTATTTCAAGAGTAAAATATTGTACTTATTGTAAATGTGATTAATTTTATGGATGATGTAATAAGAACTTTCAAATACACAAGGTTGTGAGTAGACAGCTCATAGATAACACATCAGCTGAGAAGCTTTTATATTGATGTCTTCTATGAGCCAGCACATGTTTATAGACAAAAAATTATATAGAACAACTCTATATCAACCAAGAATGCATGATGTCATCTGGGTTATACTTCATCTGTATGTTAAAATCTGAGATGCATACTTTAAGCATGATGTTTATTTTTTAGTTACTTAATATCTTTGAAGTCTGGAATCTTAAAGTCTTGTTTTAAAATTCTATCAGTATTACTTATCATCATGCCAAATTTCAAAAATTGGACTAGAAAGATATGATTTATGTATGGTAAAAGTTACCTGCTGGGAATGTAGCTCGGGTGGTAGAGTGCTTTCTTGACATGCAAGAATCCCTCTGGTTCAATCTTCAATTCTACTTGAATTGGATATGCACATGCTTCTAATCCCAGCACTTGGGATGTGTAGGAGGAGGAACTAGAAATTCAGTGCTATCCTTGTCTACACATCAAGTTTGAAGCCAGTCTGGGCCACATGAAGCCCTATCTCAAAAACTAAAAGCAAACAAAAGGAAAAAGTCACCTGTTTAGAGTTGGGCAGTCCATACATTTTGAAAAATGTGAATAACTGTAGCCATCATTACTAACAAAACAGACTTTTCCTGTATTAAACTGTAAGGCTGCCTAAGAAAACATGACAAACTGTGGATCACACAATAGAGTTTCATTTTCCCACAACACTGGTGGTTGAGAGTCCTTGGTTAAAGTAATGTCAGGTATGGTTTCAGTTTAGTTTCTGTGCAAGTACATGCTCTGGTGTATGCCTCTAAGTGGAGGTTTTTGTCAAAAGGGTACAAGTTCTGTTGGATTAGGTTCATTTAAAGATAACATATTTAACTCAACAACTTTACTTCAATTACTTCTTTAAAGACAAAACCAGCCACACTAAATCTAATAGAAGAGAAAGTGGGGAATAATCAAGAACTCGTTAGGATAGGAGACAACTTTCTGAATAGAACACGACCAGCTCAGGCACTAAGATCCACAATTAGAGCTCATGAAACTGAAAAGTTTCTGTAAGACAAAGGACACTGTCAATAGGACAAATCAGCAGTCTACAGATTGGGAAAAGATCTTCACCAACCCTACATTCAACAAAAGGCTAATATCCAAAATACATAAAGAATTCAAGAAATTAAATCCCAACAAATCCAATAAACCAGTTAAAATATGGGTACAGAGATAAACAGAGAATTCTCAACAGAGAAATCTCTAATGGCTGAGAAACACTTAAAGAAATGTTCACTATTCTTAGTTACCAGGGAAATAGAAATCAGAATGACTGAGATTCCATCTTACACCCATCAGAATGGCTAAGATCAAAATCTCAAGAGACAGCACGTGCTGGTGAAGATATAGAGAAAGAGAAACATTCCTTTATTGCTGGTGGGAGGGCAAAGTTATACAACCACTGTGGAAATCATTCTGGAGGTTTCTCAGAAAAATTGGAATAGATCTACCTCAAGACCCAGCTATTATATATGTATATATGTATATATATATATGCCAAACCCAACCCGACCCAAACCAACCAACCAACAAAAACACCATACAACAAGGATAGTTGCTCAACTATGCTCATACCTACTTTATTCGTAATAGTCAGAAACTGGAATTAACTTTGATGTTCCTCAACCAGAGAATGGAAAAAGAATATGTGGTACATTTACACAATGACATACTACTCAGATGTTATAAATAAGGAAATTTCAGGCAAATGGATAGAACTACTCAATATCATCCTGAGTGAGGTAACCCAGACCCAGAAAGACACACGTGGTATGTACTCACTAATGAGTGGATATTAGCTGTAAAATATAATATAACCATGCTACAACTCACAGACCCAAAGAAGCCAAGGAGGGCCCAAGGGAGATGCTTGAATCTCACTCAGAAGGGGGAATACAATAGACATTTAAAGTAGATTGAGGGAGGAAACTGGATGGGAGAGGGTTTGGGGAAGGTAATGGGGGTGGGGGGGTAGAAAACCGGGAGAGAGAATGGAAATTGGTTGTGGGGTGACATCTCTGTGACAGGGAAGACTCCTAGGACTCTACTGGGTTGACTGTAGCTGAGGCTCCTAGCAGCAGGAAATATAGAGCCTAATTCCTTCATGTAGATAGGTACAAGCTCTAGTAGAGGGAGGGGGACACCAACCCATCCATAAATCCTTTGACCCAAAATTTGTCCTGCCTATAGGAAGTGTAGGAATAAAGATAGAGCACATATTGAGGGAATGCAAATTAATGACTGGCTCAACTTGAGACCAACTTGAGACAGGAGCCTAACATAATTGCCTTCCGAGAGGCTTTATCCAGCAGCTGATGGAAACAGATGCCGAGACCCACAGCCAAACAACAGGCTAAGCCAGGGAAATTTTGTGGAAGGGTTAGAGGAAGGATTGTGGGAGTCAGAGGAGTCTAGGACACCACAAAAAGACGTACGGAGTAAACTAACCTGGGCCCATGGGGGCTCACAGAGACTGAACCACCAACCAAAAAGCATTCATGGGTTGTACCTAGACCCCACATATATAGCAGATGTGGAGCTTGGTCATCATATGGATTTCCTAATAATGACTCTGTTGGTTACTTTTGGATCCTTTTCCCCTAGGTAGGCTGCCTTGTCTGGCCTCAGTTGGGGAGGATGTGCTCAGTCCTGCTATGACTTGAAGTACCAGGGTGGGTTGGTAACTCTTGGGGACCTGCCTGTTTCTGAGGAGAAGGGATGGGAATAGGAGGGGGCATGAAAGTGGGACTCGGGGAAAACAAGAGAGGGGACTGGGAACAGGATATAATGTGACTAAATAAATAAATACATGGAAGGGGGAAAAAGGACCTGTCTCCAAATACCATCATATCCTGAGCCCTGTAGGCTCAAATTTTTAAATAATTATATTTTATTATTATGAACTTATCAAAGGAGCATACCTCCTTTATAACCCGACTAGCATAAACCTGAGGAAAAGATTAAAGAACACAAAACTGAAACCTTATGGGTATCAGTTCCCAGGAATGACTCTCCTGGCATAGTCAACAGAATTTCTTCTGCTGGAACCTGGAGCAAATGGAACTGGAAGCGAGGGCCTCTGCCGAGGCATGGAGCAGCAGCCAAATCCCAGAGGCCCAAAGCCTTCACAGGAGCGGTTCTCTTGAGGAGTGCCTCAAAAACCAGCAATGAACAGCTACTCAATCCCAAGTCTCAAAAGACCACTCCTCCTGTTTTTGTCTCACATTTATATCTCCTCTCAGAATTTGTTCAAGGATGTTTTTCAGTGGGTAACAGCCAAGCTCCCGAACAAAATGATTTGACTTTTAAGGGGAGAAACATCATCTGCTCTCTCACAAGTCTGTTCATCATCCCACACTGAAGATCTAAACAAAAACCATGTTTATCTCTCCTTCAGACCCTCAAAATTCAAATCTTGTCTTCTTCCCCAATACTCTTGCATAGTCAGGCAGTCAGTACTCTTCCATGACCCTAGCCTCTGCCAACATTGATACGTTCCTTGTCCTGACAGATTTGCTCTCAGGCTCCCATGTAAATGAAACCTTATAGGTCTGGTGTGAGGGATGCCTTCTGCTAGTGGAGGTAGTAGGGTCCTCCACTCCCACCCCATGGCAAAGATGCAGATAACACAGGTATATAGGGGTTATCTTGAACACTTTACATTGCACATTTTGTGAACTGTCATGGTTCTTTCTCTTAAGGAGAAACAGTTTTATAAAAAGATTGTCTTGAATTATAAGAATATTTGATACTACCATGGTGTTGGTTTATTGAAAGCCTAATGACCGATTACCACTGAGACTGTCAGTGACTAGAATGTCTCTGTAGATCACTCTTGAAGCTTTACTAGAGTTTCAGAACACAGTGCAGTATGCCTCTCCAGAGAGTCAGGCACCTCTTATCTGTAGCAATTACTTTTTCATGGAGTTCTATACATTGATGTCCTGGGTTGGCAATTGCCAGTTTCAGTTTAGTGAGTAGAAGCAGCAGCTTTTTAATTTGCATAATTCATTTTCACAGCCAGGGAGAGCAAAGTCAGTAGGAAATGGGAAGTCGCCACAGAAACAATAAGTTAGAATCCTGGGATTCTAGTGGCAAATTACACTAACTTCTTTAGAAAAAGCAAGGCACAGTAACTCATATTACTTCTCACAATTACCACTGACAAAGAGTAGAATTGTTCCAGGTCCTGCTGCTTCTATTTCTTTCTCTATGGGTGTCCCTGGATGGGAAGTTTCAGGAAACTAGTGCAGGATCAGCTGCACTGAGAGGGTCTGTGAAAAGAGGCTGGGGTGCAGGGTGGAGTAAGCCAAGAGCAATATCCTAACTATTTCTCTTTGTAAGTAAGAGAGTGACTTTATAGAAAGACCAACTTTAATAATAAGTGTGTGTGATTCCATTGTACTATTGGCTATTGAAAGCCTAATAACTAGATTTTCTATAGTGCTCAGACTTTTGCAGTACTCTAGTATTCCGTTGGCTGTTTCATGCCAGAAGGCATCACAAATCAGGCCTCCAGTGGACCCAAACAAAACAAAACAATTGTGTTGTTAATTCCCTTCCAGTACTTTGGACACCAAAAGAGGGACAAGAAGTTTGGCCCACACAAGTTAGGGCTAAATCAAAACACAGTCTCTTTTGTATTGTTCTTGCTATTGTTATTTTAGAATTTAATGATGATACAATCATTGGCTCAAAGATGGCACAGAACCGCAAATTCATAGGACTGGTTTGATCATATCATGTGAAATCTTGCTTCACTCATGTCCAGGCTCAAGGCTGGATCTCTGCCTTTGTATCTCACGGCTTTCAGTTCTGGCCAGCTTTGTTCTTTTCTGGTCCAGAACTTAGTGTGGTCCTTGCTAATCAGAAAGCAAGATGGACAGGGAAGAAGGTGGCACCAAGGTTTCTCATTTGTCCTTGCAGCATCCAATTTAGGTAGGGGAAGGAAGGAATTAAGTGGCTTTATACAGACAGTGCTCAGTGTGGAATCTGATGCCAAGATGGTGACTGGAGATAAGATCGCAAGATTTCTACTCCCAAGGCTGTGACCTGCACACTAGGTACAGCTATTATATATACCAAGTGCACAGAAAAGCCATGGTGGTAATAGTTTCTTTAATTAGTAGACCACATCCCACACAAATACAAAATATGTCTATTTCTATAGTATTTGTTAAGGTTGAGTATGTTTTTGGCATGTTGTGCAAAGCACCTAAGTGGACAAGCCAGAGCCACAGCTTTCTGATGGTCCTATCTAAATAGGATTGCAAACTGGGATTGTGACTCCATCGTCCTGGTGAGGCTTCAGGCCATCCATAGAGTTACCTCATGGCTGAGCTCCAGAAGCTCCAGACTGGTACTCAGCAGGGTATCTGCAGGCACTAGACTGTGGAAGGAGCGATCCTCCAGGAATATCAGGGAACTTGACTATCAATTCAGGTTCTGTCACCAAATGCACAGCAGCTTACAGATTCTACAGAGACTCCTGGGGGCATGGATGTAGGATTTTTTTTTCAGAAACACAGCTGTGAAAAAAGGATCCATTCTTACACTTTTACTTTTAGGATCTCAGAGTCACATGTTTATTACCATGTTCTTACACATTCATAGGTTTCTTCTTTCGAAACGTTATTGCCTCTGGCCAGAAAACTCTCAGATGAAACCTTCATGTCAAAGCTTTGGTCAGGAAATGATGAGACCTGGATATCTATAACATTGGTGTTTTGATTGCATGTAGTTCTGTGGGGATGTTGGATCCCCTGGAACTGGCATTACAGACAGTTTTAAACTGCCATATGAGTGCTGGGAATTGAACCCTGGTCCTCAGGAAGAACAGTGAGTACTCTTTACTGCTGAGCCATCTCTCCAGCCCAAGATCTGGCTTCTTTTGATGTATTTCATATTTCTGCTGTTGGAGAGGCATTCATCCAGTGGGCTGGCAATTATGCCCTGGATTTCTTTTCTCTCTTTTTAAAATTATATGTGAACATGTGTGTGTGAGTCTGTATGCCTATGAGCACATAAAGGCCAGAGGAGGATGTTCAGTGGCCTATTTTATCACCTTCGACCATGTTGTCTTGAGATATGGTCTTTAACTTAACCTAGAATTAGGCTAGCAGCCTGAACTCTCCAATGCTGGCAATGCTGAACTTGCAGAATATACTCCATGTTCCACATAGATTCTGGAGACTTGAACTCAGGCAATGACTGTTACATATTAAGAATCATCTTCCTGGCCTCCTGGTTTTCTTTTGAAAAACATCATTTTTAATTAAAAACATTGGTTTAAGTTTCAAGGAACTTGAAGTCTAACTAAAAAAAAAAAAAAAAAAAAAAAAAAAAAAAGGTGTGCATGCATAATTTCTCTTTAGTCACCCAAGAAATTAATATTTTAAAAATGGCTTTTTGGTAGTCTAGGGTTACTTTGGTTTGTCAACTTCGTCTGAACTCAACATTCAGTGAGGGGTTGTTTTATTTTTGTTTATTTGTTTGGTTTTTATCTTATAGAATGGTCCTGTTTTGTTTCTGGGGCCACAGCTTTTATTACCTGTAGGCTTACAGAGTTGGATACCTGGATGGAGTTCAGCCGTCTCTCCTTTTGCAGATAAGGGCATTCACATATAGAGATCTGCATCTTCCAGTCTGTCAGATACACCCTCTGCCAAGTGAACCCCAATGGCACCCATATCTCACAAGTCATGATGACTGAAGTAAAATATGGGATTTCTTCCTACCACTTGTGTCTTCAAAAGGAGAAATAATATTATTTCCTTCCTATTAATAGATGGTTGTGAATTTTCTGGAGAACACAAGAAGTTATAATAATTGAAACTATGCCTTCTGATGTCTGTCGTGTGTGTGTGTGTGTGTGTGTGTGTGTGTGTGTGTGTATGTGTGTGTGTGTGTAGATGAAAGTGTCCGTGTGTAAGATGCTCAAATTACTTCTCTACCACCATATCTCCTTGGAGAAAGTCTTTCTATAAGCTTACTGCTTTTCATGTAGGCTGATTGTCAGCAAGCCCTAAGAATTCTTCTGTCTTCTTAAACCCTAACTTCCCACCAGGGCTGGGGGCTACAAGTGATTTTTTTTACATGGGTGCTAGAGATCCAAACGTAGGTTCTAATATTTCAATAATAAGTACTTTACTCCCTGAACCATTCTTCCCAGTCCCTTGGAAAAAATATATTTTAAAGCTATACCACTCTAATGGTCAGACATGTAGTAAGTATCAGTGGGCATTAGCTAGAACTACACAAGGCATGCTAGCATTCTGCAGTTACCGGCCTCAGACTCATCTTGCACAGCAACAGATAGCTACATTTAATAATGTTTAGATGCCCTGTGGAAATGCTCCTTGTACCTTGAGAAATAACCCACTGGAAACAAGTTTCAGAGCTGCTATCCATTACCAAAGAGAGCTGTGGGAAAGTAGAAGAGCTGGTGGGGGTGGGGTGGGTGGTAGAGGGAGTCATATAGAAATTCTATTTCTTCCAGAAACTGATCCATGCTCAGTGGCTATAACATTGTTGACTCAGTGTGGAGAGGATAGAGAGAGGTTCAGTTGGTGGGTTAGAGAAAAGTGCAAATCGACCCTCAGCAAGAAACAACTCCATTTTAACCTAGGAGGAGCTGCTCTTCCTCTCCTGCTCACAGAATCCTCAGCTTCACTTGACTTTCATCTTCTTCTGCATTTACTAGCAAGGAACAAAGATGAGGTCTGGAAAGCACAGTGGGACAGTCCCCATGCTGTACAGTCAGGATGTGGCTCAAAATAAGAAGTACCTTATTAGTCTTTAGCCTCTCTCTCTCTCTCTCTCTCTCTCTCTCTCTCTCTCTCTCTCTCTCTCTCTCCCTCTCTCTTTCCCCTCTTTCTTTTATAATTTGAGTTTAAACTGGCAAGTGGACCCGTTTGCTTAGTTTGATCTAAATTGGTGTTTGGTTCAAACTTCAGGTGGTTTTTTGTTTTGGCTACACTTCCCACCCTCCCAGGAGACCATTTAGCCCTTACTTAGCTCTTTGGTGACACCCAGCAATCTGGCCATGTGGATTTACATTTAAATGCACTAGTTGTTTTCACAAGTAGAATAAAATAAAAAATAACTCATTTTAAAATTTATTACATTTTCTTGCTTATTTATTGATCAAATACATCACTTTTACTATTTTCTATTTTTCTGAAATTCATTTCACTTTTTATATATTTTTATTATTTCATAATTTTATACATACACATAGTACTTTGATCATATCATCCTCTCTCCTCTTTTTCCTTCTCTGACCTAATCTCTTCTTCCACATAAGTTTCCCTCCTTTTTAATGTCATCAAGTGTATGCCTGTACTTGTGCTTTATTGCCATTAATTGGGCCTTATTCACTTGGGCAAGGGTAACTTACCAGTAGCTATACCACTGAGGACTAGAACTTCCCCCTTCTTAAGCCACCATTAACTCCATATAGTACCCCAGAGAGCCTTGGGGTCTGATAAGCCACTCCCCAATCCAAGATGGGAAGTTAGTGGGCCCAGTTTAGTGGAGGTTTCATGCAGGCAAGTCATTACTGCTGAAACATCATTCCACAGCACTCTTTCTGCTCTGACTCTCATGTTCTCTCCGGCCCCTATTCCCTGATGTTCCTTGAGCCTTTGGTGGTTCTGTGTTCTCTTTAGCAGAGGTCTGTCTGCATTAACAACTCTATAGAACAAACAAGAAGAGGGTACGTTGTAGGCCAGAGCCAGGAGACACCTATCTGACACTCTCAGCACAGATTCTACCTCTATGGAAGACTGCATGTTGAAAACAAAGCTTTAACACACACACACACCCCTCCACACACACACTCGCTCTCTCTCCTAATAAAGTAAGAATTCATCATTATGGTGAGATACAGTGTTTTTATGGATTAAAATGGGAAGGTCATATCTATAAGCAGAATGTTAAGAAGAAGAGCTGGTACCGTTTTTTTTCCCCCTTTCCATTAATCAACTTCAATCAGCGTCTTCTGAAGCTTCATTTAGGAGATTCACATTTGATTTCATGGAGATGAAAAAGTGGAAAAATAGGAGATAGTTAAGAAAATGTCTCTTACGGAATTGATGGGGTAATTGTAGTTATGTATTACTCTTATGTTACATTATATTACTTATAGCTTGTAGGCCCAGGTGTAGTAGAGTGAGTAGAATGAAAGAAAAGGTACCCCTATATGAGGAATGAGTGTTCTGAACTGAGAATGCACAACTTAAAAATAAAGTGGTCCAAAAAGGTCTAACTCAGGAACTATTCCAACAGGGGACACATGGTTTATATCCTAGGACAGAATGGGATAGAGTGGGTTGGTATCTCCCACCCTGGAACCTGGACCCCTGACACACATTGAGAGAGAGAGATCAGAGGAGTAAGAGGAATTGGGGATTTAAAAAAAAACCCATGAGGCTTCTAGTTGAAAGCAGGCTGGGGTGGTCAGGAAAAGCTGACTGAGTTAGCAGAGTTCTTGCTCAAGGGTGACGCAGACCCAGTCAATGTAGCCACCAAGGTCTATACAAGGAGACTTCCATTGCAAAATGTCTGGTTTGTGCTTTTGTGGACTAGGCCAGGTTAGCTTAATGCAGTTCCTATAAGATCCAAATGAATAAACCAATCAAACAAACAAAACAATGCTCAACACAGTGGGAATTTCTTGTTTAGCTTGTATATCTGTTCTCTCGATATTTTGCCTTGACATTTAAGCACCTTGGCAATGGAGTTAAGAGTCCTTAAGAGTCTCTGCTTTCCGAAACACAGTAATATCCATATTTCCCCTCTTTGCTAGCTCTGTCCGTTTTACACTTCCACCAAGTGGTGCCTCTGGCTTGGGACAGGACAGGGCACAAAGGAAAGGCATCATCAATGCTGACATTCTCACACTGACTTTCCAGTCCCCTGATCTATGAGACAATAAGCTTCTGTTTCCTATGAATCACCTAATGCCAGGTGCAGTATAATAGCAGCACAAAATGTCCAAAAATAGTGGCTGATGTTGATTGCACCACCTGAGATCTTCACTGTTCAGGAAAATCTGCCTCTTAATGTTATGGTAAGAGAAATACTACAAAACTACAGCAAGGCTTCCCTCTGCAGCAGCCTATTTCATCAGCATCTGAGTGGTTAGAATCAGTTTCCTGGTCCAGCTAAAGAAGTTTTACTCTCTATTGCCATTAAACCCACACAAAATAAAGGTCCTTACATGAGTAAAGGCTTTTACTGTATGTTATGCAATGTGCAGCCATTAGTGCCAAAGAAAGACATTAAACTGGGAAAAAGAAAAGCCAAATTTAAGTTGAAATTAACATATCATGGAGTACACCTGGTTTTTCAATTACAGGGCTTCAGAGCCACAGAAGTGGCCAAGATTCTCCCACTGTACCTGAAACTATGAGGCTGGTTCAAGACCAGCCTTGGAAAGCTGAGAGGGATCCACAAATTATGTTGGTGCAAATTCACTGACCTGAGCTAGAGGTTGTGTGGAATTCTAGATTCCTTCCTGGCAGACCAAGTCTTAAGCTGCTGCCCAACATATTAAACACTAGGAAAGCAAATCAGGCTGTGTTGACCAGCTAAGAAAACTCTATTCTCCAACAATGATACTATTCTTAATAGAATCTGGTTTTACATGCTGGACAGGTTTGAATGAACAAAAGAGGAAAAATCACCAACAGTAATTTTTGTAATCACAATGGGATGGTAAAATTGCTGAACTATGCTAACTGGAAAGGCTGCCTTAAAGCTTATTTGTGCTAAATAAAATTAACTGCAATTTTTCTAGGCCTTAATAAAATTTAGCCACTATAAAAATGAATGGAGATGTCAAGGGCTTAAGCTTAATTTCTGCTTTACTGGGCATGCAAAAAAGTGTCAATGACCAATCACAGGCACACTTTCTTCATTATGCATGCTATTTCAAGAACTGTAGAGGCACTGGGCTTCTAGGGAACAGGTGGAAAGGACCCTCTTAGATGTAATTCTTCCTGATATGGCATGCTGGCAGTTGGGGGAGGGGGACTGGTAAGAAGATCTTGTTAGCCTGAGACACTCAGGTTACTGATGACATAGTGAGATTGTTTATGTCACCTATGGAACTTAATTAACTATGGTAAAGTTCCCCTGTGTTGGGGCAGTAAGTAAGGACTAAGAACAGAGATGAAGGGGTCTGCTCTCATAGAAAAGCTTATCTATATTCCACTATATCTGTTAATCAATTGGTATGCAAATATTTGGTATTGAATTAATTGTGAAGGAAGGATTAAGCCAGACTCTTTATTGCTCCTTTCCCCCTGAGCTCTGACAGCTTATGTTTACCTCCTTGGAGAAAAAGACAAGAAAACAAATGGGGCCAAAACACAAAAGCTATTTTTGTGCTTGTCCACAAACTGGGAAAAATGTGTAGTGTGATGCAAAGGAATGTACAAGACTCATGGACTGGATGACTGAACTGTATGTAGTCACTACTTACATAGGTACAAAGCATTCATATGTACAAATACACAGGTGCCATGAATATTTGTATAGAACACTCTCCCATGTGCTGAGGGGTATGTATGCACATGTAAGTTATTTTTGATACAGATTGCTATGCACTGGATTTCAAATAGTCCTCCAAAAGCCATATTTTAGTGACTCTTTTTTATAGTTTACAGTATAGTTGGGAGGAGGTGGGACTTATATGGTGTGGGAAATTAGAACAATGGGGTGAAACTTCAAGGAGGTATAGAGACATACCGTCTCTTCCTTCTCTCCCTCTCTCCCTTTTCCCCTCTCTTCCTCTGCTTACAATACCCTTCATTGTTACCATAGGCCAGGATTGACAGTTTTGCAACTGTGCTACAAACAAGCCTTTCTTTTAAGTGATGTATCACAGTGATAGAAAGCTGTCAGTATACAACTAAAGACAGGGAAAAGGCAAATCCTGTCTGTAGGCTGGGAGTTTGCCCTTCCAGAGCCAAACTTTCTTATGTGTCTGAGTCTATTGATATAGGGGTGGGGGTGGGAGGGAGGCAGCACCACAGTCCTTCTGTAAAGCATGTATTGATTTACACAATAAGATATATTCATCAAAGGAAGATTTTTATTTAGTTAATCAGCATTAGTGCATTAATATTAAAAAATAAAAATAAAAAAGAATCTCCCACATTAGGAAAAATCAGCAGCCAGATACACTTATTTGCTCTTTTAACTGTCTCTGCCATGCATCACTGGTGAGACTTACCAAAAGATGCAGACATATCACTGGCATCATTTTGTCTGGTTTCTCTTTGACCTTTGAACTTCTACATTGCTATTCTCCCATTGTTCTCTCATCTAGAGTCCCAATAGGATGTCCTCTCCTCTGTCCCAGTTTCCTGGTAAGGGAAGGTTTTCCTGGGACATGCCCATTGGGCTAGTATGCAGATATAAGTGAGTATATACCATATGAGTCTTTCTGCTTCTGGGTTAACTCACTCATTATGATCATCTTTAGCTCAATCCATTTGTCCACAAATTTCGGGAATTTCTTGTTTTTAATAGCTGAGTAGTATTCCATAGTGTATATGTACCACAGTTTCTTTATCCATTCTTCTACTGAGGGACATTTAGGCTGTTTCCATGATCTGGTTATTATGAATAAGGCTGCTATGAACATGTTTGAGCAAATTTTCTTGTTGTATGCTGGTGAATCTTCTGGGTATATTCCAAGGAGTGGAATAGCTGGGTCTTGAGGAAGCCCTATTCCCAGTTTTCTGAGATAGCACCAGATAGATTTCCAAAGTGGTTGTACTAGTTTGCATTCCAATCAGCAATAAAGGAGTGTCCCTCTTTCCCCACATCCTCGCCAGCATGTGGTGTCGCTTGAGTTTTTGATCTTAGCCATTCTGATGGGTGTAAGATGGAATCTCAGAGTTGTTTTGATTTGCATTTCCCTGATGACTAAGGAGGTTGAGCATTTCTTTAAGTGTTTCTCAGCCATTTGATATTCTTCTGTTGAGAATTCTGTTTAGTTCCAAGCCCCATTTCTCAATTGTGTTATTTGGTTTGGTGGTGTTTAATTTCTTGAGTTCTTTATATATTTTGGATATTAAACCTTTGTCAGATGTAGGGTTGGTGAAGATCTTTTTCCAGTCTGTAGGCTGTCGCTTTGTTCTCTTGACAGTGTCTCTAGCCTTACAGAAGCTTCTCAGCCTCATGAGGTCCCATTTATTAATTGTTGACATTAAGGCCTGGGCTGTTGGTGTTCTGTTCAGGAAGTTGTCTCATGTGCCAATATGTTCCAGGCTCTTCCCCACTTTTTCTTCTAAGTGACTTAGTGTCTCTGGTTTTATATTGAGGACTTTAATCTACTTGGATTTGAGTTTTGTGCAAGGTGACAAATATGGGTCCAGTTGCATTTTTTTACACATAGACATCCAGTTAGACCAGCACCATTTGTTGAAGATGCTATCCTTTTTCCATTGAATGGATTTGGCTTCTTTGTCAAAATTCAAGTGACCATATGTGTGTGGATTCATATCTGGGTCTTCAATTCGATTCCGCTGATCAACCAGCCTGTTGCTGTGCCAGTACCATGCTGTTGTAATTACTATGGCTTTATAGTACAATTTGAGATCAGGTATGGAGATTCCTCCGGAGCACCTTTTATTGTACAAGATCGTTTTTGCTATTCTGGGTTTTTTGTTTTTCCATATGAAGTTCAGAATTGAACTTTCAATGTCTTTAAAAAATTGTGTAGGTAATTTGATAGGGATTGCATTGAATCTGTAGATTGCTTTTGGTAGGATGGCCATTTTTACTATGTTAATTCTCCCTATCCATGAGTAAGGAAGATCCTTCCATCTTCTCATGTCATCTTCAATCTCCTTCTTCAGAGTTTTGAAATTTTTTTCAAACAAGTCCTTCACTTGCTTAGTTAAAGTAACTCCTAGATATTTTATATTGCTTGTGGCTAATGTGAAGGGTATGGCTTTCCTAATTTCTTCCTCTGCAAGCTTGTCATTTCTGTAAAGGAAGGCTACAGACTTTTTGGAGTTAATTTTGTATCCAGCCAAATTGCTGAAAGTATTTATCAGCTGTAGGAGTTCTCCGGTGGAATTTTGAGGGTCACTTATGTACACTATCATATCATCTGCAAATAGAGATAGTTTGACCTCCTCCTTTCCCATTTGGATACCCTTGATCTCCTTTTGTTGTCTTATTGCTCTGGCTAGAACTTCGAGTACTATATTGAAGAAATATGGAGAGAGTGGGCAGCCTTGCATTGTTCCCGATTTTAGAGGAATTTCTTTGAGTATCTCACCATTTACTTTGATTTTGGCTATTGGCTTCCTGTATATAGCATTTATTATGTTGAGGAAAGTGTCTTGTATCCCCGATCTCTCTAAAACTTTAAATATGAATGGGTGTTGGATTTTATCAAATGCTTTCTCTGCATCTAAAGAGATGATCATGTGGTTTTTTATTTTCAGTTTGTTTATATGGTGGATTACATTGATGGATTTCCGTATATTAAACCATCCCTGCATGCCTGGAATGAAGCCTACTTGGTCATGATGAATGATATCCTTTATGTGTTCTTGTATTCGTTTTGCAAGAATTATATTTAGTATTTTGCATGGATGTTCATAAGAGAAATTGGTCTGAAACTCTTCTTCTTCGTTGAGTCTTTGTGAGGTTTAGGTATCAACGTGACTATGGCCTCATAGAATGAATTTGGTAATGTTCCATCCAATTCTATGTTTTGGAGTAGCTTGAAGAGTATCGGTATTAGCTCGTCTTTGATGGTCTGGTAGAATTCTGCGCTGAAACCCTCTGGCCCTGGGCTTTTTTTGTTTGAGAGACTATCAATGATTGCTTCTATTTCTGTAGGGGAAATGGGACTATTTAGCTTGTTTATCTCTTCTTCACTCAACTTTGGCAAGTGAAATTGATCAAGAAAATCATCCATTTCCCTTAGATTTTCAAATTTTGTGGCATATATGCCTTCAAAGTAGGATCTATGATTCTTTGTATTTCTTCAGTGTCTGTTGTTATGTCTCCCTTTTCATTTCTGATTTTGTTGATTTCAATACTGTCTCTCTGCCTTTTAGTTAGTTTGGCTAACGGTCTGTCTATGGTATTGATTTTCTCAAAGAACCAGGTCTTGGTTTTGTTGATTGTTTGGACTGTTTTCTTAGTTTCTAATTTGTTAATTTCAGCCCTGAGTTTGATTATTTCCAGACATCTACTCCTTTTGGGTGTTTCTGCTTCTTTTTTTTTCTAGGGCTTCCAGCTGTTTTGTTAAGTTGCTTATGTGCGATGTTTCCAATTTCTTTTTAAAGGCACTTAGTGCTATGAGTTTTCGTCTTAACACTGCTTTCAATGTATCCCACAAATTTGGGTATATTGTTCCCTCATTTTCATTGAATTTCAGAAATTCCTTGATTTCTTTCTTTATTTCTTCCCTGACCCATGTGTCATTTAGCAGAGAGTTGTTTAGTTTCCATGTATGTGTAGGCTGTTTGTTGTTTCTGTTGTTGAATTGCAGCCTAAGAGCATGGTGATCTGATAGGATACAAGGTATTATTTCAATCCTCTTGTATCTGTTGAGGCCTGCTTTGTGACCTACGATGTGATCAATTTTGGAGAAGGTTCCATGGGGTGCAGAGATAAAGGTATATTCATTCTTGTTTGGGTGAAAGATTCTATAGTTATCTGTTAGATCCATTTGACCCATGGCATTGGTTAATGATGTTATTTCTCAGCTTAATTTCTGTTTCAATGACTTATCCTTCAGTGAGAGTGGGGTGTTGAAGTCTCCCACTATTATTGTGTGGTGATCGATCTGTGGTTTAAGTTTTTTTTAGCAGATCTTTTACAAATGTGGGTGCCCTTGTATTGGGAGCATAGATATTCAGAATTGTGATGTCATCTTGGTTGACTTTACCTTTGATGAGTATGAAGTGTCCTTCTGCATCCCTTTTGATTAATTTTGGTTGAAAGTCTATCTTGTTTGATATTAAAATGGCTATGCCTGCTTGCTTCTTGTGACCATTTGCTTGGAATGGAACCTTTTACCCTGAGGTCATGCCTATCGTTATAGGTGAGATGTGTTTCTTGAATGCAGAAGAATGTTGGATCTTGTTTATGCACCCATTCAGTTAATCTATGTCTTTTTATTGGAAAATTGAGACCATTGATGTTGAGAGATATTAACGACCAGTGACTGTTAAGAGTCTTAATTTTGATGTTGTTTCCAATTGAGTGTTTGTGTAGCTGTGTTTTTGCCATGGTATAGTTACCTATTTCCTGAGTAGTTTTGGTTGTAGCATGACCGTTTGGGATGTAGTTTTCCTTCTAGTACCTTCTGTAAAGCTGGGTTTGTGGATAGGTACTGTTTGAATTTGTTTTTGTCATGGAATATTTCGTTTTCTCCATCAATGGTTATTGATAGTTTTGCTGAGTAAAGTAGTCTGGCCTGGCATCTGTGGTCTCTCAGGGTTTGCAGGATCTCTGTCCAGGCTCTTCTGGCTTTTTTGTTCTCTGCTGAGAAGTCTGGTGTAATTCTGATAGGTTTGCCATTGAATGTTATTTGGCCCTTTTCCCTTGCAGCTTTTAATATTTTTTCTTTGTTCTGTATGTTTTGTGTTTTGATTATTATGTGACGGGCAGTTTTCCTTTTCTGGTCAATTCTATTTGGTGTTCTGTAGACCTCTTGTATGTTTATAGGTATCTCTTTCTTTAGGTTGGGGAAATTTTCTTCCCTGATTTTGTTCAGAATAGTTTCTGGGCCTTGGAGTTTGATATCTTCTCTTTCTTCAATGCCTATTATCCTCAGATTTCTTTTTTTCTTGGATGTTTTGTGTCAGGAGTTTTCCAGATTTGGCATTTTCTTTAATGGTTGCTTCAAGATCTGTGATTGTATCTTCTAGACCTGAGATTCGTTCTTCCGTCTCTTGGATTCTGTTAGAAAAGCTCACCTCTGTGTTGCTCGCCTTCTTCTCTGAGGTCTCACGTTGTTGTTTTTCTTCTGTCTGTGTGTTTATCATTGAATCCATTTTCGTCTTCAGATTTTGAACTGATTTTTTTTATTTCTTTCACCTGATTGTTTGTATATTCCTGAGTTTCTTCCATTGCCTCTTTATAGGTCTTCAGAGCTTGAACCATTTTATTTATTTCTTTCATCTGGTTATTTGCATTTTCCTGAAATTTTTCCAGTTCCAATCTATGTGCTTCTTTTATGTCTCTCACCTGTTTGGCTGTGTCTTCCTGTATTTGATGATGAATTTTATTTGTTTCCTCCATTAATATGCTCCTTATTAAGGATTTGAGGTCATTTTCTTGTATTTCCGTTGTATTTGAGCTCTGTGGGTTGTTTTCTTTGGGATAGCTGGAAACTGGAGACGCCATGTTGTTTTGGGGTTTTTTTTTGCGTATGCTTTTACGCTGTCCTTTAGACATCTTGCCGGCTTTGTTTTCGTTGGGTAACTTCCTGAGTTGGATTGAGAGAGTCTGATGATAGATACACTTGTTTTGTCACGATTTCTGTAGGTTGGAAGCTCTGATGTTTCACTGTTGTGGATGGTAGGAGGTTAGCCCTGTTGTTTTGGGCTCTCACAGCCAGTGATACTCAGCTCCCCTGTGCTGTGGGTCCTGCAATCGTTTTGGGTCTCTGGATGAGCGTTGGGTCGGGCCAAGGTATCCACTGCTGTGGAGCACTCCTGCTGCCGTGGTGTCGGGATCTTGGTGTTCCTGGCTCAGAAATCTGTGCAATTCCCCGAATTGTTCACTGGAGCTTCCAAACATGGTCCACACTGCTCGCCGCCATCTTGGATCGATCCTGTAGGTCCTTTTTATACATGAAGTCATACCTCTTATGTTCTTGAATGCTCAAACATCTCTTTTGCTGGCTTAATAGAAATTCTACTATATCTCATTTAGACTTTCTGATAACTCTGATTTGCCCAAATGTCCAAAATAGACCTGATGCAAAAAAAGTTAATACCTTATATCTACAATTCCTTTTTAAGGAAAAAACCCTCCCAAAATAGAAAAATGTATGTGTGTGTGTGTGTGTGTGTGTGTGTGTGTGTGACTAAGTATGAGTAGGAGGTCGGTTAACTGTGTGCTTGTATATGTGGATGCTGGAAGTCAACTTTCGCTATTTGTTCTTCATGAGACAGCATCCTTTTTATTAATTAATTAATTTCAATTTTCAATGTGTATGTGTGTATGTGTGTTTGCATGTATGGTCTCATATGTATACACCTATGGATGTGTTTGAGTACAAAAACAATCTTGCCTTAACACTCTTACAGAGTCTGAGAATAAAAATTGGAGGTGAGTACTTGCTGTCTATCTTGTTTGATATAGGGTTTCTTCTTCAATGCTGTGTGTACCAGGGTGGCTGGCCCAAAATTTTCCAGGAATTTTCTGTTTCCCTGTCCCAACTCACCCTAGTTGTGCTGGGATTACAGTTTCATACAACGGTGTCCAGCTTTCCATGGGTTCTAATCTTGAACAGGAAACACTTACTTATGAAACTATCTTCCCAGCCATCACCTAGTTTTCTGAAAGCCTCTCTTTGGCTTGGTGCTCACCAAGTGGTTTAGTTAGGTGGCCAGGGAGCCCCAGAAACTGATCTGTTTCCTTCTTCCCAGGTCTAAAATTTCAAATTCTCACCATTACCCCTGGATTTTTTACATTGCTTCTGCAGAATTGAACTCATGTCTCCATGCTTGCATAGTAAGCACTCTAAAATGTGACCTAACTCCCTCTCCACACAGAAGTTCTTTCTTGTTGTGTCTTGCACTACCATGTGATGTCATCAAAAACTGGTCTTGTCTCAACATTAGACCTGCTGTTTCCATCCCTTAAGTTGGCCTCATCTTGATCTCCAGAACTGCAGCTTACACATGCATATCATTCAGCAATACATACACTGGGAGGGAGTAATTCCCAATGTAAGCCCAACATTGTGGTGAGGATGACTATTTCCATGGTTACTGCACCAGTCATCTTCTGCACCTGGAGAGCTTCCCTTTCAGATACTTGGAATCATACCTTGGTCATGGCAACCAGTTCTCAGTGTTTCCTTCAACTGTGAATCTGCCTTAGAGGCTGGATTATCTCTGAGGCGGCCCCTGAACTGCTGGGTTTAACAAGCAAGTTAATTTCTCTTCTCACATGCTGACGGAAAGGAAAGATTTTCCACGAGTCTGAGGGATTGGTTTTAAACCCTCCTTTGCTGAAGGTAAGAGGTGCCTTTTACATTTGGTTTTTACAGGATAGCCAAAGTCTTGCAGGAACTACAATGAAATCTTTCCTAAGGAGGCCTTATGTTTTTAGATGGTAAAAGGTTGGGAGAATTGATCTAAAACTCCCCCTTCTTGGGTACTACGTGAGTACAAACATAAACTGAAGGTTCTGTCTTATGCTTGCCACTCCCAGTGTGTCCTCTGTGTTGTGGATAACATCTTTAGTCAAAATGACTGGGTCTGAGATCTAGGAGTAAAGTTCCCATATTTCTCCTTTTATCTCCATATTTAATTTGAGCAAGTCTTGAACAGCTCCTTTTAAAAACCAGTTGGTTTAGTTTGGCTTCGTCGATTCCACAATGGGTAATATTCACTATCGACTTGGCAGGATCTAGACCTACCTAGGATCCAAGCCTCTGGGCACATCTTTGAGGGAGTTTCTAGATGAGGTTTTCCTCTAGGCCATGCTTCTTGGCACTTATTAAGGTTGAAGTGGAAAGATCCACCATAAATGTGGGTGGTGCCACTCCCTGAGCTGAGGCCTTGGACTGCACATAACATAATCAAACAAAGCAGGGTGCCAATATTCATTGCCCTTTGCTTCCAGACTGGAGGTGCAACTTGACCAGATACTTAAAGTTTCTGCCACCATGCCTTTTCCACCATGAAAGCCTGTGCCCTGAAACTGTGAGCCAAGATAAACTCTTACATCTATAAGTTGCTTTTGTTGGGTGTTTTTAGTCCCATCAAGTAACCAAACACAGTCCCACCCCAATAATTTTTTGATGCTGCCTCTGAATTTCTCATGAACTGTTCTAATTTCCTGTCTGGTCTTTTTTCTTAATGATGCATGTAGGATCTTGTAATATCAACACAAGATCAGTGAATTCTCTTTTTAAAACAATTCCAGAACCCCCCAGTAACTCTCTAGCCTTATTTCTCACCATTTCTATTTTTCACATTCTTTGTTTTGCCCACACCCAAAGTCTTGCTCTAATGTGAGGCTTCAGGTTCTTTCTAACTTCTGGGCCTGTTATTCCTCAGTTCCACTCTTATGTTCTGGACTTGACCTTAACATCATCCCCATCAAACACACACCATTGTGTGTATTCTAACTTGAATATCACATTGTTGGTATTACGCAGCCAGGATTCAATGTCCCCTCTTAATGTCCCATCCTGTTTTTATTGTCTCTTTCTGTACTGAAGCATTCTGCCCAAAAGCAAGTTGGGGAAGGAAAGATCTCATTTCATCTTACAGCTCCAGCTAACAATGTGTCATTGAGAGAAGGCTGGGCAGCGACTCAAGACAAGAACCTAAAAGCAGACACTGAAGCCGAGACCATGGAGGAATGACCCCATCCCCCCTCTCTCCTCCCACCCTCCACCTCCAGAGGGATTGTACCATGGACAGGGCCCTCTTGCATCAGGAAACAAGAAGCCTTACAGAGATGTCCATAGGATAATCTGATGAAAGAATTTCTTCCAAGTTCCCTATTTTTTTTTCCAGGTGGGTCTAGATTTGTGTCATGTTGAGAGCTGAAGCTAACTTTGACAGTCTGGTATATCACACTGAATGCAACTGCCCTTCAAATTGTCTTTCCTGTTAAGACACCAAGATTCATGGCAACCATCTATCTCTGCTATTCATTTTCATGTTGCAGAGCTCAGAACAATACCTAGTACACCAGATTCATATTGTTTTAAATAGCAAACACAAGACTTTGTCTTAGTAGATGGAAAGCTCTATGTGAAACACAACATTTAGGGATATGGATTTAAAAAAAAAAAACTTTGCAATGTGTTTGTTTTGGGACAAGATCCCAGGCTGGCCACAAACTTACACATAGCTGAGGATAACCTAGAACTCTGGATCCTATTGCTTCTGTTTTTTGAATGCTAATGTTACAGGTGTGTGTCATCCAAATTATTTTATGTGGTGCTTCGGACAGAACCCAGGGCTTCTTTATACTAGGCAAATATTCTGCTAACTGATGTTTAACATCAGCCCAAGCTAGCATTACTTACTTATTTTTGTTGTTGTTTGTTTTTAAGTTACACATGTATGAGTGTTTTGCTTCTATGTGTATATGTGTACTATATGCATGCCTGCTGCCAGTGGGGAAGAGAAGAGGGTGTTTGGTTTTGCTGAAATGGAGTTACAGACAGTTATGAACTGACATGTGGGTTCATGTCATAGGTCTTCTATAAGAGCAAAAAGTACTCTTAGCCACTGGGCCATCTCTCCAGCTGCTAGCATTATTTATGTATAAGGTTGTACATCATTTTTCCACATTAAATGCATAGTCATACTTCTCTCATATGAGAGAAGTAACTAGTATACACTCAGTTTGAGAGAATATGGTCCCCAGGCAAGGACTGGTGCAAAGAGCAGGACTTCTGCAGGTAGTTCTCAGCTATGACTGTTAGCTCTCATATTTTCTACCTGTGACTCTAACTACCACAGGAAAAGCATAAATGCTACAAAGATACTTCCACATTAGAAAAAAAAATCATCTGAAGTCTCCTGGGTGAAATGACTAAGAAGGCTAACTGAATTTCTAGTCCTCTTAAAGTGAATAATAGTCCCAGATGTAAAATTATACAACTGGACTAATGTTGCAAGCTGATAATACTGATTGGTTGGCAGAGAGACAGTCCCCACCCCTCTGAAAACTGTATGCCCACACTCATTCTGGAAGCTGCTTATTTAGACTGGAGCTAGTGAGGTCACATGACCCATGGGCTTCATGGGCCCAGGCTTTTGTATTTTCTTTTTTAAAAATGCATTTACAAAACTACTCAGTTCCTGTAAAATCCATTTGTTACAGTGCATTCTAAAAATGGCAAATCATAAACTCCTGACCTCAAGAGAGATTCAATAAATCATTAAAACATAGCCAGCTGCAAGCCTGGCACTAATTCCTCACAGTTGGAGTTATCTGGTGTGTTAAGACTCGCACCATCCACCTGAATACTATGTGCTGTAGCAGCCCTTGCCAAATGGAAGCTTCTCAAGTGAGATGATATAATTTTATTTTGTTACCAAATATATCATTTATGTGTTCATTTGCTGAGTTGAAGGGAGTGGAACCTAAATTGCTGGCTTCTGTACAGTCCATGGTGACACCTGGTCCTTTGCAGAGAGGCACACCCTGCTGCAGGGGAAGCAGGCGGGGCTTATCAAGGTCTCTGAGATCTGTTCCTGGGCAGGATTATTTTGCCTAAGAAGCTCAGGGGATGTGTCCACATATCCAAGGGTGACACCCTTAGGTGTGTCTTATTGGTGAGATGAAAATATTTTACTTTTGTGTTATCTATGGTTTTAAATTTTCAGTTACTTGAATTAGAAATAACAATTCAGCCCCCCCTTCTCTCTCACAGACACACAGTCTCATGTAGCCTAGGCTTATCCTTAAACTTGATGTGCAGCAGAGAATGACCTTGAACTCCTGATCATCTTCAAGATGTCACCATCTTTAGCTCCCAGCAACTCTTCCTTCAGCACTGTTTCTATTAATGTGAATAGCTGAGGGTCAGTTCAAATATGATCACTTTCATAGGCTTGGGCTCATGCTTTGTGTTTTCCTTGGCAGTTGTTCCATCAACACACCCCCATGCAGAGTCAGATATTTTGGCAGCTGAAGTGGAACAGACAATTGTGCAATTCTCAGGTAACTTGAGGAAAGAAGGAGGTGTTGCCCAGGTGACTCAGGCGATATCCTGAGAAACACATAGAGGAGAAAACATGGCTTGTTTCATTAATATGTTTAAAGGATTTGTGGCTGGATGCTCTTGGTGGTGGGTAGACTTTGTGGCTAGTTAAGAAAACTTTCCAAATACTGTGCTAATAGTCTTCCTTATACATGTTCCCTGCCCTCCCTCACTGACTGTTTACATCAGTTTTCCTGCTCTGACAAAATTCTAACAAATGATGTGGTAGCCACATATCCTTCCAACCTTCTGAGTGCCAGAAGTCTGAAAGCAGTGTGTGGGAGCAGTGTCACACTGTTCTTGAAGATTCATTTGTTTTTTTATTTTTTGATTTTTAACCAAGTACCATGTCAGAACATCTCTAACAGAATCTGAATTTTAATGTTTTCTAGGCAACTCAGAAGCAGATTAGAATAAGAAAAGTCATGAGTTCCTATTCATTGAATTTGGCAAGATGTTGTGATTCTCCTTGAATGAAGAATCCCAGTGCTTCTGGCTTTGAAGGCTACTCCAAGCACAGGTACTTTTGTACATATGTTTTGTATCATGCAGACAAACAGTGAGACCCTTGACCCAATCATTCAGTCAACACAAAGAATCAAATATAGTACAGATGGGCAAAATACTTTGAGACACTGTATATCATGAAATTGAATAGACTTTTACATCTATATCATACACATACACATGTACTATGAAGCAGAATAATTCTCGCTTCAGAACATAGTACCATTTTATGGGATGAAACTTAGGGCTTATAACCACTAACCTACAGACATTTGTAGTATGAACGTCCATGTTTGGAGTTCTATTCAAGTGAGAGGCAGTGAGATGAAGAGTGTCTCTCTGAGGACTCCAGAGGAGAACCCTCACCTTCACAGAATATTCATTGGCTTGTGGCAGTTAGACTTCTCCTCCTTTCATGTGCCTTCTTCCCTTTAGTTTACTGTCTCTATATTTGTATGATTGCTTCTCTTATAAGTACCCAGTCATACTGGAGTAAAGATGACTTTAAAAAATCTCATCCCTGCTTGATGACGTCTACAAAGTCTCTCTTACCATGTAAGGTTATCTTCACAAACATTGGGAGTTAGAATTAATTTATCTTTTGGAGAGAGGATTTAGAACAACTCTAATTTTCCCTAGTGAGCAAGTCAGGCACTTATTCAAGTCATTAGTAAGTGTACTGAAACTAACAAATTGAAGAAGGCCACAGGAGGACAGACAAGTTCCCATAGTGTAGAGTAGGCCTTGGCAGGGCTGTTGGGAAGGAAAGCTTGGATCTGTATGTACTAACCTTGACTAACGAGTTTTACAGGAGCATGAAGAGTGAGCTCAGGTAGGGCAGAGCAATCAGCACCAGCAAAGGGCCCAAGGAATCAGAAGGCTGAAAGTACCAATTAATTGTATGTCTAGAGTGTAGGGAACCAAGGGGAGTGATGAGGGTGACTAAATCCTGAGAAGTTTGCCATCTACTCACCATGCAGGGCCTGCAGGGAAAACTGGGCAATTCTTCCCAAGAGAATCAGGGACAACCGAGGATGTGTGTAGAAGATGGCCCATCTGAAGCCATGTGTGTCCCAGTAGCCATATGGGGCAACACAGACTAGATGAATGCAGCTAGGTGGCAAAGTAGGTGAGGAGGGCAAGGTAGAGAGTAAGCATGTTAAAGTCCTCACTTACAGTCTAATTTGGCAATTTCAAGATCATCCAGTATTGACTGGGGAGGTCAAGCCATACATAGATGCACTGACAAAGGCTAATGAAACATGTATATATTTATAGGACAAAGGTAAATAAAAATGAAGATGGGAGAAGGAATAGGACAAGGAGATGGCAGGGAATAGTCCCTGTGGTACTGAGAACATCCTCCCAACGCCTCTTGGTTTGGGGAGGGAAGACCATGAGAACACTTGTGTTGGAATTGAGGATGTTAAGATGTTAGTTCAATTTATATGATATAAAAGCCTTGATGGAGGCAGTTAGCACTTCATTGAGTAACTGAAATCTAAAAATAGCCTAACAGTTGAGAGGAAGCCTGGCCTCCCCTCCTCTTACCTGGGGTAAGGTCCTAGGCTTTTTGGGATTTTAAAATAAGTTCCTACTAGTCATATTAACACGAGATTTTGTAGTTACAATTAATCAATTACCAGAGGGTCTTCTAATTAGTACAAAGGCCTAGGGATTGGTTTATGTAAATTTTTATCCTGTGTATATATGATGTATGTTCATGTATGATTATAGGTGGAGGGGCCTGGAGGGTTTGGAGCCTGTGTGTCACGGTGTATATATGGAGTTCAGAGTTCTAGTCTTTTGCCTTATTTGAGACAGTGTCTCTTCTTGTTTTACACTTTGTGTGCCAGGATATTGGCCAATGATTTTCCTGTCTTCTTCTCACATCTGGGTGGAGGACTGCTGAGCATGTACTCTCACTACCAAGTTCAGTTCACATGGGTTTGACAGACTGAAGTGCTTATGTGATGAGCACTCAGCTCAGTAAGCCAGTTCCTTAGTTCTCATCTTCTTTCAGGGTTAGGGTTCAGTCCCAGGGGCTCACACTTGCTAGGCAGATGCTTACCACTGAACTACACCTCCAGTCCTTTTAACAAATTTTTGTTTTATTTCTTTTATTGTTATAGTGTTGGGGATAACAAAATCAACTGAAGGCACATAAATGGTCTCTGATTTAGCAAATTTTAATTTCTCCAGACAACACTTCATTTAAATGGCAGGATAATTCATGATTTCGAGGACCTGCTTTCTTCTAGTTCAAAGAGCAAGATGTATGTAAAGACTTTTAAAAGGCTAGGAAATGCCACATCCTCTAACCTTGCAAGCATCTTCTCAGTGCAACGTTGTTTACTTCTGCCATAGGATTAGGCGAATAACCTTGGGAGTTGTTCCTTAGGTATCAGCCACTTTAAAAAAAAAAAAAAAGAGAAGGTCTTTAACTTCAGGTATGTCAAATAGGCTAAGTTGGCTTTACAGAAAACCCCAAAGAAAGCACTTGTCTTCTCACTAGTCCTTGGAGGACAAATGCATGCCACCATACCTACTTTTTTCTTCACATGGCTTCTAAGGACTAAATTCAGGTCTTCATGATTATGTCAAGCTGTTTGCCAATTGAGCTACATCCCCAGCCCCCCTGATTGTTTTACATCTTCAGCCTTTCATTTACTGCTGGCTCACTCGAGGTCTGCCTATATAGTCTTTCCTCAACTTTCAGCTCACTTCTGAGGAGGAAACCTGCTTTCCCTGGAGGAAAAAGCACTCTAACCTCCAGGACTGACCTCAGTCTGCTACAGGAGCCCATTCTTCAGGGCTTTACAAGTCTGGTCCCACTACCCTGTTTAGCTTTGATGACAAAAACTGTAAAAACTTTCCCCTTCCCTTCCCTTCCCTTCCCTTCCCTTCCCTTCCCTTCCCTTCCCTTCCCTTCCCTTCCCTTCCCTTCCCTTCCCTTCCTCTCCTTTCCCTTCTATTCCCCTTCCTTCCTTCCTTCCTCTCAAAGGGAAAGATGAGCATACAGCTTTCTCTCCAGGCTAGCTCTAACCTGAAGATAATTTTTTTCCTATGGGTGTGTGTGTTGCCTTAGCAACTAAGCAACTAATTAACTTCTTTCATCTTCTTTCATCAATATTCAATTAACATTCAATAGCTTCTTTGCTGTGCTTTGTGGCTTTGTCACCTGCCAAACTGAAGTACAACAGGGATCCCAGAGAAGCAAAGATGTCTCAGGAAAGCCCAAAGGTGCAGAAGTAGGACCTCCCAAGTGACCTGTGCCCTCTTCTCTATTCTGCTCCTCCTCATCTGTAGGGTATATTTTAAAGCCCTGAATCGAACTTAGCTATGAATGCCCCCGGGAATGCAGAGGGCATGGAGGCAGTCTCTGGGGCAACATTTAGTTTCTGGACACTTAGTAGAATGGAGGCTCAGCAGCAGAAACTGGTTTAAGGAAAACCATCAGCTTTTTCATTTTGACTGTAAAGGTGCCTATTATTGTTGCCAAAGTAATAGGAGACAGCAAAGCCATAATGACTCAATTCAGAAACTGCCTTCATGGTGAAGTCCAGAGCAGTAGCAATATCCCTGTAAAGGAACAATGAGGTTAAGTCGACAATCTCTCCTTTCTCCTCCTGAAGCTAAGAAATCTTTGAATCCTTATATCCATTTAGAAACGTAGATGCTTTCCTCATCTTCTCCAAATATAGAAGCAGGTTTCTCAGGTGGAAAGTCTCAATGCTACCTCTGACTTTCTCTCTTCTTTAGCCTTATTACCACCTGCTTGGGATACTCCCTCCATCACATGCATGTGCTTGTCCTTCTTATGTGCATTGGCATTTATAGGCATGCATGGATGGAAAAATGAATGCATTTAACTATTCTCCCACATCCATCACTTAGGTAAAACAAGTGCATCAATTCACAAACCCACAAAATAAGCTAAATGACCCTTGATTTGTACTTTCTCCTTGTCTCCAATTGGGAATTTGGTTTATTACCATAGAAATGCCCTGTGAGATAAATGTGACTGTAGGCATTTTACAAAACATCTGAGGATTTTGAAGTAAATGTGTCTTGGCTAAGGACATTCATTGAGTCACCCATGATCTGTGATTTGGATCTAGGTCAGGTTAATGCTAAAGACATTTAGTCAATTAGTACTCTGCCAGCAAAAGCAGAGAAGAGAAACAGACTTCGCCCATATCTTTTTTGGTGGTTTATCCAGGAACACTCTGACCTTCATAGATTTATCAAATGAAGTTGATGCTTCCAGAAGTGTGTGTACA
Organism: Acomys percivali; assembly: GCA_907169655.1. Taxonomy (NCBI): domain Eukaryota; kingdom Metazoa; phylum Chordata; class Mammalia; order Rodentia; family Muridae; genus Acomys; species Acomys percivali. The sequence goes on along the minus strand of OU015751.1, from coordinate 62,010,785 downwards.
TGGAGCTGATACTACAGAAAATTTATCTTATATCTGATGGGTTGTGTGTGTGAGTAGCCAGCTATGCAGTAGGACTGCTGGATTTACCAAACAAAGTTATAAAGGTATACTTAGACTAAAACTTCAAGTAAACAATGAATAATTTTTATTTATTTATTTTTATTTTTATTTTTTGTTTTTGTTTTCAAGACAGGGCTTTTCTGTGTAGCCTTGACTATCTTGGATTTGCTTTGTAGACCAGGCTGGCCTTGAACTCAAAGCTATCCATGCAAGTATGTCCGGTGCAGTATTTGGCTGAGTATACTAATGTTGAAAAGGATTTTAGGTTATTTGAAGTTCATATTTAAGAATGTAACTGGACTTTCCTCTGGCAGACCTATAGGACTATGTTCTGACATAGTATGAGTGTGTTTGTTGTCTTCACTACTTTGTCTGATGCTGTACCTCATTTTACCAAGACTGAAATCAAACACACACAGCTGGAGACACTGAGTCCTCTTGGACTGCCCTGGAGGATAGTCCTGTCCTCTGGCTGGTCTTTTCCAGGAATCTGCCTCTGACTCAGTCTAGCCTCTGTCATCAGTCTTTCCCTCCCTGACACCAAGCACAGCAGACATCTGCTTTCCCACTAAGTCCCTGGTTACAAATAGTTCTGAAGTGATAAGGAACCTGTTGGGTAGCATGGTGGAGAACTTTCACTTTGGAGGAAGATCTTGGACCTCATAGATTTGGTTCTGTTAAAATTACTCAGCTGGATACCCTTCCCTGAGTGCCACCAGACCTCCTCACCAAGGGGAGTGGTCAAATAGAGGGCACTAAAGTTCACATCAGAGTCAGTCCCTGCTCTCCATACAATTATGGAGAATGTAATGTCCTTTGGCTAGATCTGAATAGCGGTTCTAGGTTTACTGCATGCATTATCCTTGGTTGATACAGTGGTTTGAGCAGAACTCCCTGGGTCCAGATCCACCACCCTTGATGGTGAGGAAGGGTAAGCAGTCTACCTGAATGAGACCTGATAGGCTGTGATCATATGGTGGGGGAGGAGTTCCCTTTATGTTACAGACTTAGGGGAGAAGAATAGGATGAAAGAGGGAGGGAGTAGGGAATGGGAAGAGACAAGCGAGGGGTAACAACTGAGATGTAATCTGAATAAATTATTTAAATAAAAAATAATTACCCAGCTGAGTAGCAGCAGAATGAGGTGGGGGCTGGGCAGGAGCTAGCACTTAGCCAGGGTTTACTCTTCTGACCACAGTGCAGGCTTAACACTCCACCTTTCTGTTCCATGTGGGATCTGTTTTCTCTTCTCTTGACAATGTTGGTGATGATGGACACAGTCTAGGCTCTCTATTTCTTATAACTTGAATATTGATTCCATTTAGCCATTACAATATATATTATGGTAATTTCTTCATTACTAAAGTTTATCCAGCTCCTGTATATGCTGCTAGCTCTGATTTTACTCTTTCTTCATTTACTTCAAAAACAATTGAATTCACTTTAAAAGGTTCATTAATTTGTAAAGATAATTTGGGAGGTCCATACACTTTCTTGCAAAATTTGATAATTTTTCTCTTTTTGTTCTTTCATTCTACCAAGAAGTCCTACAGTCAGGTAAGCTCCTATCTGATTTCTCCTATGTAATACACAGTCATCCAAGAGCCTTCTGTGCTTCCCATTTCTATCCCTGGTATGCTTTGGAACATATCTTTATTCTATTGCCGTTTGAATGTTTTCTCAAATGTAAGAAGAAACAAGAATGTAGTGCAAACACTCTGGGTTGAATTTTTTTCTTGTGACATATTGGCTGGCCTTTGTAGCTGAGGGTGATCTTGAGCTCCTGACCTTCCTGCTTCATCCTCTCAAATGCTGAGATTACAACTATGCTCCAATATGCCTGCATCACATAGTGCTGGAAATTGAATTTAGGACTTCATGTATGTGAGGCAAGCACTCTACCACTTGAGCTATATCTCTAGACAATGGTTCCTACTATTGCACATCTCACTCTCTTTTCCAACAACACAAGACAGGCAGCACTGCTCCAATTTTGAAGGAAGGTCTCCAGAAGGTTAAAGAATGTGCCCAAGGTCTCACAGAAAGTAGAAGGTTCAATATGGGACTCATGGTAATCCAACGAATAAGTCAATGGTCTTTTTTTAACAATTAGAATTAGTATTTACTTGAATTTATGAAGCTATTGGGGTTCAGTGAAACTATAGCTGTAGCCCATGCCCTGAATGCTGCCAGCTGTCTGTTTTGTCAATAAAATTTTACTGGAACACACACACACACACACACACACACACACACACACACACACACACA
>OU015751.1:61964115-61996069 GCA_907169655.1 Acomys percivali | reverse complement strand
ACAGAACCTAGCTGGGTCCATTCTTGAGGGCCCGCGACAGGACCTCCCATAATATAGGGAGCCTGGGGTCAACTTGCAGGGTCTATCTGCTGACCTAAAGTGACTTGGGAGCATTCGGGCTTTCACTGGTGGAAAGAGAAGATACAGGGACTCCCACCAGCAGCCTGAATCGCCATTGTTGCCAGATGCCCGCCAGGGCTGCCGGCACTGACCCAGCACTCCCTAAACAACAGAACTTAGCTGAGTCCATTCTTGCGGGCCCGCGACAGGACCTCTCATAATATAGGGAGCCTGGGGTCGACTTTCAGGGTCTATCTGCTGACCTAAAGTGACTTGGGAGCATTCAGGCTTTCACTGGCGGAAAGAGAAGATACAGGGGACTCCCGCCAGCAGCCTGAATCGCCATTGTCGCCAGCTGCCAGCACTAACCCCCAGGTACTCCCTAAACAACAGAACTTAGCTGGGTCCATTCTTGCCGGCCCACGACAGGACCTCCCATAATATAGGGAGACGTGGGTCAACTTGCAGGGTCTATCTGCTGACCTAAAGTGACCTGGGAGTGTCCTGGCATATAGGGGCGTGGAAACTGCTGCCTCCTTGGATATTGCCAGTGGCCTGAAACCATACTGTCTCAGGCCCACCAGGCACTGATCCTATAATCTCCATCAGGCAGATCCTAGCTGGGTCAGCTCCTGCAGACCCAGCAAGAACTCCCAAATTCATGGGAGAGGCTGGACGCTCCTAAAGAGTATAGAGGCAGAGCTAAAAGACAGCTACAACCCAGAAGATCTGATACACCTGTGGTCTTGGCTACAAAGTAACAGGAAAGACAGGCAGCTGGGATCAACCTACATAATCAGAGAGCTTGTGTGCTGACCTTACTCTAGATCCCAAAACTGCTGATCTGAATTACAGCAATAAGGTGAAAAGGCCCAAACAGAAACCTACTTTGCATGACTCAGCCTGGTGCCTAAGGTGTTGAGAAAAATCTCCAGGAGTAGAACCTGAATCACCTGCCTGGTCCAGGGAAATATTCCCTGATCCCCACAGGTAAGGGCACTCTACCTATAATCAGACACCAACTATCCACTCCCAAACAGGGAAGGTCACTACAAACTACCTCCCAACATCAGAGTCACCAAAATGACAAGGGGACAATGAAAGAATGCTAACAAAAACCAAAACAGGATGGCATCACCAGATCCCAGCAATACCAATGAAAACAACATGGAGAACCCAACAACAATTGATATACAAGAAAACTACCTCAAGTCCTTAGTAAGTAAGATGATAATGGAAGAAACAAATAAAATCTGTAAACAAATGCAGGAGGAGGCAAACAAGAGGGCTGAAGACTTAAAAGAGTCATATAAAGAGGCATTTGAAGAATATCAGAAAAAATACAAATATCCAGATGAAGGAAATCATTAAAACAGTTCAAGACCTGAAGATAAAAATGGAAGCTATCATAAAAGAACACATGGAAGAAAAACGTGATCGAGAAGCTTCAGAAAAGAAAGCAAGCATCTCAGAGGTGGCCTTATCTAACAGATTGCAAGAAATGGAAGAATGGATATCGGGACTTGAAGATACAATCGCAGAACTGGAAACATCCGTCCAGGACAATGCTAAATCTGAAAATTTCCTGACACAGAGCATCCGTGAAATAAAAGACAACATGAAAAGACGAAACTTGAGAATAATAGGGATAGAGGAAAGAAAGGCAACCGACTCCACACCCCAGAGAATATCTTTAATCGAATAATAGAAGAAAATTTCCCCAATTTGAAGAAGGAGATGAATACGAGCATACAAGAGGCCTACAGAACACCAAATAGAATAGACCTGAAAAGAAAATCTTCCCGCCACATAATAATAACAACACAAAATATACAGAATAAAGAAAAAATATTAAAAGCGGCAAGAGAAAAAGGCCGAGTAACATATGAAGGCAAACCTATCAGAATTACTCTTGACTTCTCAGAAGAGACCTTGAAAGCCAGAAGGGCCTGGACAGAGGTTCTGCAAACCCTAAGAGAACACAGATAACAGGCAAGAATACTTTACCCAGCGAAGTTATCAATAACCATGACGGAGAAAATAAGATATTCCATGAGAAAAACAAATTCAAACAGTACCTAGCCACAAATCCAGCTTTACAGAAGTTACTACAAGGAAAACTCCACCCCAAAGAATCAAACTACAACCAAAACTACATAGGAAATAGGTAACTATACCATCGCAAAATCACAACCTCACAAAATCTCGACTGTTACAAATACCAAAAATGAAGGGACTTAGCAATCACTGGACATTAATATCTCTCAACGTCAATGGTCTCAATTCTCCAATAAAAAGACACAGACTAACTGACTGGATGCATAAACATGACCCAACATTCTTCTGCATTCAAGAAACACATCTCAACGACAAGGACAGACATTGTCTCAGAGTGAAAGGTTGGGGAAAAATATACCAAGCAAATGGTCACAAGAAACAAGCTGGGGTAGCCATTCTAATATCTAATAAAATAGACTTTCAACCAAAATTGATCAAAAGGGATGAGGACGGACACTTCGTTCTCATCAAAGGTAAAGTCAATCAAGAAAACATCACGATTTTGAACATCTATGCTCCTAATACAAGGGCTCCCACATTTGTAAAAGAGTTATTAACAAAGCTTGAACCACTCATTGATACCCACACATTAATAGTGGGAGACTTCAACACCCCACTTTCACTCAAGGATAGGTCCTTGAATCAAAAACTAAGCCGGGAAATAACTTCATTAACCAATGCCATGAATCATATGGATCTAACCCAAATGCAAAGGAGTATACCTTTTTCTCAACACCCCATGGAATGTTCTCCAAAAGTGATCATATAGTGGGTCACGAAGCAAACCTCAACAGATACAAGAGGATTGAAATAGTACCTTGTATCTTATCAGATCACCATGGTCTAAGGCTGGTCTTCAACAACAACAACAGAAATAGCAAAAGGCGTACTAACACATGGAAACTAAACAACTTTCTCCTTAATGACACATGGGTCATGGAAGAAATAAGGGGAGAAATAAAAGACTTCCTGAAATTCAATGAAAATGATGGAACAACATATCCAAATTTGTGGGACGCATTGAAAGCAGTGCTAAGAGGAAAATTCATAGCACTAAGCGCCTTTAAAAAGAAAATGGAAACATCCCACATAAACAACTTAACAACACAACTGGAAGCTTTAGAATAAAAAGAAGCAGAAACACCCAAGAGGAGTAGACGCCTAGAAATAATCAAACTCAGGGCTGAAATCAATAAATTAGAAACAAAGAGAACAGTCCAAAGAATCAACAAAACCAAGAGCTGGTTCTTTGAGAAAATTAACAAGATAGACAAACCGTTAGCCAATCTAACTAAAAGACAGAGAAACACTATCTAAATTAACAAAATCAGAAATGAAAAGGGAGACATAACAACAGACACCGAAGAAATACAAAGAATCATAAGAACCTACTTTAAAGGCATTTATGCCACAAAATTTGAAAATCTAAGGGAAATGGACAATTTTCTCGACCGATTCCATTTGCCAAAATTGAATCAAGACCAGATAAACAAATTAAATGGTCCTATTTCTCCTATAGAAATAGAAGCAATCATTGATAGTCTCCCAACCAAAAAAAGCCCAGGGCCAGATGGTTTCAGAGCAGAATTCTTCCAGTCCTTCAAAGAGGAGCTAATACCAATACTATTCAAGCTATTCCGAAAGATAGAAATGGATGGAATATTACCAAATTCATTCTATGAGGCCACAGTCACATTGATACCCAAACCCCACAAAGATGCAACAAAAAAAAAGAGAATTTCAGACCAATTTCTCTTATGAACATTGATGCAAAAATACTTAACAAAATACTTGCAAAGCGAATACAACAGCTTATCAAAGACATCATTCACCATGACCAGGTAGGATTCATTCCAGGCATGCAGGGATGGTTTAACATACGAAAATCCATCAATGTAATCCACCATATAAACAAACTGAAAGAGAAAAACCACATGATCATCTCTTTAGATGCAGAAAAAGCATTTGACAAAATCCAACACCCATTTATGTTTAAAGTTCTGGAAAGATCAGGAATACAAGGCACTTTTCTAAACATCATAAAGGCTATATACAGCAAACCAATAGCCAACATTAAATTAAATGGAGAGATACTCAAGGAAATCCCTCTAAAATCGGGGACCAGACAAGGCTGCCCACTTTCCCCATACCTCTTCAATATAGTTCTTGAAGTTCTAGCCAGAGCAATAAGACATCAAAAGGAGATCAAGGGTATCCAAATGGGAAAGGAAGAAGTCAAATTATCCCTATTTGCAGATGATATGATAGTGTATATAAGTGACCCCCAAAATTCTACCAGAGAACTCCTACAGCTGATAAACACCTTCAGCAAATTGGCAGGATACAAAATAAACTCAAAAAAGTCAGTAGCTTTCCTATATACAAATGACAAACAGGCAGAGGAAGAAATTAGGAAAACTACTCCCTTCACGATAGCCAAAAGCAATATAAAATACCTAGGAATAACCCTAACCAAGCAAGTGAAGGACTTATTTGAAAAAAACTTTAAATCTCTGAAGAAAGAGATTGAAAATGACATCAGAAGATGGTGGGATCTACCTTGTTCATGGATCGGGAGAATTAACATAGTAAAAATGGCGATTTTACCAAAAGCAATTTACAGATTCAATGCAATCCCTATCAGAATATCTACAAAATATTTTGAAGATATTGAAAGAACAATTCTCAACTTCATATGGAGAAACAAAAAGCCCAGAATAGCAAAAACAATCCTATACAATAAAAAATCCTCTGGAGGAATCTCCATACCTGATCTCAAGCTGTACTATAGAGCAACAGTAATTAAAACAGCATGGTACTGGCACAGCAATAGGCTAGTGGATCAATGGAATCGAACTGAAGACCCAGAGATGAATCCGCACACATTTGGTCACTTGATTTTTGACAAAGAAGCCAAATCCATTCAATGGAAAAACGACAGCATCTTCAACAAATGGTGCTGGTCTAACTGGATGTCTACATGTAGAAAAATGCAATTAGACCCCTATTTGTCACCATGCACAAAAATCAAGTCCAAGTGGATTAAAGACCTCAACCTAAAACCAGAGACATTAACCCAATTAGAGGAAAAAGTGGGGAAGAGTCTGGAACACATAGGTACAGGAGACAACTTCCTGAATAGAACACCAACAGCCCAGGCCTTAACGCCAACAATTAATAAATGGGACCTCATGAGGCTGAGAAGCTTCTGTAAGGCAGGTGACACTGTCAAGAGAACAAAGCGACAGCCTACAGACTGGGAAAAGATCTTCACCAACCCTTCATCTGACAAAGGTCTAATATCCAAAATATAAAAAGAACTCAAGAAATTAAACACTACCAAACCAAATAACCCAATAGAGAAATGGGGCTCAGAACTAAACAGAGAATTCTCAATAGAGGAATATCAAATGGTGGAGAAACACTTAAAGAAATGCTCGACCTCCTTAGTCATCAGAGAAATGCAAATCAAAACGACACTGAGATTCCATCTTACACCCATCAGAATGGCTAAGATCAATAATTCAACTGACACCACATGCTGGCGAGGATGTGGAGAGAGAGGAACACTCCTTCATTGCTGGTGGGAATGCAAACTAGTACAACCACTTTGGAAATCTATCTGGCGCTTTCTCAGAAAACTGGGAATAGGGCTTCCTCAAGACCCAGCTATTTCACTCCTTGGAATATACCCAGAAGATGCACTACCACACAACAGGGACATATGCTCAACCATGTTCATAGCTGCCTTATTCATAATAGCCAGAACATGGAAACAACCTACGTGTCCGTTAGTAGAAGAATGGATAAAGAAACTGTGGTATATTTACACTATGGAATACTACTCAGCTATTAAAAACAAGGAATTTCCGAAATTTGTGGACAAATGGATTGAACTAGAAATTATCATAATGAGTGGGTTCACCCAGAAGCAAAAAGAGTCAAATGGTATATACTCACTTATATCGAGACACTAGTCCAAGGAGTACGCCCCCATGATAAACTTTACCTACCAAGAAAGTGGGTCAGAGGGGAGAAAATCCTATTGAGACTTTAGGGGTGAGAAGCCTGGAAGAATGAGGAAATAGAAGGATCCAGTGGGTCCTGGAAAAATACAGGCGGGTCTGGGCCATCTAGTCCTCCTCAAACTATGGCACCAGCCAAGGAAAATATAGCAGTAAACTTCGAACCCCTACCCAGTCTAGCCGATGGACAGGACATTCTCCACCGTTAAATGGAAAAGGGGATCTGACTTTCACACAAACTCTGGTGCCCCATATCGGACCATGTCCCTTGGATGGGGAGGCCTGGTGGCACTCAGAGGAAAGATAATAAGTCACCAAGAAGAGACTTGATACCCTAGGAGCATATACAGGGGGAGGAGGTCCCCCTCAGTCACAGACATAGGGGAAGGGATTAGAGGGGCAAACGGGAGGGAGGAAAGAAAGGGAGGATACAAGGGATGGGCTAACAATTGAGATGTAATAGGAATAAATAAATAAATAAATAAATTAATTAAAAAAATAGAAAATATAGAGAAAGAAACTTTAAAACGTAAAAAAAAAAAATAAAATAAAAAATAAAAAAGATCCCTTCACCAAATATATGCTCACCAAGACATTCAGTATCACTCAATGAAGAACAATGATCCCTGAGAGATGAGAAACAAATGGACTAAGCTCTAAGATAACTGTAGTCCATTGCATAGAGAGACTATCCAGGGTGTGTGTGTGTTTGTGTGTGTGTGTGTGTGTGTGTGTGTGTGTGTGTGTGTAAATGCAAGTGACTGAGCTTATGCTTGGCAGACATCCTATGTTAAGAGGCCAGAGACATGCACAAGGCAGACAATGAGGAGAGAATGTCATAAAGAAAGAATTCTGAAGATATGTAGGAATTTTACTCACCAATGTTGAACACTGGCTTCATGAGAAAATAATTTTAAGAAATAACCATTTAGAAGAACTAGAGAAATCAATCCCTGGGTTATTTATAGGCATGTCTAAGATAGTTTCCCTTTTCAGCAGAGTAGGAAACTTCACAGCACACCCATGGACAGGACAGTCTCCACACTTGAGTGGAGAGAGGGATGTAAATTTCTCATGTACTCTGGTGCCTCACATTTGACTATGTCCCCTGGAGGGGGAGACCTAGTGGCACTCAGAGGAAGGACAGCAGGTCACAGAGAAGAGACTTGATACCCTATGAGCATATACAGGGGGAGGTAATCCCTCTCAGGAACAGTCATAGGGGAGGGGAATAAGGGGAAAATGGGAGGGAGGGGAGAATAGGAGGATACAAGGGATGGGATAACCATAGAGATGTAACAAGAATAAATTAATAAAAAAGATAATAATAATAATAAAAAAGAACATCTGATTGAGCATTTAAAGGTATTTGCTTTAACTGCAGCATACAATGCTGCTAGACTGAATGCTGCTCAAGTTGCACCTGGAAAACAGTTAAAAGCAAGGTGCAAAAGGGTTGGATACTTTATGTATAATATCCTGATTTTCAGAACAAAATTAAAATAAAATGCAAGAAACAAAATAAAACAAAAGCATGTACCTATAAATACAACATTCAGAAGACTGAGGCAGGAGGATTCTTATGAGCTCAATGTCAATAGGGACTAAATTACTAGTTCAAGGCCTACCTTAACTCCCCAGCAAGATCCCCTCAGAAATAAAACCAAAACCAACTAATCAACCAACAAACACACAACCCAAACAAACAATAAGAACTGAAAAACTCCAAACCAAACCAAAATAAATTACCACAATGGGTAATGTCAGGCATTCAGTTAAAATTTTTCTTGGAAATGAAAATCATGGAGAGAAGGAGTGACCATGTGAATATATGTTTCAAGTTATTACGAATATTTGTTCTGATGTCTAGATTGAAAGCATTGTACCAGGATTGTTTTCTTCAGTGTTAAAGTCATCACGTCACCATCATTATCTTGACATAGAGAAGTGGTGGTATCCTGTGAAACATCTTCGCTCACAATCATGGTGGTGGGATTCACATTGCACTTGTAGGCCTAGCCAAATCAGAAGAGAGATGAACACTGCCATACATTTTTCTCCTTTTATTCAACCTGGCACTCATTCCATTTAGGGTGAGCTTTTTCCATCAGATCAACCTTTTCGTTAACACATTCATATACACCCAAAAGTATATTGCTTTAGTGATTCTAAATTCAGGCTAATTGATATTAATGATTGTCCATCACAAGTCTACTCTGATTAACCTGATACCCAAACATATTACCTGCAAGCTATAACATTCTACCCATGATCTGTAAATGCTCACTGTCATCTTTCAATGCAAAATTTAATTTATAGAGAAACCCAAATCTTCACAGATCTAGTGTTCAAAACCCAAAAGTTCTAATTCTTTCTTAAGACATAAGCCCATTTCTAAAATTTTGAAAACATTAAAACAAACAAACACATAAACAAAAATATGTACTTCTAGTGCATTTACCATTCTAAAAGGAAGAAATCATAATACATCAAGGGAAGATTTCACACAAGACACATTCTGACACATTAGTCCCTGCAGGACTAGGTGCATCCTTTCTCGCTGAGGCCAGACATGGCAAACCAGTTAGGGGATGGGATCCAAAGGGAAGCATCAAAGTCAGAGAGGACCCTTCTCTACTTGTTGGGGAATCTACATGAAGACCAAGCTGCACATCTGCTACATATGTGCAGGGTCTTAGGACTAGTACCTGCATGCTATTTGGTCACTGTTTCAGTCTCTGGGAGCCCCATGGGCCAAGGTTAATAGACTCTGGACATATTCTTATGATGTCCTTTCTTCCTCTGGCTCCCTCAGTTGTTCCCCCAACTCTTCCATAGGACTTCCTGAGCTCTGTCTAATGTTTGGCTGTGGGTTTCTGCAGCTGTTTCCATCAGATGCTGGGTGAAATCTCTCATAGGAATTATGCAGGGATCCTATCTACAAGTATAGCAGAGTAACGTTAACTGTCAGGGATTGGTTCTCTTCTGTGAGAAGACTCTCAAGTAGGCCCAGCCTTTGGTTGGCCATTCCCTCAATCTTTGCCCCATCTTTGTCTCTGCACATCTTGTAGGAAGGAAAAATTTTGGATCAAAGGGTTTGAGGGTGGGATGATGTCCTTATCCCTTCACTGGAAGTCCTACCTAGTTACAGGAAATGGCCACCTCACAATCTGTATCCCTCATTGCTAGGAGTCTCTGTTAGGGTAACCCCATAGTCTTCTTGAGGCCTTTGCTAGGCAAGGCCCAGAGATCGCCCCCCACCACTATTTTCCATTCTCTTAGCTTTCTCTCCTCAGCCCTCCGTACACCAAATCCCCACTCACAATTCCCCTCCCCATCTCCTCTCCTACTAAAATCTCTCCTTCCACTCACTTTTAATGCTTAGTTTATTTCCCCATCTTCCCTTGAATCCTCCTTGTAATTTACTTTCTTTGTGCCTATGGATTATAGTATAGTTATCCTGTATTTTATGGCTAATACCAACTTACACATGAGTACATACCATGCATGTCTTTTTGGGTCTGGGGTACCTCACTCAGGATGCTCTTTGCTAATTCCATCCATTTTCCTGCAAATTTCAAAATGCCCTTGTTTTAGTAGCTGAATAGTATTCCAATGTGTAAATGTACCATATTTGTTTAGCCAGTTTTCTGTTGAAGGACATCTAGGTTTTTTCTAGTTTCTGGCTATCACAAATAAAGATGCTATGAAAATAGTTGAACAAGTGTCTTTTTGGTATGGTGGAGCATCTTTTGGTTATATGCCCAGGAGTAGTATAGCTAGGTCTTGAGATAGAACTATTCCCAGTTTTCTGAGAAATACCAGATTGGTTTCCAAAGTGGTTGTACAAATTTGTACTTCTACCAGAAATGGGGGAGTGTAGGCTTTGAACTTTTCCAAACTTACTTTATTTGGGGTTCTTTAATGCTTATACCATCCTTCCAACCCACCTGACCAACATAGGAGAGAAAAGAGGTTAATAGGAACAGAAGAGAGATTATTTTTTTTACATTCAGTTCCTTGGAGTGATTCCCCTGGAGTAGCTGGCAGGATTCCAGTAGACCAGTTAAACAATAAATCAGCAATTCAGTGAAGGTCACTGTAACCACAGTTGCTGGAACCTGGATCAGCAGCCAGAACCTGGAGAAGCAGCTGGAATCCAGAGCAGAAGCCAGGGCCCTGGCCCTTTTAGCTTTCTCTGGAGCAGTTTTCTCTAGGATTGTCTTGAAGTGGAGTTATGAACAGCCAAGACCAAAAGAGCTCCACCACTTGTTTTGGACTCATATATATCTATGGCTCCTCTTAGAGTCCATTCTAGGATGTTTATCAATTGGCAAAGACCATGCCCCTGCAAGAGGTCATGTCCTCTTCCAGTGTACAAACATCATTATTCTCTGACAAGTCTGTTTTCAAGGGAAAAACACTGCACACCCTCACAGAAGTCTGTTTCACATCCCATACTTGGGATCAAAACAAAAACATGTTTACTTCCACTACAGGGGAGTGTTCTACTTTCTCCTCAATCTTGTCATCATGTGCTTGAGTATTAGATCATAGTCATCCTGATGGGTGTACGATGGAATCAAAATGCAAATTTTAATTTGCATTTTCCTGATAAGTAAGGACAGTGTACATATCTTTAAGTGTTTCTCTATCATTAGTGATACATCTGTTGAGAAATCTCTGTTTAGCTCTGTACCCCATTTTTGAATTGGGTTATTTGGTTTAATGCAGTCTAATTTCTTGAGCTCTTTATATATTTTGTATATGCCCTCTGTTGGATATAGGGTTCCTGAAAATCTTTCCTCACTACATTGGCTGCCATTTTGTCCCATTCAGAGTATTTCTGTCTTACAGAAACTTTTCAATTTTGTGAAGTCTCATTTATTAATTGTTGATCTTAGAACCTCAGTAGTTAGTATGCTTCTCAGGATGTTGTCTCCTGTGTCAATTAATTCATGGCTATTATCCACTTTCTATTCTATTAGATTTAGTGTATTTGATTTTAGGCTGAGGTCTTTGATCCATTTAGATTTGAGTTTTGTGCAAGGTGATAAATATGGCTATATTTGCATTCTACATGCAAACATCAAGTTATACCAGCACCATTTGTTGAGGTTGCTGTCTTTTCCATTGTATGATTGTAGGGCACTGCTGGAGAGGTCAAAGTCTGGTGTATCCTGGTGTAATAGACCTCAGTCTATTACAATGGACTCTCTTTCTCAATGAGGATTTCTCTTCCCAGATCCTCTAAGGTGTGTCACATAGCCCTCAGGGACCTACTTTTCCCTGATATGAAACCTGTTCAGCAAACATCTAGAAGATCCTAGCCTCCATCAAATGACCTTTAAACATACCTAGAAATTCTTCCCCTACCCATGAGATAATTAAGTACTGTGTTTTTCTTCTTGCCATAAGACCCTGTGCTACTGCATGTAAATGAGGTACTGTACTACTGCACATAGATTAAGTATGTTGGCACCCCTAGCTTCATAGAATCAGACACATTTACCCACAACCCCTCTGCACTGCTTAAGCTTTAGAAATGAAGGCTGGCTGATGTGTTTTCCTGTGTGTGCTCATGTCATTCCTCCCTGATGACCATCTGAGACTCTATTTATCATGGGGAAGACTTGACTCTGGTTGTCCAGTGTTCAAGCAATGATGGTGGAACTGCCTTGGCAGCCATTTGAGTCCTCTCCATCACCACAACTAGCTCCATGCTGAGCACTGGTGACGTACCCACCTGGGCCTGTGTCTCACTGGATCTGCTTGCCAGTCAATTCTGTGCTTCTGCATACTTCCCTTGCCATGCTTAGCATGATGATACTTTTAGTATCCTCAAAGGCTTGGGGAGCTCCTGAGTCTCCACTGCCATCTGATACAAGCCATCTTATTCTTAAATAGCTAAACTGTAACATCTTCACCCAGTAAGACCAGGATCCTGGACTAGTACCCAGGCCTCAGGCCTCACTTCAACACTCTAAGCTGCCCCTCAATAAGAAATAGGACCTTTGATCATTTGACCTTGAAGTCCATCCATTGTTGTCAGAAGCAAGGAGTATGTGGACTAGCCTGACAGAAGCTCAACACAGGCCATCAACCTGATGCTGAACAACATATGTTTTTTGGGTATTTTGTCAAAAATCAAGTGCCCATATGTGTTTGGGTTTATTTTGGGTTCTCTGTTTCATTTCCATTGATCAATATGTGTGTTTCTATGCCAAAGCATGCAGTTTTTACTACTATTGCTCTGTGGTACAGCTTGAAATCAGGAATTGTTATACTTTCAGAAGTTCTTTCATTGTACAGAATTAGGTATTGTGGGTGTTTGCTCTTCCATATAAAAGTGAGAATTCTTCTTTCAGTGTCTCTAAGGAATTGTGTTGATATTTTGATGGGAATTGCATTGAATTTGTAGATTGCTTTTGGTACGATGACAATTTTTACTATGTTAATCCTACAAATTAATAATCATAGTAGAAATGTCCATCTTCTGATATCTTCTTCAATGTCTTTCTTCAGCGACTTGATGTTATTGTCATACAGCTTTTTCACTTCCTTGCTTAGAGTTACATCAAGGTACTTTGTATTATTTCTGCTTGTTGTGAAGGATGTTGTTTCTCAAATGTATTTCTCAGCCTGTTTATTGTGTGTATACAGAAGGGCTACTGATTTTTTAGGTTAATTTTATATCCAGCCACTTTTTCAGCATCTAATGAGATGGGTGTGTGTGCATGTGCATGTGAGCATGTGTGTGTGTGTGTGTGTGTGTGTGTGTGTGTTTATGTGTGTGTGTGTTTGTGTGAGTTTCCAGTTTGCTTATATAGTGAATTATGTTGACGGATTTTCATATATTGAACTACCCCTGGATTCCTGGAATAAAAAGCTTACCTGATCACAGTGGATGATGTTTTTTATGTGTTCTTGGATTCTGTTTGCTAATATTTTATTGAGTATTTTTGAGTCAATGTTCATAAAGGAAATTGGTATAACATTCACTTTCTTTTTTTGATCTTTGTGTGATTTAGGTTTCAGGGTGACTGTGGACTCAAAGAATGAGATTGGAAATGTTCCTTCTGTTTCTATTTCATGGAATAGTTTGAGGAGAATTGAGCACTAAAACCATCTGTTCCTTGGCTTTTTTGGTTGGGAGATTTTGAATGTCTGCTTCAATTTCTTAGAGGTTATAGGACTATTAAAATTTTTACCTGATTTTGATCTAACTTTGGTAAGGGGAATCAATGGAGAAAATAATCTATTTCCTTTAGAATTTCAAGTCTTGTGGCATACGGCCTTTTGAAGCAAGACCTAGTGATTCTTTGTATTTCATCAATGTCTGTTGTAATGTTTCCCTTCTCATTTCTGATTTTGTTGGCTTGAATAGTGTCTCTCTGCCTTTTAGTTAGTTTGGCTATCTTGCTGATTTTCTCAAAGAACCAGCTCTTGGTTTCATTGATTCTTTGTATTGTTTTCTTTGTTTCTAATTTATTGATTTCACTTTGAGTTAGACTATTTCCAGCCATCTACTTCTTTTAGGTGTGTTTTCTTCTTTTTCTTCTAGAGGTTTCATGTGTGTGGTTAAGCTGCTAGTATAAGAACTCTCAAATTACTTTGAACTTTCTTCTTAGCACTGCTTTAATTGTGTCCCATGGGTTTGGGTACGCTGTGCCTTCATTTTCATTGAATTTTAGGAAGTATTCTGTATTTGGGTAAAAAATTATGTAGATATCTGTTAGGTCCATTTGATTTATGACATTGGTTAGTTTCACTATTTCTCTGTTCTGTTTTTGTCTTGATGGTCTGTCAATTGATGTGAGTGGAATCTTGAAGAGTTCCAATATTAACGTGTGGGGGTCAGTGTGTGATTTAAGCATTATTAAGGATTCATTTAGAAATGTAGGTATCCTTATATTTGGGGGATAGATGTTCAGAATTGAGATGTCTTCCTGGTGAAGTTTTCTTATGATAAATATGAAGTGTGCTTCCCCATTGTGGGGATTACGAACAGGCAGAAGGGGATAATTGGCCACAGAGCACACACAGAAGCCCCAGAATCAGACTCTGGAGATGAGACAGAAAGTGCAGAGCTAACCTTACTGTCCAATGTAAAGGCCTTTAAAAGGCTGAAGGGCAAATCAGACTATCCCATAATGGCTTCAAGCACCAATAGCAATTAATCAGGTTGGTGTAGATTTGAGGGAATGTGGGGGATATGGGGCAGCAAGGACTCCCAACTGAAATGCTGATTAGCTTGTAGCTGCTTGTCAAGAGCAGAGGCTGTAAACTTAGACATATTATTTAGGCTGTCTGCCGTCTGAATAGAATTCTGTAAAGCAACCATTGTTGTAGCCTTAGCTGCAGCTGCAGAAGGGCTCACAACAATAACAGTGATAATAATAAAAGTAGATATACCAAAATCTCTCTTGGTATGAACCAGAGAAGAGGCCTGTTCTGACAAAGACAGTCTCCCCTCCTCCAGCCTTCAGTGCCATGTAGTGGTAGCTCCCTGAGGAGCAAGGAATAGTGACTCCTAATCGGATCTCAGCAAGGAGAACATGTACAATTTTGTACGGAGCAATTTAAGATGGGGTGCTAGAAGAAGAATGAAACCAGGAGAGGAAAAAGAAGGAGTGTCTGACACACTGGTGACCAATATAGGTAAAATTTGGTGCAGCTGCCCCACGGAAAAAGTCCTGTTGAGCAAACAGTGACCTTCAATGAAAGGTCAACTGGGATTTCCCTCAGTCTGCACCCCCCTACCACATCTTCAATGGTTAAAAAGGGCCTGAAGTCCATGCAGGACTAAGGGTCACAGAAATACAGAGAGTCCCAGGTAGATCAGAGGGGACAGCAGTCCATAGGATTGGCGTCACATTGGAAAAATTGTGGGAGATCATGGTCAGTTACATTCCTGTAATGATGACTCCAGAAAAAAGCATGAGATAAATCTGAAACAGGTCTATTCACAGATAGGCATCTCAAATACTGGGGCTCCTGCTTGGGGCAAACATCCCATACTCCACATAAGTTCCAAGAGTCACAAAGGTATCAAGATGGGCAGTAATGGTGACATTGTTTAAAAAATGAAGTATTCTAAGGTGGAACAGGGAATGTCCCATTAATTCCTGCCACAGAGCCATTCATAAATATCTGACCACCTTCTCTGGAGGGAAATATTCAGGGAGAGCAAACCACCCTCTACCTTTCCAAGTAACTTTAACCCAACTAGAAAAATCCCCAGTAGATACTTTAGCCAAAAAGTCAGAGTCCATTGGGAAGGCAGATTCATTCAGGCAGAAACCCACTATCCCCAGGGTAAATGAGTCATTGAATGATGAATATAGGGTGGACTTCACTGGAAATGGGGGTCATTCATCTGTTAATTGTCACTGTATATGACTAGAAGCCTCGAATCCTTGCTTACTGGAAGTAAGATAGGAGGATTTCTAAGTGCAGTGCACAACAGCAGGTGCACTATGCCTGGGAATTAGGAGTTTTAATGGCACACATGAGTAAGATCAGGGAGTATGGCCCTGTCTCAGGCCCTTCAGGGGACATTCATTGGGCCTAGTTCACAAGGGCCTTGAGGTTTCCCCAGATAATAGAGGTTGTCTTTCATGGTTGCCTTCACTGTCTGTGCATCCTCTGTGGTCTTCCTCTTGATGGTCTGGCATCTGGAAATGTGGTGGTCTCCACCCTCTCCTTTACTCAGGGATAGATTCTGAAGAGCTGTCTGCAGTGGTTCCATCACTTCCCTCAGAGCAGGTGTACAGCTTTATGGCTCGACCAGAAACCCAGACTGGCTTGTCGCTACCTTCTGGAAAAACACATGCAATCCTTATCCCATAGTTAAGAATGGAGCAGGACCCGTCCACAGATTGTCCATAGGGTCCAACCAGTAAATTAATGTCAGATCATTTTTGTCAAAATTATGGTAAATAGAGCCTCAGTTAACTTATCTGGTGGTCGTATCCTTGATATACTCCTTTTTAAAAAAATTTTTTAAGAGAGGCATGGGATCTTTCCACTATGGTTTGTCCTTGAGGATTGTAAGAAATCCCAAAGGCATGTGCTATATTTTATTCAGAGAATAAGGTTGTTAAAGTAGAGCTAGTATATGCTGGTCCATTGTCAGTATTAATGGAATATGGGATGCTCATAACCAACATGGCAGTTTTAATACTAGCAACAATCATCTTGACATTTTCTTTAGGCTGGGCTATGGCAAAGAAGAATGAGGAAAAGGTGTTAATAATGACATGTACATATTTAAGACGGTCAAATTCTTGAACATGGGTCATGTCCATTTGCCACAAGCTGTTGGGATGAAGACCTCTAGGATGGGCACCAGCTGGTTATAAGGGACCTAAAGGCAGCAAGGACCCACAAGTAGTACAGGTGCATATTAAATGCTTACAGGAATTTATATACAATTGTGGACAAAGCTTGTAGTGTGATAGAGTTGAATTATAAAGTCTAGAATGGAGAAATTGGGGTTGTTATAAAGGAGATGACAGGAAGTCTGTCACTAGATGATGATCAATCTCCCCGTCTCTCTCTGAAATGGTTCCAGGGAGCCCCAAATGAGAGCATATGTTCAGAGTAAAGACAGGATCTGGTATTTTTTTAGTAATTGTTTGAAATTGAATCATGTCCAAATACAGGTTTAACCACAGCTAAAGGTATAAGCTTAACCACATTAGTAGCATATTGACTGTCACTGAATACGGGGTCTTGACAGTTCCTTAAAATGGCTAAGATGCCCACAATTCTCCTAACTGTACAGATATCTCTAAGCAACTAGGAAACACTTAAGGTTTGTGGGAATGACAAGAATGAATAACATAGCCAAAACATGACTTTGGGGAGTCTGAAAAGCCTGAAGCAGCATCATGAAGGGGTTTTTCTAATAAGTACCACCTATGGGTCACAGATGTTAAAGGAAGCGTGGATAGGATTGTTTTTTTATGGAAATGGTTATCTATTTTATCCTGGAAATTTAACAAAAATAGCTAAGCAATATAGTGGAATAACAATGTCCAAGCAAGTTATGTGCTAGGAAATTCAAAGAACAATTGTATCTGGCTTTTTACTCAACAATAAAAGGGATGATTTAAGTATTTTTAGTGCAAAAATGAAAATATTATCTATAAAAGGTATAAAATTATGAGCAGAAGAATACATCAAATGAACCCAGTATAATATTTTATTGCATGGTTGGAAAAGTGCCCCAGTTGGAAATCCCTGTGTGGGTATCACAAGGCCCAAAACCTCACTAGCAGGATCAACCCTATGTAGAAGGGCTTGATGAAGGCTTGCATTAACATCCTGTAAAGCCTGTTTTGCTTCCTCAGTAATGGTGAAAGTCTCCTCTGTCTGTTTGGCAACACAAAGCAAAGGAGTAAGAGGCATGGTAACAGGAAGACAAGGTCTAATCTATGGCAAGTTCCCTAAAAGGTCTGCATGAAAGCCAATGTGAGTGGTATGGGAAAAGAGAACTGTAACTTTTGAGGCCTAATAGCACGGAAAGTAACTGTGTGCCCCCAAAACAAATATGGTTCCTTGGTTTGTACCTTATCAGCTACAATGTGAAGAACAGCTGCTCTCAAAGCAGGAGAGATATCCTGGAGCTTGAGATATATGGTATGTTGCTCTGGGTGACCAATCAAAATATCATCCATGTAATGGATGACACAGCCATCACTGGCTCTAGTAGACTCCCACACATAAGTCTGTCAAGTAATGGGACTACTTTTCATCTTTCCACTGATATCTGCTCACAGGTGTTTTATTACTAATTACAGACACAGAGAAGGCAAATCTTTTTTGGTCCTCTAGATGAAGAGGAATAGAGAAAAAAACAATCTTTAATATTTATAGTGACAAAATAGCATCCATCAGGGACTCCAGATTATGCAGGAAAGGCAGGCTTGGTGGCCCCCATTACCTGCATAGTAGTATTGATAGAATCTGAGGCCATGTAAGAACCTAAATTTGCCTGACTTCTTTTTTATAACAAAGAAAGGGAAATTCCAAGGACTGGCAGAAAACTCTATATGACCACAGTCATGTTGTTCTTGGATAAGCTCCAGCAATTTCTGGTGCTTCTCTTCCCCTATCAGCCACTGACCCACCCACATAGGCTTATTAGAATTCCATATTAATTTTAGAGAGAATTTAAATTGTGTTGGAGCACTGGCCCTTAGAATTGGGGGGAATGCCTCAAAGGTAATTTATTTTGTATAATGCAATTGTCATAAAAGGCTTTATTGTCTGTGGTAATGAGTACATTCATATCTTCCAAGACATCTCTTCCCCAGAGATTATTGGGAAGGTCTACTAGCATGAAGGGTGTGATTGCCCCTTGATTACCATCATTTGATAGGCTAAGCTGTTTGCCAAGACTTGTGTTGTCGAGAGCTGTGTTACTGCTGTGCCTTAAAGATGGCGCTGGCTTCTGCCTTCCACCCTCCCAACGGTGAGTGCTCTCCTTGGTAAACAAGTCCTTATATGGCTTTGAGGCAAAAGCACCAGGCACATTGGTCCCCGTAACCTATACTGGACCTATGGAGAGGCTACATGCGGCTCCCCCTATTGGCTCCTGCCTAAGATATAAGCTTCAGCCCGGTTGGGGATGGAGCCACTCCTCGCTTAGCTGTATCTGCATTCCTGAGTAAACTGTCTTGAGAAGGAACCTGGTTGTCTTGCGTCTTATTACTGCTGGACAGGAAGGGCACAGACAAGTGGTGGCCCATACGGGGAACCTTTTTGGTCTCCGGTGCATGAGGTTCCAGAACTCTCGACAGACAGGGCGAGCTTGGTAAAGTGCCCGGTAAGTATTGGGGCCTAAATAGCATAAGGCTCTTGGAAGGAGACAGTTCTGCTTTAGGCAGGAAAGGCATACGAGGATAAAATTAAAGTGAAAGTAAAATATGGGAGGCTCCTCGTCTTGCTCGATAAAAACAGCCATGAAAGAGCTGCTTAAAGGGAAAGGATTAAAACTGAAAGAAGAGACTCTTGAGACCTTTTTAGGTGAGGTAGACATAGTCGCTCCCTGGCTCGCTGTGGCGGGATATTTAAACAAAGCAAGTTGGGACAAACTGGGTAAAGATTTAGATTTCGCATGGGAACAGGGTAGCCTGAGAGGGGGAGTGCGACCAGTGTGGAAACTGATGCGCAGTTGCTTGGAGGATGGAAGATGTTGTCAAGCATTAGAGAAGACAGCGACCGTGCTAGAACAACTGAAAGAAAGCTGGTCGGAGGAAGTAAAGAGCGAAGAGGGTAACAAGAGGGAAGATGAAACTAGAAGCCATAAGGGTAAGCATCTTTACCCTAGCTTGAGGGACTTGGAGATTTCCGCATCATCGTCCTCGATGATGAACATGATTCCATTTTGGAAGGTAGTGAAGAAGAGCAGGATAGGCTAGAGAAAGAACTAGAGGGACTCATGCTCAAAATGGAGTCTCTGGCTTGTAGGAGAAGAAAGAGGAAGAAGAAGAAGACGGAAGTCACCGCTCCCAAATCTCTTCAGCCGCCATCTTGGCCGGATCAACGGCCACTGCCCTATGCGGATACTTCCCCCTTGCGGTGACCAAGTAACATGCAGTCCTTATGCCCTGAGGTGTGGAAGGAGGCTCGTATAGCATTCCCTGTATTTCAGGATGCTAACAATCAGAGATACCACGAGCCCCTGGATTTTAAACAACTAAAGAATCTTGCTGAGTCTGTAAAAGCCTATGGTGTCAATGCTTCATTTACACAAGCCCAACTAGAATGATTGGGCACACATGCCATGACCCCAACTGACTGGTTTAGCACAGTCAAAGCTTGCCTCTCTATGGGACAATACATTGAATGGAAGGCTTATTACCAGAAATTTGCTCATCAACAGGCTCCAGCTAATCTAGCCCAAGGGAATCCAGCCTGGCACTTTGAGATGCTTATGGGACAAGGGAGATTTGCTGGTAACCAGACAGGATATCCTTTGTAGGTCTATGGACAAATTAATGAAATGGCAATTAAGGCTTGGAAAGCACGCCCTAATAGAGAGGAGATTAGAGGTAACCTTACTAAGATTGTCCAAGGGGCCAACGAATCATTTTCCGATTTTGTAGCCAGGATGGTGGAAGCCGCAGGCAGGACTTTTGGGGACCCAGACACTGCAATGCCCCTAGTGGAACAACTGGTGTATGAACAATGTACTAAACACTGTCGTGCAGCCATCACGCCATGAAATCACAAGGGTCTCCATACATGGCTTAAAGCCTGTAGAGAGATTGGCGGACCGCTGTCGAATTTTGGTCTTGCCGCAGCTGTGGTGCAGCTATCCAAAGGGAAAGGCAATACCCCTGGGGCATGTTTCCTTTGTGGAAAAACGGTACACCTTAAAAGGCAGTGCCCAAACAAGAAGGCCAACGCCCTGGACCTGGGCTATGCCTGAGATGTAAAAAGGGAAATCATTGGGCTAATGAATGTAGATCAGTGAAGGATATTAATGGCCAACCATTGTCAGCTGGATGTGGAGGTGTGCGTCCAAAAAATGGACAGAGGAGCCCTCAAATATATGGGGCAGTAGAGAACCAGACTCAGGCACAGTTGCCCAATCTTCGTCCTCCGAACAGCCACGAAGAGCAACACCAGGTTCCGCAGGGTTTGACCTCTGTTGCACCACCCGCCTCGTATTAACACCACAAATGGGAGTGCAAACAATAGACACGGACTTTCAAGGTCCTTTACCTAAAGATACAGTAGGGCTGTTAATTGGCAGATCATCATCAGCCCTTAAGGGCCTGGTTATCCACCCAGGAATAATAGATAGTGACTATGAAGGAAAGGTTAAAATCCTTGCTTCTGCCCCTAGGGGCATAGTGGCCATCTCCCCAGGTGACAGAATTGCACAGCTAGTCCTACTTCCTAGTTTGCATAGAATGTTTGCTGCACACCAGAAGAAAAGAGGAAGCCAAGGGTTTGGCTCCTCTGAGGGACAGGCAATCTTTCTCTCTTTAGACCTAGACCAACGGCCTCTAATAGAATTGATACTAAATGGCAAAACTATCTTGGGCCTTCTAGACACAAGAGCTGATCACAGTATAGTAGCCCTTAAAGATTGGCCCTTCGATTGGCCCATTCAAACATCATCCCAAACATTGCAAGGCCTTGGTTATGCTAAGTCACCCGATATGAGTGCCAGAGAGCTCCCTTGGAAGGATAATGAAGGCCATAAAGTCTTCATCCAGCCTTATGTCCTAGAACTGCCTGTTAGTCTGTGGGGAAGAGATTTATTAAAGGACATGAAATTCAAACTAACCAATGAGGAAAATTATTCCGCTACATCTAGAAAACTTATGAGAGATATGGGATGGCATCCATCTCATGGTCTTGGAAAATACTTGCAGGGAAGAGGGGATCCTATACAACCTCAATCCCGACCCTCTAAACAAGGGTTGGGTTTTTTCCTAGGGGCCGCTGAGGATGGTATTCCCATTACTTGGAAAACTGAGGACCCAGTATGGGTTTCTCAGTGGCCTCTATCCTCAGAAAAGCTTCAGGCTGCACAAGAGTTGGTTGCTGAACAGCTACTTTTGGGACATATTAAACCTTCTGTCTCACCTTGGAATACTCCCATATTTGTCATTAAGAAAAAATCTGGAAAATGGAGATTATTACATGATTTGTGAGCTATTAACAATCAAATGCAAATCATGGGACCTGTGCAACATGGCCTCCCATTATTAACAACCTTACCTAAAGAGTGGCCTATTATTGTGATTAATATTAAAGATTGTTTTTTCTCTATTCCACTATGTAAGAAGGATGCGGAGCGCTTTGCTTTCACATTGTCCTCAATTAATCAGGAGGATCCTGATAAAAGGTATGAATGGGTTGTGCTTCCTCAGGGTATGGCCAATAGCCCCACCATGTGCCAATTATATGTAGGGGCGGCCATTAAATCAATTAGAGATAAATTTCCAGCTTTAAAATGCCTACATTATATGGATGATATCTTGTTGTCCCATAAAAGTGAAGAAGTCCTACAAAAAGCATATTTCCTTTTGATTGAATGCTTACGAGCTCGAAGATTATATATAGCACCTGAAAAGGTTCAACAAGATCAGGTAGTCTCTTATCTGGGTGCTAAGGTTAAATTAACAGCGGTAACCCCGCAAAAAATAGAAATTAGAAAAGACTGTTTACAAACTTTAAATGATTTTCAACAATTGTTAGGAGACATTAACTGGGTGAGACCCTACTTGAAAATTCCTAATTATTCTTTGCAACCTTTATACAATATTTTATGTGGAAACCCCGCATTGGATTCCCCCAGACAGTTGACCCCTTAAGGACATAAAGCCCTGGCACAGGTAGAAAAGGAATTAGCCAAGGCATGTTTAACTCGCTGTGAGCCCAGCAAAGACATTTATTTAATTATATTTAAGACTAAATATCAACCTACTGCAACTTTGTGACAGGATGGGCCTTTTAGTGGATTCACCCTAAGATATCTATTACTAAGACCATTGAATACTTTCCGGCTTCAGTTGCAGCATTAGCCCTAGAAGGGATACAACAATGTACACAACATTTTGGGACGCAACCATCTAAGCTCATTACTCCCTATAATAATGATCAAATATGGACATTATGTGCCATTTTAGATGATTAGGCAATATTAAAATGTACATTTCACGGGGAATTTGATAATCATTATCCTCAACATCCCCTGATTTCATTTTTTGAGGCACACCCCGTAGTATTTCCTAAAGTGACTAAAAGGGTTCCCCTAGCTGGTGCTGCTATTATTTACACTGACGGCTCAAAAACTGGATGTGGCTCTTACAAAGTAAATGAGAACGCTCCAGTTGTGATACAGTTTGCACCAGCATCTCCTCAAATTATTGAGTTAAAAATTGTAATAGAAATGTTTGATAAATTCAAGGAATCCTTCAATTTGGTTTCGGATTCATTATATGTAGTAAATCTTGTGAAACATTTAGAGGCTGTGGGCAAAATTAAGTCATCAAGCCCCACAGCTACCTTATTAATACAGTTACAGACCCTGATTTGGAACCATACTTGTCCCTTTTTTATTCAACATATTAGAGCTCACTCTGGTCTACCAGGCCCTATGAGCCTTGCCAATGCTGAGGTTGATGCTGCTATGCGTCATGAATTAATATTTTCTTCCTTATTCCATTCTCCAGTGGAATTGGCCAAACAATTTCATTCTACCTTTCACGTTAATTCAAAAACATTACAAACCAAGTTTGGCATCTCCAGAGATGCTGCCAGACAGATTGTTGTTCATTGTTCAGATTGTAGTATCCATCATCACCTTGTGGGAATGGGAGTCAATCCAAAAGGGCTCCTCCCCCTAAAAATTTGGCAAATGGATGTAACACATATTTCTGAATTTGGTAAATTGAAATATGTCCACGTCTCTGTGGACACATGCTCAGGACTTATTTTTGCTACTCCTCTCTCCAGTGAAAAGGCTCGCAATGTTATTGCTCATTGCTTAGAAGCATGGGCAGCATGGGGTAAAGCCCAAATGCTAAAGACAGATAATGGCCCAGGTTATACTGCGGCCTCCTTTAAATCCTTCTGCAATCAAATGCAAGTAGCATTAAAACATGGCCTTCCCTATAACCCTCAAGGACAAGGCATTGTGGAGTGAGCACATCGTACACTTAAAGAATATATTGCTAAACCAAAAGGGGGAATTGGCTTAGGCCGTACCCCCAGAGAACGTCTGTCTCTTGCCTTATTTACTTTAAATTTTTTAACTTTGGATGCTCAAGGTCGCTCTGCTTCTGACCACCATACTCATTGGCAACAGACCATAAAGGGTCAAGTTAAATGGAAAGACATCTTGTCAGGGGACTGGCATGACCCTGATCCAGTATTGGCATGGGCCAGAGGATCTGTTTGTGTCTTCCCGCAGGACCACCATGATCCCATCTGGTTCCCAGAATGGCTGGTTCGCAAGTGTAATGATGGTGATCCTCCTGCTCCTTCTTCTGACGACAAGTCCTGTAATGATGGAACAGAGATGGGGAATTCTCTCGGTGTTCCTGAAACCGATGCCGGTACAACATGATGCGCAGGTGTTCCCCAGATTCTTTTCCAGTAATGAAAGCCTATAGTTACCATACCTGCCTGCTGATTTGGCGCTTGCCAGTGTTCAGTTGAACTTCAGCGTTCCCTCTGGGGAAGCTTGTGTTTCCATAAATTTTCCAATTTGACTGAACAGACAGACTGCATCCAATTATATAATCAAACAGCAGCCTGGTTTGTTAGAAATCCTTGGAAAACAAATCATAACTGTACCAACGGCACCTGGGTTACAGGTTGGTGGCCTGCTGCTGAAGATAGACTAAATAGCAGCATTCCCTCTCAATCTCGATGGGCCCCCTTTTCCAGAGGGCAGTCCAGAGGGGACTCTATTTTTCCTTGGATGGGTTGCCAATCCCGCAAGGTAGCCTGGGCTAAACGGGACATTTTTACATTTTCTCCTTATATTTCTACCATCCATAATTCAACCGATTCGGGTTATAATTTTACTTATCAGAATCCCAATATGGTCTCAGTTCAAAATCCCTTTGATACATGGCTGCTTTGTGGTATTAATGCTAGCTGTACTGATTTGTCTCCATTTGCCATGGCTGGTGGGGGCATCACTGGCAACGCTTCCTTTTCTTGGAATACTTCTGACCTTTTTGAATCTTCTGCTAGGATTTTGCTTTCGGCCGAAATATTAGTTTTAAGCCAACTCCCGTTTGCATGTGGCCCCCTTTTGTTTGGCTGGTAAGCAATAGTACAAGTCCTAATAAAACCACTTTGACTTGTACTGAGACCTCCTGTTTTTATAGCCTTTGTTGGCAAGCAGATAAGTTTCCTTTCGCTGTGGTTACTCGTATGCCTCACTGGGTTCCCGTTCCAGTGAAGGCCCCCTCCTTGCTAATATTGTTTCACCCGAAACGTGACTTTGGTATCATGGCAGCTATTGTGGCTGCCATTTCCTTGGCTGCAGTGGGAGCTACTGCTGCTGCTGTTTCCTTGTCCACCTCCATCCAGACTGCTGCGACTCTGGATAATTTGTCCACCACTGTAGCCCATTCTCTGCAATCCAATTTGAGCACTCAACTGAGAGGTGGCATTTTGCTTGTGAATCAGCGTTTGGACCTAGTGCAGGAACAGGTTGATACCTTGTGGCAGCTGGTGCAGTTGGGATGTGAGCAAAAATTTCCTGGACTCTGTGTGACTTCTGTACAGTATTACAGTATGTCCTATGCTGCCAATTGCTCTAGAGAACTTTCTAAATATCTTCAAGGCAACTGGTCCCAAGGCTTTGAACACCTGATGACTGATCTCCATCTGGCCATTGTGACCATTAATTCAACACTCGTTGATCTTTCTACAGCTGAAGGACTTACATCTTGGATTTATCAGGCGATGAACCAACTCAAAGAGTGGGCGGGTATTGGAGCTTTGGCTGTTGTCCTGGCAGTGGTCTCAGGGGTGTGTCTGATGTGTCTCTGCTGTATCGTCTGAGCCCGAGAAAGAGACCTAGCCTTGGTTGCCCAAGCTTTCTATGCCATTGAGGCCAGACAGTCCCCTCAAGCATGGCTAGCTGCCATGAAGACTTAGAGTTTGACACAGTGCACAGATTTGCAGAACCTTACTGCATGAGGGTCATGCTAATTCCGACTGGTGACCCTTGAAGAGCAGGTCTTGCCCCTTTCATTACTGGGAGGGTCTGGTGTAAGGCTGAAGACTAGTGCTTGAGCCAAACATCAAAGAACCGGTGCCCCTCCTTCTTCAGCACTGTTGCGGGCCGATGGGCCTTTGACTTAGCTGCATATCTTGTAACCTCGGGAAGCTTGGACCTCTGCTTTTAATCTGATGTTCACTGGTGTTAAACAAAAAGGAGGAACTCTCGAGAGCTGCGTTATTGCCGCGCCATATAGATGGCGCTGGCTTCCACCTTCCACCCTCCCGATGGTGAATGCTCTCCTTGGTAAACAAGTCCTTATATGGCTTTGAGGCAAAAGCACCAGGCGCATTGGTCCCCGTGACCTATACTGGACCTATGGAGAGGCTACACGCAGCTCCTCCTGATTGGCTCTTGCCTAGGATATAAGCTACAGCCTGGTTGGGGACGGGGCCACTCCTCGCTTAGGTGTATCTGCATTCCAGAGTAAACTGTCTTGAGAAGAAACCTGGTTGTCTTGCGTCTTATTCCTGCTGGACAGGAAGGGCACGGACATTGTGTTAGGCTGCCAACACCCTTTACTGTCAGTCCAAGGTGAAGTTTTCAAGAAGTGTGAACTTCATCCCTTCTTAAATAAATTCTTCTGTCCCAGGATCAATAATACCACAAAATGTATTATCCTCTAATTTCAACTGAAGGCAGGTCCAATGCATACTAGCAGGAATTGGGGATGTGTGGTGGCAAGGTCACTATAGGAGATTTCCATAAAGAAGGGGGAAGCAGTCATCACCCTAGCCTTCAATCCACTTTGAGGCTTCACTAGTATGCTAAGAGTCCCTAGTAGATCAACACTGTTGTGTGCATTAGATCCAGACTGTTCAAGGAATCTTAGGAGCCACTGGCTCTTCTCTCACCATTCTCTGTGGGCCTCTAAAGGGATTATCTGAACACTCTCTACACCCCATCTCTTTTGATTAATTTTGGTTGAAAGACTATTTTATTAGATATCATAATGGCTACTCCAGCTTGCTTCTATGGTTTGGTTCCTTGCAAAAACTTTTCCAGTCCTTTACTCTCAGGTAAATTCTATCTTTGTTGTGTGGTGTGTCTCTTGTAGAAGCACAATGATATGATTATGCATCCGTTCTCTTATCATATGTCTTTTTATTGGGGAATTGAATTCATTGATGTTGAGAGATATTAATGATCAGTTTTTGTTATGTTGATGGTGGTGGTACTCTTCTCTCTCTCTCTCTCTCTCTCTCTCTCTCTCTCTCTCTCTCTCTCTCTCTCTCTCTCTCTCTCTCCCCTTTTGTTTTTCTGCAGTGAACTTATTTGTTTCCTGTGCTTTGTTGGGTGTAGTTAGCCTCCTTGGGTTGTAGTTTTTCTTATAGTGTCTTCCATAGGGCTGGATAATTTAAATTTTGTTTTGTCAAGATATATCTTGTTTTCTCAACCTTTGGTGATTGGAAGTTTTTCTGGGTATGGTAGTCTGTGCTGACATTTGTGGTTTCTGAAGTTCTGTATGACATATGGTTAGGCCCTTATGGTCTAAGTCTCTGTTAAGAAGTCAGGTGTAATTTGGATAGGTCTGGCTTTATATCTTATTTGGTCTTTTTCCCTAGCAGCTTTTAATATTCATTCTTTATTATGTAGATTTTGCGTTTCGATTATCATACAGTGGGAGGATTTTATTTTCTGGTCCAATCTAATTGATGTTCTGTATGCTTCTTGTATGCTTATAAGCAGAGCTTTCTTTAGATTGGGGAAATTTTCTTTGATGATTTTATTCAAAATATTTATTCAAAATAATTTCTTGTCCTTGGCACTAGGATTCTTTACCTTCTTTTATTCCTATTATTTCCTGGATGTTTTGTGTCAGGAAAACTTTAGGTTTAACTTTTTTTTTTTGCCGATGGATCAATTTCTTCTATCATATCGTCTACACCTGAGATTCTCTTCTATCTCTTGTATTCTTTTGGTGATGCTTGACTCTGTTGTTCCTGTTTTCTTTCCTAGGTTTTCCATCTCCAGGATTTCCTTAGTTTGTATTTTCTTTATTGCTTCTACTTCCGTTTTTAGGTCTTCAACAGTTTTATTCATTTCCTTCACCTGTTTGACTGTATCTTCCTGTATTTCTTTAAGGGATTTATTATGTTCCTCTATAAAGGCCTCTATAATCTTTATATGAATATATTTAAGGTCATTTTCTTGTGTTTCAGCTGTGTTAGGATATACAGAGCTTGTTGTAGTACAATTTCTGGGCTCAGGTGATGCCATATTGCCCTGGCTCTTGTTGGTTATATTGTTACACTGACCTTTAGTAATCTGGCTGTTTTTAGTGTTGGCTGGTACAGAACTCCTCAGGAAGGTTGACAATTCTTTGGGCCTAACAACAGAGGTCAGGAAATAACCCACTTCTCATCTCTGGTAGCAGTACCTCAGGTGGACCTGAATGTTCTTGAGTCCCG
The DNA here is from genome assembly GCA_907169655.1 of Acomys percivali. Taxonomy (NCBI): domain Eukaryota; kingdom Metazoa; phylum Chordata; class Mammalia; order Rodentia; family Muridae; genus Acomys; species Acomys percivali. The sequence goes on along the minus strand of OU015751.1, from coordinate 61,967,741 downwards.
CAGGTTTTGTCATGAAGGAAAGGAGAGCTATTGTTTGTACAATGGAGCTCAGGAGACAGAGAGTAACTCACATCTGCTAGTTTTGTTCCCAGCTTGTCCAGGCAGGGAGTGGCCTAAACTAGATGTTCTTGGGGCCCGTCAGAAGCCTTCTCAGGATGGCAGGTGATGGGGGTCAGGTCCAATGGCTGTACCCGTGATGGATCAGATTGGCAGATAGTTGGCAGGGATGGCTCTATGCTGAAGATTTCTGGGCCTCTCCTAGAGGCTCTTTCAGGAAGGTGGGTAGGCCCTATCCTAGGCCCTATATCAAAGCTCTCCTCTGTTGGATGGGTATTGGGGTGCAGTAGGGGTTCTAACCTGGATGATGCTGAGGTCCAGTCTAGAGATCTTATTAGGAAGGTAGGTAGGGCCCCAGCAGGCTTTCTCAGACTATATATTTAATGTTCATTTTATAAGGTCACCAGTCAGATTATTATGTATTATTATGTTTTTGCCCTAGTGGCTTCATATTAACAACTGTCTCATTGAATGCATTACCTCCAAATGTCATCACAGGCTTGTACACTAAATTCAAGGGCTCCATACTAGGAGACTTTGAATTTTAAGAAGCTCAGATCAGTCTTTAATGGAATTCCACTCATCAGTAAAGGATAATAAACTACTGGTATATACTACAATATGGATGAACCTCAAGATAACTAATCTGAAAAAAATATGACAAGAGAAGATAAATACTGTATGGGTCCATTTACATACAATTCTAGAAACTGAGAACTACCTTATAAGAACAGAAAGTTAGTAATTCAGTCATTGTTTATGTGAAATCCAAGGAGAGATAGGGTAGAGGTGTGTGGGAAAGATTACAGAGAAGCAGGAAGAAACTTGGCGGTGATGGACAGTTTTTAAGATTGTTTCAAGAATATAACTGTCCACATATTGGTAACTGGACTCTTTGTGTTGCAATTATAGAGATGCAAAAGGAAGCCTGATCCAGAAGATGAGGTTCACTGCCTGACAGGAAGGTGAGCATCTGAGCCTCACTGAGCCAGATTATTTCCTTGGGAGTTTTCTTCTTAAGAGGGGAACATGTTAACCTATGTTGAGAGTAGAAACTTTGATATAAAGCATGTTATACTTAATTAAGATGATGAATCCTGGTCCAATGGAAGAAGTCTGTGTGCAGTGGGATAGAATAAAGCCAAGGAAGAGAGAGGTAGAATATGATAATGGAAGAGAAGAAAGGGAAGAGTGAGTTGGTATTACTCCAGGTTCTGGCTCTGGCATATTATTACCAAGAACCTATGATGCCCCTGTTCTTGCCAAGTTTTTCCCAAGGTTCTTTATGTATCCTGTGCTAATAGTTTCCTAATTTATGAAACTAATTTATAATAAGGTCCCTCCCTGTCATATATCACCAGAAGCTTATTGTATACATAAAAATCCATTTTTATTGTATTTTTTTCAGTGACAGAGATCCTACACAGCTCTGAGTAAATAATTGTATATTAGCTTAATCATATCAATAATTCTGTTTAATTCAATTCATGCTTATTAAACGTTTTCTAAGCCCATAGTATTTGGTTACATGTTGAGAGACATTTTCATCAGGAATACACTGAAACAGTTGCTCACATATTATATATCTATGTAGATTGCAGATATGCTACTGTAAATAATTTTGTTGCAAACTCCCCAGTGTACGTTAGTGAGGGAAAAAATTAGATGGAGCCTCAAGTTGAACTCATTAGAAATATATGACACTATGGGAAAACAAGAAACATTCTATGATCTTTTATTTTTATTTCTTATAATCAACTGTGGACTAGGAACTGACTCTCCCATGTTATTTTTCATAGTGAACTTATAACACAATCAAGAGGAACTTTGTGTTCAAATGAATTTTAATTTAAAGAGATAATCTAAAACTATGGGAGGTACAGCCTTGTAGCAAAACTGTGGGTTTCTCTCACCAGTTTTTGTCTTGCTATGTTTCATCTATTCATCTTTGTTTTTAACTTTTTGTTTTGCAAATTATATCTCATCAGTTATTTTTTCAGTAGATTTAAAGAGTCTTAAATATGTCTTGCTTGTCACTGGAGGATCTTTATGCATGGTGGTAGTGTTTCATAAGAGAAAAGAGATGAATTCATATGTACAACTGTTCTGTTATGTTCAGAAAACACTGTTTTCTTGTAGTCATTCACTGGCCCTGTGTCTTAAGAGCTTTCTGCCCCCTATTCCCAATTATCCTTGAGCTTTTGGATGTGGAAGTATGTATATTGATGTCCCCTTTCTCTAGTGTATCCTGCAGTCTCCTTTTCTCTGTACTTTGGCCAGTTGTGGGCCTCTGAGTTAATTGCAAAAGGAAGCTTCTCTGATGAGGGTAAACAGATGTGCTACTCTATGACTATAAATGTAAGGCACAAGGAGTTGATTTATTGCTATATGCATTTAGCAGAGTAATAATGTGAATTTTCCTTGGGGCATATAACCTGTATAGTTATAGGTTCTTAGGTGAACAGCAATGGCAGATCCAATTTGTAATAGTAAACTACATCATTTGAGATAGGTGTGCATAAATAAAATCAAGTCAGACAAAATTTCTCCATGTAGAGCAGCAATGAACAAGAAGTCCCATCCCTTAGCTAAGGAACTAGTGGCAATTGATCACTGTTGCGGGATGAAGAATCCGTTTTCTTTAAGGGGAAGCTCCTTGGGCTGACCACCATCCAGTAAAGGCCACATCCAAAAGTATATGACAGCACAAATTGAACATGATATTTTTAAAAGAATAAAACACATAGGGTGGGCTTGGAAAGGAGGATATATATAGAAAGAGTGAATGATGAGGAGGTAAATGTGATAAAAATCCAAAGTACAAACATTTCAAAGAACTAATCAAAATAACAAAAAAGAAAGAGAGACAAGTATCAGTTCCTCTCCTCTGCATCACAGTAAGTTGAACAGTCTTTGGACTAATGTTTTAGAAAGTGAAAAGCCAAATGAGAGGTGTTAAAACAGGCCTATTGCTTGACTATACAGTAAGAGTAATCAGAAATATCCATATATGAAGCCATTTTCCTAAGAGTATCCTTTCTTCCTTTCTTCCTCTCTCCTTCCCCTTTTCATCTCCATCCTTTCCCGCACTTTGATTTAAACCTAGAGCCTTACATGAGTTAAGTAAACTCTCTATCACTAAGCTTTTCACTAAGCTTTATGCTTATCCCACTTTTACTTTTTATTTTGAGATAAGATCTTATGAAATTGCCCAGGTTGTTCTTGAATGTATCCTATAGCTCAAAATGACTTTGAAATGTAAATCCTTCTGCCTCATTTTCCCAGGTATATAGAAGTACAAACTTACACCAGCATGCCCCCATAAGATTAGTCTTTAAAAATTATAAAATAGGAAGATGGAGATATTTCTCAGTGGTTAAGAGCACTTGCTCTTCCTGCAGAAGACCTAGATTGGGTTTTCAGCACCCACAAGACAGCTCATCATTTCGTGAAACTCTAGTTACCTTTGAACTCTCTTATATTTTTATCCCTGTCTTCCTCCAGTTAGTAATAGAACTCAGAACACACACACACACACACACACACACACACACACACACACACACACA
>OU015751.1:61915124-61964105 GCA_907169655.1 Acomys percivali | reverse complement strand
ACACACACACACACACACACACACACACACACACACACACACACACACACAACACACTGACAGTTCAGAATGGTGCTGTGCAGATAGGTATCTTTCAGAAAAGTTAACATGTTAGCAAGGTGATGCATAAGTTTTGGGATGCCTGGTGGTATTAGTTGCTTAGTCTAGGAGAGTCTCACTTTTATCCAAAGTAAGACACTAAATTTATACACAGTGTTCCACAGGAGTGACTTTATGTAGGATTAATTAATTCCCCCTGCCTCTCCTCACCTCTCTCTCCCTTTTAAAGCAAGGTCTCACTATTTAGATTTGGATGGCCTTGAAGTCACTCTGTGCACCAAATTGGCCTTGAATTTGCAGTTACCCACTTGCCTCTGTCTCCTGAGTTGTGGGATTAAAGGTGTGTTCCACCATGAAAGTCTTACTTAATAGTTTCAGAATAATATGCTTGGACCAAAGATGATGACCCAAGGAGTAAAGGCACCTATCAGACAAATCTAACAGTCTGAATTTCACCCTCAGAACTAATATAAAGATGGAAAAAGAGAAATGGCTCTACAGAATTGTCCTCTGACCTCTGCAAATGAGGTATGTGCCCAACCCATAGTCATAAGTAAAATACATTTTTGAAAGTTAAGACTCAGTTTACTTCTTTATAATGTGCAAATAGTATTACTTTAATAGACTTGTAATGAAGATAAAGAGCCAAGGTTGACAGCTAAAAACAATTCAGGGAAGCTTACTGTCTTTCCTGGAAGCCCTGCTCACTAGGCTTCCCTGCCTCCTTGATTTATCCATGTTTCTTCCATTCCACTTCTGCTCACCAAATCCTTGGGTTTATTGTCACCTTATTTGTATAAACTGACTACATTACTGTCCCATGATATGGCTAAGGGGAAGGTTTCTATTGTAGATATATGAAATACATTAACTGCCAAGTATATCTGTTAGAGTCCAGAACAGAAAGAGATAGAAGTAGAAGTAGACTGAATAGGGCCAGCATACTGGACCTGGCTAGGAGAGAAACAGGAGTGGAGTAAAGCAAGAGAGACAAAGGAAGGGAGGAAGAGAGACAGACAAGGGCAGAAAGAAAGCAAGCTGAAATAGAGAGTAATGAGAATGAATAGCTTAGGAAGGGAAACCTATGAGTTGGAGGGAATTTAGGGTAGGGGAGGTAATAAGGCCTAGGATGGTAGCATGGACAGGTATTTGTGATTTGGAATGATCCTCAGGGACAGCCTGTCATTTGGTATGGTATTGGCATACCTATTGGCACCACAGGTAGCCCTTTGTCCATTCTGCCCGTGATAAAGGAAATGAATTAGTTTGATAGAAGGGAGTACGATAGAGGAACTTCACAAATTCTTGGGTAATGTTGGCTTTTATCTGCTTGCTAAAATTTTCCTATTGCCTAGGTTGAGCCCATTTCTGGATATTTAAGCTGCCTTTTGGAATTCTTAGAAATAGAGTTTCCTTTGGACTTGACATTATTAAATGTCTTAGCTTCAAAGTACAAAACTCACTACCAGTCATACTTAATATATAACATACTAACAGGCAATAGATTTTCAGATGTCTGGGATTTTAGTTGTCTGAAACTCGATGGAGTGATATGAAGCCTAGTGATGGGTACTCATTCACCTACCCATCTGCTGTGAGGCTTGGTAATAACAGGGTTGATGGAATATTCCAAAACTGGTTTTTCCCCAGAGGGGTGGCTTTGACAGAAAACACATTGTTTGGGTAGATACTGTATCCTAGATGTATGTTGATCACAGTAAGTCATTTTATGTACACTTTGCCCTTTGATCTTTTAGGCAATTCAGTTTTGCACCAAGAGCCATAGGTAGGAAAATTAATCAGGGAATTTGAACTTCTACTGAAATCCCAGCTCTGCAATTTTCTACCTGTTGATCTTTGCCTCTGTCTCCTTATCCCTTAAGGAGAATTAAAATATCTACTTATTTAATTGGTTGCTGGATTTTGGGTCAGGATCAAGAGATTTTTACAAGGGGGACTTTAGAAAAAGTTTTTTATTATAATTTATTAACATTACATCCCAATTGTTATCTCCTTGCTCTTATTTTCCCATTCTAACCCTCCCTCCCTCTTCTCTCCTTTTCCCTTCCCATAGGAGTCTGATGGGGAGGCTCTTCCCCATCCTCTGGCCACAGCCTACCAAGTCTCATCAGAATAGTCTGCATCTCCTTCCTCTGTGTGCCCAAAAGTCTGCCCTGCCAAGGAGTAGTGATCAAATTGAGGGCAGCAGAGTGCATGTCAGGATCAGAGGCAACCTCCAACACACACAGAGAATAAGCTGTCCATTCAGCTATATGTGAACAGGAGGTCTAGGTTCTCTGCATGCATTGTCCTTGGTTGGTGAATCAGTTTGTGTAGGATCCCCTGTATCCAGATACCATGGCCTTGATGGTCTCCCTGTGGGGTTCCTGACCTTTCCAGGCCCTTTCATTCCCCAACTCTTCCATATGACTCTCAGTGTTTCACACAGAGTCCAGCTTTGAGTCCCAGTATCTGTACCAATTCCCCACTGGGTGGAGTCTCTCAGAGGACATCTATGTTGGGCTAATGTCCACTTATAAATAAGTATATAATAGATGTGTCTTTCTGGGTCTGGGTTGCCTTACTCAGGATGATCTTTTCTAGTTCTATCCATTTGCTTGCAAATTTCAAGATTTACTTGTTTTTAATAGCTGAGTAATATTCCATTTGTGTAAATATACCAGTTTCTTTATGCATTCTTTGGTTGAAGGACATCTAGGTTGTTTATAGATTCTGGTTATTATGAATAAAGCTGCCATGAACATAGTTAAACACCATGAAACCAAATAATCCAATTAAAAATGGGATACAGTGCTAAACAGAGAATTCTCAAAAAAGGAATATCCTAGGAATGGCCTAGAAACACTTAAAGAAATTCTCAACATCCTTAGGCATCAGGGAAATGCAAATCAAAATGAATCTGAGTTTCCATCTTACAGCGATCAGAACAGCTAACCTCAAATGACAGTACATGCATGTCAAGGGGAATGCTCCTCTATTCCTGGTGGGAGTGCCAACTTGTACTACCACTTTGGAAATCAATCTGACTCTTTCTCAGAAAATCAAGAATAGTGCTACCTCAAGACCCAGCTTACCACTCCTGGGCATATACGACAGAGTTGCTCCACCATAGAGCTCAAGGGAGAAATTCTATGATGAGATAGATATGATAGAAATACTAGTTGTGATGCAGGAATTCTAAGTTTTTTTCATTTAATAAGGATAACACCAAAGAAGCTTCAAGACTACCAGATTGGAAAATGTTCAAGAGTTAATATGTGATGATACCGTATTTTTCAGACCAAAAGATGCACTTTCCTGGGGAAGAGCCTGGAACATATTGGCACAGGAGACAACTGCCTGAACAGAACACCAACAGCCCAGGCCTTAACGTCAACAATTAATAAATGGGACCTCATGAGGCTGAGAAGCTTCTGTAAGGCTAGAGACAATGTCAAGAGAACAAAGCGACAGCCTACAGACTGGGAAAAGATCTTCACCAACCCTACATCTGACAAAGGTCTAATATCCAAAATATATAAAGAACTCAAGAAATTAAACACCACCAAACCAAATAACCCAATTGAGAAATGGGGCTTGGAACTAAACAGAGAATTCTCAACAGAGGAATATAGAATGGCTGAGAAACACTTAAAGAAATGCTCAACCTCCTTAGTCATCAGGGAAATGCAAATCAAAACAACTCTGAGATTCCATCTTACACCCATCAGAATGGCTAAGATCAAAAACTCAAGTGACACCACATGCTGGAGAGGATGTGGGGAGAGAGGAACACTCCTTCATTGCTGGTGGGACTGCAAACTAGTACAGCCACTTTGGAAATCTATCTGGTGCTATCTCAGAAAACTGGGAATAGGGCTTCCTCAAGACCCAGCTATTCCACTCCTTGGAATATACCCAGAAGATTCACCAGCACACAACAAGAAAATTTGCTCAACCATGTTCCTAGCAGCCTTATTCATAATAGCCAGATCATGGAAACAGCCTAAATGTCCCTCAGTAGAAGAATGGATAAAGAAACTGTGGTACATATACACTATAGAATACTACTCAGCTATTAAAAACAAGGATTTCCCAAAATTTGTGGATAAATGGATTGAGCTAAAGATGATCATAATGAGTGAGTTAACCCAGAAGCAGAAAGACTCAAATGGTATATAGTCACTTATATCTGCATACTAGCCCAAAGGGCATGTCCCAGGAAAGCCTTCACTTACCAGGAAACTGGGACAGAGGGGAGGACATCCTATTGGGACTCTAGATGAGAGAACAATGGGAGAATAGCAATGTAGAAGGATCCAGTGGGTCCTAGAAACCTACAAGTAGAACATTATGATAGGCAGATTTGGGTCATGGGGTCCCACTCAAACTAAGGCACTAGCCAAGGACAATACAGGGGGTAAAATTTAAACCCCTACCCTGATCTAGCCCATGGACAGGACAGTCTCCACACTTGAGCAGAGAGAGAGATTTGACTTTCTCATGTACTCTGGTGCCTCACATTTGACTATGTCCCCTGGCGGGGGAGACCTAGTGGCACTCATAGGAATGACAGGAGGTCACCGAGAAGAGACTTGATACCCTATGAGCATATACAGAGGAAGGTAATCCCTCTGAGGAACAGTCATAGGGGAGGGGAATAAGGGGAAAATGGGAGGGAGGGGAGAATGGCAGGATACAAGGGATGGGATAACCATAGAGATGTAACAAGAATAAATTAATTAAAAAAAGAAACGATGCACTTTCCCCTGCAAAAGTTGGGGGAAATTAGCGTGCACCTTATGGTCCAATTGCTGTCCACCCAGCATTAACAAAGAGGACACTTACTGATGTTTTCCATGTGCCAGTGGAGAAAAGTGCGCAAGTTTTCTCTGAAAACTGGGTGTGTCTTATGGTCAGCGGCATCTTTTGGTCAGGTGTGTCTTATGGTCCAGGAAATATGTAACTCATGTTTTAAGTCTGAGTGAAATGGCATGTGATGTTCATTTCTGGGGGTTTCAGGTACTTTCTCATCTGTAAAATATGTATCATTTCTAAGGCCCCATTTTTGCTCAAATGAAAAAAAGTAATAAAAAATAAAGGACATGACTGTTTCTAGGTAAAGTGGAGATGAAAGCTTATTGTAAATGAAAGGGAACATATAGCCAGAGGCACAGACACCTGGGAAAGTCCAGAATGAACATGTCCCTAAGCTGGGCCATATCAGGAGAGGCAGGACCAAAGAGGAGAGAGGGGAGGGAGGAATGAGGAGAAGGAAGAGTAAAAATCTAGGAGAGTAAAGGGCTGGTAACCAAAATGGCTGGATTATAAAGGGCAGGGCAACTGGGGAAAGAGTAGTCCAGCCCCTGGGCTGGGGAAGGTTAGGGTACACACCATGGTATGCCAGCTGTATTGTAAACACCTAAGGACTGGGGGATGCTAAGAGAACCTGGATACCACTTCCTCTTTGATATGTTAAATTTCAGTTAGCCATTTGTCCCAGGTTTTAGGCCTAATGTTACTGTTGGGTCAACTACTTTTCCATAGTCATTTTGCATGCTGATTCCTGAAGATATGGTTGCCTTTGATTCCTCTGGCGTTCTCCTTTGGAGTCCACCATTGGACTGTTATGAACAAGTGCTGTTATTCCTAACATACACATCAGGAGTATAAGCCACAGTAAAAAAAAAAAAATCAGAGTGCTCAGCAAAATCCAATGTGAAGGAGGAAAAAAGTGCAGGTAGAGAAATGGGGAGAGAAGTTCTGGAAACAACATGATTTACATCAACACAACCATTCTTTTATTCTCTAGTTGAAAGAGTGATGAATTTTAATCTTTGAAGTCTACTTTTGGTTAGTTCAGTGTGGGTGCCAACTGACTCTTTGCTCCATCATGTAGGCACCTGGAGCCTGAAGGTTTGTCATTTTGAAGATTCTGCCTGAACTTACCCTATGGTCTTTCAGAGCCTGGCACAGACAGACTAAAAACTATTGGAGTTGGTTTGCTGTCACAAGTTTCTAGCATTAGCCATGGTAAGGAATAAGTTAAGAGGCTAACTAAGAAACAGATCAGTCCCTTAGCAGGTAAGTATAACATCGATACCAAATATTAGGATTTGATAGGCTTCTAGAAGATTTTCAGGTCTCAGAACAAGAAGTGACAGATGCATGTGAATAGTAGCTGAGCAGATTTTATTAAGAAAGGATACTTTTTCAAGGAAGGCAGGCTGTAGCAGGGAGGAAGATTAGAAGCTCAAAGGCCCTCTATACAAATGGTTGGAACTTTTATAGGTCATTGCATAGTGTAGACTTTCTCATGCATTTTCATTAAGAGGGATTTGGTAAGACTTTGGGCAGATTCTGTTTCATCCTAGTCTTGGCATGTTTGATGTTTCCAGTCTTTCTTTCTGACAACTGGTTTCTTTCATATGCTAATTCACAGCTCTTGCATAAGGCCTTTTGGACATCATTCTCCACCCTATTCTCCTGCCTCAACAGGACAGGAGTGGCTAGGCAGGAAATGGAGAGATTTCACTCCCAGTGTCTTGTCTAGACACATTCACATTCACATACACTAGAAGGGTTCAGAGTCCTCAAAGATGGTCTGGTCCCAGGACTAGAAGCTAAAAAGATTTGCAATGAAGCCACGGTAATCTCAGATGTCCACCATCCTGAGGAAGACTCTGGCATCTAAGGCAAAGATGGGAGTAGTGATTTCTTGGGTTGCTTAACCACATGGATTGCCTCTTATGCTTCTTGTAAGCCACAGAGTTCTTTGGTAGAAAACTTGACCTGTCTTGCAATCTCTAGCAGCAAGGTATGCAAGGGACTCTAGGGAAAAGGGACATTTAGGGTAACTGTAAGGGGGAGAAGAAGTCAGAGTCATGGGAACTCAGATTCGGAAGCAAGCTGAGTCCTGACTTAGCTTTGTTGTTTTGACCAAGTGTTTTCCAGCTGTGAGCAGAAGGTTGGTGAAGAGTCAACAGAATCAGAATACCACAGGCTTTGAAGTCTTGGCTCTGTTTTCTATTTATCCACTGATATTAAACTCCTGCCAAGATTTCTATGAGATGATACAGAGCAGTTACCTGGAACAAACAATACCTGCTTTATCTTCACTGTGTGCTGAATATGTAGGAATGCTTGCAGGCCTTGTTGACATAGGTGTGCATTTCCACAGAGAAACAATGCAGGAGTCTGAAAAGATCTTGAGGAAAGAAAAAACACTTAGATCTCAGAATTATACAAGGTCAATGTATAAGTCAGAGTCCTTCCTGGTGAGAACTTTGCAGTGAGGTATGGGTCATGAAAGCTGAGGACCTGTTCAGACTTGAACAACTCACAGTTGAATTAATGTCATCAGTTCTAATCAACTCTGAATCCTGTTTTGTTTCATTTTGTTTTGTTTTTGGGGGGTGGCAGTTGCTTTTTTAAAAAAGGAATTTAAAAAATAGTTTATTTTAAAAGTGCGCAAATGCAGAAAAATGACTCTGAAAATTTCATCTGTTTTATATTTATAGAACTCCATTTTTCTTTGGCCCAGGAAAAACTGACTCACTTTCATTATGTGCCTGTGACAGAGGGTGTTGTCATTTCCAAAGGAACCAGACAGCAGAAGTATACATGCAGCATGCACATGCTGCCTTTAGACTTGGAAAGTCTGTCTAAGAATTGGTTACTAATTGATTAAATAATCAGTATGAGCTAGTTGGAGGCCAAGCTATAATATATAAATATAGGTTTATTGGAAGCAGCATGGGAGTAGGAGGAGAAGTTGGACCATATACTAGGCATGGGGGGAAAGGGAATGAGAGAGAGCGGGGTGGGGGGGGGGAAGGTAAGGGTGTTAAAAGTGGGGCAAAAGGACCAGTGAACCCAAAATGTCTGGTTTATAGAGTGAGTCTCAAGAAAGTCATATCCCACTCTCCACTCAAATGTGGAGACTGTCCTGTCCATGGGATAGATTACATTTGACTATGTCTCCTGGAGGGGGAGACCTAGTGGCACTCAGAGGAAGGACAGCAGGTCACCGAGAAGAGACTTGATACCCTATGAACATATACAAGGGAGGTAATCCCTCTGAGGAACAATCATAGGGGAGGGGAATAAGGGGAAAATGGGAGGGAGGGGAGAATGGGAGGATACAAGGGATGGGATAACCATAGAGATGTAACAAGAATAAATTAATAAATAATAAAAAAAAATAGAGTGAGTCTCTGGGAGAGGGGAAGCCCTGCCCCAAGGTAGAGGGCAGGCCATGCCAGCCACATCCTGCAGCAGGATCTAACAGTTACTTGTTATTTACATTATGTAATTTAGTATATTAAGAATGTTTATAATTATTCTCACTCTTTAATAACAAGTTCAAGAGACACCAAGTGGTGAAAGTTTTATGGGGATTTCACCAGGCATGACTAATCAGATACAGTTTTTAGCCATTGAAAGTCTTTATTCACAGCCAGCTAGGACTAAATTTAAGTATTTTGGGCCTAAGTGTAGCCCTGAGCATTTAGAGATACGGGCTATTAAAGTAAAAAATCATATCCTGTTATCTTTCTTGGGAATTACTGGTGTGTGTGTGTGTACAAGGAAGCAATTCAACAGAAGCTAAGGTAAGTTACATGGTGCATCTTTGCCTTGGGCTCCCAGAACAGAGCTAGATAGTTTTCCACAGGATTCTCTACTAAGGAGATCAAGTTCTAGTTAAACCTCAAAATGGCCTCAGAATACAAGATGGAGGATCTTCTACATTGTCTTGTTCAGTCACAAAAGTGAGACAGTTTATTTTTATTTCTAAAGAAACAGGTGTCTTTCCAAAGAAAGGCAAAATGGCTGACCTGTTCATTAGGCATGAAATGTTTTTATAGTGGCAAAATCCTGTCCACTATCCCTCATTGGCTAAGTAGTTTTAGAGGCATAGTCTTCCTGCCTAGTACAGCCTCCTAACCTCAATTTTCACTTCAGTGTTGGTGTTGTACTTCCAGGATGCAGAGCCTTTTCAAATCCAGGGCTCAAGGTTCCTTCCCAAATCTATGTTCATAGCCTTAGTCATACAGCAGCTCTCTGTAGTTTTTTAATGCTAAGATAAACTAAAAACACTTAGGTAATCAGGTTCCAAGTACTAGGGTGAGGACCCTGAGCTTTAGTACTAGAAAAAGATTATTTTTATTTTACAACTTATATCTGTGACCCAGTTTTCTCACCTAAAAATGGTCTGTTGGTATAATTCACAGCAATAACACTACTTACTCCTAGGTTTCAGAGCCATATTTGCTTCTTCTCATGTAACAGAATGACAGCATTTCAGGGTCCTGGGTGGTCCCATCCAAAGAGTGGTTGGTCAGTGGAACTCACCATTTTCTACTCTTGAAATGTCTGTTACGACCACCAACATCATTTGGCTTTTAAAACCAAATTAAATAATAAATAATAGATAATATTAGAGTTTGCTGGCACACCATTGCTCAAGTGTTTGTGTGATTACTGTGTTGAACAGGATAAACAGAAAATGTGTCCATCAGTTTAAAAACATTGTTCAAGGACAGTTGATGAATGATAAGATTCTGGCTCAGGACAATTAAGAAAGTTTCAAGGAAGTAATAGGAGGATGTGGGGGACTAGACTTTACTTTGAAGAGAGTGTTTATAATTAAGGACCAGACATGGTAGAGGAAGGTACAACAAAAATTACTAAGAGAGAAAATTAGGATTAATAGTGAGTTGTGTGTAAGGTATGTCTAATTTATGCTTCATGGGTCACAGGCAGCACAGACAAATATGAGCACAGACCAACACAAAATCATGAATTTACTTAAAATGCTGGTTTTTCCATGAATTCTTTCCCTTTTTTCTCAACTTCATGGCTCTTGGGTAATGAACCATGGTATGTGATGAGTCTAATCAAATGTCAAATGACATCAGTGGTGGGGAATGTTCTTCTTAAATATCATTGCTGTAATTATTTGCTTGCTTAATTCAATTTTGCACATGAGAAACAGGATATTATTTTGGTTTCCTATTTCCTTATTTTTCTTGTTCATGTGATGTGCATTGTGTACATATGATGTGTAAAAATTGTCTATGGTACACACATGTGAGTATGCAGGTGCATTTTCTCTTACTCCTGAAAGATTGTGAGTGAATGAGAAATGGAGCTGAATGTCAGGAGTGATCCAGTATACCTCTTCATTATTGCCTTGAAGTAGGGTCTCTAACTGAACTGGAAGCGCCATGCTTTCAACTAGGCTGGCTGGCCAGGAACCTTGAAGATTTTCCTGTCTCCACCCACAAGGCAGGATTATTGGCATGCACAGCCAGGTTTGGCTGGTGATTCATTCCTTTCTCTCTCTCTCTTTCTCTCTGGTATGTGTTTTAAAACTGGTTTTATTACTTATGTAAGAATTTCATATAATATATTTTTACACATTCAATTCCACTCCTCTTCCTAAATCCTCCAAGATCCATCCCATTTCCCCACTTCCCACTTCATATCCTCTTTTGTTGTTTTTGTCAATAACATGTCAACACCTATTTTAGTTGCTCCTCTACCCAAGGCTTCTTCCTTATCTTTAGAGATAAAGACTAGTTATGATCATGATAACTCCACCTCCAATTTGGGATTTAATGTCCTCACCTTTGCCTTTATGTAAACTCTGCTATCATCAACATCTAGGAGTTTTGGATAAACACAGCACACGGAGCATGGTAACATGCCAGACAAAGGTGCCAGGCCCCACTGCTATGATAAAACACTGGCTTTCCAAAGCAAAAACACAATAAAGACCCTCCTGAAATGGAATGGGCTTTACCAGAAGTTCCTTGTGTGGTCATGAGGAAAATGAATGGCACCAGCTTGGTACTACACTCTATCATGTGGAATCTCCTTCCAGTTTTTCTAAGACCATTGCAGAAATATCCAAAGTAGTATTGACTGTAGTTCATTCTTTTGATTTTTTTTCCTATTGCAAGGAGAGATATAACTATTCCATGTATCAAAAGTCATACCTCTTTCACCCACAAAAGCATCTCTTCAATGCACCTCCATTAAGCTTAATCACATCCACTCACCACACTAAGTATGCCTGAATGACTGCTTTTCATGCATGCTGGCATTGCTTCAAGATATAGTTCAGATGGGAAACAGAAGGACTTACCTAGTGAGTAAATTACACATCTGTGGCTTGCAATGTTTCTGCTACCTGCTATCTAGGCTCACTAGCTTCTTCCCAAAGAGTGGAAGAGATTATGTTTATTTTTGTTTTGATAAGAGACATGAAGGCCAAGATTTATGTAGTTCTTCAGAAGTTTGCCAACAAAGATTTACAATCTAGGAAGCTTTGGTGCTGTCTAGGCAGATTTCCAAGTTTTACCCAGGCTTAAGCAGCAGCCTTTCAGCCCCATATCCTGGGAAGAATGAACCCTTGTGAAGGTCCACACCTTTTCTTCATTGCCTTGCATGTGATGGATTTAGGACATACCCCAGACACTGAGTGGCCCATGTAGCCTGCCACTTGTTCAGATAAGCAGTTTCTCCTTCTCCTTGTCCTTCTCCTCCTCCTTCTTCTTCTTGTCCTCCTTCTCCTCCTGCTTCTCCCTCACCCTTCTCCTCCTCCTCTTCTTCATGTCCTCCTTCTCCTCCTCCTTCTCCCTCACCCTTCTCTTCTTCTTCTTTTTCTTCTTCTTCCTTCTCCTCATTCTCCTCTTCCTCATTCTCCTCCTCCTCCTGCTCCTCCTCCTCCTCCACCGCCTCCTCCTCCCCTTGACACTGCAACATGATGTCATCTGCAAACACATCAACAAATGTATTGGGATAAATTTATGGCGATCCTGGACTGCACACAGCCCACTGGACACAAATTGGACATGCTTAGGGATCTGGAGGAGGATTCTTGTCGACTGGATTCTGGCATATGTTGTCAAGGAATTCTGGGTTCAACTCAAAGGCATAGCAGCCTCTACAATCTTTGTCCCTTCTTGATGTCACATTGGGCATATTTCGTTCTTGGTTGCCTTTAGTTATACACAGGCTTCTTCCTGCTGTCATGGAAGATCTTCTAATTTCCTCAAAGGCTTTCTTTTCTTCATTCATATTGGACTGGATAGTCTCTAGAGTGTTCCTGAAACTTGACAGTTCTCTGGGCTGTTGAATATTCTTAGTTTCTGAGTTGCTTTTTTTCTGAGTATTCACAATCTTTTTTTGTCCTGTACAGATCAGAGAGGGAACTGCATTTGGCCTCTGCACACACAGAATGCCTTCCTCATACCTCACATTCTGTTTTCATACTAGCTTGGAAAAATTGTGCAGGAACATGTGCTTTGGTAAAGTACAGTGGCATTTTGGATGGAAACATTTTACACATTAAAAGGAGGAATGATCGTTAGTTCCTTCGGCGTGAGAGTAGGCACAAGCACAGATTTTTTTAAGCCAAATTTGAAGTGAGATTTATAAAATACTTGCTATGTAGATGGGTACATGGCCTGGTCCATAGCCGTGGTTCCCAGAGAATGGTCCTGAATTGCATTAGACAGGGGCATATAAAGGCAAATGTCACAAGGCTGCATACTTCCTATCTTTGTCAAATCAGGAGATGGAGGGAGATTTGGATGGCGCCTAAATGTGACAGAAATGACAGATCAGCTTCAGTGAGGCAGTTCAACTTTATTTGGGGTGAACAATGGTTATATAGCACTCTGGAAAGGGGGTAGGGATTTCCAGGCTGGGTATAGATCCTTGGTTGAGGCTTAAAGTACTAGAATGCCTCATTTGCATGGAAAGACAATCCAGTAATCTCAGGTACTTGCTGAGCAGGTTCTTATCAGGAGAAGGAAGTTGACCCTGCAATTAATTTCTCTAAGGACTACATCACATTCTTCAGGTAGAAGTGTGGGAACCCATGCTAAATTCTGCCATGTCAGAAATCCTGTGCTTAGGCCGTATGCTGTGACCTTCGAGTTGCTGACCTTTTACCTCATGAGATCTTGTGTACTAGGCTATCCTTGGACTATTTATCTTTGAAAGAAGTAGGGAAGTCCCAACTTGGAACCACCCAGAGGATCTAGGAAGTTCTTACAGAGAACTACTCAGAGAACTAGGAAATCCTACAGGGAGTGATTTAGGCTATTGTATTCTTGCCTGGGGGGCTAGGGTGAGTGAGATTAGAATAGATCCTATTGACCTTGCTCTATATATGTTCCTGCTAGTTGGCATTAAAGTGAATCTTGATCAGAAATTTCCTGATTTGATTCATTATTTCTCGTGTCTCTGTATCCTACTTTCAATCCCCACTCCCTCTTTCAGGTGAACCCTGATTCGATTTTTCCCGTGGTCTGGGACCCGGCATAGAATGTGTGGGGATTTCAGATCCCTGGGCAGAGAAGAGAAAATGACTCCATAAGGTCCAGCTGCAAGACATTCTAAAATTAGTGATTGATGGAAGATGGCCCAGTCTATTGTGGGTGGTTCTATACCTGGGCTAGTGGTTCTAGGTTCTATAAGAAAGCAGAATGAGGAGGCCATATAAGCAAGCCAGTAAGCAGCATGCTTCCATGGTCTCTGCATCAGCTCTTGCATCCAGGCAAGATTTAGCTCCTGTCCTGAATTCCTTCAATGATGAACAGTACTTTGGAAGCATAAGCCTAACAAACCCTTTCCTCCCCAGCATGCTTTTTGGTCATAGTGTTTTGTTGAAGCAATAGAAATTCTAAGACAGCTGCCACTTATATTATTGATTTTAGCCATTTCTACAGGTTTAAGATTGAATCTCAAAGTAGTTGGATTTGTATTTCCCTGATGACTAAGAATGTTGAGCATTTATTTAGGTGTTTCTTAGCCACTTGAGACTCCTCTCTTGATAAATCTGTTTAGATCTGGCTTAATTTAATTGGGTTATTTGGTATTTTAAAATAATTTTTTCTATTTTCTTTTTAAACAAAATTTTATTAATTGATTCAGATTACAACTCAACTGATATCCCATCACTAGTATTCTCCCATTCCTCCCTCCCTCCCTCCCACTTTCACCATATTCCCATCCCTTAGGTCTATCACCAAGGGGGACATCCTCCTCCACTATATGATCATAGGCTATCAAGTCTCATCTTGGTATCCTGTTTTTTCTTTCGTTGAGTGCCAACAGGCCTCCCCACCAAGGGGAGGTAGTCAAATATGGAGCACCAGAGTTCATGTCAAAGTCAGCCCCCACTCTCCATATAACTGTGGAGAATGTCCTGTCCATTGGGTAGATCAGAGTAGGGTTTTGATGTTTACTATTGTATTGTCCTTGGCTAGTGCAATAGTTTGAGCAGACCCCACTGGGCCCTGATCTCGCATCATGATGGGCTTCTTGTAGGTTTCTAGGACTCTCTGGATCCTTCTATTTCCCCATCTCATATATTTCTCTTACCTAGAGTCTCAGGAGGATGTCCTCACATCTATCTCAATCTTGTGGTAAGTAAAGACTTTCGTGGGAAATGCCTTTTGGGCAAGTGCCCAATTATAAGTGAGTATATACCATGTGAGTCTTTCTGCTTCTAGGTTAACTCATTCATTATGATCATCTCTAGTCCCATACATTTGTTCACAAATTTCAGGATTTTCTTGTTTTAATAGCTGAGTAGTACTCCATAGTG
This sequence comes from Acomys percivali, assembly GCA_907169655.1. Lineage (NCBI taxonomy): Eukaryota > Metazoa > Chordata > Mammalia > Rodentia > Muridae > Acomys > Acomys percivali. The sequence goes on along the minus strand of OU015751.1, from coordinate 61,949,419 downwards.
TAAATGTACCACAATTTCTTTATCCATTCTTCTACTGAGGGGCACTTAGGCTGTTTCCAGGTTCTGGCTATTATAAATAAGCATATGTCCTTGTTGTGTGCTAGAGTATCATCTGGGTATATTCCAAGGAGTGGAATACCTGGGTTGTGAGGAAGTCCTATTCCCAATTTTCTGATAAAGTGCCAGATAAATTTCCAAAGTGGTTGTACAAGTTTGCATTTTCACCAGCAATGAAGGGGTATTCCTCTTTCTCCACATTCTCAACAGCATGTGGTGTCACTTGAATTTTTGATTTTAGCCATTTTAATGGGTATATGATGGCATCTCAGAGTCATTTTGATTTGCATTTCTCTGATGACTAAAGACGTTGAGCATTTCTTTAAGTGTTTCTCAGCCATTCTATATTCCTCTGTTGAGAATTCTGTTTAGTTCTGAGCCCCATTTCTCAATTGGGTTATTTGGTTTGGTGGTGTTTAATTTCTTTAGTTCATTATATAGTTTGGATATTAGACCTTTGTGAGATGTAGGGTCTTTTCTCAGTCTGTAGGCTGTTGTTTTGTTCTGTTGACAGTGTCTCATGCCTGGCAGAAGCATCTCAGTTTCATGAGGTCCCATTTGTTAATTGTTGACCTTAAGGCCTGGGCTGTTGGTGTTCTGTTCAGGAAATTCTCTCCTATGCCAATATGTTCCAGGATTTCCCCCACTTTTTCTTCTATCTGACTTAGTGTCTCTGGTTTTATGTTGAGGTCTTTGATCCACTTGGACTTGAGTTTTGTGCATGGTGACAAATACGGGTCCAATTGCATTTTTTTTTACATGTAGACATCCAGTTAGACCAGCTCCGTTTATTAAAGATGTTGTCCTTTTTCCATTGACTAGATTTAGCTTCTTTGTAAAAAATCAAATGACCATATGTATGTAGATTCATTTCTGAGCCTTCGATTCAATTCCACTGATCAATCAGTCTATTGCTGTGCCAGTACCATGTTGTTTTAATTACTGTTGCTTTATAGTACAGCTTGAGATCAGGTATGGAGATTCCTCCTGAGGACCTTTTACTGTACAAGATTGTTTTAGCTATTCTGGGTTTTTTGTTTTTCCATGTGAAGTTCAGAATTGAACTTTCAATGTCTTTAAAACACTGTGTAGGTATTTTGATAGGGATTGCATTGAATCTGTAGATTGCTTTTGGTAGGATGGCCATTTTTACTATGTTATTTATCTCAATCCATGAGCAAGGAAGGTCATTCCATCTTCTCATGTCATCTTCAATCTCTTTCTTCAGAGTTTTGAAATTTATTTTCAAACGAGTCCTTCACTTGCTTGGTTAGAGTGACTCCTAAATATTTTATATTGCTTGTGGCTAATGTGAATGGTATAGTTTTCCTAATTTCTTCCTCTGCAAGCTTGTCATTTGTATATAGGAAGGCTCCTGACTTTTTTGAGTTCAGTTTGTATCCAGACAAATTGCTGAAGGTGTTTATCAGCTGTAGGAGTTCTCTGGTGGAATTTTGGGGATCACTTATGTACACTATCATATCATCTGCAAATAGGGATAACTTGACTTCCTCCTTTCCCATTTAGATACCCTTGATTACCTTTTGTTGTCTTATTCCTCTGGCTAGAACTTCAAGTACTATATGGAAGAGATATGGAGAGAGTGGGCAGCCTTGCCTTGTTCCCGATTTTAGAGGAATTTCCTTGAGTATCTCACCATTTACTTTAATTTTGGCTATTGGCTTGCTGTAGATAGCCTTTATTATGTTGAGGAAAGTGCCTTGTATCCCAGATCTCTCTAAAACTTTAAACACCAATGGGTATTGTATTTTATCAAATGCTTTCTCTGCATCTAAGCAGATGATCATGTGGTGATTTTAGTTTCAGTTTGTTTATATGGTGGATTACGTTGATGGATTTCCGTATATTAAACCATCCCGGCATGCTTGGCATGAAGCCTACCTGGTCAAGGTAAATGATACCTTTGATGTGTTTTTGTATTCGCTTTGCTTGGAATATTTTTTCCAGCCTTTTACCCTGAGGTAATGTCTATTTTTATGAGTGAGATGTGTTTCTTGAATGTAGAAGAATCTTGTTTATGTATCTATTCAGTTAGTCTGTTCCTTTTTATTGGAGAATTGAGACCATTGATGTTGAGAGATATTAATGACCAGTGATTTTTAAGAGTCTTAATTTTGATGTTGGTTCCAGTAGAGCACTGATTTGGTTATATTTTTGCAGTGGTGTCGTTATCTATTTCCTGTATAGCTTTGATTGTAGCTTGTCCCTTGGGCTGAAATTTTCCTTTTAGTACCTTCTGTAAAACTGGATTCGTGGATAGGTCCTGTTTGAATTCGGTTTTGTTATGGAATATTTTGTTTTCTCCGTCAATGGTTATTGATAGTTTTGCTGTGTAAAGTAGTCTGGCCCGGCATCTGTGGTCTCTTACAGTATGCAGGATCTCTGTCCAGGCCTTTCTGACTTTTATGGTCTCTGCTGAGAGGTCAGGTGTAATTCTGATATTTTTGCCATTAAATGTTATTTGACCTTTTTCCTTTCCGGCTTTTAATATTTTTTCTTTGTTTTGTATATTTTGTGTTTTGATTAATATGTGACAGGAAGTTTTCCTTTTCTGTTTTATTCTATTAGGTGTTCTATGGGCCTCTTTTATGTTTATAGGTATCTCTTTCTTCAGCTTGGAGAAGTTTTCTTCTATGATTTTGTTGAGAATATTTTTTGGGCCTTGGAGTCTGGCATCTTCTCTTTCCTCAATTCCTACTATCCTCGAATTTCTTCTTTTCATGGTGTCCTTGATTTCTTGTATGTTTTGTGGCAGGATTTTTTCCAGATTTAGCATTTTCTTTAATGGTTGCATCAAGATCTACGATTCTATCTTCTAGACCTGAGAGTCATTCCTCCATCTCTTGGATTCTGTTAGAAAGGCTCAACTCTTTGTTTCCCACCTTTCTCTGTGAGCTCTGACGTTCCCATTTTTCTTCAGTCTGTGTGTTTATAATAGAATCCATTTTCATCTTCAGATCTTGAATGGTTTTATTGATTTCTTTCATATGATTCTTAGTATATTCCTCAATTTCTTCCATTGCCTCTTTATAGGCCTTCAGAGTTCGAAGAGTTTTATTGATTTCCTTCATATGGTTGTTTGTAATTTCCTGAATTTTTTCTAGTTCCTCCCTACAGGTCTTTTTTTATGTCTTCCACCTGTTTGACAGTGTCTTCCTGCATTTGATTACGAATTTTAATTTTTTCCTCCATTGTCATCCTCATTACTAAGGATTTGAGGTCATTTTCTTGTATTTCCATTGTGTTTGCGTTCTCTGGGTTGTTTTCCTTGGTATCTCTGGGATCTGGAGATGCCATATTGTTTTGGGTTTTTTTGTGTATGATTTTATATTGTCCTTTAGGCATCTTACTGTCTCTGTTTTTTGGTAGGTAGCTTCCGGTGTTGGGTGGAGGGAGTCTGGGAATAGATTCACCTGTTTTCTCACGATTTCCCTAGACTGGAAACTCTGATGCTACACGGGTCTGGATGGCAGGAGGCTAGCCCTGTAGTTTGTGTCTCTCACAGCCGGTGACTCCCAGCTCCCCTGCACTGTGAGTCCTATAATCATTTTCGTTTGCTGAATGTACGTTGGGTCAGGCCAAAGTGTCCACAGCCTTCTGTGTCCCCTTGTAGCACTGGAGCTTTCCAGGAACTGAAGCAGGTCGGGCGGAGGGGGTCTACTGGCTACTCTATTCCCTGTCTCCCTGAGATTTCCTTAGTCCCAGAGCTTTGATGCTCTGCTGGTCTGTGGATCCCAGTAGCATTTTGGGACCCAGACTGCTCGCAGAGTCCAGGTTAGTGTCACAGGGCCCAAACCCCACACACACTGAGTCCAGATCAGGTCTCTGGACCCAAATGGGTCTCTGGACTCAAACATGTCTCTGGACCTAATCCATGAACTTAGTCCAGTTAGCGCTGAATCCAACCAGGGTCTCAGGTCCAAACCGCACACTTAGCTTGTCGAGTTCAGCTACAGTCCCAGTGGCCAAACCTCACGCATGCCAAACTAAGCTAGAGTCTCTGGGCCCAAACTGCATGCCAAGCTCAGCTAGGGACTCTGGCCCCAAACTGTGCACTGAGATCAGCCATAGTCTCAGAGCATGCACCATCTGCCAAGTTCAGCTAGGGACTCTCGGCCCATACCAAGCGCTGAGCTCAGCTAGAGTCTCTGGACCCAAACCACCCACCAAATTCAACAAAGTCTCAGGGCCAGGACTGTGCACCGAACTCAGCCAGGGATTCTGGACACAACCTGTGCAACAAATTCAGCTAGGGACTCTGGGCCGAATCTGCATGCTGAGTCTAGCCAAAGTCTCAGGGATGGGACCGTGAGCCAAGCTCAGTTAGAGTCTCTTGGCCCAAACTGCCCTCCATGTCCAGCTAGGTTCTCTGGGTCCAAACCACCTGCCGAGTTCAGCTGGGGACTCTGGGCCCAAATTGCCCCCCCCACGTTCAGCCAGGGTCCAGTGTCCTGGCATAAACCACACTCCGAACTCAGCTAGAGTCTCAGGGGCTGAACAGTTCACCAAGCTCTGCTAGGGACCCTGGACCTAAACTGTGCACTGAATTCAGCCAGGTTCTCTGAACCCCAGACTGAGTGTCGAGTGCAGCCAAAGTCTGAGGGCTGGGACTGCATCCCAAGCTCAGCTAGAGTCTCTGAGCCCAAACTGTGCACCTAGCCCAGCTAGGTTCTCTGGGCCCAAACTGCACACCAGGCTCAGCCAGGGATTCTGGGCCCCAGACTGCGCACTGAGTCCAGCCAAAGTCTCAGGGCTGGGACCACCCGCTAAGCTCAGCTAGGTTCTCTGGGCCCAAACTGCGCACCAAGCTCAGCCAGGGACTCTGGACCCAAACTGTGTGCCAAGCTCAGGTAGAGTCTAAGGTTCCAAACTGCTCACCGAGTTCAGCTAGGAACTCTGGGCCAACATGGCACTCCAAACTCTGCTATGGTCTCAGCAGCTGAATCACACTTTGAGTCCAGTTTGGGTCCCTGAGCACGAGCCGCGTGCCGAGTTGAGCTTGGGTCTTGGGGCCCAAACCTCGTGCCGAGTTCAGCTAGGGTGGGGGGGGGCTCAAAACTTGCACAGAGTCCCCTCTACCACAGCAATTCCCACTAGTTACCATGCCAATTGCCTCTGCCAGAGGGTTCTCAGCTGCAAGCCTCAGGGGCTGCCACCACTGCAGCTGCTGCCGCTGCCGCTTCTGCCGCCTCTCTGGTCCAAGAGAATCCGTGTTCCTCCTGTGTGCAGGGGTATGCAGGTTTTCTGGATTTTGGTCCTTTTGAACTTTGGAGTAGTACTGCTGTTGTTGGTTGGGCAGCTTGGTGTTCTTGGTTCAGAATTCTGTGCAATTCCCTGAATTGTTTACTGGAGCTTCTAAACATGGTACACGCTGCTTGCCGCCATCTTGGATCCCCTGAGGTCATTTTCTTGTATGTTGATTGTGTTTGAGTTCTCAGGGTTACTTTCTTTGGGATAGATGAGATCTGGGGATGACAAATTGTTTTGTTTTGTTTTTGTTTGCATTCTTACATGTTCCTTTAGTCATCTTGTTATCTCTGTTGTTGGATGGTAGCTTCTAGTGTTATTCACTGGTCATTGAGAGTGGGTAGTTGATGAGTCACATGCTCTTGCCTGTGGGGATCAGGAAGCTCTTCTCTGTAACAGGCAGGTGACCTGGTTTTGGCTCCAGGAGAGTTTGTTTTACACCTTAAGCTCCTGACTGGGTTAGCAGAGATAGGCTTCTGCCAAATTCCATTCATGCTACTGAAAGGATTCAGACTAGCTGTGTTGGGAGATGCTGTTGAATTATCTGTCTCAAATTCTTGGGGCATTCCAGCCTCTCCCAAGGGTGTAGGAGACCCTACTGCACTGTGGGGTCTGTAGCTTTTTCTGCCCAATTGTCCAGGCCAGACTGCCATGGTCCACAGACAGGTTCCTGCCTAAAACAGGTTTAGAAAGCAGACCAGTCTAGAATGCGCACCCTTGGCATCTCAGTCCCACCAAGCTGCAGCCACAACATAGACTTCCCTCCAGACAACCAGGGCAGCCCAGCTTTGCCCACAAGTGTGTTGAGACCCTGCTGGGCTGTGTGGACTCAGGTTTTATCTGTCCAGTTGTCCATGCCCAGACCTCCCTGGTCCACAGACAGGTTCCTGCGTGTACCAGTCTAGAAAGCAGACCAGTCTAGATTGCCCATCCAAGGAACCACAGCTGCAACTCAGACTCCCCCTCAGATACCCAGGGCAGCTCATCTTCTCCCACAAGCATGGGAATCCCTGCTGGGCTATTGGGACTATGGCTTTATCTGCCCACTTGCCCAGGCTCTGACCGTTGTGGCCCGCTATAGGTTCCTGTTCATATCAGTCTAAAGAGCAGACCAGCTGAGATTGTGCACCTTTGGTGGCTCAGTCCCACTGAGCGGTGGCTGCAATTCAGACCCCCTTCCTGACCCTCAGGGCAGTTCAGCTTCTCTCACAAGCATGAGAGTCCCTTCCAGGCCATGGGCACTGTCCTGGATGGGATCTATCAGCCCAATTTTTGCAGGCTCAGTCCACTGAGGTCAGATGCATGGCTCTGGCTGGACCTGCCCATACTGTGCACACAGTTTCTGCATAAGGTAGGCTTCCCTGCAACCTCTGCAGCTCCCTGTGGACTGGGGTGGGGAGGTTGGGGTGTCCAAGGACAGATTCACTTGTTTCCTTGAGACTTTCTCAGGCCAGGAGCTCCGGTGCTCCACTATCATACACACTGTGCCTGGGCTACAGAGGCCAGCTGCAGTTTACAGGTGGGTTCCGTTCTAAAGTATGGAGAGTGCATTTAGGTCATCTGTGGGCTTTTGTTTGGTCTGGGGCCAAGCCCGCCTGTGGTCTGCACTGTGTAGGACCCCACTCACCTAGTGTTCTCCAGTTCTTGCAGTCTGTGGCTTCCAATCCAGTCCCTGGTCTCTGTGCACTAGATCAGATACAGTGTGTGATAGGCGCTGCCATCTTGGAACTCAAACTCAAATTTTTATGTTCTTTATATATTTTGAATATTAGCTGTCTATCATTGGTGGAGGTGGGAAAATTCTTTTGCTATTTTGTAGCCTGCTGCTTTTTTCAAATAACAGTGTCCTTTGCCATGCAGAAGTTTTTCAGTTTCATGAAGTCCCAGTTATTAATTGTTGATTTTAATGCCTATGCCATTGCTGTTCTCTTTAGGAAGTTGTCTCCTATGTCAATGCATTCAAAGCTATTTCTACTTTTTTTTTCCTCAGGTTCAGAGTACCTAGTTTTATGTTGAGGTCTTTGATCTGTTTGGAATAAAGTTCTGTGAAGTGTGATAGCTATAAGTCTATTTGTGTTTTTCTACATGCAGCCATGTATTTGAGCAGCACCATTTCTTGTAGACACTCTTTTTTTTTCTAGTGTGTCTTTCTGGCTTCTTTACCAAAAGTCAGATGTTCATGGTATGTGGAATTATATCTGGATATTCAGTTTGATTCAATTGATTAATGTGTTTGTTTTTATGCCAATGCCATGTGTTTTGTTTGTTTATTTTACTACAGCTCTTTAATGCAACTTGAATTCAGGGATGGTGGGATACCTAGCAGTTATTTTACTGGTTATTATTATTTTAGCTATGCTAGGGGGTTTTGTTTTTCCCTATGAAGTTGAGGATGTCCTCTTAATATCTGTGAAGAATTGTGTATGAATTTTAAAGGAGATTGGACCAAATCTGTAGATTGCTTTTGGTAGGATGGCCATTTTTACTATGTTAAGCCTACAGATGCATGAGTATGGGCGATCTTTTCATCTTCTGATGTCTTCTTCAATATCTTTTTTTAAAGACTTGAAGTTTTCTTCATACAAGTCTTTCATTTGCTTAGTTGGCACTACCCCTAAGTATTTTCCTTATTTGAGGCTACTGTGAAACGTGTTGTTTCCCTGATATCTTTCTCAGTCTGTTTGTCTTTTGGATATAGGAAGCCTAATAATCCAAAGTATCCAAAGCCAAAGTATCCAGATACTTTGAAGTGTTTATAAACTATAGAAAATTTCCAGTGTACTATTTAGTGCCAGTATTTATGGCCGGATATGTTGACATCTTCTTTTCTTATTCATTACTTCATGGTCTCCTCCAGTTGCCTTATTGTTCTAGCCGAGAATCCAAACACTACATTTAATATATATGAAGAGAGTGAGCAACTTTATCTTGTTCCTGATTTTAGTGGAATTTCTTTGATTTTTCCCTTCATTTAATATTATATTGGGGGATTCCAAGATGGTGGCAAGCAGTGTAGATGCTGTTTAGAAGCCAGAAAAATCAAGTCTGAAAATAGGACTTATTTCTTAAACAGGAACACCAAGCTTCCTACCCCACTACAGCGGGAGAAACCACAGTGTGAAAGGAACAAACTGAGACAATCTTCTGCAACCTCAGACATGAGAAAAGCATGGACCCTCAGGGGAGCCGACCATCTGTGGTGGCAGTGGAGGCTGTGGCACTAGCGACACCAGCAGCACTAGCTGAGGTAGGCCGGCTGAGGGGAAGAAAACATTTGCAGAGGCAGTTGTCGGGGTGGGGGTGGGGGGTAGATCCATGAGATCAGCCGTGGGAAGTGGCAAGCAACAGGGGCTACAAGGGACTGTGAGGGGTGGCAGTGGATGACAGAAAGTGCTTTGTCTCAGTGGCAGGCTGCAACAAGCAAGGAGAAAGGGAAGGTCAGACTGCAGGATGGATCAGTGCACCAAAGCAGAGTGGCCTGCATACAGAGCAAAAGATTAACAAAACAGAAGTCACACAGCATCTGACATCCAAATCACAAATCCACTGTGTGGTAAATCCCTCAGAGGAGATCTAGCAGCCAGAGGCGCCCTATAAAACCACGGAATCTAGGTGGCAGAGCTCAAACAAATATAAATACAGGAAGGCAGAGTCTGAGAAGCCAGTATAAAAAAGTCTATCAAAGGTACTCATCCCTGAGACCATCAGCTCAAAAAGCCCAAGCACTCTAATCAGATGTCCAAAGAAAAGAATAACAGGTCTAATAACAAAAATCAAGACAGTATGGCTCCACCAGAAAGCCCAGAAACTAACAGATTTCCTATTATAGCAGAGTCACAGGAAAATGACCTCAAAACCATGTTCATACAGCTATTTTAGAACTATAAAGAGAAAATGAACAGATCCTTCCAAAGATTCCAGGATAACACAAACAAACGAATAGAAGCCATCCAGGAGAAACAAGAAACTACAAGCAAACAAGTGAAACAATTAACTAAAGAAATTCAAGACATGAAAACAGAATTAGACAATATTAAAAAAAATCACAAATCGAGAAAAAAGGTGAAATGGAACAATTAAAAACAGAAGCAGGAATCCAATAGACAAGTATAACTAACAGAATCAAACACATGGAAGAAAGAATATCATGTGCTGAAGATACAATATAAGAAATATATATATATATATATCAAAGAAAATCTTAAAACAGAAAAAAATGGTGACACAAAGCATCCAAGAAATCAAGGACACCATGAGAAGGTGTAGTGTCAGGATTATGGGAGTAGATGAAAAGGAAGATGCAAGGTTCTAAGGACCAGAAAATGTCTTCAAGAAAATAATAGAAGAAAACTTTCCCAATTTACAGAAAGAGATACCCTTGAACATACAAGAGGCCTACAGAACATCAAATATGCTAGACCAGAAATTCCTCCTGGCACATAATGACCAAAACACTAAATCTGCAGAATAAATAAAAGATTAAAGGCTGCAAGAGAAAAAGGCAAAATAACATATAATTGTAGACCCATCAAAATTACACTTGACTTTTCAACAGAGACTATGAAAGCCAGAAGAACTTGGACAGACCCTAAGAGACCACAGATGCAAACCCAGGTTACTATATCCAGCAAAACTCTCAATTAACATAGATGGAGAAAACAAGATATTCCATAACATAATCAAATTTAAACAGTATCTAAACACCAACCCAGCTCTACAGAAAATAGTAGAAGGAAAACATCATCACAACAAGATCAGCTACACCCAAGAAAATGCAGCATACAGATAATCGCACATCAGCAAAACCAATACAGACACTGCCACACACAATCGTCACTAACTCCACAATAATAGGATCCAATAACCATTGGTCAATAATATCTCTCAACATCAATGGCCTCAACTCCCCAGTACAAAGGCACAGGCTAACAAAATGGATGCAAAAACAAGAACCTTCAGTATGTTGCATTCAAGAAACATATCTCATCAACAAAGATAGACATTACCTGAGAATAAAGTTTTGGAAAAAAATTTCAAGCAAATGGTCTCAGGAAGCAAGTGGGAGTAGTCATTTTAATATCTGACAAAGTAGACTTTCAATTAAAATTGATCAAGAAAGAGAGAGGAGGACACTTTGTCCTAATCAAAGGAAAAATCCACCAAGAGGACATGACCATACTAAATATCTATGCCCCAAATATTAGGGAACCTGCGTTTGTAAAAGAAATGCTTTTAAAGTTTAAATCACTCAATGATTCCAACACAATAATTGTGGGAGACCTCAACAGCCCACAATTAGATCCTCAAGGAAGAAATTAAATAGAGAAAGCTAACAGAGGCCATGAATCAAATGGACATAACAGACATTCACAGAACTTTTACCCAAATAGAAAAGAATATACTTTCTTCTCGGTGCCACATTGAACTTTCTCCAAAATAGACCATATAATTGGTCAGAAAAGAAGCCTCAATAGATACAAAAAATTCAAATAATCCCCTGCATCCTATCAGACCACCATGGCCTAAAGCTGAGCATCAACAACAATAGAAATAACAAAAAGCCTACAAACACATGGAAACTGAGCAATCTTCTACTCAGTGACAACAGGGTCAGTTATGAAATAAAGAAAGATGTCAAAGACTTCCTAGAGTTTAATGACAATGAAGGCACAACATATCCAAACCTTTGGGACACAATGAAAGCAGTGCTAAAAGGAAAATTCATAGCACTAGGTGCCTTCATAAAGAAAGTGGATCTTAGCCATTCTGATGGGTGTAAGATGGAATCTCAGAGTTGTTTTGATTTGCATTTCCCTGATGACTAAGGAGGTTGAGCATTTCTTTAAGTGTTTCTCAGCCATTTGATATTCTTCTGTTGAGAATTCTCTGTTTAGTTCCAAGCCCCATTTCTCAATTGGGTTATTTGGTTTGGTGGTGTTTAATTTCTTGAGTTCTTTATATATTTTGGATATTAGACCTTTGTCAGATGTAGGGTTGGTGATTGAGCTAGAAATGATCATAATGAGTGAGTTAACCCAGAAGCAGAAAGACTCAAATGGTATATACTCACTTATATTTGCATACTAGCCCAAGGGGCATGTCCTACGAAAGCCTTCCCTTACCAGGAAACTGGGACAGAGGGGAGGACATCCTATTGGGACTCTAGATGAGAGAACCATGTGAGAATCGCAATGTAGAAGGATCCAGTGGGTCCTAGAAACCTACAAGGAGAACATTATGATAGGCAGATTTGGGCCAAGGGGTCCCGCTCAAACTAAGGCACTAGCCAAGGACAATACAGGCGGTAAACTTTAAACCCCTACCCAGATCTAGCCAATGGACAAGACAGTCTCCACACTTCAGTGGAGAGTGGGATATGACTTTCTCATGTACTCTGGTGCCTCACATTTGACTATGTCCCCTGGAGGGGGAGACCTAGTGGCACTCAGAGGAAGGACAGCAGGTCACCGAGAAGAGACTTGATACCCTATGAGCATATACAGGGGGGAGGTAATCTCTCTCAGGAACAGTCATAGGGGAGGGGAATAAGGGGAAAATGGGAGGGAGGGGAGAATGGGAGGATACAAGGGATGGGATAACCATAGAGATGTAACAAGAATAAATTAATAATAATAAAAAAAGAAACTGGAGACATCACATATAAGCAACTTAATGGAACACCTGAAAACTCTAGAAAAAAAGAAGCAGACACACCCAAGGGGAGTAGATGTCTGGAAAAAAATCAAACTCAGGACTGAAATCAATAAGTTAGAAATAGAGAAAACAATTCAAAGAATCAATGAAACCAAGAGCTGGTTCTTTGAGAAAATCAACAAGATAGACAAACCCTTAGCCAAAGTCACCAAAAGGCAAAGGGAGAGTACAAAAATTAACAAAATCAGAAATGAAAAGGGAGAAATAGCAACAGATACTGAAGAAATCCAAAGAATCATTAGGTTTTACTTTAAAAACCTATATGCCACAAAATTTGAAAATCTAAAGGATATGGACAATTTCCTTGATAAATTCCACTTTCCAAAGTTGAATCAAGATCATGCAAACAAATTAAACAGTCCTATATCCCCTAAGAAAATCGAAGTAGTCATCAAATTCTCCCAACCAAAAAGAGCCCTGGGCCAGATGGATTCAGTGCAGAATTATACCAAACCTTCAAAGAAGAACTAATACCAATACTCCTCAAACTATTCCACAAAATAGAAACAGAAGGAACACTACCAAATTCATTCTATGAAGCCACAACCACCTTAATACTTAAGCCACACAAAGACCCAACAGAGAAAGAGAACTTTACACCAATCTCCCTTATGATCATTGATTCAAAAATACTCAATAAAATTCTGGCAAACCGAATACAAGATCACATAAAAAATCTCATCTATCATGATCAAGTAGGTTTCATACCAGGCATGCAGGGGTGGTTCAATATAATAAAATCCATCAATGTAACTAATCATATAAACAAACCGAAGGAAAGAATCACATGATCATCTCTTTAGATGCAGAAAAAGAATTTGACAAAATCCAACACCCTTTCATGTTAAAAGTCTTAGAGAGATCGGGGATACAAGGCACATACCTAAACATAGCAAAGGCAATATACAGTAAACCTATAGCCAACATCAAGCTAAATGGAAGAAACTTAAGTCAATCCTACTGAACTCAGGGACATGACAAGTTTGCCTACTTTCTCCATTGCTCTTTAATATAGACTCGAAGTCCTAGCTAGATCAATAAGACAGCTAAAGGAGATCAAGGGGATACATATAGGAAAGGAAGAAGTTAAAGTTTCAGTATTTGCAGATGATATGATAATAAACAGCAGAGATCCCCAAAAGTCAACCAAAAAACTCCTACAACTGATAAATAGCTTCAGCAAAGTTGCAGGATACAAAATCAACACGAAAAATCAGTAGCCCTCCTGTACACAGATGACAAAAGGGTGGAGAAAGAAATTAGGGAAACCACTCCCTTCACAATAGCCTCAAGCAATATAAAATATCTGGGTATAAATCTAACCAAACAAATGAAAGACCTTTATGAAAAAACTTCAAGTTGCTACAGTAAGACATTGAAGAGGACATCAGAAAATGGAAAGGTCTCCTATGCTTATGGATTAGAAGAATCAACATAGTAAAAATGTCCATACTACCAAAAGTAATCTACAAATTTAATGAAATCTCTGTCAAAATACCAATACGATATATTCCATAACTGGAAAGATCAATCTTCAACTTCATATGGAAAAACAAAAAACCCAGGATAGCTAAATCAATCGTATACAATAAAAAATCTAGCAGAGGAATCTCCATCTCTGATCTCAAGCTATACTATAGAGCAACAGTAATAAAACAGCATGGTACTGGCATAGAAATAGTCCAGTTGACCAATAGAATGGAACTGACTACCTAGATATACATCCACACACATATGGCCATTTGATCTTTGACAAAGAAGCCAAAATGATAGAATGGAAAAAAAGAAAGCATTTTCAACAAATGGTTCTGGTCCAACTGGTTGTCTACATGGTAAAAATGCAAATAAATCCATATTTATCACCCTGTATGAAACTAAAGTCCAAGTGGATTAAATACTTCAACATAAAACCAGACACACTAAATCTGTTAGAAGAAAAAGTGGCTAAGACCCTAGAACTCATTGGCACAGGAGACAAATTCCTGAACAGAACACCAACAGCTCAGGCGCTAAGATCAGCAATTAATAAATGGGACCTTATGAGGATGAGAAGCTTCTGCAAGGCAAAAGACATGGTCAGCAGAACAAAGTGACAGCCCACAGATTGGGAAAAATCTGACAAAAGGCTGATATCTAAAATATTTAAAGAACTCAAGAAACTAAACACCACCAAACCAAATAACCCAATTAAAAATGGGGTACAGAACTAAACAGAGGATTCTCAAAAGAGGAATAGCAAATGGCTGAGAAACACTTAAAGAAATGCTCAACTTCCCTACTCATCAGGGAAATGCAAATCAAAATGACCTTGAAATTCCATCTTACACTTTTCTGATTAGTAAAGATCAATAACTTGAATCACAACATATGCTGGTGAGGATGTGGCAAAAGGGGAACACTTCTCCAGTGCTGGTGGGAGTGCAAACTTGTTCAACCACTCTGGAAAGGAATATGGTGCTTTCTCAGAAAATTGGGAATAGCTCTACCCCACACCCAGTTATACCATTCCTCAGCATATACCCAAAAGATGCCCCACCATGCAACAAAGACATTTGTGCTACTATATTTATAGCAGCCTTATTTGTAATAGCCAGAACCTGGAAACAACTGAGATGTCCCTCAATCGAAGAATGGATAAAAAAAAGCTGTGGTACATCTACACAATGGAATACTATTCAGCTATTAAAAACAAGGAAATCTTGAGTTTTTCTGGCAAATGTGTGGAATTAGAAATGATCATCCTAAGCGAGATAACCCAGATCCAAAAAGACATGCATGGTATATACTCACTCATATGTGGATTTTAAACCAACGTAAGACAACTTAAGAGAGACTCCACCCAGAAGGGTATAGGGACAGTTACAGAGACTTAAAGCTGGACACTAGACAGAGTCCCAAGAGTGTACGGTGGCTCTATCAGGCCACAGAGGAAAATGTCATATGTAGTACAGGGTATACTAGATAAGCTAAGGTCAGAGGTTAGGGGAGTAGAGCTCCCCTATCTAAGGACTAGGGGAGGGAGGGAAAGGGGATGAAAGAGGGGATGGGATGGGGGTAGATGAGGGAGGGGGTGGGATCAGGAGGGGATGAGAGAGGAGGCCACAATTGAGATGTAAAGAATTCAAAGTACAGAATAAGCAGGCAATTTATATGCCTAATTCCACTACATGGGAATAGTTCTGAGACTTGCAGATATATTAATGTAAAGGCATAGCAAGGCCTCATGGTGACCACAGATTCTCTGCGACTTAGTATTAGAGTCCACTAATAGTTAGGCATGAAGGAAGATTTGCAAATGCCTTATGTTGACCCATACAATGCCCAGAAATCTAGCTTTAATTGTTCTGTGCATCCCGCATACCTTGTACAATTATAAGGTTCGAACTACATAATGCTTGTGAGAAATTATGTTTTCAGAACAAAATAACCAGGATAAGGCCTGATAGGAATAATTCCTCCCAGCATGATGGACACTGACATCCTGCATCCTCTTACTTCCAGCCCTGGATAATTCTGTTACTTTTACCCATCAGAGTTGGACAGCTTCCTGGGCAACATTGTAGAAAACTTCTGATCCAATTTGGACCACCATTTGGAATCTCTCAACATTCAGAAACTGAACCACAGATGCAATCACTAGATTGATTAACCATTCTCCCAATTTTGGGGGGCCCATTCCAAGGTATTATTTGCCCCAATTGAATCTGAAGAAACCTTAATAGAATGATGTCACATTCTCTCAAAGCAGGGGGCAGGTTGTATATGTTGCTCACTTGATCTACAAATGCTTATTCTCACCCGGAGGAGGTCATAAGTCATTATTGGTCTTATACGGAGAAAAAATTAGGGGAAATGCAGGAATGTCCCTCTTTGCCTTTATTTTGCATACATAGACAAGGAGACAGGAACTGAAAGGAAAGAGAGATTTAGGAACACAGAGGGAGTATAGAAAAAAAGCTAGATAATTGAACCTACTCTTTAACTCAAGGCCTTAATTGTTACCTATAAGGAAGGTTATGTCTAAGTCATTGCCATAGAATTTAGTATACTGATACAAAACATGAGCATGTCAAATACTCAGCAGATTTTAACACAAGAACATATATCCTAAGTCTAACAGATATCTAACAGGTAGATAACTATCGATATATGTGATAAATTAGTTGAATAAGGCCTTCATCAGAGACACACAGAATATGATATTTTAAGTTGTTCTTACAATCCAAAATTTCTTTGAAAACTAGACGAGTTAACTCCTGACAACACCCAGCCAACCTCAAAGAAGATGATGAGCATCAAAGAACCTCCTTATGGAGACGGCTTCAAAGGTGGCAAACCAACCAGTGCGCAAAATGTCCTCTTTCCTGCCACAAACAGAATCTGCCAAAAAATGGGCAACTTAGATGCATGCAGAGTCGACAGCCACACTCTGACAATTCAGAGTAAGCATGTCCTCAATAGTTCCTGTCCTGTGAACAAGTCTGGCAGAGATATTAGGCTAGAAAGCTGAAGATGAGGCTCCAACGTTATAAAGTGCATTAGGTGCCTGGTGAGGCAATAAACTATCTTAAGTCAATTTGTACATTTTGGAAGCTGCTAACCCACACTGATGGTTCACCCAGGAATTTAAGTTTTATTCCTTCTCAAGTCTCTGAGGGGCATTGAAGACAAGATGGTATCATTTTACAACCAAGCTTAGTTGATTAGGGGACAAGATCGCCTTAGATTAATTTAAAGAAGTTAAGCTATGAGAGTTGAGATGAGATAGATATTGAATTTCATTCAGAAATTTAGGCCCAACAAGACAGGAAAGACACTTACTTCAAATGGGACAAATGCAGATGGCCAATTCACTATGAATGTAATGTGTATAGAACTCATTATTCTCATTATTGTCACATAATTCTCCCTGCTGTATGTAGCTAGTTTTATACATGTGTAACAAAATAAAAGTATTAAAAAATATTATATTGGCTATTCTGTAGCCTACTGCTTTGTTCAAATGACAGTGCTTTTTGCCACGTGGAAGCTTTTCAGTTTCATGAAGTCCCATTTATTGATTGTTGATATTAATGTCTTACTAAAACTGCCTTTATTATGCTTAGGTATATGCTTTATATCCTAGACTCTCTAGGACTTTTATCAGGAAATGGTGTTGCATGTTGTCAAAGGATTTTCGATATTTAATGAGATGTCCATGTGGCTTTTTTTCCTTCAGTTTGCTTATATGGTGTATTACATTTGCTGATTTTCATATATTGCACCACCCCTGAATCTCTGCAATGAAAATTCTTTGGTCATGGTGAATGATTTTCTTGATGTGCTCTTGGATTTGATTTACAAGTATTTTAGCACCTATATTTCTAGGGGAAATTGGTCTGTAATTTTCTTTCTTTTTTGTGTCTTTGTCTGGCTTGGGTATTAGGAATAACTGTAGCCTCAAAGAATGAATTAGGCAATGTTTCTTCTGCTTCAATTTTGTGGAATAATTATTGGCATTAACTCTTCTTTGAAAGTCTCGTAGGCTTCTGTGCCAAAACCATCTGACCCTGGGCATTTTTTGGTGGCGATTTTCAATGACTTATTCTATTTCCTTAGTGTATATAGGTCTGTTTAAATTGTTTATCTAATATTAATTTAACTTTGATAAGTATAATCTATTGAATTTTTTCAGATTGTTCACTTTGGTGGATTACAGGATTTTAAAGTATGTACTTATAATTATCTGGATTTCCTTGGTGAATGTTGTTTTGTCTCCTATTGTAGTTAGGATTTCTATTGCTGTGATGAAACACCATGACAAAAAAGCAAGTTGGAAAGAATAGGGTTTATTTGGTTCACACTTCCATATTGTTCATTATTAAAGGAAGTCAGGACAAAACTCAAAAAGAGCAGGATCCTGGAGGCAGAAGCTGATGTGGAAGCCATGGAGAGGGGCTGATGACTGGCACACTTCAGATTGTTTGCTTAGCTTGCTTTCTTATAGAACCCAAAACCACTAGGCCATGGATGGCACCACCCCTAATGGGGCCCTGTCCTCTTGATTACATCTGGATCTCATGTGGGAATTTCCTCAACTAAGGCTCTTTCCTCTCTGATGACTGTAGCTTGTATCAAGTTGACACATAAAACCAGCCAGTACATCTCTCTTTTTATTTCTGACTTTGTCATTTAAGTGTTTTTTCTCTGCCTTTTAAGTAATTTGGATAGTCTTGCTGATCTTGCTAATTTTCTCAAAAAATAAACAACTATTTGTTTTATTGATTCTTTGTTTCTGTTTTCTTAATTTCAGCTCTAAGTTTGATTATTTCTTTCTGTATACTACTTTGGATGTGATTTCTTCTTTTTGCACTAGTGCTTTTGGGTGTGCTATTAAGTCACTAGTGTGGAATTGTGTAGGCTTAGCTTTAGGGTTCTTAAGTGCTTCTACTTCCCTTCCAATCCACTGAGCAGAAGTAAGGGAGAAAAAAGGTTAGTAGGAAATAGGAGTTGTGGATATTTTTAGATGTTATTTCTTGGGGAATTTCCACTTGTTATTGTCAAGATACCAGCAGTCCAGTCAAATAGCAAATACCAAACAGGAACATAAATCAGTAGCCACATACTATCCAGCAGAACCAACAAAACTCCACTGAATTGATATGAGTCAGCAGAAGCAGAAATACTCAAACTGTGCTTGTTTCTCTTAGTTTTCTCTCTTAACCTGAATATCACACAAAATTGAGACAGCTTTATATTTGTTTATGAAGCTTTACTATACAATCTTGAGTAGTTTGTGTCTGTTATTAGCCCTCTATATTATCCTGACCCCTTCTTTTCGAAAATCGCCAAGTTACTGATTTTTGGTTTCTTTGCAACAGCTGAATCTTCTTCATCTCTCCTGCACCTCTGGATATGGCTGACTCCCTACTTCCTCTTCTAACTTCTACTTCTGCCTACTACATGGCAGGAAGTCAAGTCCTATTCTCTCCCCTGCTTAGTGACTGGCTGCAAGCGGCTTCATTGTCATACAAGGGGAAAAATGAGGAACTGAGTTTATGTAACTTTGAGACATGAGATTCTCAGAACAAGGCTTGCAACCAGGTATTGGGGGGGGGGGCTACAGAAATCAAAATTTGAATCACATAATAACCTTATGGCAACATTTTGTGTTACAATTTTTTTATATTTAACATTTTGACTGATGTATTCACTTTTTCTGCAATATATTCAACACCTGAAATTGTTTCTTTTATCTCTTGTATTCTGTTAGTGAAGCTAGCCTCCATAGCTCCTTTTCAAATCACTTCATCTTTCATTTCTAGAATTCTGTCAATGTCAGCTCTCTTCATTGACTCTACTTCCATCTTCATGTCTTGATCACTTTTCTTCATATCCTTGCACTATTTATGTTTTCCTGGATATCTTTAAGGGAGTTTACTTCCTCATACTGTTTGGTGGTATTTTCCTGGATTTCATTAAGGGATTTATTCATTTCCTCTTTAAAGGCCTCTATCATTTTTATATAGGCTGTTTTTAGGTCTTTTTCTTATGCTTCAGCTACGTTAGACTATTCAGTGGCTGTAATTGTAGGGTTCCTGGGCTCCAGTGGAGACATATTATCCTTGCTTTCATTGATTGTGGTTATACACTTACATCTAGGCATCAGGGATTAGGATGATTATAGGTCTGGGTGATTGTAACTGGCTTTGTCTCTGTTCGATGAGTATTTTGTTCCTTAGTTTATGCTTTCTTCCTGGACTTTAAGAGATTGTGACTATGTGTTGCCTGGTCAAAGATTTTCTGTGTATTTGTTTTTATGGTATTCTCAGCTAGCATGTTTCCAGCCTATGACTGCTGGTTTTGCAGCCTGGGATAATAGGATGAGTTGGAGGAAGGAGTATTGGAGAAGATCTTTGGGACCAGCTGGCTGTGAGGTCAGAGAGAAAAGGGAGACCACAGAAGATTTTCTAATACAGATCTGGGAATGAGACATGGGGAACTGGACCTGGAGGAGCAGAAGCAGAGGTGCACATATGCTGCCTCTCCATTACCCTGGCAGGAAAAGGCATATCTTCTGGGGTTGAGTGATTGGACAAGTAGGGAAAGCATTGAGCAGGCAGAGGGAAGCTAGAAGGGGAAGAGCTATGGGATTAATGAGAACAGGGTGGCAGTGAATATTGTAACAGGTATTCTACTGCAGAGCTGGGGATAAGATTGAGGAATTGTGTCTTAGGGAACAGAGGGAGAAGACTTAATTATGTTTTTTGGTATTTGTGTCTAAATGTGCATGGAGGCTAGAGGTTGACTTCAGGGGTCTTCCTCAGTTGTGCTCCCCCACTCTGGAGACACTCTTTCACTGAAATGGAGCACATCATTTCACATAGGCTGGGCTGCATCTCAAGCATCAGTTTCTGCCTTTCAGTGCTGTGATTACTGAATGTTCTGCTAAACCTTGCTTTTATGTGGGTGCTAGGATATAAGCCCTGATCACTTCACTTTTCTAACAACCTCCACACCCAATGCCTACCTTACTGGCCCATTAAAAATTGCTGCCTTACTTTGATCTGAAGAAAGGTTTGAACCCGGAATGAGTCTGGCTTTCTTCAGGAAGGAGATGTAAACCCCAGTTCTTTAAGTACCATAATTTGGCCGTATTTCCATGCCTTTTTTTTTTTTTTTAGTTTTTTGAGACAGGGTTTCTCTGTAGCCTTGGCTGTCCTGGACTCACTTTGTAAACCAGGCTGGCCTCGAACTCATATGATCCACCAGTCTCTGCCTCCCGAGTGCTGGGATTAAAGGCGTGCGCCACCACCGCCCGGCTTATATTTCCATGCCTTAAGTGAACTGTTTTCTATTTTATGCCTTGTTTGATTTTAGAGTTGCATTTGTGAAGGACAGATTTGTGGTGACTTGTTATGCCTTTGAGATGTTTAAGAGCATGACCCTACAGAAAAGCTTGAAGACATAGTGGATTCTTTTTTTGTGGGCTGGGATGACTGATAAGTCACACCAGGTTTTACACCCTATTCTGACAGCGCCAGGCCTCATTGATTGAATGAGCAACCCACGCTTTCCCCCTATTTATACTCTGGTCACCTCGAGTATGCTGTCAGCAGCCAGTAGACATGGTTTTTTGTTATCTCTTATCTGTTTGGGATTTTTTTTTGTTTTGTTTTGTTTTTTGATTTTTTGTTTTGTTTTGTTTTAAACAAAGCAGCAGCGTTATTAAGCTGGGTGATGTCATTATATTTTTATTTGAATTCAATTACACAGTAGTCCAAATGTGTCATGTCCATGTTTATGAGGTCCCAGGGTTCATGTGGGGAAACGATTCTTATATTTGTGACTTAGAATTTACCTTAATTTTCTCATATTTATGACTTTGATTTTTGACTAGGTGTAATATCACCAGGTCATACTGAAGACTTTGTAGCTCACTGATAACTGTATAATCCTTAAGACATTGTATAATAGTATACAAGAAAATGTTGTATATAACATAACGTACAACAAAAGCTTGAGGGTACATAGCTCTGTCTGTAAAATGCTTGATACTTAAGCATGTGGACTCAAAATCAATCCCCATAGAAAGCTGGGTAAAATATTTAAGTGATTATATCTCCATCCCTTGGTAAGAGTAGACAGATGGATTCTTAAAGATTTCTGGCTGGCCAGCCTAAGACATTTGTGATTCCCAGGTCCCAGTGTGATACCTTATCTAAAACAAACAAACAAACACTAAAACCATACCAAACCAAAATTAACAAATAACAACAAAAAAGATAAATTGCACATGGGAGAACACATCCAAAATTGATCTCTGGCCTCAACATGCATGCATATTCATACACACAGGGAAACATGTACACATGCAAATACTCATGTATACACATGCATGCAAAGAAAAATACCAAACAGTATTGAGCTTTTCTATTCTGTAATCAGAGATGTAAAATAATCCATCTTATGTCATTGTGAAAAATATGATTCAAATAATAAACTAAAGGAATAATATTAGGGAGACAGCCGGTTTTGAGCCTGTTCTTGAGTTAGGGATCACTGTTGACAGGAAAATGAGGACACAGAAAACAGAGATAGAATGGATTCCCCAAACCCTACATCGTGTACTTACTACAAAGTCACTTGGAAACAGAAATCAAACTTTCTCTTACTTTTAGTCTAAGAACTGTTGCAGTCAGGGCTGTTAGGCCAACAATCTATGTCCTTTACTTCTAGAACACAGGCCAGCATTCTGCCTGCTCCCAGCCTGACTTCTAGAATTCAGTGGTAAGAGATATTCTGCTCAGTGAATATTTTTCTTCAAACCACTCCCTTTTCTGAGAAAAGAGACATATATTATACCCAAAAGTCTGTTCTTATTGAATTTAGGTTTTATCCCTATAAGGCTTAAAAAGACTTGAGCATGGTACAATACATCTGTAAGGACCAGACAAACTCAATTTTGAAAAAGAAACTCCATTTTGTATTAAATATAGCCAAGGGCTGAACCCAGATTCCAGGAAAAACCAAAAACTTGTCTAAACAGAAAAATTCCCCTGGCAACACAATCAGCTCACCTTGAGAAAATACAAATATAATCTCTGCTGGTCAAACTGACCAGCAGGTGGTCTGGCACATAGCAACAACCTATTAGGAGAAGCCAGGCCAATGTTCTTAACACCCTGCCCCCATTACTGCTTCATCTAATGTTTTTCTATAGGTCAACTTGCCCCTATGCCTACTACCCAACTATGAAATGCCTAGGCTTCTAACTCCCTGCTTGCAACTTTTCTGCCCAAATGCCATCCAATCATATACTATAAAATCCATTTCTTTGTCTAAAACCTATAAAAATCCTTTTCAATTGAGACTCCGGTCACTTCCTTGCTTCTACTGTGTCTGTGCATAGGAGGTATGGTCCAGGTTCCAACTTGCAATAAAGACTTCCTTGTGATTGCATTTGGACTCGGGTCTTGGGTGGTCTGTTTGGGAAGTCTCTCTGAATTTGGGCATAACA
The DNA here is from genome assembly GCA_907169655.1 of Acomys percivali. NCBI lineage: Eukaryota > Metazoa > Chordata > Mammalia > Rodentia > Muridae > Acomys > Acomys percivali. The sequence goes on along the minus strand of OU015751.1, from coordinate 61,926,381 downwards.
CAGCCTCATTTATAATGCTTACTTGACACATGAATTAAGGATCCAGACAAGAAGAAGAAGAAGCAGAGAGGACAGAGGAGGGGGTTGACGTAGTAGACAGAAGTTGGGGAAAAACTCAGTGTGGTCTCCCTTGAGCTTAGAAATTAGGAAGGCTCTGAAAAGAATGGGCCTTGGATAAAGCCATATCATCAATATTTACTTTCTGAACTAAATCTTGCTGGGTTTTCTCTACTTTATTTCCTTCTAGGTTTGCATGTGCTCCTATAATTTCCTAAGTTCTGCCATCCCAGAGGGGATCAATCTGGTTCTACAGGAGAATCTGCTCAGGCTGCAAGCATCATAGATAATTGTTTTACTCTGGACAGTGTACTGTTGGACTTGTTCCTGGAATCCTGGAACATGACTTATCTTTGTTCCTTCACCTTTGAAAGACAGTGAGAAGTTAGACAAACACTCCTTATAGATTATCTTGCCTATACAAAGTCCTATGGGAGTCAGAGCCAAAGTAAAGGAGACACACAAAAAAAGCAGAGATGCCAGGCCTCAAGCCTTGCTGGTTGTTAACCTCGTGGGATCAGGGCTTTAAGAGAGAGCCACTCCTAGCTGCCAATCATAAAACCATTCTGCGAATCCCAGGTTTACTGTATTAGTTACTATTCTCATCATATGCCCAAATCTGAATAAAAGTCTCTAGAAAGAAAGCTTTCGTTTCCTTTCAGTTTCATAGCAGGGAAGGCATGGTGGCTAGTACTCCATTGCTTGTGGTAGGAACATGCCTTGTAGCCACCTGAGGAAGCAGCCCTAATCCAGAAATGGTAGTTGGTTATAACTCATAAACTCTATGCCATGGCCTTTTTAAACTTGTTAGGCTCTTATCCCAAATATTCAATAGGCTCCTGAAAACTGCGCCACCATCTGGGGACCAAGTCCTCCATCAGATGAGCCTGTGGAAACATTTTAATACTAGCCATAACATAACTTCTGTACACTTGTGTGGTGGATCTGGAAATACATCTCAAATGGGTTTCTTTTAAGACTCTTATCTCTTTGTTAGATTATTCACTTTTTCTCTTGTTCTTTTATTCCAATATCTCTTTTGCTTAGATTATCCTTCATTGTTAGATTATTCTGTTTCTCATTTGTACTTACTTATCTCTTTCTTACTTGCATTTTGCAATTTAAATGTATTTCAAGAAGGATATTTCAGGTTTTATATTTTTCATGCTGTAGGCCATGCCTACATAAAGACTGTATAACTGGGCTTGATGAAGTATGTGAAATACTCATCTATTTGGAAGGTTGAATCAGGGGATCACAGGTTTGAGGCCAGCCTACACAAATTAGTAAGGCCATATTTCAAAACAAAAATTAATAAAAACGAAGCCAAGAATCATGGCTCATTCCTGTAATCTCAGCACCTGGAAGGCCATCACAAGAATATCACTGCAAGTTTAGGCCAGCTTGGCTTATATTGAGTTTCAGGACTGTCTATGTTACAAAAAGAGAGTTGTTTCAGAAAAAGTGGAAGGAAACATGCCTAGAACGTGTATGCCCTGTGTTCAATCCATGATACAACAACAACAACCACAAACAACAACAACAACGGCAACAAAAACAAAAAGCTCAATAAGTACAGGGGTGTGTGTCTGTGTGTATGTATCTGTGTCTCTGTATATTGTAAGCATGTGACCCTATCACCTGTTATTGTGTACTTAGTAGGAAAGGAATAGAGCAGGGAACAGTGGAAGAACTAATTATTCACTAATAAATTGTTAGGAGTCATAGGCAAAAGGGAATAGAGCTTACTTTCAGTTGGCAAAACCAGCAGCATATCTTTACAATTTTACCTCAATAATATATTAAATCTTCATTTCTGTTTCCTAACTTAGTTTGATAGGATCTTAATCATCTGTACATTCCACAAAATATTACTTTTGTCTACTATATTGATGACATTATGCTGATTGGAACAAGTGAGCAGAAAATAGCAACCACTTTTGACTTATTGGTAATGTATATCTGAGATGGAAAATAAATCCAAGTTTGTTTGTATTCAAGAGTGACATTCTGAGGAGTTCCATATCATGAGGGCATGCAGAGATGTTCCTTCTAAGGTGAAGGATAATTTATTGCACCTGGCCCCTCCCATTTCCAAGCACAATGCTTGGTGAGCCTATTTGGATTATAAAGACAGCACATTTCTCACTTGGGTGGGTACTCTGCTCCATATACTCAGTAACTTGAAAGTTTCTAGCTTTGATTAGGGCCTGAAACAAGAGAAGGCTCCTCTGCTGAAGAGCTGCTGGTCCAGGTAGCTGTACAGGCTGCTCTATCACTTGGATCATGTGATTCAGGATACCTAATAGTTCTTTAGCTGTCAGTGGCAGTTAGGGATCTGTTTTGAGCCTTGGGCAGGCACTTGTAGGTAAAGCACAAATAAGACTTTTAGTATTTTGGAGTAAGATTCTACTATCATCTGTAGAGAACTATTCTCCTTTTCAGAGACAGCTTTTGGCCTGCTACTGAACCTTAGAGGAAACTGAACTTTGGGCAGTACACATGGTCTTGTATTTTGTTTGAAATGAAAATGGCCATATGTGCAATTGTTTGCTGACTCATGGACTGTAGCCAATGGTTTGGCTGCATGGTCAGGGAAAAATCATGATCAGAAAATTGATGAGAAAGACATCTGGTGGAAAAGTATGTGGCTAGATCTCTCAAAATGGGCAAAAGATGTGAGAGGAGGTATTAAACAATCAAGTAGATAAGATGATCCATTGTATAGACAGTTGGCCTTTTCCACCAGCCATATCAGTCAGTGATCAATGGGCTGATGAACAAAGTGGCTATGGTAAAAGAGCTGACAGTTACAAATGGACTTGATAATATAGACTTCCAATCACCAAGGGGACCTGACTACAGTTGTTGCTGAGTGCCAGATTTGCCAGTAGCAAAGGACAACTCCAGATATGGCACCTTTCCCCAGGGTGAGAAGGCAGTGAACTAGTGACAGGTTGACTATACTAAATCATTTCCTCTATGGAAAAGGCAATGCTTTGTCCTTACTGGTGCAAATAATTATTCTGACTATGCATAGGTTTTTCTGTAGCTAATGCTTCTGCCAAAACCACTATCCAAGGACTTACAGAATGCTTTATCGAAAAGTCAGATTTATCTTTATCCAAAACACCTAGTGTAACAGGCTGGCAGAAATGAAGATAGTCTAAAGTGGCACTGTTTCTAAATCTGAATATCAGTCTTGTTGAAACAATGGATGCCAAAGAAATGTAACTTTCCCCAGAAATCTTACTCATGACATGAGAAGGAATCCATGTTGTACATGGATTGTGATCTATACCCTGCCCTGAAATGCTTAGCTCTACTGATGAGAGTGAAGATAACAGGCTGTAGTGATGAAAGTCTACCCACACATATTCCAGTTGACAAGCTAGATGAAAGACAGTGCTTCAATGACAAATATTTATCATGTTGTTTATCAGGAATTATTTTTGCATGACAAAACTTTTAAGGAATCCCAAAATTGCCAACCAAAATATACCATGGATGCTGTCCCGACTCTGTCCTTTAAAAATGTTTAGTCATGTGTTTCAGAACACAGCTGATCTTGCTCATAATAGTCCCAAATAGTTGGATCACCATACACCCCTAAAAGTGTTAAATGTACTTACATTTCAAAATAAAATCCAGGAAATGACTGACTTTACAAAGCCATTTCTTTGGTGGTCATCAGCTTTTCTATTATTTGAACTCATTTAAATTTACCTGAACTTTCACATGGCTGTCTTTATTATTTCCATGTTTTGAAAAAGGAGTTTTTCACAAGGATCTGATGAACACTCTTTAATTCTGTGTGTGGAGCAGGATAAGATTATTTTAATCTGCATGTGCCATTTAAACAGTGATTGAAATAGAAAGAGACTAGGCTATCACACTCGTGTAACAGAGACTCTCTTTAAAGGATACTCTAGAAAAAGAAACGTTGGACCACACCAGAAGAAACCTATCCTTTATAATTCTTAATAGGCTTAATGAAACAAGATCATCTTAATGATTTCATCTCCTTCTTCCAAATGTTTTCCTAGTGAAGTACTGACTTCAAAGAGTAAATCAGTTAAGAGGGAGATAAATAGTTGTCTAAGGCTCTTTACTATAGGTGTATTACAAAGTCTTAATTTTGGGTCATAGCAGAGATGATGCTGTAGAGATGTTCCATAACCAGAGAATTTTAGTTGGTTTGTTTTGAAAATGTTTTTATATTTGTGTTTGCTTTTCAAGACAGGGTTTCTCTGTAAAGTCTTGTCTATCTTGGACTCATTTTGTAGTCAAGGCTGTTCTTGAACTCACAGAGACAAGGCTTGTCTCTCCCTCACTGAGTGAGTGCTGGGATTACAGGTGTGCACCACTGTACCCAGATATTTTAAAAAATTTAAAGAAAAGAATAAGTCATATAAAGTGAGATTTTTAAAAATTGTCTTTTGTTTTGTTCTGTTGACAGTGTCCATTGCCTTACAGAAGCATCTCAGTTTTATGAGGTCCCATTTACAAATTGTGGATCTTAGAGTCTGAGCTACTGGTGCTCTGTTCAGGAAATTGGCTCCTGTGCCAGTGAGTTCCAGGCTCTTCCACATGGAAAAGATCTTCACCAACCCTACATCTGACTAAGGACTAATATATATACTAATATACTAATACTAATATAATACATAAAGAACTCAAGAAATTAAACACCACCAAAGCAAATAACCCAATTAAAAAATGGGGTACAGAGCTAATCAGAGTTTTCAACAGAGGAATATCAAATGGCTTAGAAACACTTAAAGAAATACTCAATGTCTTTTGTCATCAGGGAAATGCAAATTAAAATGACCTTGGGATTCTATCTTCCACCTGTCAGAATGTCTAACATAAAAAACTCAAGTGACAGCACATTTGAAGAGGATGTGGAGAAAGAGGAACACTCCTCCATTGCTGGTGGGAGTGCAAACTCATACAACTGGTTTGGAAATCAATCTGGTGCTTTCTCAGAAAATTTGGAATAGTGCTACCTCAAGACCCAGCTATACCACTTTTAGGCATATACCCGAAAGATACTCTATTATACCACAAGGACACTTGTTCAACTGTGTTCTTAGCAGTCTTATTCATAATTGGCAGAATCTGGAAACAACCTAGATGTCCCTCAACTGAACAATGGATAAAGAAACTGTGAAGCATTACACAATGAATGGAATACTGCTTAGCTATTAAAAATAAGCAAATCTTAAATTTGCAGGCAAATGGATAGAAGTATAAATGATCATCCTGAGGGAGATACCCCAGTCCGAGAAAGACACGTATGGTATATATTCACTTATAAGTGGATATTAGCCCAACATAGATGTCCTCTGAGAGACCCCAGTCACCATCTGGACAGATACTAGGACTTGATCCTGGACTCTGGGTGACAGTGCTATGCAAGAATAGGGGGATAGAAGGACCCAAAGGGGTCAGGGGCCCCACAGGAGACCATCAAGGCAGGTGAATCTCTACCTGGGGGGGGGAGGCTGCCCAAATTCTTGCACCAACCAAGGACAATAAATGGAGTAATTCTCATCCCCTGTTCAGATATAGCCAGTGGACAGCTCATTCTCTATGGTTGTGGGGAGAATGAAGACATCCTGACATGAACTCTGGTGATCCCAATTTTGCAGCACACAGAGGAAAGGGAAACAGGCTATCCAGATGAGACCTGATAGGCTGTGGTAATATAATGAGGGAAGAGGTCACCTTCTGTCCAAGGTTTAGAGGAGCAGAATAGGACAGAAGAGGGAGGGAAGGTGGGAACTGGAAGATACTAGCAAGGGGATAACCATCAGGAGATAATCAGAATAAACTATACTAAATTAAATAAAAAATAAAATAAATTGACTTGAAATGGTTACATACTAACTAAATTAGTTACTCTTCTGTTGCTGTGACTGAATATCTAACAAGAAGCAGCTTAAGGGAAGAAGGGTTTATTTTGTCTTTCTATTGAATGGGCAGAAGCAGGCTGGTCACATTGTATCCCTGTCAGGAAGCAGCAAGCAGACAGAAAACGGGACTGGACTATAAACCTTAACTCCCAGTGACTCACTTCTAGGAAGACTTCAGTTTCTAAAAGTTCTGTAACCATCCAAAACAGTGCCATCAGCTAGGGATAGATGAGCCTGTGGAGGACATTTTACATTTATACCCTAAGCCCAACCAATTTAGCTAAGAACCTTAGGAAAATGGAGTAAAGAAAATGATACTTTGACAGAAGGGGAAAGGATATCTACCAGTGTCTAGTCATTGCATTTACTCTCTGTGTCTTTTCCTCTCTTCATGATTTGATCACAGCAATGGTTCATTCTCTTTTTTTGACTCATGTGTAACTTACTCTTGAACTTCCTCTTTTTTGCTTGCTCTCTCTCTCTCTCTCTCTCTCTCTCTCTCTCTCTCTCTCTCTCTCGCTCTGTCTCTGTCTGTCTGTCTGTCTGTCAGTGTCTCTCTCTTTCTGATACAGGGCTTCATCTATCCTAGACTGGCCTCAAACTATCTATGTTGTCAATAATGAACTTTACCTTCTGAAACTCCAGATTCCACTTTTTCCAAGTACTGAGTGTGTGCCACCATGGTGGATTCAGGACCCACTGAGAACAGAATCCAAGGCATGTTAGGCAAGCATTCTACCAATTGAGCTACATTCCCAGCCTGTAACTCATTTTTTAGTGCAAGTTCCAATCTTACTTTCTCCGAAGCCTCTCCTCCCTGCTCCCACATACCTATCATCATCCTCTAAACATGGTTCTTAGTGTTCCTATAATTCATCCAGCACATACAGTACATGGAGTTCTATTAATTATCTGACAACTTATTTGTACATTAGTGTGTACATTGCCTAAGAGCTCTGGCAATGAGAACATTATCATCTCCATTGGGTATCAGCTTCCTTTGCATTTCATTTATGCCACAGTATGAATTCGAAAGCTCCAGGGCAGAAAGCAGTAGCAGAAGCCACATGCTATATTCAAAGGCATTAGACTGAAATAACTTAACAGAAGGATCTAGCATCACAAATTGGGTTGGGTCAATGGAACTAACAAGGATCCAAAGACTATCAATTTTTGGAACGTATTACTAATCATAGGTCCAAAGGACAATTGGTTGTAAAGGCACTTTGTAGAACATAAATTGGCCCCTAGCAGGAAGTGAAGGGATGGAGCCATTCAGAAATAAAGGCCATACTTCTACTCATTCAACACTTACACCTCTTGCTGATATCTTTCACTGGCCAAACCCAGCCATAAGCTAGTGAGCAAAGGTATTCTAGACATTCTGTTTATGATAATCTCCTCATTCAGGAACAAATTGAGGTGAACTAAGATGAAGAATGAATGTACAAACAAAAAGTATGTACAGTAGCCATCAAAGACTACCTCATATTGCTGTGTCCCCCAAATATTTGATGTTCTGCTTTATCCAAAGGGATTGGTGGATTTGTTACTTATTGCTTAGGATATTTCTTGATCTGAAGATCAGGATTGATCTAGAGTTTTGATTAAAAAATATAGATCAGCTCTACTGGGTAGGGTCTGAATCTTTATGTCCCCATACTTCTATTTATATGCTGAGACTTAATTCCCCATGAAGTGTTGGGATGTGGGGCATCTGGGAGATAACGAGGTAACAAAGATACTTGGACTTTAGTCCTTGTGAAAGAGGCCCAAAAGAGTTTGTCCACAATTTCTACCAAGTAAGGATAGAGATTGTCATCAATGATGAGCAGGTTATCAATACACATCAAATCTGCAGTCACCTTGAACTTTAACATGTCAGCCTCGTAAGAAGCCCCAGTGATATTTAGCTGGTAGCTCCACCGCCATTCACTGTGGAGTACTAATGCAGAAGCACTGAGCTGCATTTAATAGCCACAGAATAAGGACTATAGATTTCTTGTAGCATTTGTGTATGTCCTCAGAAGGTAATTTCCTTTGGTATCTTAAATGCAAATCTTTTCTCAAGCACATCTTTAATTAGTACTTACTAAAAAAAAACCCATCAATTTTGATGATACCATTTTGTCCAAAATATAAATTAAATTCTTGGCAAACTCCAACATGTTTTAGAAATATAAGCATAGTCTTTGGAGGCTTCCATTTAGTTTTAAAGTAAAGCCAAGCAAAGCAGAATCTTGGGAGATTTTACCACTCAGGAGTCCTGTCAAGCCTATGTGACACTTTTGCAAATCCCAGACTCTCATATATCTTATTTTCTGTTCAACACTTCCAGGGAAATATAATTCTTCAAGAGGTTTGAGGATGATGAGTCCCTTGGAGTCCCTCATCCTGAATTTTGAGAAGTCTCTACTGAGGCAAATGATTGAGAAAGGAGTCAGATGTGCATTGTGCCATAGTCCTGAAGTGACAGTTTCTGTCCTCTGGACTCTCTGGTATGATTAGCCCCTACATGGCTTTATATTGGCACTGCAAACCCAGCTTAATTTTATTCACATCTCAGAACTTCTTCTTGAAAAGAAAACCAAAACTCATTAGCTGTGTCAACTGCCCCCTTACCCTCTTGTAGTTTTCCTCAGACTCTCTTTCTCCTTCTGTGTTTCTCAGCTGTGGTGTGGGGCATGTAGCATAGCCAGCCTGTAAAATGTAAATGAGCTCTACTTAGGATGCCACGACTGATGTGACATCTCTGGTAATTCCCAATCAGGATGAGCTCACAAGGCTTAGAGACAAAGAAAATGTTTGTCTTTGAAATTAAGGCAGAAGCATTCAAATTACATCATAGTCAACTTCAGAAGCAAATTTACATAGTCATTGCTAAAAAAGCTATTCTCTAATCTTCAAGAAGTATAACGATCCTAATAGGGAAGCATGTTGAGACTGAGAGAGACCAGTGGTGCTTTCTTTTTTACTTAATTGGTTCTGATTAAGTAATATTATATGGGTGGCAGATTCCTATTTTGTGAACCTACTTCCTTTTGCATGCTGTGACATGCTAAACCAAAGGGTGTGCCTAAAATTGGCAGGTAGACATAATTATCCTTAGACTGGAGAAGGGAAGTTGATCTGGTTGCTAAGACATGATAACATCTCACCCTTTGTTCTATTTCTAAAATCCCCAGGAAGCCTTCTGATCCAGAATTTGATTTCCTGTGTAGCTCTACCTACCAGAAGGGATGTGCAGACAGTTGGCCTAGCTCCTGGACCAAGCATTCTTCCAGTTTTACATGAATAAATAGGATTTTCAAGAGAGTAAATCAGAATCTGAGGTTGCTTTGTGGGAATATGGCTCTAAAAATGCATAAGCCTAAAAAATGCAGTAGGAGTCCAGGAAAGGAGATTGGGAATTAAGTGTGCCTATCAATGGAGTTGTACAGAGGGAAACCCTGTGGGTTTTCATAGTTGTTTCTTAAGTAGTTAAATAGTTATTTTTCTCAAAGGGAATTTGACAAAGAACTTTAAGATATACTAACATCAAGTATGTTCCAAAGCTGAGACCATACTTGAGCACTGGGTTGACCCTTCCCAGTGACCATTTAGGATGTCTACTTAAAGCCATCAGTAACTTTTCAAATGTCCACTTTTGTGAGGTTCCAAACAGTTACATCCTAGTTTTCCCACGAATCTTCATGCATATTTATGTGTATTGATTATACAAGTGATTTCTTTTTCTTAAGGAAACTCTAAGATGTGAAAGAAGAAATAGAAAGACATTGGAAAAATAATCAAATTGAGACAACAGTGGCCTTTTTCAAATACTATGGCATAACAAATAAAAATCCAAGATCGAGAAATGGGTCATTTCTTTTGGAGTTGTTGGCCAGTACAGTCCCATAGATACCCACATTTGACAAGTTATTGCCAATACTCTTGGTTATCCTCCAGTCTTTGACAATAAGACCTCATTGCTGAAGAATGCATATACTTGAGTCATAGAACATGGAGAAATTAAACCAGTACTCACTGGAAAGCTTCATTTTGCAGAAAATAAGGATTAGTACAGAAATTCACAGTAGGCCAAGATGGAAAGAATGAGAGACTGTGGAATGCTCAACCTTACTAATGGAATATCTGTGTTATAGTTCTTCATCCTAAAGCTGAGGGAGTATTGTGTAAATGGTGGTGGTATAAAGATTATAGGAGCCAGAGGTGGTAGAGAATACAATGACGTGGTCTTTCCTGGACACAAGACCTGCAGCTCAACTCAGACAGTATCTCAGCATGCAGAGTAGAGTTAGGCCATTAAGTACTACTCCTGGATGAGGAGCTATTAATGAGAGGTAGCATCTTGTGAGAGGGAGAGTCAGATTTATTTGATGATTTAGACTGTTCCAGTAGATGGCAACACACTAAGACTATATGGGCAGGACAAATTGGATGTGATGGATTTAGGGAAAAAATGACACAAGGTTGGGGAGGGGGTGGATATGGAAGAAGTAGGGAAAGAGTGGTTAAAATTATCACAATACAGTGTACCATTTTTTCATTTTCACTTATTTTTTAATCTTGCTTTTCCAGATATGTATACATGCCACATAATAATTATCCCCTTGTTATATTTATAGTCTACAAATGTTTGGGTTTTTTTTATCTAGATGTGTAACATAAGTGTGCAAGTTTCCAGGTTGTTGCTGTAGTTGTTGCCCTCTTTTAGAGTAAGGACAGCCCACCAAAATCCAAGCTTTTCTGTGCATATGTCTAAGTGACTGTCCTTTCTTCATGCTCAATTGACCCAGTCAGGTCAATTTGTGAAGGTGTGTAGAGCACATCTGTAAATGATTTATTCTATTCTATAGGTCATCTGTCTTTTCTCTTGGTTGTTTCCTTTGCTTCATAAAAGCTGTTTAGTTTGATATAATTTATTTTTTTAATTTAATATTTTTTATTATGTTTCTTTTTTTAACATATGCATTTATGTTATTACACATAATTTGATGCAATTTCATTTGTCTGGTTTTATTTTGTTGTTGCTGTTGCTGTGATCTTATCTCAAAAAATGTCCTTACTCAGATTAAAGTAGTAATGTTATTTTTCCAGCAACATTATGGTTTTACGTCTCACATTTTAGTCTTTAATACATTTTGAGTTGATGTTCATATATGGCACTTTAGCTTCATTATTTCCATATAGATAACTAGTTTTTCTAACATTTTATATTTAAGGAACTATCCCTTTCTTTCTTTCTTTCTTTCTTTCTTTCTTTCTTTCTTTCTTTCTTT
>OU015751.1:61890097-61914854 GCA_907169655.1 Acomys percivali | reverse complement strand
TCCTTCCTTCCTTCCTTCCTTCCTTCCTTCCTTCCTTCCTTCCTTCCTTCTTCTCTTCCTCTCTCCCTCTCTCCTCCATCCCCCCTCTCTGTCTTCCTTATTTTCCTTTCTTTTTTTCTTATTGAAAATAGATTCTTCTCTCACACAATACTCTTAATCAGGTTCCCCTCCCTGACACCTCTGAGCTTCCCCTCAACTTCCTGTATTCTGTAGATATAATCCCTTTCTGTTTCCCTTCAGAAAAAAGCAGGGCTCCTAAAAAATCAAGCCAATATGGGAATACAAAATTAAATAAGACAAAGCAAAGTCTTCATATTAAGGCTGGACAAGGTAACCCAATAGGCATAAAAGAGTTCCAAGAGCAGGCAAAAGAGTCAGAGAAACACAGGTTTCCACTGTTAGGAGTCACACAAAATTAGCAGGCTAAAAGCCATAACATATACACAGAGGACCTGATGCAGACCTGTGTAGGCTCTGTGCTTACTGCCTTAGTCTCTGTGAGCTCATATGAATCCTGCTTAGTTGACTCAGTGGACAGTGTTCTTTTGATATTTTCAATCCCTTCTGATTCCCTCTTCCACAGTATTCTCCATGCTCCAAGTGAAGAGAAATAATGGAGAACTCTAATTTATACTCTCTCTCTCTCTCTCTCTCTCTCTCTCTCTCTCTCTCTCTCTCTCTCTCTGCATAATGTCTTGCTGTGGATCTCTGTATCTGATTCTATCTGTTGGCACAGGAACCCCCTCTGATGACAGTAGACAAGGCACTTATCTATGAGTTTAGCAGAATATCATTAGGGATCATTACATATTTATAAAGAACAGCACATCTTGCAGGCAGGACAAACTGTAGATCAAGGGCTTTATTTCTGGGTTGGTGTCCAAGTTTATCTTTTCCTAGTTTGTTGAGTACCTTTCCACACCAAAGAGACAAGAATGTAGGAGAAATGGCACTACTATGCAGGCACCAGCTCACCAGCTCAATGAGCTGTTTATATGTTATCCTCAGGAATGGAGCCTTATTGTCAATTTTTAGAGAGTAACCATCTGTCCTAGCATCAATCTGGGTTGTTTAGGGATCTCCAGGGGGTGTAACCAAATGCAACCGAGTTCTACCACTGGAAGTCTCGCTTGCCTACAAAAGGTGGCCAGTTTAGACTCCACACATTTGTACAAAAATGTCAAAGAACTAATAGAACAAATAAAAAATGAATGGAAATAGGAAAACCATTGAATCTGAGCAAGGAAGAGACCTCCATTGCCTACCATATCTATTCTGGGTTGCATTGCTTCAAAGTATTGTTTTAATATTTTTTATACTACATGACAGAAAAATCATTCATCTTCTGGAAAAATTACAATTCTGCACTAGAGATTATCATACATTATTTTAGACCACAATGGAAAATCTTCAAATATGTTTTTTAAATTATTAAAATTTTTATATTTAATTATTTTAATTATTTCTACTTGTTTTGATATGAGTAAACATGCATGCAGGTGCCTATAAAGACTGAAAGAGACAGACCTTCTGGAACTGGAGTTATAGGCAGTTGAGAGTTGGTGCTAGAAACTGAACTTGTGTCTATTGTCAGTCCATGCTCTTAATTGTTTTTTATATTTTTATTAATTTATTCAGATGATATCTAAATTGTTATTCCATCACTTGTATCCTCCTGTTCCTCCCTCTCTCCCTCTTTCACCCTATTCCTCTCCCCTAGATCTGTGACCAAAGTGGACCTTCTCCCCCACCATATGCTCACAGCCTATCAAGTTTCATCTTGCTAGTCTGATTATCCTTTCGTTGAGTGACACCAGGCCTCCCCATCAAGAGGAAGTAATCAAATATGGGGCATCAGAGTTCATGTCAGAGTCCGTTATGGCTCTCCACACAACTGTGGAGAATGTCCTGTCCATTGGCTATATCTGAGTAGGGTTTCAATGTTTACTGCATGTATTGTCCTTGGTTGTTGCAGTAGTTTGAGAAGACCTCCCTGGGTCCAGATCTGATCATCATGATGTTCTTTTTGTAGGTTTATAGGACCCTTTGGATCATTCTAGTCCCCAAATCTCCCATAATTCTCTCACTTAGAGTCCAATAGGAAGATCTTGCAACTATCTCAATCTCATGGTAAGTGAAGACTTTCATGGGACATCTCTTTTGGGTTACTGTCCAATTATAAGTGAGTATATACCATGTGAGTCTTTCTGGGTATGGGTTAACACACTCAGTATGATCATTTCTAGTTCCATCCATTTGTCTGCAAATTTCAGGATTTCCTTGTTTTTAAAGCTGAATAGTATTCCATAGTATAAATGTACCACAGTTTTTTTATTCATTATTTCACTGAGGGACATTTAGGTTGTTTCCAGGTTCTGGCTATTATGAATAAGGCTGATATGCACATGGTTGAGTATATGTCCTTCTTGTGTGCTGGAGTATCTTCTGGGTATAATCCCAGGAGTGGAATGCTGCTGCCCACGGATCTTCAATGGGTACCTGGGGAGGAAGCGTATCAGTCGAGGGACAGGAGACAGAAATAAGGAGAGCAAGTCTGTGTTATGATCAAGCTCTCAAACTTTATTTTTCACATAATTGTTAATAAAGTGTAAACCATGAGGAAATAAGGAGATTTATGTGAGTGGGTTGTCATGGCAGTTTAACTGCAGGCTGTCCCAAGGCACCAGGTATCACAAGTAATTTCCTGTAACCCATCTGGTGATCTTATCTCAACATCCTGTTTCTCAAGGTATCAGGCCAAGAGCTGGGTTCTGGTAATTATCCACAGACCTTTGGCCCCTGGCATGTCCCCATTCCCTACAAATTTAAAAGGAGGCCTAAAGTTGGAAAACAATTCTTGAAAAAAGAAAGTCCCTGAAGGGAGTGGGCTTTAAGCAGAGGGGGGAAGTATTGACATGATCCTCCAAAGCATTCACGACCAGAAGGGTGTCTTTTAGAGGAGGAGAGGAGCATTCCAACCTGGTGTCTGAGGACATCCCAGCAGACCAGAGTGAAGAATAATTGGACAGCAACCTCTATGCAATCAGGTTTGCTTCTTGGGGAACTCAGAAACAGATAATTGGGTCCTTCCCCTGTGGTAATTAGTCCCACACCCCTTGTAGATGTACATGCCCCATTAAGCAAGCAATGTCTGAGTATCATGTTGTTCTCATGAAACTGATATGCGAACAATAAAATGAGATCCACAAAATGGGACCTAAGACAAATCCTCACAGGACTCTGCCAAGCCTCAGTCATCCAAATCAAGTTTGTGATAGTGAACATATATGGGTCGAGATGCCAAGAAATCAAATTGCTGCTTAACAAAGTTCGTGAGCTTCCTAGAGGCTCAGGCACCAAAGGCCACAAGGAGCAGAAGGCCTACCACAGGTCCTAGTATCAATGGGAGAAGGGTGGTGAGCCAGGGAGAGGCAGACAACCAATTTTGAAACAACTTTCCTCTTGTTCCCTCTGTTTTTTCCTTTTTTCTAATCCCTCTCTAACTTTAGTCATGCTATCCTTTATAATCCCAGAATTGTCCATATAAAAACAGCATTCTCCCTTAAGGGCAGCACAAAGTCCTCTCTGTTGGAGGGAAAGTAGGTCCAATCCTCTTCTATTTTGCAAAACTACTTCAGCTAATGAGGAGAGGGTTTTCTCCAGGTGTGAAATGGAAGTCTCCAGTAATTCAAGATCCCAATCAATTGACAGGTGAAGGTCAGAATAATGCTTGTTGGACAGAACAAGAGAGGTTATGCCCACCTCAATGCCCGTGGTACCAAGGCCAAGGAGAATAGCCAGAGCAACTGCTGTTATAAGTTCTCATTTATATCTTAACAGAGCATGATCATTAACAGGATTCCAAGCTAGAGCAAACTCATCCTCAGTATAATATATGACATGTGGAATCAGTTGGATAAGGATGCAGAAGGTGGTTACATTTCCCTTGAGATGAGGGGCATATATACAGGGAATGAGACTGTCACTACAAGCCCACCAAGTATTGTTGCTAGGAAGAATATTATCAGAGAGGGAGGATATCTCAGTGATGGTCATATTACAGAGATGTTTGTAAGAAGGAAGGATTCTTCTGCCTACGTACAATCCATGGCCAGAGACAGAACTTAAGGTTAACTTGTCATCCCCCTGTTGAGACCATCAGCACTTAGAATGGTCTGAGGAATTAGAGATGTTTTCTATCACTGCAATTCCCTCATAAAAAAGGGGGATAGAATCATAACATAGCCAGCGTGATTTTGTTAACGCAGGGCGAGAATGATTTAAAGTCAAATAAGTATGGTTAATAATATCAAGTAGCATGTGTCAAGTATCCAGAACCAAATTCTTAGTAATGGCCATAGATAGCAGTGTCTGGAGGGGAAGAAGGAGAAGGGAGTGCTGGAATTTGGTTGGGGGCCAGGACTGGGTTGGGTCCTACGGCCACCGGTACAAAAGCCAATCCCTTCTTGAGGGATATTGTAATAATAGCGCCAGGGTCTGTAATAGGCCAGTTGCTATATAGTCACAGTCCCCAACTTAAACGTTTACCCCAAGGAATCCCATTGTTTTTTCTTACTCCATGAAGGAGAGTTTTAAGGTAGGAATGTAATTACGTCCACAGTAGCAAGGAAATTCCAATGGTTAGGATGAAGACTGAGATCATTGATAGTAAGTGAAACATAATCATCCATGGCAGATAGAGCTCCCCACAGCCATCCCTTTGTGGGGGCTGAAGTCTTGCAGCCCCAGGCAGCACAAGAAAATGCCTTGGCTACACCACAGCCTCTGATCCTTTTATGCCCTGGACAAACATAAAGGGTGGTGGCCATTTTCCGTTGGACACACTCAAAGGGTGACCTTGAGTAAAAATACATGTCTGGGAACCAAGCAATCTGAGATATAATAAGGGTCTGTGTATGCAATACTTTACCATACTGGTCAGCTATCTTCCAGGTAAATTTGTAGCATTGATGAATGTTGTCCTTCTGTTTGGAGATCACTCCCTGGCTTCTCAGCAGCATCCCAAAGGATATTATCCAGAAGAGCTCCATCTGTAAAAGAAAGAAAGAAAAAAAAAGGATCTCAGGGGGACTCTCCACCCTGGATATCTTGATCACTCATAGGCTGATCTATTTCATTAGGATGGTCAGGAGAAGAGGCATCTATTTGTTTGACAAGACTCTCAGGGAGCCATCTGGCTGCTCCTTCCTTGGTATCAAATAGACATATGGACCCTCTGCCCCAGATAAGTACCAGGTCGGAGCCATTCCATTGGTAGGTAAGAGGATCCTTCCACATTACTGTGGCATAATTGTTGTCGGTGCTGGGATGCCAAAGGCAATCAGTGGCAGATTTACCATGAACTTCCAGGGTCAAGAAACTAAGAACACAAATTTTGGGAATTCCTTGTTTTTAATAGCTGAGTAGTATTCCATAGTGTAAATGTACCACAGTTTCTTTATCCATTCTTCTACTGAGGGACACGTCCCCTGAATGGGGTGACCTGGTGGCACTCAGAGGAAGGATAACAGGCTACCAAGAAGACACTTGATACCCTATGAGCATATACAGGGGGAAGAAGTCCCCCTCAGTCACAGTCATAGGGGAGGGGAGTAAGGGGAAAATGGGAGGGAGGGAGGAATGGAAGGATACAAGGGAGGGGATAACCATTGAGATGTAATATGAATAAATTAATAAAATAAAATAAAATATAAAGAAATTAAGAACAAACAAAGCATGATGAAGAATATTTCTTGAAGAGCCTTTCATGGGATATAAATCCCACATTTTTAATTTCTAAAAGGTATGTTTAATAGTTTGGTGGGTGCGTTCAACAATCCCTTGGCCTTCAGGACTATGTGAGATGCCTGTAACATGTTTAATTTGCAATTGGCGACAGAACTCTTGGAAAAATTTCCCAGTATATCTGGGACCATTGTCAGTTTTTATCAATTTAGGTCTGTCCATAACTGAGAGGCAAGTTAAAACATGAGCTATAACATTCTTTAAGGCTTCTCCATCATGTAAACTGGCATAAATCAATCTACTGAAAGTGTCTATAGTCAAATTACTATATTTAAGATTGCCAAATTCATGGATGTGAGTGACATCCACTTGCCAAATGTCATTTGGAACAAGGCCCCTGGGATTAATTCCTAAATGGGGGGGGGTGGGCAACAGGGTAATACAGGCTGGGCATTGTTTAACAATTTGTCGTGCCTGTTCCTGGTTAATTTTAAAGAGCAGTCGGAGTATTTGGGCTTTTAGATGATGTAAGGCATGGCTCTTTTTAGCTTGTTCAATAGGATCAATTAGAGCAGGGAAAACCAAGCATGTAGCAGCATCTGTGCAAGCATTTCCTGAAGAGAGAGGGACAAGAAGGTCTGAATGGGTGTGAAAGTGCCCAAGGTAAAAGGGGTGATGTCTGGAATTAATCAATTCCTGGAGCTCAACAAAAAGAGGAACAGCATTCATAGAATGTCTAATATAAGAAACTGTTTCAAGAAGTGGAACAGAATCGGCAATATAGGCACTGTCAGTATATAGATTAAAGGGATGATCCATCAGGATTTGAAAAACCTGGACCACCGCAAAGAGTTCCACAAGTTGTGCTGATTTAAAAGGGGACTGAACGGGAGTGGTCTGTCCATTTATTGTATAGGCAGCGATCCCAATAGAGGAGCTGTCAGTAAATACTAAATAGGCTTCCTGCAGCAGCCGGGGGGGGGGGGTGAGTAACTTTAGGAAAAATGAAGGGATGAGTTTTTATAAATTGAACTAGTCTGTTAGCAGGATAATGATTACTGTTTGTCCCAGGAAAGGAGGAACAAACAATAGGCCAATCATCGGTAGTTTGCATAAGCCAATCTGATCCATAGAGTAGGGCAAAATTATTTTGTCAGGATCTTTACCAAAAAACTTTCAAACTTGTTCATGTTCCCAAGGATAAATTCAACAATCAGAGCAATATAAGTGGCAAGGATTTTGGTGGGAGAGGCAGAGAGATGAGTCCACAAAGGGAACTATGTTGCCAGACCACTCCAGTGGGGGTATGACATGTGACACAAACAACAAAAAGAAGGGGATCATTATAGGAAATGGACATGCCTCCTTGTCTCTGAATAGCTGTCTTCACAGCCCATAGGGCATGAGCCACAGCAGGAGTCAAGGAGCGATGGGAGGAGGGACTAGGATCCCCCTTGAGAATTTCAAAGAGAGGTTTAAGTTTTCTGGTAGTGAGCTTAAGATAGGGCCAGATCCAATTAATATCCCCCAGGAGATTTCGGAAATCATTTAAAGTTCTTAAAGTCTAGTTTTCAACTGGATTTTTTGTGTAGTAATGTTCTGATAATGGAGCTCAAATCGCAAATAAAAATAGGAGTCTTTTAATTGAATTTTATCTGGCACAATTTGGAGGCCATTATCAGTTAATTTTTGAAAGTATCTGACAACAATGGAGTAATTGGGAGTCACCAGGTCCTGCCAAGAGAATATGGTGTATTATATAGAGAGAAGGCCAAAGTGCTCTAAAAGGATCAATAATCTGGGCCACAAACTTCTGACATAAGGTTGGACTACTGGCCATGCCCTGAGGCAAAACCTTCTATTGAAAGCGGAGCATCTGCCCTTTAAAATTTATCATGGGCAAGCTGAAGGCAAAGTGTTTTTTTATCCTTAGGATGCAGGGGGATGGTGAAAAAACAATCTTTAAGATCTATTACTATTTTATAAAACCCAGTTGGGATGGCCACAGGAGTGGGCAATCCTGGCTTCAAGGCACCCATAGTAAGTGCAGTCTTGTTAATTTCACTTAAGTCTTGTAATAGACTCCATTTGCCAGATTTTTTCTTAATAACAAAAATAGGGATATTCCAAGGGGAAGTGGTGGGCTCAACACAACCTGCAGCAAGTTGTTCCTGTACTAACGCTGTAGCTGCAGCCAATTTTTCTGAAGTTAATGGCCATTGATCAACCCATATAGCTTCGTCAAATTTCCAAATGATTTTGTCCACATGGGGTACAGGAATGTCAACAGCCATTAGGGTAAATTTTCCATGCCTAAACCCGAGTGGTCAAATTTTTCAATCACCTGGATGGGCTCTTTTGTGCCTTGTAAATTTTTACCCAACCCTCGTCCTGGGCAGTATCCCTGTTTGAGTATTTGTTTGGCAACAATCTCATTTGGGCTATACATAAGATTTAACTGGGTGAAGATACCCCAACTCCAAAGACTAACCCAAAGGTTAACAGGCAGGTTAGGCCCAATGTAAGGCAGAATAATAGTGGAATTACCTTCCTTATTTGTCCATGTGAGGACCTTGGAACTCTGTTGGGGATTAGACTTCTGTCCAATACCTTTGAGATGAGTCAGGGAAGCCATGAGGGGCCAGGACGAAGACTAGTCCTTGTCAGAAATTACCATGGCATCCGCATCAGTATCCAGCTCCTCAAAGCACTTTCCATCCAATTTTAATTTAAGGCGGCATCGATCTTGGGTGATTCTTTGGACTCAGTAAGCATCCAAGGAACCAAAATTATTGATACCCCTGGATTCCCAAAAGCAATTTCAGTTAGGACGAGTAAGGAGAAGCAGTAGCAACTGGGCAATTCATTGTCCCTGTGCTAAGGTCAAGGGACCGGAAGTGGATGAGGCAAAAACTTATATTTCTCCTGTATAATCATTATCAATGACTCTGGGGGAAACATGTAATCCCTGGAGAGTGGAGTTAGCATGACCAAGAAAGAGTCCAAGGGTACCATATACAGGACCTGAATGTCCATCTCAGGCATTAATATTGTGATGGTGGAGGAACAGAGATCCAGTCCTGTGCTGCCAGTGGTTGCTCGGTGGAGAGAGGTGACGCCCAATCCTGAGTGGTTGATGCTTGGAGGACAAACCTGATAGCCCTAGGGATTTGTCTCATGTTTGGGGCCAGGGGCTGGCCCCTTAAAAAGTTTCCCTGTTTCAGGGGTAGTGGATTGCCCTGAATATTTATCTTAGAGTGATACTATGAGACCCAGTGTGTCTCTCTCATGCACCAGGACACAGGGATGAAGGGAGCAGACGCTCAGCCTTAGGGGCCTTGCATTCTTTGACAAAGTGTCCTGGTTGTTTACAGTTAAAGCAAGCTTTTGGGAAGGAACCCTGAGTGAAATCCTTAAGGGCAGCTCCAATGGTGAGGCTGATAGAATGGGCTGAGCCTATCCAAGCACAGTATCTGATATAATCAGAAATGTCCTTGCTGCTACGGTATGGCGGTGTAGCTGCCTGACAAGCAAGATTGGCATTTTCAAAAGCGAGGTGTCTCATAAATTCACTTTCATTTTCATCTTTGCCAGCAAGCCTTTCTGCCACATCAGTGAGGCCGCTAATAAAATCGCTATAGGGTTCACCCAGGCCTTGTCTTATTGTAGCCAGGGAGGTGGTTGTAGACTCTTTAGGAAGCAGCTGCTTCCATGCCTTAAGTCCTGCATTTTGTATTTGAGAAAAAATACCAGGAGGAAATTTGGCTTGTTTCTCATTGGTATCATAAGGGTTACCTCCTTGTAACTTTTGCAAGGTCCTGTGTTTGGATACACCTCCAGCTGCCGACTTACAGCCTGCAACCACCTTATAATTCTCAGTAAATTCTGACTTCCAGAGAATATAATCGCCCCCAGACAAGGTGGCACATGCCAAAAGGTACCAGTCGTTGGGTGTGAGCCATCGGCCACTCAGGGTTTCAATCACGGACAAGGTAAAAGGAGCAACTGGGCCATAGAGTGTCATCGCAGTTTTCAATTCCTTTATGTGCTTAAACCCAAGGAGGCGATACTATTGTCTAATAATCTCTTCCCCTTCCCCATCTGAGTCAGCAGAAGCTTCATTCTCATAGGCATCCTCTCTGGAGGCAAGATGTATCCTTACCATCTGGTTCAGTCTCCCCTCCCTCAAGTAAAGGCTGAGATGTTGACGGGGAATCATCAAGGGAAGGTGGGACAGGGGCTTGCACCCTAATACAAGAGATGAGGAAGGTATGCAAGGTCTTAGGGGTCTATTTCTTAGATTTGGTGACGAGAGCACCAGCATTTGAAAGGGGAATAGTTAGTTTGAGATCCAGAGCCCGAAGTTCTCTAACCAGGGCCAAATGTTCCCTTTTCTTTTGAAGTAACTCTTTGAGAGTTTTAGCTTCTTGGCAAAGTTTAGCCTTAGCTTGTTCAGTAGCATCTTCCAATTTTGTGGCAAAGTGTAAGTCAAGTGCACAAAAAGGGGCTGCAAAATTATAAGGCGGCAGCTATGAAACAGAGGAGGACTGGGGCGGGGTGTGGCCAATCGGGATCATGATTTTTTTGCAGCCGCTTCCTCAATGTCAGAGGCCTCTTCTGGGGAAAGGTGGTTATCAGGACTGTCCCGGACTGTGGACGTAAGGACTGCAATGGAGGGATAGAAGGACAGAATGGGGTGATTGGAGGCTGGAGCCTCTGTAAGCGGCATGGGAATTAGAACTGAATCACAAATAGAAGGGGCCCGGGAGGGCTGCGGAATGGACTCAGCCGAATCTCGACCTAATTCAATGGATTTTCAGCTACCTTGAAGATCTTCCTTGAGGAATTTTTCTCCCTCAGAGACCACCTTGCCCACATTGGACCAGAAATGCCTTACCTTAAGAATATCATTAATTAAATTCCAATAGGAAAAGGCTTGAACAGGTACTTTCTCTGGACCAAAAGAATTATAAAAAAAAAAAAATTTAAGCAATTTCCTGCTCTTGCCCATCACTTTTCATCAATCATGCCCTCTTGGAGAAACCATGGACACATGTCATCAATGAAGTAAAAAAATTTAACCAAATCTTTTTTTTTTACCCGAGTTCCCCATGTCTTGAGGGACTGTTTGAGTCCCTGTAAGAAAATCTCTTGCTTACTTAATGCGTGTCCCATGAATTCTCCACTTTAATTTACTTCAATGGATCAATCTCACAGATGGGTGGCTCTGTAGCGATCACTGCGTGTGGGTCTTCACTCACAGAGTGGGCATTTCTCCACAGCGACTTCTGTGAAAAGGAAGCTGCACCTGGAGAGTGGCACTCCTCAGGACACCCCCATTCCACAAGACCATATTGGATGCCAATTGCCCCAGCACGTGGGGTCTTCAACAGGTACCTGTGGAGGGGGCAGATGAATGGGGGGTCAGGAGACATGCAGAAGGAGAGCAAGTCTGGGTTCTGATCAAGCTCTCAAACTTTATTTTTCACATAATAGTTTATAATGGGTAAGGCATGAAGAAATGAGGAGATCTACGTGTCATGGCTGTTCAACTGTAGGCTCTCCTAAGGCATCAGGTGTCACAAGCAATTTTCTGTAATTCATCTGGTGATCTTATCTCAACATCCTGTTTCCCAAGGTAGCAGGCCAAGAGCTGGGTTCTGGTAATTATCCACAGACCTTTGACTCCTAGCGGTGGAATAGCTGGGTTTTGAGGTAGTCATATTCTCAGCTTTCTGAGAAAGCACCAGATTGATTTCTGAAGTGATTGTACAAGTTTGCACTCCCACCAGCAATGAAGGAGTGTTCCCCTTTCTCCACATCCTCTCCAGCATGTGCTGTTACTTGACTTTTTGGTCTTAGCCATTCTGATGGGTGTAAGATGGTTTGATTTGCATTTATTTGACTACTAAATGTTGAATATTTCTTTAAGTGTTTCTCAGCCATTCCATATCCCTCTGTTGTAAATTCTCTGTTTAATTCTGAGCCCCATTACTTAATTGGGTTATTTGGTTTGGTGCTATTCAATTTCTTGAGCTCTTTATATATTTTGAATATTAGACCTTTGTTAGATGTAGCATTGGTGAAGATCTTTTCCCAGTCTGTAGTCTGTCACTTTGTTTTCTTATTAGTGTCTTCTGCCTTACAGAAGCTTCTCAGCCTCATGAGGTCCCATTTATTGTTGACCTTAGAGGATAAGCTGTTGGAGTTCTGTTCAGGATGTTGTCTACTGTACCAATGAGTTAGAGTCTCTTCCCCACATTTTCTTCTAACAGATTTAATGTCTCTGGTTTTATGTTGAGATCTTTAATCCATTCGGACCTGAATTTTGTGCATTGTGGTAAATATTGGACTACTTGTATTTTTCTACATGTAGACATCCAGTTAGACCAGTACCATTGATTGAAGATGCTATTCTATTTCTGTCAAACAAATTTGGCTTCTTTATCAAAAATCAAGTCTCCATATATGTGGGGATTTACTTGAGGGTCTTCAATTCCATTGATCAACCATCTGCAGTGCCCGTGCTGCAATTTTCCTCATGTATTGAGCGAGGGACTGTGGATTGAAGAGCACTCAAGACAGCGTGTCATCTATTTTAAGAGAATGCCCTTTAATGAGGAGGTGCCAAGGCCTTTTATACAGTACAGAGGCAGGTGGAAAAATACAAGACCATGTAGATGGGAAGTCCCCAGGACAAGAGGAACCATGTAATCAAGGTAATCAGGGTGTGAAACAGGAACTTGTGGTCAGCTCAGGGAGGCACAATGTTCACAACAGGAAGCTTCCAGGACAAAATAACAATTGCATACCAGCCAGGGCATGGCCCCAGGGGACCCAAGCCTAAAAGTTCCCAGTAACCATCCTATTGTTATGCCAGTATGTTGTTTTAATTATTGTTGCTTTATAGTACACCTTGAGATCAGGTATAGAGATTCCTCCAGATGATCTTTTATTGTACAGGATTGTTTTAGCTATTCTGGTTTTTTTTTTCCATATGAAGCTGAGAATTGATCTTTCAATATCTTTAAAAAACTGTGTAGGTATTTTGATAGGAATTGCATTGAATATGTAAGTTGCTTTTGGTAAGATGGCTATTTTTACTATGTATATTCTCCTGATCTATGAATAAGGGAGATCTTTCCATCTTCAATCTCCTTCTTCAGAGATTTGAAGTTTTTTCAAACAAGTCTTTCACTTACTTGGTTAGAGTAACTCCGAAATATTTTATATTGCTTGTGGCTAATGTGAAGGGTGTAGTTTTCCTAATTTCTTCCTTGGAACAATTGTTCTTTGTTCTTTAGAGTTAATTTTGTATCCAGCTAAATGGCTGAAGGTGTTTATCAGCTGAAGGAGTTCTCTGGCAGAAATTTTGGGGTCACTTATGTACACTAATATATCATCTATATATAGCAATACTTCAACTTCCTCCTTTCCCATTTGGATCCCCTTGATCTCCTTGTGTTGCCTTACTGCTCTGGCTAGGACTTCAATAACTGTATTGAAGAGATATGGAGAAAGTGGGCAGCCTTGTTTGGTCTCTAATTTTAGAGGAATTTCCTTAAATATCTCTCCATTTAATTTGATGTTGGCTTTTGGCTTGCTGTATATAGCCTTTATTATGTTTAAGTATGTGCCTTGTACCCCTGATCTCTCCAAACTTTAAACATGAATGGGTGTTGGATTTTGTCGAATGCTTTTTCTGCATCTAAAGAGATGATCATGTGGGTTTTTTCTTTCAGTTTGTTTATATGGTAGATTCATTGATGGATTTCCATATATTATGGAATGAAGCCTATCTGGTCATGGTGAATGAGATCTTTGATGTATTCTTGTATTCAGTTTGCATTATTTTATTAAGTATTTTTGCATCAATGTTCATAAAAGAAATTGGTCTAAAATTCTTTCTATGTTGAGTCTTTGCGAGGTTTAGGTACCAAAGTGATTGTGGCCTCATAGAATGAGTTTGGTAATGTTCCATCCGTATATATTGTTTGTTTTGATTATTATATGAGAGGAAGATTTTCTTTTCTGGTCTATTCTATTTGGTGTTCTGTAGGCCGCTTGTATGTTTATATGCATCTCATTCTTTAAACTGTGGAAATTTTCTTCTATGATTTTGTTGAGAATATTTTCTGGGCCTTGGAGTTGGGTGTCTTGTCTTTCCTCAATGCCTATTATCTTCAGATTTAATCTTTTCATGGTGTCTTTGATTTTTGGATATATTGCATCAGTAATTTTTCAGATTTAGCATTTTCTCTGATGATTGCTTTGAATTCTATGGTTGTTTCTTCTCATCCAAAGATTCTTTCCTCCATCTCTTCGATTCTCTTAGAGAAGTTTACTGCCATGTTGCTTGCTTTCTTCTCTAAGTTCTCTTGTTCCTTTGTTTTTTCTCTCTGTGCCTTTTTCATTGTTTCCATTTTCATCTTCAGATCTGGAACTATTTTATTGATTTTCTTCATCTGATTGTATTTTTCCGAATTTTTTCCAGTGCCTCTCTATAGACCTCTTTTATGTCTTCCATCTGTTTGGCTGCATCTTCCTCCATTCATTTACGAATTTTATTTGTTTCCTCCATTATCATCTTCATTACTAAGGACTTGAGGTCCTTTTCTTGTATTTCAGTTGTGTTTGAATTCTCAGGGCTGATTTCTTTAGGATATCTGGGATCTTGAGATGTCATATTGTTTTTGTTTTTGTTGTTTTTGTTTTTTACCCTGGCCTTTAGTCATCTTGCAGTTTCCGATGATGGGAGCTAGCTTCTGATGTCCTTCATTGGTCGTTGAGAAGGGATTGTTGGTGAATGGTTATAGGTCTAGAGCCCTTGCCTGTGTTTATCAGAGAACTAGTCCCTGTGACAGGCAGGTGACCTGGTTTTGACTCCATGAGAATTTTCTCCATACCCTGGGCTCCACACTGGTTCCTCAGAGGTAGGTGGTGGTGTTCTGAAGTCCTAGGAACAGTTTGAGTTTGTGTATGTAGAGCCGGTTATCCTGTCTTTGGATGGGCTTTGAATACCCTGACCTTAGACCTTGGGGCTTTGGGTCCTAGGCTCAGGTAACCCAGAGTGCCTGAACCCCTGATGGCTTCTAGTAGTTGTTTAGGAATCTGCCTGATCTGTCCAGGCAGTGGGGCCTAATTCCTGCCCACTAGGGTGAGAGTATCTACTCCCTTCTGATTGTTGTTGTTTGGCTAGATTTCTGCCCTATCCCCTCAGTCCTGCCCACCCTGTCTGAGAGCATGGGAGGCCTTGCTGGGCTATGGAGCTTGGCTAGGTCAAGTCAGTTTTGCCCAATTGTGCAGGGCCAGTCCACTGGGGCCAGTTGCTAGATTCCTGCCCAGTACTGCTAAGAGCATGCAACAGAGGTGGCTCAGTCCTGCTGGGTTGGGGCAGCTGTATATTTTTCTTCCCTATACCTTCAATCCTGCCCAGCCTCTCCCAAGAGCGTGGGAGGCACTGATTGGCTGTGGAGCCTGTCTAGGTGGGGTCATATCTTCCCAATTGTGCATGGATAGTTGGCTGGGGATGGTAGCTAGGTTCCTGCCATTCCTTTTCAAAGTGTGTAGCTGTGGCTGGGTAACATGTCCATGGCTGCCTGGGACCCCATTTGGCACCTGGGGCTTTCTGTGAAGTGGAGTGGGGTGGGTGGGGTCTGAGGACAGAGCCACTCATTTCCCTGAGATTTCCTCAGGTCAGGAGCTCTGGTGCTTCACTGCTTGGAGCTCGGTCCCATATACTGAGTTCATACTATTTCGGAGGGGTCCATACTCCGGGGACTGGGTTCCTGTCCTCCATGGGCCATTGCATGACTGGAGATCAGACCCACCTGTAGTCTGCACTGTGTGGAACCCTCTCACCTAGTGTTCTCCAGGTCTTGTGGTATGTGGATCTCAGTAAGGTCCTTAGTCTTCCTGTAGATCAACTACAGTGCATGTTCATTGCTGCCATCTTGGAATCGGCTCTTAATTGTTGAACCATTTTCTCAGTCCAAAATACAAGCGTCTAATTGTTAATAGTAAAGGAGCAGTACAAAAAGAAGAGATATAGAAACATAAATGTCTTGTTTTATATTTGTGAGAAGCAGTCTTCTTGAAAAGCTGACTAAAATCATATTAAATTCTTCTCAAATTCTGGGTCCACAATGTCAACAGAAAGTCTTCTTTTGTTAATTTGATTGTGACGCACAGAAGTGGTCTTATGGGTTGGTTAAGAGGCAATGGTGCAAATCCAGTGCCGTGACTACACACTTTTTGGCAGAGTAAAGATTTGTTCAGCATACAGCAGGAGTAGAGAATGGTACATTTTAGAATGAAAAAAAAATCCAAGTCATCCTTAGCATACAGTGAATTGTGTCTTAAAGGTTTTTAGGTGAAAGGATTGAGGTAATTTTACTGCAAAACATGAAAATACATTAAAATGACATATTTCACAACAACAACAACAACAACAAACAAACAAAAACAGCCTTAGCCAGTGATCCAAATTG
The DNA here is from genome assembly GCA_907169655.1 of Acomys percivali. Lineage (NCBI taxonomy): Eukaryota > Metazoa > Chordata > Mammalia > Rodentia > Muridae > Acomys > Acomys percivali. The sequence continues at coordinate 61,898,619 of OU015751.1, read as the reverse complement.
TCTTCTCTCTTTGGAGGTGCTTCTGAGTCTGAGAAGTTAAATGAATTTATGAATGGATACATTTATAATATTGAATGGATAGAAATAATGTCTACAATAAGCTAAATAAATCAGAACTTTGGGGGACTTGTATAATTGAAATATATTTTTTATTGTGGTACTTGTGATGTGACTGTCCTTAGACTTTTATCCATATTTAGTGTGACTCGTGTTCTTTGAGGGCCAGATAGTATTCTGATGAGGAGAGCTGTGCTATGAGCTGCAAACTCTTCTCTTTAGAAAACCTTTTATGCACTAGGAGCCATTTCCTGCATGTTGTTTTTTCATGCTTAAGTTGCTGCTTCCCTTCTGGGGCACTGTGCAAAAGGAAACTGTGAAATATTTAATCTTTTAAAGTCAAATGCAAACAAATTCTACCTTAAAATAGCAGAGCTCACGATAAGCTGATCTGGCACAGAGCCAGAAAAAGTATTCGTGCTGCACTTTGATAAAAAAGATGAAGAGTCTTCAAGCAGGCTGTGAGAAAGGCAGCTTGTGAGAGAATTTTTTATTGATACTTTTATTTCTCTTTCTTCTTTCTTCCTCTTCCACCATCTGAAACATACACACACACGCACACACACACAACACTTACTGGTAGATTTTTCTTTTTTCCTTTTCCCTTTTGGAAACCTGTTGGAACAAAACTTGTCCCTTTCCACATGACTCTTCCATGACTTGGATGCACCCTGATGAGGCCAGCAGCAGTATCCTGATACTTCTTTGTCCATGGTTGAAACAAAGGCAGGCAATAGTCTTTGCAAAAAGTTCTCCAGAGAAAAGGCAAAGTAGCTGTTTAAGAGTGGATGCAGCTGCCCAGGTTCAGCCCGGGATTATAAATACCTTGGGTGTCATGACAACACTGAGAATCACATACTGCCTTGCTGTTAATGATGACAGCAATGACAGGAACTGTACAGGTGCCACCACTACACATAATTTTGCCTCTGGACTAAAATGAGAAAGAACTTAATGTAGCATGCTTGGGCATGATACTATTAGCCGGCACAGTCATGTACTCATTCTTAACATCCATGATGGCTTCATGCTTACATGTAACAGCATGCATAAGTATGAGAAATATATCTTGGAGGCTGAGGAGATGGTCAGTGGGTCTAGCTTGATAACCTGGGGTAAGGTTTGCTTGAACAAATTTAAAAAACCAGGCACAGTATTGCAAGCCCCTATGGGCAAGCATAAGTTGTGTCATCGGGTGTGTTTACCACTGTCTCAAACCAAGTGGCAGGTGAAGACTGAGCCCCGATGTTGTTTTCTGACCTCCACATGTTAGAAATTTCCATTGGGCTTCCTGAACTTGTATCTTGTTTGTTTGGTTCATTTTATTAGAACTAGATTTTTTTCTCCTATAATATATCTGAATTACTTTCTTCCCTCTATCTATTCTTTGCAGCTCCATCTCACCCACCCTCCGATCTGGATTCAGTCCCTTTATGTCTCTCATCAAAAAACAAACAGGCTTCCAAGGGATAATAATAAAATATAATAAGATAAAACAAAAACTAAAACATTGGAATTGTACAAAACAAACAAACAGAAGGAAAAGAGCCCAAGAGAGCTACAAAAACAAAATAAAACAAAACCCCAGAGCCACCTGTTTGTACACTCAGGAAAGACCTGTAGGGTAAAAAGAGAAAAGAAAAAAATATAAATATAATATATTTAAAGTAAAAAATAATAAAATTAGAAGACGAAAAAAAAAATAAAGAGCTTACTTAGCATGAAATTGCAAGATAAAGAATCTACAAAATAGTCATAGCATTTCTTTTCTGTTGGCTATCTATACCTGGACATGCAGCATACCCTTAAGAGTAGTTTGTTTCTCCAGTGACACTTCCATGGAGGAAACTAAATTTTTATTTGCAAGTGGTTATCAATTAGAAATTGCTTCTGGTTTAGGGATGGGGCATGTGTCCACTTATTTTTAAGAACCTAATTTGGTGCAGACCTGTGTAGGCCCTGTGCGTGTTCTCTCAGTCTCTGTGAGTTCAAATATGAATCATACTGCTGATTTAGAGGACCTTGTTTTCCTTCTGGGTCTTCCATTTTTCTCACCTCCTCTTCTTCAGGGATCCCTGATCACTGGTGGGAGGAAGTAGGTGGAAACATCCTATTTAGGGCTGAATGCTTTAACTAATTTGCCAGCTCCAAGGTAGTCTCTAGCTTAAGAGCTTTGATGAGCTCTTCCCTCATGTTGGCCCTTCGACTTCTATTTGCAAATGAGGAGAACTCACTCAGATTAAGTTTTAGCACTTAAGTACTAACACAAAAGTATTAGAACTAGGCCTCATAACTGTTTTGTCATAGTTTCAGACTTGAAGGAATTTATAATTACATTGGAAAGAGAGCAATGTAAGATAGAAGTGGCACACAGGGGGGAAAAGATAGCTGGATCTCTGTGAGTTTGAGCCTATCCTGGTCTACAAAGCCAAGGCTGTCCAGAATAGCCAAGGCTATATCTTGAAAACAAACAAACAAACAAACAAACAAAACAAAAAACCCAAACCAAAACAAAAAAAGTGTTTGTTCACTAAATCTGAGCATTTATTTGAATATATAGCCCTTCCTGTGTAAGGGGGCTCCAAGCTATGAGTGGTTCAAGGCTGAGGGTTGAAAGGAAAGACCTTAGGGTGTGACTGAGTAGAATAGATAAAATTTGGTTGGTTGAAATGTGACCAAGTTCCTCATTTGCATCATTCTGTTAGAAAGTTCCAGACTATGCAAACAATGCCAAGTTGCCTGTCTGTGATTGACTGCCTCAGTTAATCTCTTATTCTTAAAGTAATCAGTTAAAGGAAATAGACTTGAGTAAACTTGCTCAGTAAAAGTTATGCCAAGCTTTGATTCCAGAAAGAACACAGAGAGCACATTGAGACCCACATTAGGCTGTGATCTTCAATGGAGTACTTCAAGTCAGTCTGGTCCACTGCTTTCATCCATCTCTCATTCTGCTCTGCTCTTTACCCCCTCTTTCCTCTTTTTCCCCATCCCTGCATTTCTTTAGGGGAGTGGGATAGGGTTTTGCTATGTAGCCCAGGCTGGCCTGGAACTTTAGATTATTCTGTCTGTTTTCCAAATGCTGGGGTTATAAGTGTTTGCTTCTAATTAGTATCTCCCTCAGTTTAAGGGTTCAATTATGGGACCCCCCTTTAATTTATTCATTTAACAGTCTTATTAATTTCCACATTTCTAGAATTTTGGAACAGAAATGTCCACACTGGAGCAAGCTATTGTATATGTAGTTTGTATACAATATGCACTTACATAAGTGAAAACTTACATAGTTTTGATATCTTTCACCTTCTGCAATTATGTAAAACTCTAATCTGTCTTAGTTTAACACAAATGACATTCCAGACACACTTTTGCACCCTTGTGTGTTAGCTACATCAACTCTGCTCAGCTATATTAAAAGTGTTAAGGGTTTAAACAAATGCCCAGGAATCTGTGAAACTGGTCTTTGACTGGCTCTTTGAGCTTTTCTGTGATATTTCTTCTACATTTTAATGACAAAAAGAGAGGGCTTAAAGTACAGTGGAACTCAACCTTACTCTTAGGATCTATGCAGAGCCAACCAACTAAGAGTCTTTTCTTTGAGCCCTTATAGACTCAAGGCTGCCATGCTTGGCAAGGAGAGGGCCTGCAGCTGTATAGGGAACGAACCTCCTTTTCCTTCTGTGGCTTAAGCCCAACAACTTCTCTTTCACAGTCTCAGAAACCACTTCATTATCATAATTTTAAGGATATTGGCCAGGAAAAAGAAATCAGTCAATAGACAGGAAAAGCAGAAATGAATGTGTATATTTTCTCTCTCCTCTCCATGGAGCTTTTGGACCTTATGTGGATAGTAAATTGTAAGACACAGCTGCCCATTCTGGAGAGTGGGGGAGGAGGATAATCTGAAGCAGTGTTTGCATTTGCTAATCATAATAAAAAGGCTATTAGGAGCTCATTGATTAATCAGTTACTGTAGATTTTAGTTACAAATCAGACACTTAGGTGTTTATGCGGGGGTGGGAATGTGGGCAAATACTAATGTATTTTCACTGCTTGTGACTGGCACTGTAACTGACTTCCATAGTGTGAAAGGAAATTAATCAAATTAATTCTTTCTTTCTAAATGTACTTTGCAAAATTATAAAGGGTTATGTAAATAAGTTTGTGTGGTTTCCAATGCACAAAGCTATGGCTTAGACTTGATGAATATTTATTATAATCTCATAAAGTATAATCATAATTAATTTTTTGAAACAGACTGACATACTCTGGGGAGGTATCAATTCTAGCTTATCTCCTAAGCCAGGTATATGTTTTGTGAAATAATTTTATATTGGTGATATTCATAATCTTGTGTTTTGCTAGGTAGTTAGGGTGAAATGAGCATGGTGGAAAGCCAACGAGGAGAGACTCCTCCTTCATAATCAGGTTTGGATTTTTTAGTCTGTTTCTGATAGCACACTAATTTCAAGGACAAAGAAACCATTACATTGTTTCCTTTAACACTTAAAATACCAATATGAGGGTGATAGTAAAATACATGTGACATGGAAATACAGGGAACAGAAATTCAAGGTTTGAACAGAGATGGGAATGTGGGAATGAAGGAGATAAGAAGGTAAGGGGTAGGCTAGCTAGAACTAAGAATGTAGCTAAGTTTTATAGAAACCCCTTGGTTTTAAGCTAATTAAAAAATGTAATTAAAAATGTTAAAAGGAGCTTAAACAGAAGAACCTTGCCTGGGTGCACAGTGCTGCCCCTAGAAGTTAGTAATTGAAAATCTCAATGCCAGGTGTGGGATAACTCCCTATGATCAGGGAGACCACAGAGACACCCAAAATAACACAGAATAGTGCCACTACTCTTGCTTGCCCATCATAACTGAATGGGAAGATCTTATAGCTGAAGACATCAGATACCTTGGAAGATGTAGATGAATCAACCCCTAGAGGACTTGGAAATTCTTTCCTTGCTGGCTAGCTTCCATGATATCAGAAGGTGTTATGCAGGCTGCTAGGGTTAAAAAGATATCAGTAGACTTACCCAGTCCTGGACTTTGCATCTAATAATAGCAATCTGATAGGGAAGATGTGCCCACTGGTACAATAATGGCATTGCAGTTATGGGTCTAACCAACTCCTTTCTGATTAGATTTGATAGCTGCTCCAAAGAAGGGATTTCATATTTGTTACTGTAAACCTGGTAAGGCACAAATAGCTGTGGAGGTAATAGACCACTTCAGGGAGAGGAACAGTGGGCCACATATCTGGGAAGTAGGCCAGGCCAGGATAAGAATAGCTGAGTATCTGCCCAGCTACAGTGCCTAAAGCTACTATTAATAAATATAAAGATCTCCGTGTCATTATTTGGGAGCAAGGGTGGGTATTAGAAAGCCTTTAATTTTCCATTTGGCATTTAACGTGTTAGGCATGTAATCCAAACTTAGGTGGAAATCCAAGCAAGGGGCTAAAAAAGCTGAGAAATCTTCTGGACACGCAAGCCAGATAAAAAAGCCAGGCACAGAAGACACAGCTTGGGTGCTTCTTGGGTGGATGGGGAGAATGGTTTATTAACAACTTCATGCTGCCCTGACCTAGATGATGAATTCAGCCTCCCACCTTCAGCCCCCAACCCATAACTCTGTTACTGACACCAAGCTCAGGCTTGGCTTTTTAAAAGGGAGTGTGGCAGAGCCACACAGAGACTACCAACTGATAGACACAGGTGATCCCGGCCTGTGAACAGTTGGTGTAGGGGTGGATGGCAAAACCAATAGAGACAGAGCCTCTCTGACCCGCATAGATCTGTGCACTGCACAGAGAAGCCAGCATGCTGAGAAAGAGGATCAGCTTAGGGAAAAAAACTTGTTGGAGACCACAGACACAAGAAAAGCCTACCTGGTGGGTCAGAAAGGCTAGATGTGAGCTGACAAACAGTTGCCTGTCCAAGGTTGCACATGGGCCCTACACAGCTGAGGGTATGTGTGCCCATAAACAGCTCAGAGCATGGTGGAACCTCTGCTTCCTGTGAGCAGAAGGGCAGCAGTGGGGCTATCTGCAGAAGAAAGGTATAAACAGAGAGGAAAAAAATTTGAGCACAGACAAATTCTGATCAGGTAAAAATATTTGAAATTATGCTTAAATGCTAAAGAAAGGAAGAAACTAGGTAAATAATACAGATATAAATAATTTAAAATTAATAAGATTAAAAAGAGTAAGACATGTAAGGATGAAAAAAAAAGTATCATAGAGCTTTTGGATCCTATATAATGCCAAAAATAGAGACAGAAGATGAAGAGACAAATGCCTTAACTAAGATTAGTACATTACCAATTATTATTATTATCCTGTTAGTTTTTCTTATTCTAGTCCTTTTTTGTAGCAAGAATAATTAATTTTATTATGTGGTCAATGAAAACATAGTTTAATAAACACATTGTATGACATGTATATTATTGTTAAAAGCCAGTTTTTTTAGCCAAAGATACTCCATTGAGATTTCACTCTGTTCATAATAGTGAATTGTAAAATAACTATTTTGTAAATAAAAGGGTTTGTTTAAAATCACCCCATAGCCAACATTATTTTGCTGTTGAGAATTTATTTTTTTCCTCTTTTTAAAAAATTTACTAAATTTATTTAGATTATATCCTGATTGTTATCCCCCCACTTCCTTCTTTCCATTCCTATCCTCTTTCCCTCTTCTGTCTTATTTCCCTCCCCTGCACCTCTAACAGAAGGCGATATCCTCCCTCACCATATGACCATAGCCTATTGGATCTCTTCCAGATAGCCTGCATCCCCTTCTGTGGGTGCTCACTGGACATCCCCACCAAGGGGAAGTGATCAAATCAGGGTAATCAGAGTTCATGTCTGAGGCAGTCTCTGCTCCCTCCACAACCAGGGAGAGTAAGTTGTCCTTTGGCTATATTTGAACAGGGGGGTCTAGTTCTACTGCATGCATTGTCCTTGGTTAGTGCGCCAGTTTATGCAGGCCCCCTCTGGGTCCAGATCCAATAGCTTTGATGGTCTCCTTATGGGTCTCCTGAACCCTCTGGGTCCTCCCATACCCTCAGTCTTCGATACCACTCTTAGTACCGAGAAGAATCTGTCTGTGAGTCTCAGCATCTATCCCATTCCCCCACTGTGTAGAATCTCTAAGAGGACATTTATGTTGGGCTAATATCCACTTATAAGTGAGCATATACTATGCATGTCTTTCTGGATCTGGCTTACCTCATTCAGGATAATCTTTTCTAGTTCCATCCATTTGTCTGTGACCTTCAAGATTTCCTTGTTTTTAATAACTGAGCAGTATTCAATTTTGTAAATGTACCAGAGTTTCCTTATACATTCTTCAGTTGAGGGACATTAAGGTTGCTTCCAGATTCTGGATATTACAAGTAAAGCTGCTGTGAACATAGTTGAGCAAATGTCCTTGTTGTATGAAGGAGTATTTTTTTAGGTATGTCCAGGAATGGTATAATTGTGTCTTGAAGAAGCACTTCTCCCAATTTTCTGAGAAAGCACCAAATTGATTTCCAAAGTGTTTGTACAAATTGTATACCTAAGCCACAATGGAAGAGTGTTTCCCTTTCTCCAAGTCCTTACCAACGTGTGCTGTCACTTGAATTTTTTTTATCATAGCTCTCTGGTAGGTATAAGATAAAATCTCACAGTCATTTTAATTTGCATTTCTGTGATAACTAAGGATGTTGAGCATTTCTTTTCATATTCTTGAACATTCAATGTTCCTTTGTTGAGAATTCTGTGTTTAGCTCTGTGTCCCATTTTTAAAATTAGACAATTTGGTTTGGCCATATTTAATTTCTTGAGTTCTTTATATAGTTAGCATATTAGCCCTTTTTGGATGTAGGGTGAGTGAAGATCTGTCATTTTGATATTTTGACAGTGTTCTTTGTCTTATAGAAGCTTTTCAGTTTCATGACGTCCCATTTATTAACTGTTGACCTTACAGCCTGAACTACCGGTGTTCTGTTCAGGAAGTTGTCTCCTGTGCCAATGAGGTCAAGGCTCTTCCCCAAGTTTTATTCTAAACAGATTTTTTTGCTTTTCCCCCATTCTATGGATTTGTCTTCTTTGTCAAAAATCAAGTGTCCATATATGTGTGGGTTTATTTCTGGGACTTTGATTCAACTCCATTGATTAACCAGCCTATTTCTATGCTGGTACCATACCATTTTAATTACTGTTGCTCTATAGCACAGCTTGAGATCAAGGATGGAGATTCCTCAGGAAGATCTTTTATTGTGCAGTATTGTCTTAGCTATTCTGTTTTTTGTTTGTTTGTTGATCCTTCTGATCCATGGACATGTGAGATCTTTCCATCTTCTAATATTTTCTTCACTTTCTTTCATCTTTTCTCATACTAGTCTTTCACTTGCTTTCTTAGAATTATACCAAGATATTTTAAGCTTTTTGTGGCTATTGTAAAGGATGTTGTTTCCC
>OU015751.1:61872899-61890087 GCA_907169655.1 Acomys percivali | reverse complement strand
TAACTCATATCAGATCTTATACATATCTACTAGGCCTTCTAGCACAAAGCAATGATGAGATTGGTCAGCTATTAATACAGAAATGTGCTACAAGCTTCATAATTTTGCAAGAAATGCATGTTAACAGCCAAGATTTAGCAAAAGATTTTTCAATCACTTGGCATCAAACCAAGCAAATTATAAGGAAATGTCCTATTTGTTCTTTGTATAAATAAACTCCATTATCTGCAAGAAGTAACCCAAAGGGTATCAAATAAATAAAATTTGACAAATGGATGCATTTCATTTTGGAGAGTTTGGAAAATTAAAGTATTGGCAACATACCATAGATACATATTCAGGCTTTCAATGGAAAATGGCTTTAATTACTGAAAAGGCGGATTCTGTAATTAAGCATTTATGAGAACTTACAGCTATTATGTGGATTCCTGTACTGTTTAAAACCAACAATGCTCAAGCATATGTCTCTATTTATTTTTCAAATAAAGCATAAAATATATTACAGGCATACCACAGAATCCTACATGACAAGCAATTATAGAAATATCTAATCAAAGTTTAAAAGAGATGCTAAAACACTGAATTATCTCTCCAGCTATTGGCCTACTTGTTAAGGGAGAAGATTATACTATGTAATTTTCTAATCTTGGTAGCAGAGTTCAGGATGTCATGTTTCCTCTTGGGGTCAGGCATATTCCATTCTTTTGATTAAGGGAACTAAAAAAGAGTATTTATAATATTTTCCTTTCTACCATTACCAGAGAAACAGGAGATGGGGTTCAAACTGATCATGAAGCAAGAGTTTATCCTTAAGAGAAGTCTCCTAATCCCTGTCTAGATAGCTAATATAGTGCGGTCACTGAAACCATATTTGGATTTCTCTCCACTTGATGTCAACATTATTCTAAAAATGATATGGCACATTGCAAGTCATATCTTCATCTGTGACAAACCTTTAAATTTGAAAGTGCCTGAATGTTGGATAATCTGAAATATTGTCAGAAACAAATTTGGCAAAGAAAACTAGTATTTTTGCATATTATTTATATGTAAATGTAAGTATAAACTGGCTCAAAAGTCAGGTATAAAAAAATCTTCAAAAACATTTTAAGCCTATTTTAAAAACAGACACCTAAATAATTGGGATATGCTATGACATACACATATCAGTGGAAATGAGGTTCATTATAACAAGTAAGACATGAATATTTGGTTTATAAGTCTCTTGTGGTCCGAAGAGGCTGTGAACAAAACTCTATTTTCTGACTGTGCATGGTGCTGTCAGGCAGCTCCCCTCCAACCTGTAAGATTCCTGCAGACACCTATTCTGGTCCTCAGGAATTGGCACAGTTCCTTTTAGTAGTAACATTATGCTCATTTAAAAAATAAAAAAAATGGATCTTTCCATAATTTGACACAATGGATTATAAAACTCTTCACAGGGTAGCAGAAATTCTTGTCTGTAAACTGCTTGCCATGTGTGGTCATCTGAATGGGAATGGCCTTCATAGGCTCATATGTTTGAACACCTGGTCCTCAGTTAGTGGTACTTTTTGAGAAGGATTAAAAGGTGTAATCTTATTGGAGAAGGTGTTTCACTGGAGGTAAGCATTGAAATTTCAAAAGCCCATTTCAGAAACAGAGTCACCTTTGCCAGCTGCATGAGGATCAAGATGTAAAACTCTCAGCTGCTTACCACTCTAGAGGTGTTGGGACCTGGAAAATGGAGCCAATAAATGAGGAAGAATAAAGTCTCGTGTGATAGCCAACTTTATTCAGAGAATCAGACAGTTTATACTCTGAAGGTTAAAAAGAGTCATGTGAGTAAAATGTACAAACAGAAGGAGAAGCTGCACATGCTGACAAGCTGCATGTGGCAAATCTATGTTTTTCCAAAAAGGCATATACACAAATAACAGTATCAAATTGTAAGGAATAATGTGAAGTAAATTAATGCCTATTTGTTACACTTGGGAGAAGTATGGCATCCCAAAACAATTTTATGTTTTAAAGAAACTGAGGTGACAAGGCTATTGTCTTGGAGTTTTCTCATAATCACTCCGAATTCTTGTATGACTTTATTTTTAAATTATGTTTCAACACACTCAGCTATTGTTCCAGTGATATACCTGTCAGCTTTCCACCCTGATCATTATAGACTAACTGTCTAAAACTGTAAGAAATCTCACCCCTACCTCTGCCAGTAAATTCTTTCTTTTCTAAGAGTTGCCTTGGTCATGGTGTCTCTTCACAGCAGTTGGAGAGTAACTAAAACATTGTGTAGGCATGATCACTTGAGCTTGATTTTTAGAGTTTGCATAAAAAAATCAAGAGTGATAGTACATGCATTAATTTTAGTACTGAGGAGGTGTAGATAGGTAGATAGGGCTCAGTGCTGATCAGCAAAGCTTACTTGTTGAGTCCCATGCCAGTGAGAGAATCTGTCTCAAAGACACAAGGTGGCCATCTGAGAATAACACCTGAGGTTAACTTCTGGATTATACATGCATAGCTCATACACCTTATACATCTTTACTCTTATATAAATGAACATATAAACACACACACACACACACATGAGAGATAGATAGATAGATAGAGATAGAGATAGATAGATAGATAGAGAGAGAGAGAGAGAGAGAGAGAGAGAGAGAGAGAGAGAGAAAGAGAGATGACCAAAAACAACTGAGGGGAAAATGGTTCACTTCACATTACACATCTTATACTTCTATGTCACAATTCATCACCAAGAGAAGTTGGGATAAGAACTCAAGCAGGAATTTAAAGCAAAAACTATGGGGGAAATGCATAATGGCTAGCTCACTCTCACTCAGGATCATGCTAATGTATCTTTCTTACACAGGCCAAGACCATCTACCTAGAGATGGTATTGTCCACATTGGCCTAGGTCCTTCTTTATCAATTAATATTTAGACAATTTCCATAGACTTACCCTAGGACACCTGTCCTAGGCAATTCCTCAGTAGAAACTCTCTTCTCAGGTGACTCCAGAAAAAAAGATACAGACCTACATGCACACACACAAACACATGGGGTGTGGGGGTGGTATTAAACAACAAGGCACAGCATGAGATGCCTCATTAATCAAAGGACTTTCCAGTTTACCATACCCCAACCTTTCCAGGACACTCTCCTTACTGTATTTCATAAGGACTATGTTGGCTAGTTTGTCTTCATGAACATTTACTTCCCTCTCCAGATGCCTGGGGTACTTTTTCTCACTTGATTTTTCCTCAGTACTGTTCCTCTTACTTAGTTTTTTTATTTTGGTTTTTGTTTGGTTTTTGCTGTTGTAGTAAAACACCCTGATAACATCAACTTAAGGGATTTGTTTCATCTCAAAGTTCCGGGTTACAGTCTATCTTGTCAAGGAAATCAAGGTGGCTTGAAACAGCTTTTTACCTTAAGTCCATGTTAGAAGAGAGTAATGCATTTATTCACATATGCTAGTGCTCAGCTTGCTTTCCCTACTTAAATATACAGCCCACCATTAAGATAAACCTCCTCACATCAATCAGTGTAGTCAAGACAATCCTTCCAAGCATACTTAGACAGCCTTTCACTGGTGCCTTTCCCAGTTGATTGCAGATTCTGTCAGCTTGACAATACAGATTTACAATCTCATCCTGTTGGTGTCTTCTCCCTGTCTATGGATATGGGGCTCTTTATATTCTCTCATGGCATTTGGTGCAGCCCTATCTTCACCATCTTTACAGGGGGATCTCATTACAGACTCTTGCAAAATGGTAGATAGCACTGTGACCAGACAGAAAGGTCACAAAAACCTCATTTCTAAGAGATTAGTGACAAGCTGTTTCTCTATTCAAGAAGACATTGTCATGAAATTCTAGAAAGAAATGAATTGTTGGCTTATTTTACTTTTATTTTGTATTTTCCTTAGTGAGGTGGCTAATCAATTGTGCTGTTTTCTGATGCACAGATGGAAACTTATCATGCAGATGAGTCTCTGAAGGAAATAATTTTTGTTTAAACTCTGTCTTAGGAACTTCAAGGGAATACAGAACAGGATTTCTTTAATGATCTGGCCATATTCTACTGTTGATTGCCAAGCCCGAAAAAATGTTTGGCAGAGTGTTTGGCTTCTGAGATTTGGATACCTTCCAACTAATCTGCTTTGGAATTTTGAAATATAAATAAATGAGTTCCAGTAGAAATTTTTTGAATTTTGAGCTGTCAGACCTTTGTTTTCCCCCTTTCTGAGCATTTTGGTACAGAAATACCAATGAAGCAGCAAGAAGAAAACTACTGGATGTTTTCAAAGGTTATTAATGGCCATGGTTTAGAAGAACAAGATGAGAGCAAGTGTTTTGAAATGTTTTGTGCCTTCATAGTGAATGATATCTGCATGGATTTTCAAGAATGTTTTCCCTGATTTTGAGAATTAGAAGAGGAGGAAGAAAGTATGTTTTGCTGCTTTGACCCTGCCAGAAAAAAAAATTAAAAATTTTTATTAATTTATTCTTGTTACATCTCATCCCTTGTATCCTCCCATTCTTCTATCCCTTCCATTTTCCCCTTATTCCCCTCCCCTATGAGTGTTCCTGAGGAGGACATCCTCCCCCTGTATATGCTCAATAGGGTATCAAGTCTCTTCTTGGTAACCTGCTATCCTTCCTCTTCAAATATGAGGCACCAGAGTTCATGTGAAAGTCATACTACACTCTCCACTCAACTGTGGAGAATTTTCTGTCCATTGGCTAGATCTGGGTAGGGGTTAAAAGTTTAAAGCCTGTACTGTCCTTGGCTGGTGCCATAGTTTGAGTGGGACACCTTGGCCCAAATCTGACTATCATAATGTTCTACTTTTAGGTTTCTAGGACCCTCTGGATCCTTCTATTTTGCTATTCTCCCATGCTTCTCTTATTTAGAGTCCCAATAGGATGTCCTTCCCTCTGTCCCAGTTTCCTGGTAAGTGAAGGCTTTCGTGGGACATGCCCCTTGGGCTAGTATGCAGATAAAAGTGAGTATATACCATATGAGTCTTTCTGCTTCTGGGTTAACTCACTCATTATGATCATTTCTAACTCATTCCACTTGTCCACAAATTTCGGGAATTCCTTGTTTTTAATAGCTGAGTAGTATTCCTTAGTGTATATGTACCACAGTTTCTTTATCCATTCTTCTACTGAGGGACATTTAGGCTGTTTCCATGATCTGGCTATTATGAATAAGGCTGCTATGAACATGGTTGAGCAAATTTCCTTGTGTGCTGGAGCATCTTCTGGGTGTATTCCGAGGAGCGGAAAAGCTGGGTCTTGAGGAAGTCCTATTCCCAGTTTTCTGAGATAGAACCAGATAGATTTCCAAAGTGGCTGTACTAGTTTGCATTCCCACCAGCAATGAAGGAGTGTTCCTCTCTCCCCACATCCTCTCCAGCATGTGGTGTCCCTTGAGTTTTTGATGTTAGCCATTCTGATGAGAGTAAGATGGAATCTCAGAGTTGTTTTGATTTGCATTTCCCTGACAACTAAGGAAGTTGAGCATTTCTTTAAGTGTTTGTCAGCCATTTGATATTCCTCTGTTGAGAATTCTCTGTTTAGTACCAAGCCCCATTTCTCAATTGGGTTATTTGGTTTGGTGGTGGTTCATTTCTTGAATTGTTTATATATTTTGGATATTAGACCTTTGTCAGATGTAGGGTTGGTGAAGATCTTTTCCCAGTCTGTAGCTGTCGCTTTGTTCTGTTGACAGTGTCTCCTGCCTTACAGAAGCTTCTCAGCCTCATGAGGTCCCATTTATTAATTGTTGACATTAAGGCCTGGGCTGTTGGTGTTCTGTTCAGGAAGTTGTCTCCTGTGCCAATATGTTCCAGGCTCTTCCCCACTTTTTCTTCTAAGTGACTGAGTGTCTCTGGTTTTATGTTGAGGTCTTTAATCCACTTGGATTTGAATTTTTTGCAAGGTGACAAATATGGGTCCAGTTGCATTTTTTCACACATAGACCTCCAGTTAGACCAGCACCATTTGTTGAAGATGCTATCCTTTTCCCATTGAATGGATTTGGCTTCTTTGTCAAAAATCAAGTGACCATAGGTGTGTGGATTCATATCTGGGTCTTCAATTCTATTCCACTGATCAACCAGCCTTTTGCTGTGCTAGTACCATACTGTTTTAATTACTATAGCTTTATAGTACAGTTTGAGATCCAGTATGGAGATTCTTCCAGAGCACCTTTTACTGTACAAGGTCGTTTTAACTATTCTGGGATTTTTGTTTTTCCATATGAAGTTCAGAATTGAACTTTAAATGTCTTTAAAAAAATTGTGTAGGTATTTTGATAGGGATTGCATTGAATCTGTAGATTGCTTTTGGTAGGATGGCCATTTTTACTATGCTAATTCTCCCCATCAATGAACAAAGAAGATCATTCCATCTTCTCATGTCATATTCAATCTCTTTCTTCAGAGTTTTGAAATTTTTTTCAAACAATTCCTTCACTTGCTTAGTTAGAGTAACTCCTAGATATTTTATATTGCTTGAGGTTAATGTGAAGGGTGTGGTTTTCCTAAATTCTTCCTCTGCACGCTTGTCATTTGTGTATAGGAAGGCTCCAGACTTTTTTGAGTTAATTTTGTATCAAGCCAATTTGCAGAAGGTGTTTATCAGCTGTAGGAGTTCTCTGGTGCAATTTTGAGGGTCACTTATGTACACTATCATATCATCTGCAAATAGGGATAATTTGACTTCCTCCTTTCCCATTTGGATACCCTTGATCTCCTTTTGTTGTTTTATTCCTCTGGCTAGAACTTCGAGTACTATATGGAAGAGATATGGAGAGAGTGGGCAGCCTTGTCTTGTTCCTGATTTTAGGAATTTCCTTGAGTATCTCATCATTTACTTTGATTTTGGCTATTGGCTTGCTGTACATAGCCTTTATTATGTTGAGGATATTGCCTTGTATCCCCGATCTCTCTAAAACTTTAAACATAAATGGATGTTGGATTTTATCAAATGCTTTCTCTGCATCTAAAGAGATGATCATGTGGTTTTTTATCTTCAGTTTGTTTATATGGTGGATTACATTGATGAATTTCCGTATATTAAACCATCCCTGCATGCCTGGAATGAAGCCTACTTGGTCATGATGAATGATATCCTTTATGTGTTCTTGTATTCGTTTTGCAAGAATTTTATTTAGTATTTTTGCATCCATGTTCATAAGAGAAATTGGTCTGAAATTCTCTTTCTTGTTGAGTCTTTGTGAGGTTTAGGTATCAACGTGACTATGGCCTCATAGAATGAATTTGGTAATGTTCCATCCATTTCTATCTTTTGGAGTAGCTTGAAGAGTATCGGTATTAGATCGCCTTTGAAGGTCTGGTAGAATTCTGCACTGAAACCATCTGGCCCTGGGCTTTTTTGGGTTGGGAGACTTTCAATGATTGCTTCTATTTCTGTAGGGGAAATGGGACTATTTAGCTTGTTTATCTCTTCTTCACTCAACTTTGGCAAGTGAAATTGATCAAGAAAATCGTCCATTTCCCTGTGATTTTCAAATTTTGTGGCATATATGCCTTCGAAGTAGGATCTTATGATTCTTTGTATTTCTTTAGTGTCTATTGTTATGTCTCTCTTTTCATTTCTCATTTTGTTGATTTCAATACTGTCTCTCTGCCTTTTAGTTAGTTTGGCTAATGGTCTGTCTATGTTGTTGATTTTCTCAAAGAACCAGCTCTTGATTTTATTGATTCTTTGGACTGTTTTCTTAGTTTCTAATTTGTTAATTTCAGCCCTGAGTTTGATTATTTCCAGACGTCTACTTCTTTTGGGTGTTTCTGCTTCTTTTTTTTCTTGGGCTTCCAGTTGTGTCGTTAAGATGCTTATGTGCGATGTTTCCAATTTCTTTTTAAAGGACTTAGTGCTATGAATTTTCCTCTTAACACTGCTTTCAATGTATCCCACAAATTTGGGTATGTTGTTCCTTCATTTTGAGTGAATTTCAGAAATTCCTTGATTTCTTTCTTTATTTCTTCCCTGACCCATGTGTCATTTTGCAGAGAGTTGTTTAGTTTCCACGTTCATGTAGGCTTTTTGTTATTTCTGTTGTTGTTGAATTGCAGCCTAAGAGCATGGTGATCTGATAGGATACAAGGTATTATTTCAATCCTCTTGTATCTGTTTAGGCTTGCTTTGTGAACTACGAAGTGATCAATTTTGGAGAAGGTTCCATGGGGTGCAAAGAAGAAGGTATATTATTTCTTGTTTGGGTGAAAGGTTCTATAGATATCTCTTAGATACATTTGACCCATTGCATAGGTTTATGATGTTATTTCTCGGCTTAGTTTCTGTTTCAATTACTTATTCTTCAGTGAGAGTGGGTTTCTGAAGTCTCCCACTATTATTGTGAGGGGATGAATGTGTGGTATAAGCTTTTTTAGCAGAACTTTTTCAATTGTGGGTGCCCTTGTGTTGGGAGCATAAATGTTCAGAATTGTGATGTCATCTTGCTAGACTTCATCTTTGATGAGTATGAAGTGTTCTTCCTCATCCCTTTTGATTAATTTTGTTTAAAGTCTATTTTGTTCGATATTAAAATGACTATGCCTGCTTGCTTCTTGTGACCATTTGCTTGGAATATTTTTCCAACCTTTTACCCCTAGGTAATGCCTATCGTTATGAGTCAGATGTGTTTCTTGAATGCAGAAGAATGTTGGATCTTGTTCATGCACCCATTCAGTTAGTCTGTGTCTTTTTATTGGAGAATTGAGACCATTGATGTTGAAAGATATTAATGACCAGTGACTGATAAGAGTCTTAATTTTGATATTGGTTCCAGTCGAGCGTTTTCGTAGTTGTGTTTTTGCCATGGTATAGTTATCTATTTCCTGAGTAGTTTTGGTTGTAGCTTGACCCTTTGGGATGGAGTTTTCTTTCTAGTACCTTCTGTCAAGCTGGATTTGTGGATAGGTACTTTTTGAATTCGTTTTTGTCATGGAATATTTTGTTTTCTCCATCAATGGTTATTGATAGTTTTGCTGGGTAAAGTAGTCTGGCCTGGCATCTGTGGTCTCTTAGGGTTTGCAGGATCTCTGTCCAGGCCCTTCTGGTGTTTAAGGTCTCTGCTGAGAAGTCTGGTGTAATTCTGATAGGTTTGCCATTGAATGTTATTTGGTCCTTTTCCCTTGCATCTTTTAATATTTTTTCTTTGTTCTGTATATTTTGTGTTTTGATTATTATGTGACGGGCAGTTTTCTTTTTCTGGTCAATTCTATTTGGTGTTCTGTAGGCCTCTTGTATGTTTATAGGGATCTCTTTCTTTAGATTGAGGAAATTTTCTTCTATGATTTTGTTGAGAATATTTTCTGGGCCTTGGAGTCTGATATCTTCTCTTTCTTCAGTGCCTATTATCCTCAGATTTCTTCTTTTCATGGTGTCCTTAATTTCTTGGATGTTTTCTGTCAGGAGTTTTTCAGATTTTGCATTTTCTTTAATGGTTGCCTCAAGATCTGTGATTGTAACTTCTAGACCTGAGATTCGTTCTTCTGTCACTTGGATTCTGTTAGAAAAGCTCACTTCTGTGTTGCTTGCCTTCTTCTCTGAGGTCCCACATTCTCGTTATTTTTCTGTCTGCGTGTTTTTCATTGATTCAATTTTCATCATCAGACCTTGAACTGATTTTTTGATTTCTTTAATATGATTGTATATTCCTGAGTTTCTTCCATTGCCTCTTTATAGGTCTTCAGAGCTTGAACCCTTTTATTTATTTCTTTCATATGGTTGTTTGCATTTTCCTGAAAATTTTCCAATTCCACTCTATGTGCTTCTTTTATGTCTCTCACATGTTTGGCTGCATCTTCCTGCATTTGATTATGAATTTTATTTGTTTCCTGCATTATCATCCTCATTACTAAGGATTTGATGTCATTTTCTTGTATTTCCATTGTATTTGAGTTCTCTGGGTTGTTTTCTTTGGGATAACTGGAAACTGGAGATGCCATGTTGTTTTATGTTTTTTTTGCGTATGCTTTTACGCTGTCCTTTAGACATCTTCCCATCTCTGTTTTTGATGGGTAACTTCCAGAGTTGGATGGAGGGAATCTGATGATAGATTCCCTTGTTTTCTCACGATTTCCATAGTCTGGAAGCTCTGATGCTTCACTGGTGTATATGGCAGGAGGCTAGCCCTGTCGTTTTGGACTCTCACAGCCAGTGATCCTCAACTCCCCTGTACAGTGTGTCCTGCAAATTGTTCTAGGTCTCTGAATGGGCGTTGGGTCAGGCCAAGGTAGCCAGTCTTCTGGGTTCCCTGCCAAGTCCAGCCAGGGACACTGGGCCCTAACCACAAGCTGAGCTCAACTACATTCTCAGGGCTGAACTGTCTGCCGAGCTCA
The DNA here is from genome assembly GCA_907169655.1 of Acomys percivali. Classification (NCBI taxonomy): domain Eukaryota; kingdom Metazoa; phylum Chordata; class Mammalia; order Rodentia; family Muridae; genus Acomys; species Acomys percivali. Next base: position 61,879,715 of record OU015751.1, on the reverse strand, counting down.
GCTAGGAATTCTGGGCCTAAAATGCACACTGTGTCCAGCCAGAATTTTTGGGCTTGGACTGCGCACCAAGCTCAGCAAGGGGCTTTTGGCCCAAATGCGTGTTGTGGTCAGTTATTGACTCAGGGCCCGGACTGTCCGCCAAGCTAAGCCAGGAATTCTGGATTCAAACTGTGCACTGTGTCCAACCAGAGTGTTAGAGCTGGACTATGCCAAAAGCTCAGCTCGAGGTCTGGGCCCAATCTGTCTGCCAAGTACAGTTAGGGACTCTGGCCCCAAACTGCTCACTGAATTCAGGCCGGGACTCCGGGCCTAAACTGCCTGGAGAGTCCAGCCAGAATCTTAGGGCTGCCGAGCCTGTGCGCACAGCTAATCTAGTGTCTCTGGGCCCAATCTGCCCAGCAAGTCCAGCTAGGTACTCTGAGCTGAATCTGGGTGCTGACCTCAGCCTGCTTTAGTGCCCCCGAACTGCTCGCTGAGCTGAGCTACAGCCTAGGGTATAACTGAGAGCTCTGTGCAGCCTGCGTCACAGCAGGAGAACTGTGGCTGAGCTGAGCTAGTGCCTCTGCTCCGCTCAGCCTGCGTCACAGCAGGAGAGTTGCCGATGAGCTGTGCTGGTACCTCAGGTGGACCTGAGTATATTGCCCAGCCTGCATCACAGCAGGGCAGCTATAGCTGAGCTGAGCTAGTGCCTCAGGCAGAATTGCTTGCTGAGCCAAGCCAGCCTCTCCACGGCACTGCACATTGAGCTGAACCCGGGACTCTGGAGTTGAACTGTCCACAGAGTCCAGTTTGGGTCTCAAGGCACCATGAGACCCAAATCCTGCCCAGAGTCCCCTTTCCCACAGCAACTTCCACCAGCCACCACACCAATCGCCTTCACCAGAAGGCTCTGAGCTGCAAACCTTAGCCTCCGCCGCTGCTCACACTGCTGATACTGGTGCCGCTGGTGCCACTGCTGCTGCTGCTGCCCTTGCTGCTGCTGCTCCGATCCAAAAAAATCCGTGCTCCTCCCATGTGCAGGGGCACACAGGTCCTCCATACCCTGGTGCCTCCGAACTTGGAGCATTCTTGCTGCCATGGTGTGGGGACCTCGATGTTTCTGGCTCAGAAATCTGTGTAATTCCCTGAATTGTTCACTGGAGCTTCCAAACACGGTCCACACTGCTCGCTGCCATCTTGGATCCTGAGAAAAATTCTTAAAGACTCTTTGTTATACATGACACACTCAGCTTTGTTTTACGTTCTTTTCTAGAAGCCCAAGTATTTTTCATGTCACTCAGAATCCTACCAAGGTGTCCAGAGAATATAATTAAAGAAAAATTGAGCATTCATGAGGAGGAGCATCTTACCTCCAAGGACATGTACTCTCTTACCTTCTTCTGTCAACTTTATACATTTTCGTCAATTCCTAGAGAGTTCTGAGGGAACATAGTTTTATTTTAAATAAAGAAAAGATAAAGAAGAGAAAATTCTTACTATCATTTCATGAACACACACACGCACATATGCATTAACACATACAAGACATATGTGATGGTTAATGTTGATTGAAAGGATGATCACATAACAGCTACATGTCTGAATATATCCAGAGGGAGTTTCTAGATTGTGTTAATTGAGGTGGAACTATGTACCCAAAATATGTGTACCAATGCTCCATAGATTTGAATTATAGAATGAATATAAAGGAGAATTTGAATTCAGTACCAACTTTCACCTTGGCTGCCTCTCACTCCTAATGACATGATTCCCAAAATTGTAATGGTTGGTAACCGTACTCTATAAGCCAGAGTAAACCCCTGTTTCCTTCAGTTGCCTTTTTGTTATAGTATTGAGCAAAATAACTTTTAGCACAGGAGTTCATACTTGCAGGAATGCTCAGAAGAGCAAGTGGCTATAGAATGCTTTTGTATCTAGAACTGTATTTTTTATGTCCAAAGTATTGCAAAGAATAGACAGTAAGACGCCACTACTAACTTCTTTCTTTGATGTTTACCAAACACTTACAATATAATGTGCACTTCAGTAAGGCTATGTCAACTTCAAGGTGTTCTTTAATGTCTTGAGTATAGTAAGTATTTATTTACCTTTAGTAACAATTTGAACAAAGAAGATCAATGGTTCTCAAGGTATAATGAAATAGTTAATATAGTTAAATAGTTTTCCTCATATCAATAAAATTTAGAATTATACCTTTTACTTAAAACTTTCACTTCAGGGTCTGGAAAACAGTTTATAAATAAAGTGTTTGCCATACAAACATGAATAGCTGAGTTATGTCCCTAAAATGCACATAAAATAATTAGCTTTAAATGTTGACTTGAAATAACAGACTATGATCTGGGAAGAGAATTTCAATGAAGGATTGCATATGTTGGGTTGGCCTGTAGGTATTTTTGTAGGTCTAGTCTTATTTAAGTTAATTGATGTTGGTGGCACCATTTTTAAACAGGAAGTTCTGAACTGCGTAAGAATAGGAAAGTCAAGCTGAGCACAGCATGCAAGGCCGTAAGCACATATGCAGTTCATGTCTTTCTGCTCTTGAGTGTGGATATGCTATGAATGTCTTTCTCAAACTCCAGCTCTGTGCATTCCAGGAAGTGATAGACTGTAAATTGGAGTCCTGTGCTACAATAAGCCCTTTCTCACCTCAGTTGCTTATTTTCAGGAGATTTAATGACAGCAATAGAAATGAAGATAGGACATGACATGTGGTGGTACAAGATTGTAATTCTGTGCCTAGGGATGACAAGGAGGCACAGTTCTAAGGACCAATGGCCAGCCAATCTAGGCTTCTTGGTGAGTTCTAAGGTAGTGACTGATCTTGTTTTAAAAACAAGGTGGACTATGCTCTAGGAACAATACCTGAGGTTAACATCTGACCGATATGTGTGCATGAACACATTTGAACACAGTGAAACCCACAGCCACAATCATAAACTTTCAGGTGTACATACACACACATCATTTCTGTGTAAGGTGTTTTAGTAAGAAAAGGCATTTTTAGTGTTTTTCCTTTTGCAGTGTCACTGAATTTGTTACATTGGATGTTAGTCCTTCTTCAGCCTCATATGAATGGAATAGCCATGTGACAGATCTGACCATGGGCTAGTTAAAAAGGTGGGCAAGACACCTGATGCCTAGAAATGGCACTAGCCTCTGACAGAGCCCATCACTGTGTTTCAACTCTCCTGAACCTCTTAGAATAGAACAGACCCTGGAAATTCTGCAAGGCAAGCCAAAACTAGTTTTATTTGGTTATTTTGTTCTAGGGGAGTGTCATTCTCCCATCTTCTTGAGCTTACCAGGGTTTCCTAGATCTTCCAAATCCTCCAGAGTTTGGGTAAGACCATTTCTGTCATGTCTGTCACTCTTTCTCTGCCTTTACCTCTTACCTCTTCCTTCCCTAGTAGTAGTAACATGGCATTAGAATTTACATTATTGGCATGCAAAGAGGTGTAAACATAACTGTGTAGCATAGCTTTTTCTAAGCCTGGTGGCTGACCTGTCTCACTCAGTGTCTGGTTAATGGGTATTTCCAATATTTGTAACTATGTAATGGATTGCTTAGAGTTTTGTTAGGCTCCAATGATGAAATTGCCATGGATTTCTCTTAACTGAAGATATCATGCCTGTGGGTATTTGCATTTGGTGAGTGTATGGTATCAAGTACGACTCTCTCCTGAATGGGGCTGGACTGCAGACACAAGGAAGAGATAGGACAAGATGGGGTTTACATGAACACATGGAATGAGGGAGGACTGAAAGAAAGGACAGGAGTAGTGAGCAAAAATGCCTATTTATATTTGTTGCTGTATTTGTTTTGCTTCTGAAAGAGTCTCACTGTATTGAGGCTTCTCTTAAACTCCAGGCTGAAGTTATCCTCCTGCTCAATCTGCAGAGGAACTGGGTTGATAGGCTCAAGTTACTGTGTATGGCTTTGGCTTATACTTATTTTGGCTTTTTTTTTTTGTCTCTGAGAGATTTGACCTAGTCACCAAAAGAGAAAAACTCTTTTCTCCCTTACCACACCATAACCTGTATTTCTTTGCAGCCATTTCTCTTCAGTGTTCCACTGGCTTTGGCTCATGTGGGTCACTGTGTCCAGGGAAAACCAGGTGTCACTAGGCTGGAAGTGCATGCTTCTCTGCCAGAATGTTTGAGCTCCATGGGTCTCTCAGCTTAAAAGGATGAAGTGCAGGGTTCCTTCCTGGCCAGCAGTGGAGTCCAGGGGTCTTGCAATGACTTCTTTTGGGAGGAGTCTTTCTTTTACCCAGTATTACAGCTCTGGGTCAATAAACAGCTAGTCTCAGATATTCTTCAGCAAAGTAGATGGTGATTGCTACTTTATTTCATGTATAACAGGCTCTTATTATCCTTGGGCAGTGGGGAAGGGTGTTGAGGATGTATGTGTCTCATTGGCTGGGACTTAGGACAGTGGCAACGTAGTATTTACATGGGGAAAGATAATAGATGACAAGTTCATGTGACTGACCACCTGTAGCCACCTGGAGGTTGTGTCACATGCTCTGGAGGCCAGCACAGAAACAGGAGAGAGATTTGTCTCACACCTTCTATTCTCAGGATGAAAATTTAAACCTCAAGTTTGAGATTTCTGGGGTGTGAACATGCTCTATCTTGGCATCTCTGTGCCAGTTCCTTTGGAGGCATGGTCTATGAGTCCCATAGTATGGTATTGGTATTTCTTGGTATGGAAATTAAAAAGCTTAGAGAATGGGGTTGTAGAGATGACTCACTAGTTAAGAGGAACATACAGCTCCTGCTGAGGACCTGGGTTTCATTCCCAAGATGCATATGTTGCTCACAACTGTCTGTAAGTCTAGTTCTACAGACTCTGACACACTTTTCTGACATCTTCTGGTGCTGCAGACACACAATGCACAGACAGACAGACAGACAAAATACTCATGCATACAATAAAATAAAGTTCAGAGAATGGGACATTGAAGAGCCTCATGAGGTAATTTCAATGCAGAAGACAGCATTTCTAATTCTCTGTTTTTAGAATTGTACAGACTCTAAAGATCCTAATGGAGCAATGAGAACTGTAATTTTCTGGTGTGTTATAGTTCTCTAAATTTTACCTTGTATGAGTTATGTTTTGATCAACATTAGGTGCACAGGAACACCTGGCCTTCTCTTTTCCTTAAGATGTGCTTATTAGATTTTATGGAAAACACTGAGGTCCCTAAACAGACTGAAGCACTAGTACAAGCAGGAAAGCAAACAGTCAAATGGGAAATCTCACCTCACAGGCTTTCCTGGATACTGAGATGGACATGTATGCTCAAGTTCAGTGACACTGCTGTTTCTGGCTTCCTGAACAAATGGTGGTACAATTTCCAGGTGAAGCCACATGTAACCCTCTGTGCAGTGGGATGTGTGCTGGGGTAACATGTGTCACTAGCAGGAAAGGGGCCATCAGACCTTCATGATGTGACTGCCTCTGTTGGTCTCTGCCTTTCTTTCTCATCAATTAGAGAAAGCTCTAAGCCCAAGACAAAGACAGAGTCACGAATCAAAGGTTCCTCAGTATTTCAATGGTTTGGCTGAGAAGAATGAAGCTATACCCCTCCAATGGACTGAAAGATGAACAAGAACTAGAACTTTCTTTGCTATCCTGCAGTTTGTAGTTTATTTGTTAAACATGTGATGCTGTTTTGAAGAATATTGTCTTTTGACATAATTTCCTGCCATTTATGTTGGCAGAAGTATTAGTTCCTAAATTACACAGTTCTCAGTGTTTTATTATCAGAAACTTTTGAAGTGAGGAAACCAAGAAACTATATAAAAACATTATGACTTAGCCACATGTACTATTGTGGGTATCAGCTGTTTACCCTGGTAGATCAACACCACAAGAGACTATAGTTCTACATACTGTTAGCCCTGAAAAGATCCAGGCTCAAGACCAGAAAGTACAGTGTTTCTTGAAAGTGCATCATTTTTAAAGAATGATTAATCCATATTATGTAAGCCAGTTCCTTTCTTTATAAACAGTTTGGTCAAGACTTCCTGACCTCATTTCATTTGTGTACTCACTCTTTGAAGATCTTGAGAGATAGGAAAACTGAAATCAGAGAGATTAAGCAATACAAAAACACAGCTCATGCTTACTTTAGTCTCAACTTTAAACTACATATTATTTACTTCAAAGTCCTTTTTTGTTTTTCATGGATCTTTATTAGAAGAGGTCAGGAAAGGGGATGTCTTCAGAGAGTATATAGAAGGATTTACTGGAGATAGCAGGGTGGGATATATGTGGTTGTATGCTACAATTCTTAAACTGCCTAAGTTGATAGAACAAAGTCAAAGCTGAAAACCAAACAAAAACAGAAACACACACACACACACACACACACACACACACACACACACACACACTGACAATTATGAATCTTACTGTGAAATCAAGACCCTTTACTTCTACCTTCAGAAGTCAGCGTACATGTTTTTGGTGTTATTTTCATGTAACTTAGATATAAGTTAAATTACTGAACACCAAGTTATTTTCTCAATCTTTTAGGTTATCATATTCATATGTGCTTTGGGAATGACTGTGTACTGTGGAAGTACTATGTACTTCTTTGTGGAGTTCATTATCTCCTTGAGCCTTTATGTGCATCCTGGTTATTGGATGCAAATTGCCAGACTATTGTGACCAGTCCTTTGACCTGTGAGCCTTCTCTCTGGTTCTCAAGTTTCTTTTTATTTCACCTTTTTGATCTGAACCTCAAAGTTATGTGTAATAGTTAGGGATTTTGAGATAATTAAAGCCAAGAGGGCACATGTGGA
>OU015751.1:61834668-61861380 GCA_907169655.1 Acomys percivali | reverse complement strand
ACAAAATAGACTTTCAACCAAAATTGATCGAAAAGGATGCACAAGGACACTTCATACTCATCAAGGTAAAGTCAACCAAGATGACATCACAATTCTGAACATCTAGGCTCCCAATAAAAGGGCACACACGTTTGTAAAAGTTCTGCTAAAAAAACTTAAACCACATATTGATCCCCACACAATAATAGTGGGAGATTTCAACACCCCATTCTCACTGAATGATAAGTCATTGAAACAGAAACTAAGCCGAGAAACAACATCATAATCAATGTCATGGGTCAAATGGATCTAACAGATATCTACAGAACCTTTCACCCAAACAAGAAGGAATATACCTTCTTCTCTGCATCCCATGGAACCTTCTCCAAAATTGATCACATCGCAGGTCACAAAGCTGGCCTCAACAGATACAAGAGGATTGAAATGATACCTTGTATCCTATTAGATCACCATGCTCTTAGGCTGCAAATCAACAACAACAGAAATAACAAAAAGCCTACATGAATGTGGAAACTAAACAACTCTCTGCAACATGACACATGGGTCATGGAAGAAATAAAGAAAGAATTCAAAGAGTTTCTGAAATTCAATGAAATGAGGGAAAAACATACTCAAATTTGTGGGATGCATTGAAAGCAGTGTTAAGAGGAAAATTCATAGCACTAAGTCCTTTAAAAAGAAATTGGAAACATCGCACATAAGCAACTTAACAAAACAGCTGGAAGCCCTAGAAAAAAAGAAGCAGAAACACTCAAAAGCAGTAGACGTCTGGAAATAATCAAACTCAGGGCTGAAATTAATAAATTAGAAACTAAGAAAACAGTCCAAAGAATCAACAAAACTAAGAGCTGGTTCTTTGAGAAAATCAACAAGATAGACAGACCATTAGCCAAACTAACTAAAAGGCAGAGAGACAGTATTGAAATCAACAGAATCAGAAATGAAAAGGGAGACATAACAACAGACAGTGAAGAAATATAAAAAATCATGGGATCCTACTTTGAAGGCATATATGCCACAAAATTTGAAAATCACAGGGAAATGGCCAATTTCCTGATCAATTTCTTGCCAAAGTTGAGTGAAGGACAGATAAACAAGCTAAATAGTCCCATTTCCCCTACAGAAATAGAAGCAATCATTGATAGTCTCCCAAGCAAAAAAAAGCCCAGGGCCAGATGGTTTCAGTGCAGAATTCTACCAGACCTTCAAAGGCGAGCTAATACCGATACTCTTCAAGCTACTCCAAAACATAGAATTGGGTGGAACATTACCAAATTCATTTTATGAGGCCATAGTCATGTTGATACCTAAACCTCACAAAGACTCAACAAAGAGAGAGAATTTTAGACCAATTTCTCTTATGAACATCGATGCAAAAATACTAAATAAAATTCTTGCAAAATGAATACAAGAACACATAAAGGATATCATACATCATGACCAAGTAGGCTTCATTCCTGGCATGCAGGGATGGTTTACTATATGGAAATCCATCAATGTAATCCACCATATAAACAAACTGAAAATAAAAAACCACATGATCATCTCTTTAGATGCAGAGAAAGCATTTGATAAAATCCAACACCCATTCATGTTTAAAGTTTTAGAGAGATCGGGGATACAAGGCACTTTTCTCAACATAATAAAGGCTATGTACAGCAAGCCAATGGCCAAAATCAAAGTAAATGGTGAGATACTCAAGGAAATTCCTCTAAAATCGGGAACAAGGCAAGGCTGCCCACTCTCTCCATATCTCTTCAATATAGTACTCGAAGTTCTAGCCAGAGGAATAAGACAACAAAAGGTAATCAAGGGTATCTAAATGGGAAAGGAGGAAGTCAAACTATCCCTATTTGCAGATGATATGATAGTGTATATAAGTGAACCTCAAAATTCCACCAGAGAACTCCTACAGCTGATAAATACTTTCAGCAATTTGGCTGGATACAAAATTAATTCAAAAAAGTCTGTAGACTTCCTATACAGAAATGACAAGCTTGCAGAGGAAGAAATTAGGAAAGCCATACCCTTCACATTAGTCACAAGCAATATAAAATATCTAGGAGTTACTCTAACTAAGCAAGTGAATGACTTGTTTGAAAAAAACTTAAGAACTCTGAAGAAGGAGATTGAAGATGACATGAGAAGATGGAAGGATCTGCCTTGCTCATGGATCGGGAGAATTAACATAGTAAAAATGGCTATCCAACCAAAAGTAATCTACAGACTCAATGCAATTCCTATCAAAATACCCACACAATTTTTTAAAGACATTGAAAGTTCAATTCTGAACTTCATATGAAAAAACAAAAAACCCAGAATAGCAAAAACGATCTTGTACAATAAAAGGTGCTCCGGAGGAATCTCCATACCTAATCTCAAACTGTACTATGAAGATAGTAATTAAAACAGCATGGTACTGTCACAGTAAAAGGCTGGTTGATCAGTGGACTCGAATTTAGGACCCAGATATGAATCCACACACATATGGTCACTTGATTTTTGACAAAGAAGCCAAATCCATTCAATGGAAAAAGGATAGCATCTTCAACAAATGGTGCTGGTCTAATTGAAAGATTATGTGTAAAAAAATGCAATTTGACCCATATTTGTCACCTTGTCCAAAACTCAAATCCAAGTGGATTAAAGACCTCAACATAAAACCAGAGACTCTAAGTCACTTAGAAGAAAAAGTGGGGAAGAGCCTGGAACATATTGGCACAGGAGACAACTTCCTGAACAGAACACTAACAGCCCAGGCCTTAATGTCAACAATTAATAAATGGGACCTCATGTAACTTCTGTTAGGCTGGAGACACTGTCAAGCGAACAAAGTGACAGCCTACAAAATGGGAAAAGTTCCTCACCAACCCTACATCTGAGAAAGGTCTAATATCCAAAATATATAAAGAACTCAAGAAATTAAACACCACCAAACCAAATAACCCAATTGAGAAGTGGGGCTTGGAACTAAACATAGAATTCTCAACAGAAGAATATCAAATGGCTTAGAAACACTTAAAGAAATGCTCAACCTCCTTAGTCATCGGGGAAATGCAAATCAAAACAACTCTGAGATTCCATCTTGCACCCATCAGAATGGCTAAGATCAAAAACTCAAGCGACACCACATGCTGGAGAGGATGTGGGGAGAGAGGAACACTCCTTCATTGCTGGTGGGAATGCAAACTAGTACAACCACTTTGAAAATCTATCTGGTGCTATCTCAGAAAACTGGGAATAGGGCTTCCTCAAGACCCAGCTATTCCACTCCTTGGAATATACCCAGAAGATGCACCAGCACACAGCAAGAAAATTTGCTCAACCATGTTCATAGCAGCCTTATTCATAACAGCAAGATCATGGAAACAGCCTAAATGTCCCTCAGTAGAAGAATGGATAAAGAAACTGTGGTACATATACACTATGGAATACTACTCAGCTATTAAAAACAAGGAATTCCCGAAATTTGTGGTCAGTGGATTGGGCTAGAAATGATCATAATGAGTGAGTTAACCCAGAAGCAGAAAGACTCAAATGGTATATACTCACTTATATCTCCATACTTGCCCAATGGGCATGTCCCATGAAAGCCTTCACTTACCAGGAAACTGGGATAGAGGGGAGGACATCCTATTGGTACTCTAGATGAGAGAACCATGTGAGAATAGCAATGTAGAAGGATTCAGTGTGTCCTAGAAACCTACAAGTAGAACATAATGATAGGCAGATTTGGGCCAAGGGGTCCCGCTCAAACTAAGGCACCAGCCAAGGACAATACATGCGGTAAAATTTAAACCCCTATGCAGATCAAGCCAATGGAAAAGACAGTCTCCACACTTCAGTGGAGAGTGGGATATGACTTTCTCATGTACTCTGGTGCCTCACATTTGAATATGTCCTTTGGAGGGGGAGACCTAGTGGCACTCAGAGGAAGGACAGCAGGTCACCGAGAAGAGACTTGAAACCCTATGAGCATATACAGGGGGAGGTAATCCCTCTCAGGATCAGTCATAGGGGAGGGGAATAAGGGGAAAATGGGAGGGAGGGGAGAATGGGAGGATACAAGGGATGGGATAACCGTAGAGATGTAACTAGAATAAATTAATAAAAAATACAGTTTATGATAAAAAATCATTATAACCAAAAAATCCTAGACATTGAAAACACACATATGCACGCCCAAGCGCGCGCATACACACACACATACATACAGTGCCCAGACACTGATAAACTACTCACACCACAAAAATTATATTCACACATCCATATACAACACACACATATTACCTGGAATGCACATCACACACACACACCACGCACACCACACATATAGTGACACACCATACATTTTCATGGAATGCACACAGATACATCCCTATTATACCACTCACTCTGTCCTCCTCCTACTCTTTCTCATACACATACACATACACACAAACACATACACACACATACTCACACTCACAAGTACTCCTGCTCATTCAGACACATAACATGCCCATACCACAAAGACACAAACATTCAATACAAGCACATACTACCTTGAATAGCATACATATAAATCAACACACACACACATACACACACACACACACACACACACACACACACACACACACACACACACACACCCTTTCTGTTGTACAAAGGAATCTATAGGATGGAAAGTTCACATTGAGAGATTTGTTTTAATAAGAACTACCTGGAGTATTTGTCAAAATTTATTGAATTCCTCTAAGATGCAAAATGACTGTAGAAATCAGCTGAATTGATATGTGCTTTGATTACTTGAGAAGGTAAACTTTTTCTGGGGGGACAAAGGTCTTTTTTTGCCTTCATGTTTTGTTGTAACTTTTGATTTGCTAAATGAATATTTTTCTATTAGCTTAAAGGCCCTGGAGTCAATGAAAGGAACAAGCTTATTTTAATTAAATAGTATATTTTTTAAAAAAGATACTTTTTTATTTTTTTATTGTTTTGGTTTTTCGAGACAGGGTTTCTATGTGTAGCTTTGACTGTCCTGGACTCACTTTGTAGTCCAGGCTGGCCTCGAACTTAAAGTGATCCGCCTTCCTCTGCCTCCCGAGTGCTGGGATTAAAGGCGCGCGCGCAAAAAAAAAAAAAAAAAAAAAAAAAAAAAGATTCTTTTAAATATATTGAATATTCTTTGACAATAAGGCAAGTTAACTGCTGGTAACACTCAGTCTACCTCAAGAAGATGATGAGCATCAAAGATCCTCCTTACGGAGATGCCTTCAAATGTGGCAAACTAGCCACTGGACAAAATGTCCTTATTTCTGCCACATAAAGAATTCTGCCTAAAAATGGACAAGCTTGTATGCAGGCAGAGTAGATAGCAAAACTCTGCAAAGACAGGGTAAGCAAGTCCTCAATAGTTTCTGCATCACAAATATGTCTGTTAGATATATTGGGCCAAAAGGCTGAAGATGATAGACAGTCTTGGGCGACTGCTCAGGCAGTAAACTGTCTCTATCATTTGTTGTTTCATTTTCCTTTACTCAGGTAATTACGTTTTATTCCTTCTCATGTCTCTGATGTGGTTGACGTCCAGGTAGCTTAGTCTTACAATGAAGCTTGGTTGTTTAGGGGTTAAGATGTTTTTAGTTGACAGAGATGAGATGTGATAGATATTGATTTTTCATCCAGAATTTTAGACTCATCAAGATAGGAAAGATATCTTATACAAGGTAGCCAGATACAATTATCCAAAACATCAATCCCTGATTATTTCATGGTTCTTCTTGCTTTATGTAATTTTTAAAATTTATGTGTAATAATATAAATGTATATGCCAAAAATAAAATCGTTAGAAAAAATATCCATTAAAAACAGTGAAGGTAGGGGATTACTTTAAAGCATCCACTCACATGACCATGAGGCTGGTAAGATTGAAAAGTGGTACTTATAGGCTATCAATGAATAATTATTTTCATGTGTAAACTTTTAAAATTAGTTGAGAATATAAAAATTTATAATATGAACATATTGATTCAAAGTGAATTTAAGAATATTGATGAGAATACTATTTTATACATGTATCTATCTCTTTGACTATAATATATAGTAATTACTAGCTATAATTAAAAACAAAAACCCATTTATAGTCCTATCATTTTGAGGATGACTAGTTTTTGTGGTTAAGGATTCATCATTCCACAGCTGTTCCTAGAATTGCCTAGATCTGGTATTATAAGACTTCTTTGGTATTTTTAGAGACATCAGTGTCTGTTCTAGCTTTATCTTTTTATTCATCCATCACATATTAAATACTAGAAGGTAAGCATCACACACCCCATGAGGTATTCATTTAGAACCTACAGCCAGCTGCGTGAGATTTGAACAAGGATATACCACAAGTGCCTCTACTGATAATCTTTGGAACAGGTCACTGCTGAAATTGTGTCTGGATTTTTTCATATATGATACAATACATTCTTGTCTAATTTGGAGAATCACAGAGGCAACTGATAGAGTCACAGGTGAAGCTAAAGTTGCCAGAAAAGAATCAAAGGTAAAGAGTAAGGTATGCCATGATGAGACATAAGTGGGCTTACTAGTATGAGAGAAATACGGCTCAGTGGAAGTACAAGATGAATAATTACTACCATTAAAAAATACTATCTTACCTGGAGGTTAAACCATCCTTTCCTACTCTCCATTTCATTTTCTCAACAGTGAACCAATTCCTGTTTTTTTTGCTTTTGTTTGTTTGTTTGTTTTCTTTCTACAAAATGACAGACTTACATGTTTTTCTAATTCTAAAATACAATAAATATAACTTCTTACCTGACTAACAAAAAATTTGAAATCTGAAACTGTGCTTCATGTTAGTTGAGGATTTTCATATAGCCACATTATTACTTTATAAATATTCAGTTGCTATTGTAGGCTCAATCTCTTTGCTCTGAGTAAACTGTCAAGCTTTATTTAATTGGGCAACATCTATGTAAATATATTAAAAATGTGCTCTTACAGAATGTTAAAGATAGTCAAATACCATAGCAAGGCAATTTTGTGAAGAGAAATATGTGAAAAGAAACAGTGTTTCTAATTATTTTCTTTTAAGAGAAACACAGAAGATTCTTCCTAAGTAAGTAAGTTTTATGTCTCTGAGTTTCTGTTGGACACTCTGTCAACAGTTTCTGAGGGAAAGCATTTTTCTAGACACATTCTTGGCCAAATGATGACTAATGTGCTTGAAAGTGGACACAACTTGTTTTGAGCTTTACAGAGCAGTTTCCAGAACTCAAAGTTAAAAGAAACATCAGAACTTTTTTAGTATGACTGTGAAGAACTCAAAAGATGAGTTTTAGGTAGAGAAGGGCTTGAAGTATCTGTGGATTTTTAAAATTTTCACCCCTCCCTTGAAAATTTTCTCTCAAATCAAGCTTTTTTTGTCTGATTCTTTTAAGTCAGAAGATAAGAAAGTGCCTGATGAATAAATTTATCATTGGTTATCAATTTAACTATATAGCAAGATTACCTGCAGCTTCCTAGGTTAGCTACACTAGAGAATTCATCTCCCAAGTAAGATGGGAAGCTCACAATACCTGAGAGGAATAAAGAAGATAAGATTATAGTGGATGGAAATGTGTTTTTATTTTGATCCCAAGTATGGGATGTGAAACAGACTTGTGTCAGGGCATGTGGTATTTGTCCACTGGAAACAGCCATGTGAGAATACACATGGTATTTGTCCACTAGAAAAGAAACTATCTTTTGTGGGAGGGGGCATAATCTTTGTCAGCTGACAAACATCCTAGTACAGGATCTGAAAGGAGATATATATGAGCCCCAAACCAGAGGCCTTGGTTTTTTTATTTGTTGGTTGGTTTTTGCATTGATCCCTATCATTTGGCTATTCCTCACTCCATTTTGAGATGCCCTTTGAGAGTAATGCTCCAGAGAATGCTTTTGAGCTTCTGGATGCTCACTGCTGCTCCGGATTTTGGCTTCTGTGGGTGCTGTCACTTTTGCTGAATTGCTGGTGTGATGTTTAATGTGTCTTCTGGAATTCTGATAATAAAGAGTGGAGTCTCTTCAAAAACTGAGTCTAAAAAGGTCTACTTCTCTTGTCTCCATTAACCTCTTTTCTCTCCTATCTAGGGTAAGTGGGTTGGAAGGGAGGTATATACATTAAAGGACTCCAAATAATGTAGGTTTGTAAAAATTCGAAGCCTACATAAAATACTCAACTTCCCAATAAATCTCAAGTTTGAATCTCACTCACTGTTTCAGTTTTTGTGTGGACCAGGGAGGTGGAAATAGTCTTACCTCCTGTAAGACATGATGTAGTTAAGTTTCTCTGATTCTAAGACACTCACAGGTTAAGTTCCTTCAGGGACTGGTGTCCAGCAAGGATGTTGTTTTCCCAACAAGTAGATTGGTCCTCTCATTCACACTGTGGGTGCTTTCTTCTTGTGTATATCCACTGCTGCTGAGAAGATAGGTTCCAAATGCAACTTGAGTCTGACTTTATCTTTCTTTACCATCCTCATTTTGAATAATACTAACTTAACATTTAAAAATTATTTTAAAGCTTCTGTATCTCAGAGAACCACTGAAATCTTTCTGAGAATGAGGCTTAATGTATGCAATCAATATTAATAAATAATGTATGAAATGATATTTGAATAACTTGTCCGTATTCATTGAATGAAGCAATCTATCTATTTTTTTTAAACTTCCCTCCCAATAATTAAGTTGTAATAGCTCAGTGAGAGCTTATATAGCTGGTGGGTAAAGCCAAGACCCACCCTAGTAAAACCTGATGGAGATTTTAAATAAAAACTTTCAGGTAATTTTACATATGAGAAAGATGTACATTTTTTTGTGGTTCTTAACATCCAATATCTCCTTCCAAAAAGCTTCATTAATTATTGCTGCCACCACATACAAACTGAATGAGATTACCAGAAACCCCCGCATCTTTGCCAGAGCCACGATTTATTATGCTACTTTTGTCTATATTAATAAGTCAGTCACTTATAAAGTTGTTTTCTTGGAGGAGACACCATGAATTTTTGAGAGACTTCATAGATTCTCAAGGAGTTCCTTGTTCCAACTGACTTTGCTGGAAAGGAAGATGAATTATGACATTTTTCTGGAATCAGTCTTTAGTTAAATGCTATCTATATTCACACTGTATGTAATGCTATATTTAAATGTGGAAATCTTACAGACTGAAAAATAAGATCAACATTTAAGGATGTGAAAAAGTAGATGCTAGCAAGAAAGATGGAGTCACCCTTTCCAGTGAGAAGGCACTAAAGCTGAGGTGTAACGAATAATAACTCCATAAGTAACATATTTATATTAGTATGCTTGGTGAATTAATAATCAACTAATTTTGCTACCAAAGATGGAAAAATTATCTTACGGTATTTGAAGATGGCTCAATGACCTGGGTTTAAATCTATATTTCTCATGGATTGTTTTGTTTTGTTTTCTAAATCCAGGCATTGCTAAGCTGGCCTACAACTCCAGTGTTGTGAGGCATAAGCAGGCAGATCCTGGGAGTCAGCCTCATCAAAACAGTGTGCTTTGAATTCAGTGAGATACCCTCTCTCAGGGGAATAGAGTGAAGAGTGAAAGAACAATGCAACCAAATTTCATGAATGTTCTCACTTACATACACACACATACACATGTGCACACACAAAAGAAATAAAGAAAAACACTACTTTAGATTAGGATTGTATGGCTAAGTGAATCTAATTTTTCATAGAGCATGCTAATCTCTTTTAGTCTGGCTACCTTGTTTTCACTAGGAAATCATTACATAATGTTATAGGACCTAATACTTCAAACCTTATACATTTCCATTTTCTTATTTACATTTATTTATTTTGTGCTTTTGTGTGTATGTATGTGCACATATGTGTCATAGTGCTCCTGTGGAAGTCAGGAGGATAACTTGCAGGAGTTTCACACTCTTTTCTACTCTGTGGATCTCACAGAATTAACAGATGTTGTCAGGCACAGGCCCAAGCTCCTTCATCTGCTGAGTAACTTTATTCGCTTTAAATGAAAAGCTAATTCACACATTCTAAATTGATGTGCATATAAGCAATTGCCATGCTATGAAGTAAAGATGCCTAATGTCTACAGGAATGCTTGAATTTTTCCAGTAAAATTTTCTTTCAGCCTTTTCCAAGAATAAAATGAGTTGGAATACCAAGAAGAAAGGATCCAAGATGGCTGCACTGACAACACACTGCATCTGATTAGTGGGAAAACCACGACAACCCAGCATCCTAAAGACTAAACTAAGAGCTACAGAACACTAGTCAGTGCTGCTGATTCTCAGGTGAGATGGATCCAAACTGTGTGGGGCATGGGTGAGTCCGACGCATTGCCACCAAATTAACTCACAGAAAAATCCCAGGAGACAGCCTACATTAGCCACCACCTTGGGAAGAACTGTAGAAAATTCTTGCAGCTTCAGACTCTCACCACCCATCTACTGATTGAGGGATCTGGGAAAGGGAGTGAACAGGCAAAGCTGAGTCCAGGCACTGGACATCTGCACATTAGCTGCCTCCCAAGAAAAATTGCACCTTTGAGCTCTGATCTTTCTTGGACTCCCAGCTGCTTGGTGGCCTAGTCTAGCTGGGTCACAGAGAAGATAAGCATACCTCTGCCATCTCAAGAGGGCCTGTGGAACATCTGAGCAGCTTGGAGTTCTGATCTCTCATAGCACCCCAGCTTCTTATCAACTGGGAGCATACCTTGTGGCCAGCAGAGGTGAATCCAGGCACCTGCCACAATTCACATTAGCTGCCATCTTATGAGCAACTTCATGTCTTGGAACCCTGCCATCTCAAAAAGGACTGTAGGGCACCTGAGCCAATTTGGGCTTGGAAATCTATCAGCCCACTCTTCTCCTGCCAAACCCAATTAGGATATAGTCAGGGAACCCAACTGAGCTTTTCTGGGTGCTGGTTCTAACAAACATTTTCCAACGTCCTGAGGAGGCCTCTGAGGAAGCCCTAGCAAACAACCTTTGGCTTCTTGTTCTCTTTAGTTGCTCCCAAACTGCCTGACCAATGTGGGACACAGACAGTGTCCATTGGAGGAACCTTTAGGTCTGCTAACTCCAGAGACAACCAGATGACTAGAAGAAAGTGCAAGAAGACTAGAAACAAAACTCAGAGCCATATAACAACACCAGAAACCAGTGAACCTAACACATCAAGCCCTGGAGATGTGAACACCCATGAAGTGCTAGGAGAAGACTTTAAATCTGAGGTGATAAAAATGATAGAACTTTGAAAAAAGAAAATGTGTCACTCAAAGAAACACAGGAAAATACATTCAAACAGATGAAGGAATTGAATAAATCCTATAAAGAATTACAGGAAAATACATCCAAACATATGAAGGAATCGAATAAATCCTATAAAGAATTATAGGGAAATTCAATCAAATGGGAGAAGGAAACGAAAAAGACAATTCAAGACCCAAAGAAAGAATTAGAAACAAAAAACAAAACAAAACAAAACAAAATAAAACACATGCTGAGGCAATCTTAGAATTGGAAAGCATAGGGAAGAGAGCAGGAATGATAGACATAAGCCACGCCAACCGAATACAAGAGATGGAAAATAAAATCTCAAGTGTGGAAGATATAATCAAAGTTATCAATAACATCAATCAAAAAAAAATGTTAAAACTAAAAAGTCCTTGACACAAGTCACCCAAGAAATCTGGGACACTATAAAAAGATCAAATCTAAGAATAATAGGAATAGAAGAAGGAGAAGATTCCAAGCTCCAAGGCCCAGAAAACATTTTCAACAAAATCATAGAAGAAAACATCCCCAACCCAAAGAAAGAAATGCTCATAAAAATACAAGAAGCCTACAGAACTCCAAACAGATTCGACCAGAAAAGAAAATCCTCCCATCACATAATAATCAAAACATTAAATGTTCAGAACAAAGAAAGAATATTAAAAGCTACAAGAGAAAAAGGTCAAGTCACATATAAATGCAAACCCATCAGAATTACACCCGACTTCTCAACAGAGACTGGGAAAGCTAGAAGGGCCTGGAAGAAAGTCATGTAAACATTAAGAGACTACAGATGTCAACCTAGACTACTATACCCAGCAAATCTATCAATCACCATAGATGGAGAAAATATATTCCATGACAAATCCAAGTTTAATCAGTACCTAACCACAAATCCAGCCCTACAGGAGGTACTAGAAAGAAAACTACAGCTCAAGAGGGCTAACTACAGCCATGAAAACACAGGAAATAAATAACCTCACATCCACAAATGCAAAGCACAGAAACACATACCCTCTACCATCACCAACATCAAAACAAAAGGAACTAAGAACCACTGGTCATTAATATCTCTTAATATCAATGTCCTCAACTCCCCAGTACATTCGCCAGACACAGGCTGACAGAATGGATGTGAAAACAAGATCCATAATTCTGCTGCACACAAGAAACACGACTTAGCAATAAAGATAAACATTACATCAGAGTAAATGTTCTGAAAACTGTATTCTAAGCAAACGGACCTAAGAAGCAAGCTGAAGTAACCATTCTAATATATGATAAAATACAAATCTACAGGGCTAACTTTCAAATCATGAAATATTGTGGCAATTCTCAAAAAGGCTCATTTGAATGGTTTGTTCCAGGGTACTGCTTCAGATCCTTGTTAGCATTAGAAGAGGACCTAAATTTTATACTGACAAATATGGGTAAGGCAGTGTCTCGAAGAGACTGAGACTGAGTGAGCAGCACCTTTGGCTGGAATGAATGGTATAATTCTTTTGAGTAGACCCATCTATGGCCAGCGTCTGCTCCTTTTCAGCTGCTAGGTAGTAAGGCTTCTAATCATATCACTAGTCATATCATCAAAGACACTTTAATTGTTGTAAATTCCTCTGGGCCATCCAGAAGAATATTACCTAGAGCTTTCTGGCTGTGGTTTGAATAAAAATGCCCCTCATAGGCTCATATATTTGAACTAGTCACCATGGAATTGAATTGTTTAAAAGGATTAGAAGAATTAGAAATGTTGCCTTGCTGAAGAAAGTGTGTTGCTGAGGGTGGGCATTGAAACTTCAAGGGCCTGTGCCAGACCTAGTCTCTCTCTTTCTACCAGCCTCTTGGGTATTAGGATGTAAGCTATCATCCCATTCCTGCCTGCCTGCCGCCATTCTGCCTGCCATGATGATCCTCTAAATATGTTTGACATTTCCCCATTAAATGTTTTCTTGTATAAGAGTTGGCTTGGTCAAAGTGTCTCTTCACAGCAACAGGACAGAAACTAAGACATTGCCCCACTTTGTGATTATGCAATGAATAAAGCTTCTTTTAAAGCAAATGTTCCATGTACACAAACTACAAACAGATCAACCACTTCCTCAGCTCTGTAGACACCAGCATATCTTAGGGAATCTTCATGATCCCTGCATATGGTATGAGCTTCAGATTTACTTTTCCTTGTCCCTATGACTCTAGCTATCTTAATCTAGAATTTGGTTGCTTCACTGTGATTACTTTCGAGGCTTTTAACATATGCAACCAACCATCACAAAAGGGTTTCACCCACAAACCCTGAGTTTTTCTTCTTTATTACAAATAAAGAGCTAAGACATACCTGCAGCCATTCTCATCACAGAAGGACTCCCTGTCTTTTTTCTCTGGCTGTGGGGCAGTACAGGGGTGTCTTTTCCCATTGATCATGTATAGAAAAAAGGATAGAGTCTTCAAGAATACACTTAACGCAAAATTCCTGCCCCTGTAGATATGAGTAATGACCTAACAATCAAAATTCCCAATTTGTTGGCATGATGTGATTCTGAATCTTGTGCATAGAAAAAATTCTGTCAACATTCTAAACTTCTGTCACCATACTCCAATGGGCATTTAGATATTTTTATTTTTAAGTGTGTGTGTGTGTCTGTCTCTGTGTGTGTGTATGTGTACCTATGTGTGTTCACACACATGAGTACTGGTGTCCACAGAGGACAGAATAAGCCACCATAAGATGCCCTGAAGCTGGAGTTGTGGTTGATTGAGAGTCACCTCATGTGGATTCTAGGATCTGGATTCAGCTCTTCTGCAAGAGCAGTCTGTATTTTTAATCTCAGAGCCATTTCTTCAGCTATAAGAATTGGTTTTCAAGGTTGTTTTTTCTTCACATCATAATTTATTAATAACCATGAATACTTTCATGCTTTTCTCTCCACTTTGTTGTAGAAAATTTTATTTTGAAAGGCCCATTCAGTTTAGTTGAAAACAAACAGGAACATATTCCTAATGCCAAAGGAACTTTTAGCATATAGAGGAGACAAGCACAGGCCTGTTATGTGTAAGGAGAGTTGTGTTAAGTGCTGTATTTTCAGCTTCAAATTACTGTGGAACATAGATAGAAAGACGTCAATTTCTGTAGAAAATAGATTATGGACCACTTGATGGAAAATATTAAGCATTAAGAGGAAATAGTTCTTAACATCCTAGTTGAAATCATGAAATAAATACATGTCCCTAGTGCAGTTGCCATTGGTTTACCCTGGTGCACTGGGAGGATGAAGTGGGACAGAACAGATGGATTTTGATTCCTTCTGTAGTAATCACAGTGAATACATACACTTCCATTGGTGATGATTGGTGGACTGATAACAGGAAGAGTGAGGGGGCAGAAAGAGGTAAGAAAATGGCCAAGGTTGTCTGTTCCAAATGACTCCTTCAATACTAATTTCTGTGACCTGCTTTCTGGCACTACAAGAGATTTTCTGGTCTCTCTTGTGGTTGAATAACTTTAAGGAACTAAAAACATTTAGATGTTGAAATTATTATGAGAGATTTTATAATAAAAATAATATATTTTAAGCATGTTATCAAAGTGAACCAACACTCATTGAACTAGAATTTCAGTTCATGATAGGGTGTCCCTGTTGGTTGTCACAGTCCCTTGGTGTTGGAATCAAAGTCCAATATATTGATAGGGTATATTGGAACCCTCAGCAAGGTGGTACAATCTCTCTTCTGAGACATGAGTTTGTTAGGGATATGTTTGAGTGTTCCAAATAATAGAATTTCTTTAGAATTAAGATATTGGGTAGTTTGAATGAGGCTGTACCCCATGGGCTCATGTAGTTTAACACTTGGTCTACAGGTTGTGGTGATGATTAGGAGGCTTTAGGAGAGGTTGGCCTTGTTGGAAGAGGTATAACACTGGACACAGGCATTGAGAGTTTGAAGACTCAGGCCATTTCCAATTTGCCCACTCTGTTCCCCATTTTTGTTTCCAGATGTGAACTCTCACTTTTTTTCCTGATGTCATGTCTGTTACTTGCTGCCATGAGTAATTCTGTTTGCCATTATGGACTCTTATATCTCTGAAAGCATACAAACCAAAATAAAACTTTCCTTCTATAAGTTGTCTTGGTTGTGGCATTTTATCACAGCAACAGAAAAGTAACTAATAAAGATATATAAGTCATAAATCAATATGAGGTTTACATCTGAACCTGCTGTTAAACTAATCTTCTATAACATTGGGGTTAGGCTTTCCTGGTAGAGCACTGGCCATGTTGTATCTTCATTCATCTAACTCATGCAGTGTGACCTACAAAGAACAAGCAAAACAAAACACAACAAAACAAGGAACAAGAAAGGAATAGAGGGTGAGAAGAAAGCAGGAAGTGAAGGCTAAATCATAAGCACACACCCCCAAAAGGTGAAAGGGCATGGACAAAGGTGAAAGAATGGCAAAAGGAAATCTATAGAGGCTGAAGCAAAAGGTCAGTTGGTTGTATGCTTGCTTATCATGCATGCTGCCCTGGAACAAATCTCCTATATAGCATAAACTGGGTATTGTGATTGTTACCTATAACTCTAGCACTTTGTAGGGTAGATAGAGGTAGGAAGATTAGACATTTGAGACCGTGCTTGGCTATATAGGAAATAAATTCAGGACTTCTCAAGAGTATGTAAGATCCTATCTTAACAACAACCAACCACACACACACACACAAACACTACCAAAACACACACACACTCACACACACACACACACCAATAAAAAAACAAACAAATAAGCAATCCCCACTAAATCCAGCCAAAGAAGAACAAGAACCACAAAAACATGTGCCTATGAAAAAGGGAATGAGTGAAGTTTGAAGACCTTTAATTGTTTTCATGTACATGACCTACTTCTTGGGATTTGTTTCTTACTGAGAATATCTCTAATTTGTAAATGCTTAAGTTTCATATAGCATACATGTATCTTTGTTTTAGTCAAAGAATGAACATGTTTAGCCTAGGAGTACGATCTGGCTCCTTCCCAAAGAGAAGGGTTCATGCAAATAAAAAATCTACTAAATTGACAAGAAGGGCAAAGAGTTACAGTATCCACAAGGCTGGACTGGAAGGTTGTCAAGGCAGTACACTCTTGCTAGGAAAAAAAAAAAAGCTCTTGTGGAACTGTCTGCAGGTTGAGCAGGAAACTTAACGGATGTAGATTTCATGATTCAGCCTTCATAATGACTTTGAGTCACCCATGTTTCTGTAAGTAACACCTGAGAGCAATGCATTGATTCACTAAGTTAAACAAGAGTGGAATAACTTCTGCTCTGTCCTAGTTGCTCTCTATGTAGCTGATGGACATTTGTTCATGTCTTCCCAGGAAAGATCACTTAACTTTTTTCAAATGAAACTTGTTACAATTTTGATCACACATGCTGACTCTAGCAGTTAACTCCAGGTTAAAAGCACTTCTATTATACAGGGCCCCTTAAATATATAAACCACACCTTTTGTTTGTCTATGTTTGTCCATATTCTAATTTGCTCCACACATAAATTCTTAGAAACAACTGGCCCCTTTATCTTTAGTTTCATAACAGCCATTCCCTACTGTTCTCCTAGACATGCTACACACTGATTCAATTAGCTGTGCCTTGCACTTAACCTTAGAGGTTAAAAGCAAAATTCACTGACTATTTGCTAGTCTTTTTAGCCAGTGTCTTCTGAATGCCCATGTTGCCTATGTTCCTAAACTTTGCTCTCTTGTTCGACAATTGAGAGTGCTCTAAAAAGAAAGATCTGCAACTTCTATCAAAGGATTGGAAGGAGCCTTTTTAAGGGCAATGGAGCCTCTAATTCCAGTGCCTCATCTTGTGGCTCTGTCATTCAGTCCTGGCACACTGAATTTCTTTAGTTGTGCCTCCCTGTGTAGTGGTCTTGTGAGGATGTTTGATCAGGCCGTGAGGTGAGTGTGGTTTTGCTAAAAAACAAAACAAAACAAAACAAAACAAAACAAAACAAAAAACAGACAGACAGAAGACAAACAAAAAACAACAAGACAAATAAAAATACTGGGAACAGGAAGGAGAAGCAAAGAGTTTGCTTGACACTTGGTGAGTAGTGCACTGTCCTATGAGTTCCACACTTCCTCCAGCTGCTTTGGAACTGGGGCTGAAGAAAATGATGAGAGAAGACTTCTGCTTACTATTCAAATAATCATTGTGAGTGGATCTGCAAGTGTAATGGATGACAGTGAAGTGATCTGGGTCAGTCTAAGCATGAAACTCAGGGTCAGCACTGTTGTTGGGTCAAATACTGGAGTCTGACACCAACTAATTTAATTTTTACGTATTTAAATATAGTAAAACTTTGGTGAAAGGTTTCTTGCTGAAAATAACACAACAAAGCTTAAGCTGTGGCTACATTAAAACTCCCCTTCAAAACACATGTCTTTTGCAAAACACCTATAAGGTTTTTCACAGGAATGGGTTCTATTGACCGAGAAACTGCCCAGGATAAGGATTGAGGGAGAAAGGGTTTATAATAAGCATAAGGATGATGAGTTCTACTGATTGAGAATGCTCAGGATTATGGAGTATTCTGATGAGAGCTGGCTTTACAGAAGAGCAAAGACTACCAGGTATTAACACATACATTTACAGCCTTGTGGATGAAAAAAATAGGTGTCAATTTCTTTCACTAAAGAAAAAATGTTTGCTTGCCTAAAAATTCAGGGTTTTTTGTAGTGTTTATCTGTGAACTCATGTTGTCTGCAGACTATTAGACCACTTGTTTACAGAACACCATATTACTTATCTCTGGACACCAGCCTAGGTACCTTGACTTGCATGCCTTTGGGCTTGACCCATGTAAGGTGGTGAGGTAAATGAACAAAACCAGACATATGCACAGAGAAGCTGGTATCAGGTATGTTGTGAGGACTCTGATGGAGTGGTATCAACTATGCAGCAACCCTAAACCTCAGCACATTATTATGTATATCATAGGAAAAGCAGTTAGCTGCTTTTTGTAAGAAGTCACTGTACATGAGCAGTATCAAATTATAGAGTTCTTGGAGGAAGAAACTGCAATTCCTGGTCTTGTATATACCAGTCAGTCATTCCTAAACCCTGGTACTCACACTACTACCAACATTTATACTCAGAGCAGAGGAAGGTTTTTCAATCTTGGCCTTGTCAAATTTACAGGAGTCTGAGGTACTGGTCTTTCAAAAGGCTGTGCCTATGTCAATAATACACATTCACACAAGGTTTCTTCTCTTCATATCCAGACATTGTCACCTGAGTGTTGGCAGATTTTGTATGATCACAGCATAGTCCATAGCTGCACTAACAAGCCAGATTTTGTCATGTGTCCTCAGTAGAATAATTAAACCAACAAGTAAAACTAATATTTTTAAAAATAAGAAAGAGTAGAGATTCAGTCTGAGTAGTCATATTGGAAAGAGGAACAGAGGTCCAACATTGCCTCCCTCCCCAAAGATCATCTTCCC
Organism: Acomys percivali; assembly: GCA_907169655.1. Lineage (NCBI taxonomy): Eukaryota > Metazoa > Chordata > Mammalia > Rodentia > Muridae > Acomys > Acomys percivali. The sequence goes on along the minus strand of OU015751.1, from coordinate 61,842,563 downwards.
AGTTTTAAGTACAAGGCCAGAGATACACCTAGATAAACAGTTCTCATCAAAGTGAGGCCATCATCATTGCACCAGCACTTGTCTCTCTTACAGGTGTTCTGATAAATTGTCAGAATTGTGTGAAATCTCACTTTGAGAGACATGTTACTCTTTTGGCTGGCACCAGACTTTAGCCTTTTTCTTACTTTCTTTGTCTTTTTTTTTTTTTTTTTTTTTTTTTTAAGTATGTGACCTCTAGGGAAATTCTAAATCCTTGAGTACCATCATTTCAGTAAGTTGATAAGAAAATCAAGGGGCACAAGCATTTCATTCAACTATCTTAATTCATTCCTGGCAGGATGGTTACAGCAGTTTTCAATCAAAATGTTCACAGCTAAGTTCCCTCCCTTGCTTTTCATGTACATGAACACAGTCATCATGTGGACCCCTAAGCAAACAACCATGGGAACTGTCTTGCAGTTGCTTACCAACTGTTGCAGGAGAACGTGCAGCTATTAAAGTTTTATCTGGAGGTGTGGGAGGCTCTCTGGTCTGGCAGCTTCTCTCAGAGAGCTGTTCAGAAATAAACTTAATACAAAACTTTCACAAAGCAGTATTAATGATAGTCAAGGAATACTCCATGCTCGAGGACCACACTCTGAGTTGTACTGTACTAGATGGCAGCTTTGAGGGTTGTCAGGTCTTATAAGGTCTAGAGAAAGAACAGTGTGATATTTATGGCATGGATAGTTTTTGACATAGGAAATATTTTAGCCATAAAAAGATGAAATGTCTGAGAGAAGCCCCAAAACTCCACTCCTTGTTATTAAAACTAACATTCTATTTTTAAAGAAACTTCCCCAAACAAGAAAGCCAATGGTTCTGTATGGCACTAGATGAAGTGAGCAGTTGAAATGTAAATTAGCCTGATGGTAATGAACTAGACTTGTTCATTTCCTGTCTGCACTTTTTATGTGCTTGTTAAGGGATAAAATCTTTTGTATGTATGTGGAAAAAGTCTAACAGTCAGATGTGAAAAATTCAGTTTCAAGTGATAGGTTTTGTGTGTAATACTGTATAATGTCTCTCCACAGGATACCAATGTTTTGCGAAAGTTTTCCATAGTGCTGTCATTTGCTTTTCTTACTGATTTTTATATGTGGTTAATTTCTTTTGTCAACTTGTCACAAGCTGGAACATGTGAGAGGACAGTCTTAATTAAAAAAATATTTCATTTTATTATGCATATGTATGTGTGTGCTTGAGTGTGGGTGCTGTGCATATGAGTACAGGTGTCTATAAAGACCAGATCCTCTTTGATCTGGAGTTTGAGGTGATTGTGAGCCATCTGACTTGGGTTTGGGGAACAGAACTGTTATCCTTGCAACTGAACTTGGGTCCTCTGCACAAGCAGCAAATGGTCTTAACTGCTGAAACTTCTTTCCAGTCCCCTGGGAAGAGAGTCTTAATGAAGAATTATATCGATGAACTTGGCCTGAGGAGGGATTGTTTTGATTCTCAGTTGATGTCAGAAGACCTAGTCCATTGTTGGAAGCACATTTCCATAGGAAGCGGTCCCTGAACTGTGTAACAGTGAACAAAGCTTACAGAGCTTAAGTAAATTAGTAGGCAACACTGGGACATTCATTTCTTTGTTCCTGACTGAATGTGATGTAATCTATTGTCTTGAGCTCCTGCTTCTCTAATTTCCCTACAGTAAAGAATTGTAGCCAGGAATTATAAGCCTTTTTACCATTATCTGTGTCTTGTCAGGATATTTTATCATATCAATAGAAAAGAAACTAGGACATTGAGTATTTGTAAAAACTTACCACCTAAGGAACAAATTTATTCCAATCTACTCAACATGGATTTGATCACTTTGGTGATAAGACAAGACACTTACAGGTAAGTGAACACACTGAGTGAGTATGTCACACTTGGGAGATGGCTCAGACCCCTGCACATTGACAAGTCACTGAGAGACAATGATTTGGCTTTAAGCATATATTCCACTGTTCAAATGGACAAGAATCTCCCCACTACTTGGAAGATATTTCTATGAAATATATGTATATTTAAATGTATGTACGCATATTCCCAGGGAGAATTTCTAGAAGTAAAAATGTGGAAATTAAGAGGAAATTAAATATATCTACGTTTCTTCTTTCCTAGGTGTGCATGTCTTCTCATACATATTGTTATTTTCTAAGATACTAATAGAAAGGACATATTGAACCGGTCTTTTTATTTTTGTATGAATATTGAATAGAATTTAAAGAAAGTAGGGTGACCCACTATGGTGGTATGGGGATCATCCTTCAACATTAAAGCCTTGATGACATAGGAGCAGGAGAGAAGGCTCTGACCTGAGGACACAGGAGCAGGAGAGCTGGCCCTGCCCTGAGGACACAGGAGCAGGTGAGCTTGCCCTGCTCTGATTACATGAGAGTGGATGAGTCAGCCATGACCTGAGCACACAGGAGCAGGTGAGGTGGCCCTGCCCTGAGACATAGGAGCAGGATAGCTGGCCCTGCCATGATGATGCAAGCAAGATAGTGGGCCCTGCCCTGAGGACAAGGGAGTGCCTCTGATCCAGGGCTCTGAGTGAACCTCACCCCAACATCTACCCCATGTATGACCTGCTAGAATACATGAAGGGGTCAGATCTGCAGATTCAAAGATTAAGGATCTTCTTGAAACACAGCAACAATGGTTTATCTGACAGTAGTCCCAGTGAGGATCCAGTAACAATAGTGTAGGCCTCCAACCAGACCCATGACTCTTAGCAATAAACATTTGAAAGTAAATATAGGTGGGCAAAAGGATATATTGTGTGATACACTACAGCTTCTGTGACAAGATTTTTGTTTGTCTGTTTGTTTTATTTTATTTGTGGGAGGAGAGGGATTTTGGTGCATGACATGTAAATCATAGACATTCAATAAAAGTTAAAAAGAAAAGGATCTTGATTCAGAGATAACTTGTTTGCATTTCTTCACTAAACTAGTGGTAGCCATGGCAACTGCTGGACAAGTGGGCTGTCCTGTGGTTACAGGGTCCAATCCTTTGAAAAGGTATGTCATAGTATACTTTTGAGGCTCCATAGTTTGGGTTAAAACCCCTTTTCTGTTTTGTTTCATGGAACACACAGATGAAAAGGTTTTGAGACTCTAGAAGCTCTAGGATCAGAGCAGAAGTCAACTGCTTTTAAAGTCTATATATGCCTTTTGTTTAGTTTTAGTCCAGGTTAGGGGCTTAGCACTCTTCTTTTGCCTTGCTATTTTCACAAACTCAGGTATCCAGAGGCAGCAATATCCTGAATACCTAGGAAATCTCAAACCTGTCTCTTAGTCTTTGGAGTTGTCATCTGGATGGCAGCAATCCTACTTTGAGATAGGTTCCTTTTGCCTCCATTCAGCTGGTAGCCAAGATAGGAAGCCTTTGACAAAGTTGGGCTTTCTTAGCTTATGTTCTGTAACCTGAGGTCTATAACTCTTGCAGTGATTCTTTATTAGCCCCTTTATAACCTATTTTTCCAGGAAACCTCTGACAGAAGGACAGAAAGTCTGCATTTAGAGTTTTTAAATCCTGGGGTCACCTGGTCCAGATTTGTTGCCTGCTGTAATCTCCCATTGGGTTTATCCATTTAAAAACAATCATGGATTGACTCACCTCTGCCAATGGGAGGCTGAATTATGCCTTTCATGTTCAAAATAGTGAACATCTGTTTTTCTGAAAGAATCAGAGTCTTGAGAATCAGAGGCCTCAGGTTTCTTCATAAGCAGAAGAGGCATATTCCAGGGTGATGGTCTGGGCACCAGAATGTCTGTCTTTCCAAGGTAGCAACATGAACTTCAGTTTCCCATTTTGTCTCCAGGATCATTGGGTATTGTTTAATATAGATGTGGGTGGATGAACTGGTTAGTTGAACAATTATAGGAACTTGGTGTTGGGCCAGTCCTGGGGGGGTTGGTTTTTACTTTTATCCCTGGGAATCCCTGTTGTCGGTCTGAGAGATCATCCAATGGTATCTTTTGATTGGACATAGAACTTTCAGCTAGAATGTATTCTTCTACAAAGAGCAGGACTCCAACATTTTCTTCTGTATCTCCAAGTCTTACTGTGTCTCATCATCAGAGAAGATGATGGTGGCTTTCAGTTTATGAAAAAGATCTTGTCCCAATCAGTTCTCTGTTATTAAACATCTTTTGAGATACCAACAGCAACTAGGAAATACTTACACTTTTAATTTTTAAAAGAAAATTTCTAACCCTAATATCTGGGCCTGACTGGGTGACAAAGGAAATATTTTTTGTTTGTTTGTTTCTATGTTTATTTTTTTGAAACAGAGTTTCTCTGTGTAGCCTTGGGTGTCCTGGACTCACTTTGTATGCCAGGCTGTCCTTGAACTCACCAAGGTCCACCTGCCTCTGCCTCCCTGTGTGCTGAAATTAAAGGTGTGCACCATCATGCCTGGCTAAAGGAAATCTTTTTAGCAGTTGTCTTTAATTTTTTAAAAAGGACCTAATGAAAATTGTTTAAAATGTCCTTCTCTGTCAATGCTGAACAGAAGGGAAAACTTACTTGGTCCAGGATATGTTTTCTAGCATTAATCTGTCTGCTTGGTCCAGGGGTGGTTTTTCTACTTTTTGTCAGAGAATGGGGAGTTTTACAAATCACTGGTTGAAAAGAAGATATAAATAATGAAAGACAAAGAAGTGAACCTTTCTACTCTCTTTTGGGCTTAGGCTAGGGAACTTCTCCTCTCCGGTATATTAGAGCAAGTGGGAAGCAGAGGGAGTGCTCACCTGGAGGAATTATTTACCCCTTTGTGTGTGTATTCAATTTAGATGTAAGGGTGTCCTGGATGAGAGCCCCTAACCCTCCTCATTTCCACATAGGTACCAATCCTGACCAGGAGCATGAGCCAAGCAATGAAATAAGCAAGCATTCATGCTTTTGAGAGTGAGACAGGTGCAGCCCCCGAACCCTCACCCCAAGACCTGTCAGAATCAAAAGGATTCAGGTCCCAAATGGGAGGGGACCCAGGTCTTAATGCAGTGAGTTTTCACACCAGAGAAAGCCACTGGTCAATACAGGGAACACAGAACCTACAGAAATACACACACACACACACACACACACACACACACACAGCAGGCAGGAAAGGCTACCACACATTCAAACACATGAACAGACAGAATGGATCCAGTGACATCTCACATGGATCCTGGACACTGGATCAACAGACATGTCCAACTTCTTTTTCTCCTATGTGTCTAAAGAGAAGGAGCCTTAACTAGATTTAACTCAAATGGTGACAGTCTTTCTAATTTGTTTCCTTTTGGGGTAGAGATGTCAGACATCTCTGAAGTGCTAGGTATCAGTTGACCAAAGGTGGAACACCTCAGGTTGTACACCCTCTAGTTGTCCTCTGGCCACTACATTCATCCTCATGCAAAGGGTCTCTAGGACCCCTGGAATATCAACATCTGCTCTCTGGGGATCTTGTTTGGTCCTCCAGAAATGTTGTGGTGTATTCACTAGAGAACACTACCTAGACTTGGGTTTAAGTCAATAGAAAGTCTTTTGTAGAAGGCTAGTGACTGTGTGTTTGGGACCCAAGTGTAACTCCGAGTCTTTCTCAGGATCAGCTTTAAGCACAAAGCACATGTTCTGGGTAGACATACTTCAGTTAACAAGACCAGTTAGTAAAAAGTGAAACTATAGAAACGAAAAAGCAAGATTACTACATTAGAGACTTACCTAGTACTTTGGACTTTGATGGACTAGGTCTTTGCTTTCATTTTGGTAGGTGGTACTGTCTACATGGTGAGTTTTATGGCCCAAACAGTATTTTCATCACAGAGTCAGTTGTACTATGATCTCAGGGACTTCTAAGGTCTAGGGCACTTTTACAGCTGCATTAATCATGAAACCTCAAATTTGTGATAAATCTCTGTTAGCTGGTTAATAATAGTTCACAGTGCTCTATATATGGAGAAACTATTGAGTAGCTTCCCCTCCTTCTCTGTGCATTTGAGCCTTGCTAATTCTTGTAAATAATATGCACAGAGCAGGGGTAGTATCTTTGAGATCCCTGAAGTCACTCCAGGAAATGAGCCCAGGCTTCTTGGCTCCAGATTCCAAAGCATCTATTCACTTTACTGCTTGTGAAGATCTTATAGAAAATGGATGCTTGCCTGCAGTGCAATGGTAGTAGAGGCCCAAACCCAGTTCAGGAGATGTGACATGCTGTGGCTTGGAAGGCCTTTTAGATTTTAGCAAGGGACAGAATAATGTCAGAATCGAGTCAGAGTCACCAGAAGCTGTTAGACCTGACATGAGGGTGATGAGAATCATGATGACAATGTTACGTTGGACAAATCTCCCATGTTGTTAGACTATAAGTGCCTTGTTCATATTAACTCAAACAGTCTTTGTAAGAGTTCTTAGATAAGGCTGCTTTTATTTGCTTTTTTAAGTAAACAAACTGAAGCACAGTGAAATTTAGCAAGGAAAGCTATGCCATTTGGTAATTAAATGGCAAAATGAGCATTTAAAAAGAGTGTATTTTTCTTTTTAATTTAACATCTAAATTTACTCTTGGTGTTTGTGTGTTTTGCCATGGAACAATCTAGATGCTATTCTTGCTTGTTTGTGTAGACAAAATCTCTTTCAAGGATCTGTGTGTATTTGTATTTGTGTCTCAGATTAGGTTAGTCTGGTTGGCCAGTGAACCACAGGGATCTATCTGTATAGAGTCCTTCTCACCTTAATATTGGGGTAACAAATGTGGGTAACAATAAATGGCTTAAATATGCATTAAATATCTTGTTTTCATGTATGTTTTTGCCTTACATGTATGTCTGGTGCCCATGTTGGAATTATAGATCCACCATGTGGGTGCTGAGAATCCAACCTCTATAAGAGAAGCTGATGCACTAAAAAGCTGAGCCATCTTTTCAGCCTGTACATCTGGCTAATTAATGTTGCTTCCTTGAATCAAACTCTGGTATTTGTGCTTGCAGAGCAGTTTACAAACTGAATTATCTCCCAGCCCTAGAACTCTTGTTCTTTTGTTGTATATTTTTTGTGTGAATTTTGAGGAATAAGAGATGACAATCAAGACAGACATATCACAATTTTAATACAGCTCTGAACATATTTCTTTTCTAATCAGCTCTCAGCCTTGGCTTCCAGGTACAGAAAACACTGATCCAATTTTGTTCTATAATTTTACTTTCCCCAGAGCATTGTAGATATAGAACCATACTGTATGTAGACTTCTGGCTTGAGTTCTTCTCCTTTGCCCTATGTCTTGCATCTGAGATCCATGCACAATATTAAAGCTCAAGACTACCAGTGCAGTACTGGGATTAGCATTGGGATCTCTGGTTCCATAGGCACTTCTAGACCACTTGGCTCTACAAACCCTTTAAAAAAGAATTAGTTCCTAGCCAGGTGGGTTTGATGGCACCTCTTCTTAGTAAATACAACTCTCATTTAATTGAAGCACTCCCTTTAGCAGCAACTGTATAGAAATGCTGGTGTGGTGGTTTGAAAGAAAATGGCCCTGATAGGCCCATTAGAAGTAGCACTATTAGGAGGTATGGCATTGTTGGAGTAGGTGTGGCCTTTTTGGAGGAAGTATACCTCTGGGAACAGGCTTTGAGGTCTTAGCTGCTTAATCCAGGTCCAATGAAGTAGTTTCTCTTCCTGCTGCTTGCATATCAAAATCAAGAACTCTCAGATACCTCTCCAGCACTATGTCTGTCCGCATGCCACCATGCTTCCTGCCATTCTTATAATGGACAAAACCTCTGAACTGTAAGTCATGCCCAATTAAATGTGTTCCTTCATAAGAGCTGCCATAGTCATGGTGTCTTTTGACAGCAATAAAACCCTAACTA
>OU015751.1:61818297-61829668 GCA_907169655.1 Acomys percivali | reverse complement strand
TTAAGAGTCTTAATTTTGATGTTGTTTCCAATCGAGTGTTTGTGTAGTTGTGTTTTTGCCATGGTATAGTTACCTATTTCCTGAGTAGTTTTGATTGTAGCTTGACCCTTTGTTATGGAGTTTTCCTTCTAGTACCATCTGTAAAGCTGAATTTGTGGATAGGTACTGTTTGAATTTGTTTTTGTCATGGAATGTTTTGTTTTCTCCATCAATGGTTATTGATAGTTTTGCTGGGTAAAGTAGTCTGGCCTGGCATCTGTGGTCTCTCTGGGTTTGCAGGCTCTCTGTCCAGGCTCTTCTGGCTTTTATGGTCTCTGCTGAGAAGTCTGGTGTAATTCTGATCGGTTTGCCATTGAATGTTATTTGGCCCTTTTCCCTTGCAGCTTTTAATTTTTTTCTTTGTTCTGTATGTTTTGTGTTTTGATTATTATGTGACGGGCAGTTTTACTTTTCTGGTCAATTCTATTTGGTGTTCTGTAGGCCTCTTGTATGTTTATAGGTATCTCTTTCTTTAGGTTGGGGACATTTTCTTCTATGATTTTGTTGAGAATAGTTTCTGGGCCTTGGAGTCTGATATCTTCTCTTTCTTCAATGCCTATTATCCTCAGATTTCTTCTTTTCATGGTGTCCTGAATTTCTTGGATGTTTTGTGTCAGGAGTTTTCCAGATTTGGCATTATCTTTAATGGTTGCTTCAAGATCTGTGATTGTATCTTCTAGACCTGAGATTCGTTCTTCCGTCTCTTGGATTCTGTTAGAAAAGTTCACCTCTGTGTTGCTGGCCTTCTTCTCTGAGGTCTCACGTTCTCGTTTTTCTTCTGTCTGTGTGTTTATCATTGAATCAATTTTCGTCTTCAGATCTTGAACTGATTGTTTTATTTCTTTCACCTCATTTTTTGTATATTCCTGAGTTTCTTCCATTGCGTCTTTATATGTCTTCAGAGCTTGAACTGTTTTATTTATTTCTTCCATTTGGTTATTTGCATTTTCCTTAAATTTTTCGAGTTCTACTCTATGTGCATCTTTTATGTCTCTCACCTGTTTGGCTGCGTCTTCCTATATTTGATTACGAATTTTATTTGTTTCCTCCATTAATATGCTCCTTATTAAGGATTTGAGGTCATTTTCTTGTATTTCTGTTGTATTTGAGCTCCCTGGGTTGTTTTCTTTGGGATAGCTGGAAACTGGAGACGCCATGTTGTTTTGAGGTTTTTTGTGTATGCTTTTACGCTGTCCTTTAGACATCTTGCCGTCTTTGTTTTTGTTGGGTAGATTCCCGAGTTGGATGGAGGGAGTTTGATGATAGATTCACTTGTTTTCTCACGGTTTCCGTAGGTAGGAAGCTCTTATGTTTCACTGTTGTGTATGGCAGGAGGTTAGCCATGGCGTTTTGGGCTCTCACAGCCAGTGATCCTCAGCTCTCCTGTGCTGTGGGTCCTGCATCGTTCTGGGTCTCTGGATGAGCGTTGGATCAGGCCAAGGTATCTACAGCCTTCTGGGTTCCCTGCCAAGTCCAGCCAGGGACACTAGTCCCAAACCACCGTCCGAGCTCAGCTAGTATCTCAGGGCCTGAACCGTCTGCCGAGCTTAGCTAGGAATTCTGGGCTCAAAATGCACACAGGGACCAGACAGATTTTTTGGGCTAGGACTGTGCACCAAGCTTAGCTAGGGGTGTTTGGCCAAACTGCTTGCTGTGGTCAGTTATTGATTCATGCCCGAAACATCCGCACAGATCAGCCAGGAATTCTGGATTCAAACGGCACACTGTGTCCAACCAGAGTCTTAGAGCCGGGACTGTGCCAAAGGCTCTACTAGAGACTCTGGGCCCAATCTGTCTGCCAAGTACGGTTAGGGACTGTGGCCCTAAGCTGCACGCCGAGCTCCACCCGAGTCTCTGGGGCAGAATTGTGCACCGAGCTCAGCCAGGGACTATGGACCCACACTGCACGCTGAATTCAGCCCAGGCCTCCAGGCCTATACTGCGTGCAGAGTCCAGCCAGAGTCTTGGGGCCGCCGATCCTGTGTGCACAGCTCAGGAAGAATCTCTGGGCCTAATCCGCCCGGCAAGTCCAGCTAGGGCCTCTGGGCTGAATCTGCGTGCTGACCTCAGCCTGCGTCAGCACCCTAAAACTGCCCTCTGAGGAGAGCTAATGTCTTGAGCAGAACTGCTTGTTGATGTGCTCTAGCGCCTCGGGTGGGACTGAGTGCTCCGCCCAGCCTGCGTCACAGCAGGTGAACTGGCTGTGCAGAGAAGCCGCCTAGGGTAGAACTGAGCGCTCCGCACAGCCTGCATCTCAGTGGGTGAACTGCGGCTGCCCTGAGAAGGGCCTAGGGTGGACCTGAGCGCTCCGCCCAGCCTGCGTCAGAGTGGGTGAACTGCGGCTGCGCTGAGGTGGTGCCTTCGGTGGACCTGAGCACTCCGCCCACCCTGCATCACAGCAGGTGAACTGGCTGCGCAGAGAAGGGCCTAGGGTGGAACTAAGCGCTCCGCCCAGCCTGCGTCACAGCAGGGGAGCCGTGGCTCCACTAAGCTGTTGCCTTGGGCAGAATTGCCCGCTGCGCTGAGTCAGCATCTCCACAGCACTGCACCCTGAGCTGTACCCGGGACTCTGGGGCTGAACTGTCCGCCGTGTCCAGCTTGGGTCACAAAGCACCACGCGACCCGAATCCTGTCCAGTGTCCCGTCTCCCGCAGCAACTCCCACCAGCCACCACACTAACCGCCTCCACTGGATGGCTCTGAGCTGCCAACCTCAGTAGCTGCTGCTGGTGTTGCTGAAGCCGCCCGCGCCGCCGCTGCTCTGATCCGAGAAAATCCGCACTCCTCCTGTGTGTAGGGGCAAGCAGGTCCTCAGCACCCTGGTCCTTCCGAACCGTGGAGCACTCCTGCTGCCGTGGTGTCGGGATCCTGGTGTTCCTGGCTGAGAAATCTGTGCAATTCCCCGAACTGTTCACTGGAGCTTCCAAACACGGTCCACACTGCTTGCCGCCATCTTGGATCTCCTCGATATTATGATTTTTTGCGTTTCTTCAGTGTCTGTTGTTATGTCTCCCTTTTCATTTCTGATTTGTTGATTTCGATACTGTCTCTTTGCCTTTTAGTTAGGTTGGCTAATGGTTTGTCTATTTTGTTGATTTTCTCAAAGAACCAGCTCCTAGTTTTGTTGATTCTTTGGACTGTTTTCTTAGTTTCTAATTTGTTAATTTCAGCCCTGAGTTTGATTATTTCCAGATGTCTACTCCTTTTTGGTGTTTCTGCTTCTTCTTTTTTTTTTTTTTTTTGTACTTCCAGCTGTTTTGTTAAGTTGCTTATGTCTGATGTTTCCAGTTTCTTTTTAAAGGCACTTAGTGCTATGAATTTTCCTCTTAGCACCACTTTCAATGTATCCCACAAATTTGGGTATGTTCTTCCTTCATTTTCATTGAATTTCAGAAACTTCTTGATTTCTTTCTTTATTTCTTCCCTGACCCACGTGTCATTTAGCAGAGAGTTGTTTAGTTTCCACATGCGTGTAGGCTTTTTGTTGTTTCTATTGTTGTTGATTTGCAGCCTAAGAGCATGGTGATCTAATAGGATACAAGGTATTATTTCAATCCTCTTGTATTTGTTGAGGCCTGCTTTGTGACCTACGATGTGATCAATTTTGGAGAAGGTTCCATGGGTTGCAGAGAAGAAGGTATATTCTTTCTTGTTTGGGTTAAAGGTTCTATAGATATCTGTTAGATCCATTTGACCCATGACATTGGTTAATGATGTTATTTCTCGGCTTAGTTTCTGTTTCAATGACTTATCCTTCAGTGAGAGTGGGGTGTTGAAGTCTCCCACTATTATTGTGTGGTGATCGATGTGTGGTTTAAGCTTTTTAACAGATGTTTTACAAATGTAGGTGCCCTTGTGTTGAGAGCATAAATGTTCAGAATTGTGATGTCATCTTGGTTGGCTTTACCTTTGATGAGTATGAAGTGTCCTTCTTCATTCCTTTTCATTAATTTGTTTGAAAGACTATTTTGTTCGATATTAAAATGGATACACCTGCTTGCCTCTTGTAACCATTTGCTTTGAATAATTCTTTTCAAACCTTTTACCCTGAGGTAATGCCTATCGTTATAGGTTAGATGTGTTTTTTGAACGCAGAAGAATGTTGGATCTTGTTTATGCACCCATTCAGTTAGTCTGTGTCTTCTTATTGGAGAATTGAGACCATTGATGTTGAGAGATATTAACGACCAGTGACTGTTTAGAGTCTTAATTTTGATGTTGTTTCCAATCAAACGTTTGTGTAATTGTGTTTTTGCCTAGGCATAGTTATCTATTTCTTGAGTAGTTTTGGTTGTAGCTTGACCCTTTGGGATGGAGTTTTCTTTCTAGTACCTTCTGTAACGCTGGATTTGTGTATAGGTACTATTTGAATTTGTTTTTGTCATGGAATATTTTGTTTTCTCCATCAATGGTTATTGATAGTTTTGCTGGCTAAAGTTGTCTGACCTGGCATCTGTGGTCTCTTAGGGTTTGCAGGATCTCTGTCCAAATCCTTCAGGCTTTTATGGTCTCTGCTGAGAAGTCTGGTGTAATTCTGATAAGTTTGCCATTAAATGTTATTTGGCCCTTTTCCCTTGCAGCTTTTAATATTTTTTCTTTGTTCTGTATGTTTTGTGTTTTGATTATTATGTGACGGGCAGTTTTTCTTTTCTGGTCAATTCTATTTGGTGTTCTGTAGGCCTCTTGTATGTTTATAGGTATCTCTTTCTTTAGGTTGGGGACATTTTCTTCTATGATTTTGTTGAGAATATTTTCTGGGCCTTGGAGTCTGATATCTTCTCTTTCTTCAATGCCTATTATCCCTAGATTTCTCCTTTTCATGGTGTCCTTAATTTCTTGGATGTTTTCTGTCAGGAGTTTTGGTATTTTCTTTAATGGTTGCTTCAAGATCTGTGATTGTATCTTCTAGACCTGATATTCGTTCTTCTTTCTCTTGGATTTTGTTAGGAAAGCTCACCTCTGTGTTGCTCGCCTTCATCTCTGAGGTCTCACATTCTCGTTTTTCTTCTGTCTGTGTGTTTTTTATTTAATCAATTTTCATTTTCAGACCTTGAACTGATTTTTTTATTTCTTTCATCTGAATGTGTGTATATTCCTGAGTTTCTTCCATTGCCTCTTTATAGGTCTTCAGAGCTTGAACCGTTTTATTTCTTTCTTTCATATGGTTGTTTGCATTTTCCTGAAATTTTTCCAGTTCCACTCTATGTGCTTCTTTTATGTCTCTCACCTGTTTGGCTGAATCTTCCTGCATTTTATTAAGAATTTTATTTGTTTCCTACATTATCATCTTCATTACTAAGGATTTGAGGTCATTTTCTTGTATTTCCATTGTATTTGAGTTCTCTGGGTTGATTTCTTTCGGGTAGCTGAAAATTGGAGATGCCATGTTGTTTTGGGTTTTTTAACGTATGCTTTTACCCTGTCCTTTAGACATCTTGCCATCTTTGTTTTTGTTGTGTACCTTCTAGAGTTAGATGATGGGAGTCTGATGATAGATTAACTTGTTTTCTCACAATATCCCAAGGTTGGAAGCTCTGATGCTTCACTGGTTTGTATGGCTGTAGGACAGCCCTGTCATTTTGGACCCTCACAGCCAGTGATCCTCAGCTCCCGTATTCTGTGGGTCCTGCAATCGTTCTGGGTCTCTGAATGAGCGTTGGGTCAGGCCAAGGTATCCACAGCCTTCTGGGTTCCCTGCCAAGTCCAGCCAGGGACACTGGGCCCGAACCACAAGCCCAGCTCAGCTAGATTCTCAGGGCCCAGACTATCTGCTGAGCTCCGCTAGGGATTCTGGGCCCAAAATGCCCATAGGGTCCTGCCAGAATTTTTGGGCTTGGACTGTCCACCAAGCTCAGCTAGGGGCTTTTGGACAAAAGTGCGTTCTGTGGTCAGTTATTGACTCAGGGCCCAAACCGTCCGCCCATCTCAGCCAGGAATTCTTGATTCAAACTGCACAGTGATCCAACCAGAGTCTTAGAGCCAAGACTGTGCCAAAAGCTCCGCTAGAGTTTCTGGGCCCAATTTGTCTGACAAGCACAGTTAGGGACTCTGGCTCTAAACTGCACGCCATGCTCCACTCGAGTCTCTGGGGTTGAATTGTGCACCGAGCTCAGCCAGGGACTGTGGACCCACACTGCACAGTGAATTCAGCCCAGGACTCCGGACCTATTTTGCATGGATAGTCCAGCCAGAATCTTGGGGCTGCCGAGCCTGTGCGCACAACTCTGTTAGAATCTCTGGGCCTACTCTGCCCGGCAAGTCCAGCTAGGTCCTCTGGGCTGAATCTGAGTGCTGACCTCAGCCTGCATCAGCGCCCCAGAACTCTCTGCTGAGCTGAGCTAGTGTTTTGGGCAGAACTGCTCATTGATGTGAGCTAGTGCCTCAGGTGGAACTGAGGGCTACGCCCAGCCTGTGTTACAACAGGAGAGCTGTGGCTGTGCTGAGCTGGTGCCTAGGGTGGTACTGAGTGCTCCACCCAGCCTGCATCACAGCAGGAGAACTGCGGCTGTACTGAGCTGGTGCCTTCGTTGGACCTGAGCGCTCTGCACAACCTGCATCACAGCAGGAGAACTGCGGCTACACTGAGCTGGCACCTTTGGTGGAACTGAGCATTCTACCCAGCCTGTGTCACAGCAGGAGAACAGCGGCTGCACTGAGCTGGCGCCTAGGTTGGACCTGAGCGCTCTGCCCAGCCTGCATCACAGCAGGAGAACTTCGGCTGCTCTGAGCTGGTGCCTAGGGTGGAACTGAGTGCTCTGCCCAGCCTGCGTTACAGCATGAGAACTGCGGCTACGCTGAGCTGGTTCCTAGGGTGGAACTGAGCGCTATGCCCAGCCTGTGTCACAGCAGGGCAGCTAAGGCTGAGCTGAGCTGGTGCCTCAGGCAGAATTGCTTGCTGTGCTGAGCCAGCATCTCCACGGCACTGCACACTGAGTTTTATCTGGGACTCTGGGACTGAACTGTCTGCCAAATCCAGTTTGGGTCACAAGGCACCACGCAACCCAAATCCTGTCCAGAGTCCCCTCTCCTGCAGCAACTCTCACCAGCCACCACACCAATCATCTCCACCGGAAGACTCTGAGCTGCAAACCTCAGCCACTGCTGCTGGTGCTGCTGGTGCCACTGGGGCTGTTGATGCTGCCGCTGCTGCTGTTGCCTCTGCTGCTGCTGCTCCAATCCGAGAAAATCCATGTTCCTCCCATGTGCAGGGGCATGCAGGTCCTCTACACCCTGGGCCCTTCTGAACCGTGGAGTACTCCTGCTGCCATGGTGTCGGGACCTTGGTGTTCCTGGCTCAGAAATCTGTGCAGTTCCCTGAATTGTTCACTGGAGCTTCCAAACATGGTCCACACTGCTCGCCGCCATCTTAGATCGCCCTAGTGTACTTTTATCACAAGAATATGTATCTTCAGTGTGGCATATATATATTATTCTACACAAAGATGAGGTAGGATAGTTAGATAAGGTCTTCAAATCCTCAGAGACATGTAGAATATGGCATTTAAAAAATTTTTTTTAAAGATTCACAGACAATGAGACAGGTTAGCTACTGACACCACCCAGCCTACATGAAAGAGGATGATAAGCATCAAAAAACCTCGTGATTGAGATGGCTTCAAATGTGGGAAACAAGCCATTGGACAAAAGGTCCTCATTTCTACCACAGACAGAATCCTGCCTTAAAAAGGGCAAGCTTGAATGTAGGCAGAGTCGATGGCCAAACTCTGCCAAGGCAGGGTAAGCAAGTCTTTAGTAGTTCATACCTCACAAATATGTCTGTCAGATATTTTGGGGCAGAAGGCTGAAGAAGATGTTCCAACATTATAGAGAATTTTGGGTGAATATTCATGTAGCAAATGGTCTCTTTCATTTTCTCATTTCAAAAGCTACTAATCTGTATTCCCAGCATACTCAGGTAATCAAGTTTATTCCTTCTCAAGTGTTTGATGGAGTTGAAGACCAGGTAGCTTAGTTTAACAAGGAAGCTTAGTCTTTTAGGGGTTAAGATGTTTTTAAGTCTAGATAGATGTTTTAAATTGATAATGACAAAATGTGATGCAATGATTTACATTCAGAAATTTAGATGTTCCAAGATGGGAAAGATCTTTTCTTCATTGCTGTCAAATACAAATAGCCAAAACACTAAGAATGTAACATTTATATAATCCCTCATTTTTTCGTGGTTTTTCTTGCTATAGGTAATCTATTGTATATATGTGTAATAATATAAGTGTGTATGTAAAAATAAAAATATTTAATTAATAAAAAAGAAAAAAAGCAAAGGAAAAAAGAAATTGGAGAAGATGTCAGAAGATATAAAGGTTTCTCATGCTCATGGATTCAAAGGATTGACATAGTAAAATTGGCCATCCTACCAAAAGCAATCTACATATTCAATGCTTTCCCCATTAAAATTCAAAATATAATTCTTTAAAGATCTTGAAAGGACAATACTCAACTTTGTATGAAAAAATAGTAACAGGAGCAGCAGCTAAAACAATAACAAAACAGGATGGATAAAACAATTGTGAGCAAAAGAAGAACTGCTGGATATTCCACTATCTTTGATTTCATGTTGTACTACAGAACTACTGTAATAAAAACTGCATGGTAACAGCAAAATCAGACACATTGATCAGTAGAATCTACCTGAAAACTCAGACATAAATCCACACATCTATGGACACTTGATTTTTGTTAAAGAGGCCAGAAAGACATATTAGAAAAAAATACGGTGTATGTAACAAATGGTGATGATCAAACTGGATGGCTACATGTGGAAAAATGTAAACAGTTTATAACTATCACTCTGCACAAATCTCTACTCCAAATGGAGCAAAGACCTCAATATAAAACCAGATACACTGACAAGAAAGATGAAAAAATGGGAATAGCCTTGAATATGTTGGCATAAGGGAAGACTTTCTGAACAGAACACTGGTAGCATAAGTGCTAACAGCAACAATTAATAAACGGGACCTCATGAGACAGCTTCTGCATGGCAAACGACACTGCCATTTGGACAAAACAGTACCCTATAGAATAGCAAAACATTTAAAAAACTATACATATGATAGAGGGATAATATCCAAAATATATAGAAATTTGATTTATAAAACAAATAACCTAATTTAAAAAATGGGATATGGATCTAAACAGAGAATTCTCAAGAGAAGAATATCAAGTGGCCAAGAAACATCTAAATAAATGCTCAACATCCTTAGCCATCAGGGAAATAGAAATACAGCCACTTTGAGATTCCATCTTAAACCTGTAAGAATGGCTAAGATCAATAACATAAGTGACAGTTGTCTTAGTGTTTCTATTTATTCAATATAACACCATGACAAAAAAGCAAGCTGGGGAGGAAAGGGTTTATTGGGCTTATGCTTCTGGAGTACTGTTCATCATTGAAGGAATTCGGGACAGGAACTAAATCTTGCCTGGAAGGCAAAAGCTGATGCAGAGACCATGGAAACATGCTGCTTACTGGCTTGCTTATATAGACTCCTCATTCGGCTTTCTTACAGAACCCAGAACCACCATCCCAGGTATAGAACCACGCAAAATAGACTGGGACATCTTCCATCAAACACTAATTAGAAAAAAATGTCTTACAGGTGGATCTTATCTGTGGTTCCCTCCTTTCTAATAACTCTAGTTTGTGTGTCGAGTTGACACAAGATTAGCCAGCATGATAGCTCATGCTGAAGAGATCTTAGAATAAGAGAAACACTCCTCCATTGCTACTGGGAATGCAAACTTGCATAGCCACTAGTAAATCAATAAGGTAGTTTGTCAGAAAACTGGTAATCAATCTACTTCAAGACCCAATTATACCATTCTTGGGCATACATCCAAAAGACAGTCCAACTTACTAGGTGTACACATGCCCATCTATTTTCATTACTTCTTTATTCATAATATCAAGAAAAGAGAAACAACCTAGATTTCCTTCAATGGAAGAATGGATTAAGAAAACATTGTACATTTGCTCAATTGAGTATTATATAGCTGTTAAAAAGACGACGCCACCCAGTTTCTTAGCAGAGACTATAAAAGCTACAAAGTCCTGCACAGATGTCCTGTAGACACTGAGAGACCACATATGTCAGCTCATACTACTATACCAAGAAAACCTTTTAATCACCATAGAGGTAGAAAACAAGATATTCTAAGTCCAAGCCAAATTCAAATAATAACTTGGCATCAACCAAGTCCTCCAGAAGTTACTAGAAGAAAAACTCCAGCCCCACAAGGTCAACCTTACACAAGAAAGCACAGGAAAAAGATAACTCCACAACAAAAAAAAACCAAAAGAAGATAAGCACATACATACACTATCACCATCAACAACACAATAAAAGGAACTAACAATCATTTGTTATCATCTATCAACATCAATGGACTCAATTCTCCAATAAAAAGCAATAGGCTATCAAAATAGATGTGTAAACAGGATCCAATATTCTTCTGCATGCAACAAACACACCTCAGCAACAAAAATAGACATTACCTTAGAGTGAATGGCTAGGAAAAAACTTTCCAAGTAAATGGACTTAAGAAGCAAGCTGAGTTCCCTTCCTAATATCTAATAAAATAGACTTATAACAAAAATTAATAAAAAGAAATGGGGAAGGGCATTTCATTTTCATGAAAAGAAAATTCCTCCAAAAAGACTTCTTAATCCTGAGTATCTATGCCCCAAATATAAGGGCACCCACATTTGTAAAAGAAACATTATTAAAACTTAAATTGTGCATAAATCCCCACACATAACTCTCACCAATAGACAGATCATCAAAACAGAGACTAAATAGAGAAATAATAAAACTAACAGAGGGCATGAATCAAATGGACCTAATTGATGTCTATGGAAATTTTCACCCAAACAAAAAAAGAATGTACGTTCTCTTCAAAACTGCATGGAACCTTCTCCAAAATTTACCACATAGTCCGTCACAAAGCAAGCTTCAACCAACATAAGAATATCTAAATAATCCCTTGAATCATATCAGACCTTAAAGTTAGACCTCATCAACAATAGAAATAACAAAAAGCCCGTACACACATGGAAACTGAACATCTTTTTCTCCACTGACTCAGGGAAGAAATAAAGAAAAATTAAATACTTGCTAAAATTCAATGAAAATGAAGGTACAAATACTCAAACTTAGGAAATACCTTGAAAACAGTGCTAAGAGGAAACTTTGTAGCACTAAGTGCTTTCATAAGTAAATTAGACACATCCTATACTAGCAACTTAACTGCTCACCAGAAAGCTTTGAAGAAGAAGAAGAAGAAGAAGAAGAAGAAGAAGAAGAAGAAGAAGA
>OU015751.1:61742309-61818287 GCA_907169655.1 Acomys percivali | reverse complement strand
AGAAGAAGAAGAAGAAGAAGAAGAAGAAGAAGAAGAAGAAGAAGAAGTAGAAGTAGAAGAAGAAGGAAACACATTCAAGATGAGTAGATTGCAGGAAATAATCAAATTCAGGGCTGAAATCAATAAATTAGAAACAAAGGGAACAGTCCAAAGAATCAATAAAACTAAAATCTGGCTTTGAGAAAACCAACAAGAGTAACAAACCCCTAGCCAAACTAACTAAACAGCAGAGCAAGAGTACCCACATTAAGAAAATCAGAAATGAAAAGGGGCATAACAACAGACACTAAGAAAATCCAAAGAATCATTAGATCATATTTCTAAAGTCTTCATTCTAAAAAACTGGAAAATATGAAGGAAATGGATACATTTTTTCATAGATTTAACTGACCAAAGCTAAATCAAGATCATATAACCAGTGTAAACAGTTGTATAATCCCCAAGAAATTGAAGCAATTATCAAAAGTCTCCCAACTAAAAAAAGCCCAGGGGCAGACGTTTTTAGCACATAATTCTATCAGACTTTCAAAGAAGACCCAATGCTAATAGTTCTCAAAATATTCCACATAATAGAAATAGAAGGAACATTGCCAAACTCATTCTAGAGGCCATAGTCACCCTGATATCTAAGCCGCACAAGGACTCAACAAAAAAAGAGAATTTCAGACCAATT
This sequence comes from Acomys percivali, assembly GCA_907169655.1. NCBI lineage: Eukaryota > Metazoa > Chordata > Mammalia > Rodentia > Muridae > Acomys > Acomys percivali. The sequence continues at coordinate 61,817,614 of OU015751.1, read as the reverse complement.
TTACTCATGAACATTGATGCAAATATACTTAATAAAATACTTGCAAACTGAATCCAAGAACTCATTAAGTTCATTATCCACTATTAGTAAGTAGGCTTCCTTCCAGGGATGCAGGGATGGCTTAACATATGAAAATCCATCAATGTAATCCACCATATAAAAAAAGTGAAAGAAAAATCACATGATCTCTTTATTAGATCTCCTCACAGAAAAAGCTTGTGACAAAATCCAACACCCTTTCATGATAAAAAGTTTTAGAGAGATCCTCGATACAAGACCCATACTTAAACATAATAAAGGCTATATACAGCGAGCCAATAGCCAACATCAAATTAAGTGGAGAGAAACTCAAAGGAATATGACTAAAAACACAGACAAGACAAAAGTGCCCACTCTCTCAGTTTCTCTTTAATATAGTACTATATGTTCTAGCAAGAGCAATAAGACAAGTAAAGGAGATCAAAAGGATACAACTCAGAAAGGAAGAAGTCAAAGTATTGGTATTTACAGATGGATATGTTAGTATACATAACTGACCCCAAACTGTCCACCAAAGAATTCCTACAGCTGATAAACACCTTCAGCAAAGTAGCTGGATAAAAGATGAATTTAAAAAAAATGAGTAGCCTTGAAGGTCTGGTAGAATTCTGCACTGAAACCATCTGGCCCTGGGCTTTTTTTGGTTGGGAGACTATCAATGACTGCTTCTATTTCTGTAGGGGAAATGGGACTATTTAGCTTGTGTATCTGTTCTTCACTCAATTTTGGCAAGAAATTGATCAAGAAAATCGTCCATTTCCCTGAGATTTTCAAATTTTGTAGCATATATACCTTCGAAGTAGGATCTTATGATTCTTTGTATTTTTTCAGTGTCTGTTGTTATGTCTCCCTTTTCATTTCTGATTTGTTGATTTGGATACTGTCTCTCTGCCTTTAAATTAGTTTGGCTAATGGTCTGTCTATCTTGTTGATTTTCTCAAAGAATCAGCTCTTGGTTTTGTTGATTCTTTGGACTGTTTTCTTAGTTTCTAATTTATTAATTTTAGCCCTGAGTTTGATTATTCCCAGACATCTACTCCTCTTGGGTGTTTCTGCTTCTTTTTTTCTAGGTTGTCCAGCTGTTTTGTTAAGTTGCTTATGTGTGATGTTTCCAATTTCTTTTTAAAAGCACTTAGTGCTATGAATTTTCCTCTTAGCACTGCTTTCATTGTATCCCACAAATTTGAGTATGTTGTTTCTTCATTTTCATTGAATTCCAGGAAATCTTTAATTTTTTTCCTTATTTCTTCCCTGACCCATGTGTCATTTAGCAGAGAGTTGTTTAGTTTCCACGTACGTGTAGGCTTTTTGTTATTTCTATTTTTGTTGAATTGCAGCCTAAGAGCATGGTGATCTGATAGGATACAAGGTATTATTTCAATCTTCTTGTATCTGTTCACGCTTGTTTTGTGACCTACAATGTGATCAATTTTGGAGAAGGTTCCATGGGGTGCAGAGAAGAAGGTATATTCCTTCTTGTTTGGGTGAAAGGTTCTGTAGATATCTGTTAGATCCATTTGTTTCATGGCATTGGTTAATGATGTTATTTCTTGGTTTGGTTTCTGTTTCAAGGACCTATCATTCAGTGAGAGTGGGGTGCTGAAGTCTCCCACTATTATTGTGTGGGGATCAATGTGTGGTTTAAGCTTCGTTAATAGATCTTTTACAAATATAGGTGCCCTGGTATGGGAGAGACTCCTACTAACAGTGGTCATAGAAATTGAAGAGGATTTGCCCCAACTAGATAAGAATCGTAGTAGAGGGAGGGGAATACTAACACACCACAATAAGATATGCAGGGATAAAGATAGAACAGATACAGCAGTGACTGAGGGAATGTCTATACAATATTGCACCCAACCTAAGACCTACCCCAGGTTGGGACACCCACCCCATACACTATTAAGGATACTCTTTTATGCTTGCAGAGAGGAGCCTAGCAGAGTTTTCCTCTGAGAAGATCCACCCAGCAGTGTTTTAAAACAGATGCTGAGACTCACAGGCAAAAATTGTGCAACACAGAGGGAGTCCAGTAGGAAAGTGATGGGAAAGAGAAAATGATCTGTAGGTGACAGGAGCTTCACAAGAATACCAATAAAGCCAACTAACCAGGACACAGAGTGCCTTGCTGAGAACGAAGCACCAATGGTGATGGTGATGGTGATGGTGATGGTGATCTAGTGGATGGACTGGACCTAGGCCTCCAGCACAGATGTAGCTCATGGGCAGCTCAGACTTCATGTGAGTTCTCTAACAATGGGAGCAAGGGCTGTCTCTGGCATGGATTCTGTTGCCAGCATTTCAGTCACTTCCCTCTCTCAGGCTACCTTGTCAGGCCACAGGGGAAGAGAACATACTCAGTACTGATGCAACTTGAGGAACTAGGGTGGATAGGAAGGGGGTGCTTGCCCTTTCTGAGGAACAGGGGAGAGCAAATAAGGAGGCGAAGAGGAGGGATGGGGCTACAACCAGGATGGAAAATGAATAAACAAATAAAAAATTATTAAAAAATGTCTATGCCATAGAATTGTCAGTTGATAAATAATATAAGGAATACAGTACTAGTCCATGTCAGATTATACTAAAAATAAAAATCAGACTTCATTTTTTAAATGATGTGTGTATTTGAGATATTTAAATATTCTTTTAAAGTTCTTTCTCATCTTGCAAAACGGCAGGTGAAAAGGCCAAAAAGCCAGACACCAAGGAGGAGCCTGCAGCCAAGATCCTGGTGGTGATGCTACTAGTCCGGGTATGGTGGCCACTGGTGCAACCAAAAAGGGTGACCCTATGATTAAGAAGCCCAGGAAGGGGAAGCCCTATTGAAGATGGAACCCTGCACTGATTAGAGCAATTGTCAGGTGCTCCCAATCTGCAATGTATTCCAGAAAGGCCTTGTAAAAAAGGAAATACTCAGCCACAAAGTCTACTGTTGAATATAAGAAAAAAAATGAGAAAGTCCTTGCTACTGTCATAAAATTGTCTGTAGTAACAAAAATGGTGGTACCCAAGTGTTGAAGCTTTGAAAACCGCCTAGGTCTTCCTACTGAAGACATGCCTCAAAAGATGCTGAGCGATGGCAGAAAGTCCTTCAGCCAGCATGTAAGAAATCTGTGTGTCAGCATCACTCCTGGGATTATCCTCACTGGGCACCACAGGGACAAGGGAGTGGTTTTCCTGAAGCAACTGGGAAGTAGCTTGCTGCCTATGACTGGACCTCTTGCCCTCAACAGAGTTCTTCTGTACAGAACACATGAGAAGTGTTTCATTGCTACAAAAGTTGCTATCAGCAAGCTAAAAGTCTCCCTACACCTGACTGACACTTACTTCAAGAAGGAGCAGCTGCGCAAGCCCAGGCACCAGAAGGATCAGATCTTTGGCACAGAGAAGAAAAAACAGGAGGCTACAGACCAATTTAAAGCTCATCAGAAAACTGTGGACTCGCAGATTTTGCCAAAATCAAAGTTGTTCTCGGTTGCAGGGCTTCATGCAATCTCAGTTCTCCCTGACAAACAGGATGTATCCTCACAAACTAGTGTTCTAAGTTGCTACCAACCTATTTAAACAGTTTCAAACCTTAAAAATATTCTTTTACAATATTTTTATTATATAATCAAGGATCCTTTTACTTATGATAGCAAAATTGAATAACTAATGACTTTCATTTTCTGGATGGTTATGTATCTTTACTTACGATCCCCACTTAAGATCATTGAATACTTTTTTAATTTGAGAGGGGGCCTGGGATGATCGCTAGATTGGTGAAGTGCATGAAGACCTGAGTTTGATCCACAGACCCCCTGTGAAAATACTGGGAATGGTGATATATGCTTTTGATCCCAGCTTAATCTTGTGGAGATAAATGGAAGAGTCTTAGTACTCACTGCCCAGAACATCTAGTTAATTTGTGAACTCCAGGCCAATGAAAGACTTTGTCTCCATGCAGGTAGATGATGTTTTTGAGAATGGTACCTGAGGTTGTCCTCTGAACACACACACACACACACACGCACACACACACACATACACACACACACATACACACACTTAAAAAGTAACTTGATCATTTTTCTGCTGAGAAATTGCAACACTTGGCAGAATACCATTGAGTATTGGGTAACAACAATCTGCTAAGATATATAATTAAAATATGTGTCCTCATAGTAACAAATAGAGATACAAAGTGTGCCGCTATTTTTATGCCAACTTAATAGAACGTAAAGCAACCTGAAAGGAGGGAACCTCAATTAAGAAAACAGATCCAGGGGTGTTCCAAGATGGCGGTACCCAGTATGTACTGTATCTGATCTACTGCATGGAGACCAGGGACTTGAATGGAACCACAGACTGCTAGAGCTAGAGAACTTTAGGTGAGTGGGGGTCCTGTACTCCACAGACTACTGGTGGTGTCAAGCAGCAGGCCACAGAGGTCCTGAACCCACTTTCCAGATGCTCAAATGGAACCCACCTGCAGGGTGAAGGCAGCATATAAAGCCCGAATTCAGGGTGTGGGATGGTGGTACACTGGGAATGCTGGCCTAGGGAAGTCTCTGGGAAACAGGAGAATCTGTTCTTGCCCCCCATCCACCCATTCCACGCCAAATACGGAGGGCCCAGAGACACATGGAAACTCAGGTGCTGCTTGGGTCCGTGGAGTACAGTGAGAGTATGCACAGCCTGCAGAGTGGTCCCAAATTGGACATAGCCCAGCAAGAGCACACAGTCCACTGGTGGAACCCAAATTGGAGCCATGCACAGGGCACCAAGTCCACAGACCCAAGCAGTTAGAACTCAGCTTGGTCAGTTGCCACTGCCCTGGCAGGATCTCCCACTTGGCTGGGTCCAGCTAGCCCAATGAGAAGGAGAGAGAGAACAGGATAGCAGGCTGCCCATTGGAGGAACCGGAGCCAGTTGCAGGGGACAGAGCCCTCAGAACAGAGCAGTTAGAACTTGGACTGCTCGCAGAGCCCCGGAAGGATCTCCCATGCTCTCAGGAGAGAATGGACACCCCTGAGATATCTATACGCTGGTCTAAAAGGCAACAACATCTCAGAGGGTCTGACCTGGGTGGAGTCTTGACTACAGGGCCACAGGTAGTGCAGGCAACTGGGAGCATCTTGCCCAGCCCAAATTCACCACCCGTGGTCTGAGCCCCCAAAACAGGTCGTCTACCTCTGCTGCCCAGCCTAGAGCCTAAGGTGTAGAACAAAGTCTCCAGGAGTGGAAACCAGGTCACCTGTCTGTTCCAGATCCCTACAGGCAAGGCCACCCGACCTATAGTCATTCACCAACTATCCACTCTCAATGACCAGTGAAGAACACCAGAAGCTACATCCCATCAGCAGAAACAGTGAAATGACTAAAGGACAATGTAAGAATTCAAACAACAAAAACCAAAACAGTTCGGCATCTCTAGATTCCTGCTATCCAAAAGAGAGCAACCTGGAGAACCCAAACACATTTGAAATACAAAAACAAAACAAAACAAAACAAAAACCCTCAAGTACTTAGTAAGGAAGATAATAATGGAAGAAATGAATAAAATCTGTAAACAACTGTAAGAGAATGCAACCAAACAGGTTATAGACATAAAAGAGACATAGAGAGGCACTAGAAAAATTACAGTAAAATACAAACAACCATATGAAGGAAATCAATAAAACACTTCAAGATCTGAAGATGAAAATGGAATCTATGATGAAGGAACACACAGAAGATAAGCATGATCAAGAGGCATTAGAGAAGGAAGCAAGCAACACAGAGCTGACCTTCTCAACTAGAATCCAAGAAATGGAGGAACAAATCTCAGGACATGAAGATAAAATCATTGAACTCAAAACAACCATCAAAGAAAATGCTAAATCTGATAAATTCCTGACAGAACACCCAAGAGATAAATAATACCATGAAAAGATGAAACTTGAAAACAGGTATTGAGGAAAGAGAAGATTCCCGAATCCACGACTCAGAAAATATCTTCAACAAAATCATAGAAGAAAATTTCCTCAATCTGAAGAAGGGGGTGCATATAAGAGGCCTACAAAACACCAAATAGAATAGACCAGAAAGAAAATCTTTTTGTCATGTAATAATAAAAACAAAAAATATACAGAACAAAGAAAAAATATTAAAAGCAGTAAAAGAAAAAGGCAGAGTAACATATGATGTTAAACCTATCAGAATTACACCCGACTTCTCAGCAGAGACCAGAAGGGACTAGACAGAGGTACTACAGACCCTAAGAGAACACAGATGCCAGGCCAGACTACTATACCTAGCAAAACTATCAATAACCATTGATGGATAAAACAAAATATTCCATGACAGAAAAACAAATTCAAACCGTACCTATCCACAAATCCAGTCTTACAGAATTTACTAGAAGGAAAACTCCACCCCAAAGGGATGAGTTATAATCAAAACTACACAGGAAATAGATAACTGCACCATAGCAAAATTACAACCTTACAAACCCTCTACTGCAACAAACATAAAAAAAGGAAGGGTCTTAACAGTAACTGCTGATTAATATCTCTCAATATCAATGGTCTCAACCCTCCAAAAAAAAAAGACACATACTAATCTAGTGGATACATAAACAAGACACGACATTCTTCTGCATTCAAAAAACACATCTCACACACAAGGACAGGCATTACCTCAGGGTAAAAGGGTGGGAAAAATATTCCAAGCAAATGATCACAAGAAGCAAGGTGGTGTAGCCATTCTAATATCTAATAAAATAGACTTTCAACCAAAATTAATAAGAAGGGATGAAGAAGGACCCTTCATACTCATCTAGGGTAAAATCAAGCAAGATGACATCACAATTCTGAACATCTATGCATCAAATACAAATTAAGTTACATTTGTAAAAGAACTATTAACAAAGCTTCAACCACTCATTGATTCCCCACACATTAATCGTGGGAGACCTCAACACCCCACTTTCACTGAAGAATAGGTCACTGAAACAGAAACTAAGCTGATAAATAACATGATTAACCAACTTCATGAATCAACTGGATCTAACAGATATTTATAGAACTTTTCACCCAAACACAAAGGGTTACACCTTTTTCTCAGCACCCCATGGTACCTTCTTCAATATTGATCACATCGTAGGTCACAAAGCAAGCGTCAACAGATACAAGAAGATTGAAATTATACCTTGTATCCTATCACATCAGCATGGTCTAAGGCTGGACTTCAACATCAACAGAAATAGCAAAAAGCCTACACACACATGGAAACTAAAGATATCTCTATTTAATGATACCTGAGTCACAGAAGAAATAAAGGAAGAAATAAAGGACTTCCTGAAATTCAATGAAAATGAAGGAAAAACATACCCAAATTTGTTTGACACATTGAAAGTGGTGCTAAGAGGAAAGTTCATAGCACTAAGTGCCTTTAGAAAGAAACTGGAAACATCCCACATAAACGACTTAATGACACATCTGGACGACCTAGAATAAAAAGAAGCAGGAACACCCAAGAGGACTAGACGTCTGGAAATAATCAAACTCACGGCTGAAATCAATGAGATAGAAACAAAGAGAACAATTCAAAGAATCAACAAAACCAGGAGCTGGTTCTTTAACAGAATCATCAAGATAGACAAACCATTAGCCAAACTAACTAAAAGGCAGAAGGACAGTATCCAAATCAACAAAATCAGAAATGAAAAAGGAGACATAACAACAGATACTGAAGAAAAACAAGGTATCATAAGACCCTACTTTAAAGGCATATATGCCACAAAATTTGAAAATCTAAAAAAAACAAAACAAACAAACAAACAAAAACAACAACAACAACAAAAACAAACAAAAAAAGGACAATTTTCTTGATCGATTTCACTCACCAAAATTGACTCAAGATCAGATAAACAAATTAAGTAGCCCTATTTCTCCTACAGAAAAAGAAGCAACCATTGATATTCTCCCTACCAAAAAAAAAAAGCCCAAGGCTAGACTTTTCATCTCAGAATTCTACAAAACCTTCAAATAGGAGATAATACTGGTACTCTTCTAGCTATCCAAAAGATAGAAATGGAATGAACATTACCAAATACTTTCTATGAGGCCACAGTCACCTTGATACCTAAACCCCACAAAGACCCCCCAAAAAGAAATTTTCAGACCAATTTCTCTTATGAACATTGACGCAAATATACTCAATAAAATAATAGCAAAATGATTGCAAGAATATATCAAAGATTTCATTCACCATGACCAGGTAAGCTTCATTCCATGCATGCAGGGATGGTTTAACGTATGTAAGTCCATCAGTGTAATCCACCATATGAACAAACTGAAAGAGAAAAACCACATGATCATCTCCTTAGATGCAGAAAAAGCATTTGACAATATCCAACACCCATTCATGTTTAAAGTTTTGGAGAGATCGGGTATACAAGGCACATACCTAAACATAATAAAGGCTATATACAGCAAACCAATAGCCAACATAAAATTAAATGGAGAGATATTCAATGATATTCCCCTAACATAAAGGACCAGACAAAGCAGCCCCCTATCTCCATATCTCTTCAATGTAGTTCTTGAAGTTCTAGCCAGAGCAATAAGACAACAAAAGGAGGTCAAAGGGATCCAAATGGGAAAGGAAGGAGTCAAATTATTCCTGTTTTCAAGTGATATGTTAGTGTACATAGGTGACTCTCAACATTTCACCAGAGAACTCCTACAGCTGATAAATACCTTCAGCAAATTGGCTGCATACAAAATTAACTCTAAGAAGTCAGTAGCCTTTCTCTATACAAATGATAATCATGCAGAGGATGAGGAAAACTACACCCTTCACGCAATATACCCTCAAGCTACATCCTCAAGCACTATAAAATATCTAGAAGTTACTCTCCCAAGCAAGTGAAGGACTTATTTGAAAGAAAAAAACTTTAAAATTCCTAAGAAAGAGACTGAAGATGACATGAGAAGATGGAAGGATCTCTCTTTTTCATGGATTGGGAGAATTAACATAGTAAAAATGGCCATCTTACCAAAATCAATTTATAGATTCAATGCAATCCCTTTCAAAATACCTATACAATTTTTAAAGACATGAAAGGTAAATTATCAACTTTATATGGAAAAACAAAAACCCAGAACAGCTAAAACAATCTGGTACAATAAAAAAATCCTCTGGAGGAATCTCCATTTCTGATCTCATGCTGTATATAGAGCAACAGTATTTAAAACAGGATGGTACTGGCACAGCAATTGGCTGCTTGATCAATTGAATTGAATTGAAGACCCTGAAATGAATCCACACACACATGGTCACTTGATTTTTGACAAAGAAGCCAAATCTATTCAATGGAAGAAGGATAGCAGCTTCAACAAATGGTGCTGGTCTAACTAGATGTCTACATGTAGAAAAATGCAATTGGACCCATATTTGTCACCATGCACAACAGTAAAATCCAAGTAGATTAAAGACCTCAACATAAAACTAGAGACTCTAAATCGGGTAGAAGAAAAAGTGGGGAAGAGTCTGGATCATATTGGCACAGGAGACAACTTCCAGAACAGAACACCAACAGCCCAGGCCTTAATGTCAACAGTTAACAAATGGGACCTCATGAGCCTGAGAAGCTTCTTTAAGGCAAGAGACACTGTCAAGAGAACAAAGCGACAGCCTACAGACTGGGAAAAGATCTTCACCAACCCTTCATCTGAGAAAGTCTAATATCCAAAATATACAAAGAACTCAAGAAATTAAGCACCACCAAACCAAATAACCCAATTGAGAAATGGGGCTTGGAACTAAACAGATAATTCTCAACAGAGGAATATCAAATAGCTGAGAAAAGAAATGCTCAACATCTTTAGTCATCAGAGAAATACAAATCAAAACAACTCTGAGATTCCATCTTACACCCATCAGAGTGGCTAAGATAAAAAATTCAAGTGACACCATATGCTAGCAATGATGTGGAGACAGAGGAGCACTCCTTCATTGTTGGTGGGAATGCAAACTTGTACAACCACTTTGGAAATCTATCTGCCACTTTCTCAGAAAACTGGGAGTAAGGATTCCTCAAGACACAGCTATTCCACTCCTTGGAAGATACCCAGAAAATGCTCCACCACACAACAAGGACATATGCTCAACCATGTTTATAGCAGCCTTATTCATAATAGCCAGAACATAGAAACAGCCTAAAATGTCCCTCAGTTGAAGAATGGATAAGGAAATTGTGGAACGTTTACACTATGGAATGCTACTGAGGTATAAAAAAATGAGGAAATCAAGAAACTTTTGGACAAACAGATGGAATTAGAAATGATCCCACTGAGTGAATTAACCCAGAAGCAGAAAGACTCACAGGGTATATACTCACTTATAATTGTGCATTTCCCCAAAAGGCATGTCTCATGAAAGTCTTCACTTACCAGGGGATTAGGATAGATGTGAGGACATCCTACTGCGACTCTAGGTAAGAGAAATATAGGAGATGGGGAAAATAGAAGGATAAAAGGATCCAGTGCATCTTAGAATCCGACATGAAGAACAATGTAATGGGTTGATCAGGGCCCAGGGGTCTCTGCTCAAACTATTGCACTAACCAAGGACAATACAAGTAGTAAGCACTTGTTCTGATCTAGCCAATGGACAAGACATTCTCTGTAGCTATGCGGAGAGCAGGGATTAACTCTGACATGAACTCTGGTGCTCCATATTTGACGACTTCCCTTTGGTGGGGAGCCCTGGTGACTCTCAAAGAAAGAATAGGCAAGCTACCAAGATGAGTCTTGATAGCTTGTGACCATAAAGTGGGGAAGTAGAACCTCCTCCATTATGGATCTATGTAACGGCAATAGGGTGGGGGTGGGAGGGAGGGAGGAATGGGAAGATACAAGTGATGGGTGAATAGTTTAGTTGTAATCTGAATAAATTAATTAATAAAAGAAAACAAATCCAGTGGTAGGGCATTTTCTTTCTTTTTAATAATTTTTTATTACTTTTTTCTTTTTGTTACATATACATTTATATTATACAATAAACTACATATAGCAAGAAGAAACATGAAACAATCAGGAATTATATTAATGTTATATTCATAGTGTTTTGGCAATTTGCATATGGCAACCTTGAAGAAAACATTTTTCCTATCTTGGTGAGTCTAAATTTCTGAATGTAAGTCAATATCTATCAATTTAAAACATTTATCTAGGCCTAAACACATCTTACCTTCTAAATAACACAGCTTAATTGTAAAAATAAACTATCTGGTCTTCAACTCCATCAGAGACTTGAGAAGGAACAAAAATTAATTACCTGAGTAAACTGGAAGTACAGGTTAGTAGCTTACAAAAAGAAAAAATAAATGATAGAGACAGTCTGCTGCTTGAACAGTCACCTGATATCAGAAATACCAACCCATTGTAGGTGGAGCCATCCCTTGGTTGGTAGTACTTGGTTCAATAAGGAGCAGGATGAACAAGCCATGGGGAGCAAGTCAGTAATCAGCACTCCTGCATCATTCTCTACATCAGCTCCTGCCTCCAGCTTCCTGCTCTGTTTGAGTTTCTGTCCTGACTTCCTTTGATGATGTGGAACTTTAATCCAAATAATGCCTATCTCTCCCAACTTGCTTTATGCTCATGGTGTTTCCTCACAGCAATAGCAACACAAACTAAGACATAAAGTTACATGCTATTGTAATGCATAGCTTCACTTGATGAAACACAACCACTGAACCTGTTTCAACAAATATTTTCTGAACAGTAAATGGGAAGCCAGACAGAACTATAGAGAATTAAGTAATGGTCTGTTTCCAGACTTCCATCCAAATGTATAAGAGAGATGAGAAGTTAGTGTCTAAAAAGCCAATCAAAAGCAATGTGTAAAGTGGAACAAATCCCAAGAATCCAGGTAGAGGTCCAAGGTGCTTGTAGCAGGAGATGAGAGAAAATTCTCGAGTAGTTGGCGATCTGTTATTGGATTCTGGAAACATACTGGACTCAGAGGTACTTTTAGACTCCTGTGCATGATTTGACACCTGCTGGTGCTTACCTGTAAAAGGGGTTAGAAGACATTATGAGTATTATCAAAGGTAAATACATTCCAGTCACCAAATTTCCTTTGGCTATTTCCTCAGTCAGGGGCTGTGCTGTGCGTGCTTGGCATGCTTTCACTCAAATGCCACTTGTCTACACAGCTTGTCCTCTCCCTTTCTTTAGTTCTCAATGACACCTGTGATCCCATTATTTTAAGTTTTACTTGTTTCTCTTCCCCCTTGTTAGTCTACCACATTTATTGCCATCAAATATATTATTTTCAGTTCCTATTTATTTTTTTCTTATCTGGCAAAATATGCCTCAGGGAAACATGAAATGAAATTTTTGTCTCCAAATATTATACTAAGCCATATTTTGTTATGTACATTCAATATATCTCAGGTGTAAGTGCATAATCTTTCATGGTGATGAAAGCCCTGGCTATAACATAGTCAATATTCTACAGTACACTGGGATCTGTGTTAGGTTGAACTGTTTCTTCATCTTGATCTATGCTTTGTTCTGTGAACAAAGCTCATTGTTCTGGGAAGAGAGTTTGGGCTTAGCCACTTCACTATTTTGCCTAGCATTCTTATCCCAAAGATACAGTTTATTTTGTTTTTCCATTTACCACTTGGAAATGTGCCATCTAAGTTTCATCACTTTGCAATAGCTAGTTCCTGCTGTAGCTTCTTTTGTACTTGGCTATGAAATCCAAATTTTACTGTAGCATGCAATAGCAAATAACAGAGAGGGGAGGTAGGTTTTGCTTAAATGGTTTTAATTGCTATTCTGTACACAAACACTGGGATAAGAAACATAGCTCCTCCCTCTTTTCCTTTCATCTTCTTCCATCTATTCCTCTGGCCTCCCAAATTCCATTTTATTTATAGTTTAGAAATAAAAATTAAAGAGAATTCTTATAGTTTCATTTAGATATTGTAGCTAATTGTTTTTATGATACTTAGTGTCTCCGTGTTCAGTGGCTATTGAACATGCATTGGGACTCAGTGTCCTGTTCCAGGTCTTTGATCTCTAACAGAATAAGTCAACAGAGGATCATCTTTTAATAAAGGCCTTCCTGATTCAGAAGGCTGTCCATAACCATCTATGTGACTTCAGAGTTGGCTGGGAGCATGAGCCACTAAATAATTGTGTGCTTAGAAAAGAGATAAACCAATTGAATCCAAGATGGCGGCGAGCAGTGTGGACTGTGTTTGGATGCTCCAGTGAATAATTCATGGAATTGCAGAGATTTCTGAGCCAGGAACAACAAGGTCCAGGCACCACGGCAGCAGGAGTGCTCCATGGTTCAGAAGGACCAGGGTGCGGAGGACCTACATGCCCCTGCACATGGGAGGAGTGCGGATTCTCTCGGATCAGCGCAGTGGCGGCACAAGTGGCACCGGCGGCACCAGCGGCAGTGACTGAGGTTTGCAGCTCAGAGCCTTCCGGTGGAGGTGGTTAGTGTGGTGGCTGGTGGGAGTTGCTGTGGGAGAGGGGACACTGGACAGGATTTGGGTCATGTGGTGCCTTGTGACCCAAACTGGACTCGGCGGACAGTTCAGCCCCAGAGTCCCAGGTACAGCTCAGTGCGCAGTGCTGTGGAGACGCTGGCTCGGTGCAGCAAGAAATTCTGCCCAAGGCAACAGCCCAGTGCAGCCACAGCTCCCCTACTGTGATGCAGGATAGGTGGAGCCCCCAGTACCACTGATGGTGCAAGCTTAGCACAGCCGCAGTTCACCTGCTGTGACGCAGGCTGGGCGGAAAGCTCAGTCCCACTGGAGTCGCCAGCTCACATCAACGAGAAGTTCTGCCCATGACACTAGCTCTCCTCAGTGGGCAGTTTTAGGACACTGATGCAGGCTGAGGTCAGCACACAGATTCAGCCCAGAGGCCCTAGCTGAACTTGCTGGGCAGATAAGGCCCAGAGATTCTTCCTGAGCTGTGCACACAGGGTCGGTAGCACCAAGACTCTGGCTGAACTATCCACGCAGTATAGGCCCGGAGTCCCGGGCTGAATTCAGCGTGCAGTGTGGGTCCATAGTCCCTGGCTGAGCTCGGTGCACAATTCCACCCCGGAGACGTGGGTGGAGCTCAGCGTGCAGTTTAGGGCTAGAGTCCCTAACTGTGCTTGGCAGACAGATTGGGCCCAGAGACTCTGGTAGAGCTTTTGGCACAGTCCCGGCTCTAAGACTCTGGTTGGACACACTGTGCAGTTTGAATCCTGAATTCCTGACTGAGCTAGGTGGATGGTTTGGAATGAGTCAATAACTGACAACAGCATGCAGTTTGGCCAAAAGCCCCTAGCTGAGGTTGGTGCACAGTCCCAGCCCAAAAATTCTGGCCAGACCCTGTGTGCATTTTGAGCCCAGAATGCCTAGCTGAGCTCGGCAGACGTTTGAGGCCCTGAGATTCTAGCTGAGCTCAGAGGGTAGTACGGGCTCAGTGTCCCTGGATTGACTTGGCAGGGAACCCAGAAGGCTGTGGATACCTTGACCTGACCCAACGCTCATCTAGAGACCCAGAACGATTGCAGGACCCACAGCACAGGGGAGCTGAGGATCACTGGCTGTGAGAGCCCAAAACGCCAGGACTAACCTCCTGCCATCCACAAAGTGAAGCATCAGAGCTTCCAGCCTATGGAAATCATGAGAAAACAACTGAGTCTATCATCAGACTCCCTCCATCCAAATCGGGAAGCTACCCAACAAAAACAAAGACGGCAAGATGTCTAAAGGACAGAGTAAAAGCATACGCAAAAAATCTCAAAACGACACGGCGTCTCCAGTTTCCAGCTATCGCAAAGAAAACAACCCAGAGAGCTCAAATACAACGAAAATACAAGAAAATGACCTCAAATCCTTAATAAGGAGCATATTAATGGAGGAAACAAATAAAATTCATAATCAAATACAGGAAGAAGCAGCCAAACAGGTGAGAGACATAAAAGAAGCACATAGAGTGGAATTGGAAAAATTTCAGAAAAATGCAAACAAGCAGACGAAAGAAATAAATAAAACGGTTCAAGTTCTGAAGACCTATAAAGAGGCAATGGAAGAAACTCAGGAATATACAAAAAAATCAGGTGAAAGAAATAAAACAATCAGTTCAAGATCTGAAGACAAAAATGGATACAATGATAAACACACAGACAGAAGAAAAACGAGAACGTGAGACCTCAGAGAAGAAGGCCAGCAACACAGAGGTGAGCTTTTCTAACAGAATTCAAGAGACGGAAGAACGAATCTCAGGTCTAGAAGATACAATCACAGATCTTGAAGCAACCATTAAAGAAAATGCCAAATCTGGAAAACTCCTTACACAAAACATCCAAGAAATTCAGGACACCATGAAAAGAAGAAATCTGAGGATAATAGGCATTGAAGAAAGAGAAGATATCAGACTTCAAGGCCCAGAAACTATTCTCAACAAAATCATAGAAGAAAATTTCCCCAATCTAAAGAAAGAGATGCCTATAAACATACAAGAGGCCTACAGAACACAAATTAAGATTGACCAGAAAAGTAAAACTGCCCGTCACATAATAATCAAAACACAAAACATACAGAACAAAGAAAAAATATTAAAAGCTGCAAGGGAAAAGCGCCAAATAACATTTAATGACAAACCTATCATAATTACACCCGACTTCTCAGCAGAGACCATAAAAGCCAGAAGAGCCTGAACAGAGAGATCCTGCAAACCCTGAGAGACCACAGAAGCCAGGCCAGACGACTTTACCCAGCAAAACTATCAATAAACATTGATGGAGAAAACAAAATATTCCATGACAAAAACAAATTCAAACAGTACCTATCCACAAATCCAGCTTTACAGAAGGTACTAGAAGGAAAACTCCATACCAAAGGGTCAAGCTACAACCAAAACTACTCAGGAAATAGGTAACTATACCATGAGAAAAACACAACTACACAAACACTCAATTGGAAACAACATCAAAATTAAGACTCAACAGTCACTGGTTGGTAATATCTCTCAACATCAATGGTCTCAATTCTCCAATAAAAAAGACACAGACTAACTGAATGGGTGCATAAACAAGATCCAACATTCCTCTGCATTCAAGAAACACATCTCACCTATAACGATAGGCATTACCTCAGGGTAAAAGGTTGGAAAAAATATTCCAAGCAAATGGTCACAAGAAGCAAGCAGGCGTAGCCATTTTAATATCAAACAAAATAGACTTTCAACCAAAATTAATCAAAAGGGATGCAGAAGGACACCTCATACTCATCAAAGATAAAGTCAACCAAGATGACATCACAATTCTGAACATTTATGCTCCCAATACAAGGGCACGTACATTTGTAAAAGATCTGCTAAAAAAACTTAAACCACACATCAATCACCACACAATAATAGTCGGAGACTTCAACACCCCACTCTCACTGAAGGATAAGTCATTGAAACAGAAACTAAGCCGAGAAATAACATCATTAACCAATGCTATGGGTCAAATGGACTTAACTGATATCTATAGAACCTTTCACTCAATGAAGAAAGAATATATCTTCTTCTCTGCACCCCATGGAACCTTCTCCAAAATTGATCACATCGTAGGTCAGAAAGCAGGCCTCAACAGATACAAGAGGATTGAAATAATACCTTGTATCCTATTAGATCACCTTGCTCGTGGGCTGCAATTCAACAACAACAGAAAGAACAAAAAGCCTACACGTACATGGAACCTAAACAACGCTCTGCTAAATGACACAAGGGTCAGGGAAGAAATAAAGAAAGAAATCAAGGAGTTTCTGAAATTCAATGAAAATGAGGGAACAACATAGCCAAATTTGTGGAATACATTGAGAGCAGTGTTAAGAGGACACCAAATAAGATTGACCAGAAAAGGAAAACTGCCTTTAAAAAGTGTCTTTAAAAAGAAATTGGATAGATCGCACCTAAGCAACTTAACAAAACAGCTGGAAGCCCTAGAAAAAAAAGAAGCAGAAACACCCAAAAGGAGTAGGCGTCTGGAAATATTCAAACTCAGGGCTGAAAATAACAAATTAGAAACTAAGAAAACAGTCCAAAGAATCAACAAAACCAAGAACTGGTTCTTTCAGAAAATCAACAAGATAGACAGACTGTTAGCCAAACTAACTAAAAGGCAGAGAGGCAGTATTGAAATCAACAAAATCAGAAATGAAAAGGGAGACATAACAACAGACACTGAAGAAATACAAAGAATCATAAGATCCTACTTTGAAGACATATATGCCACAAAACTGAAAATCTAAGGGAAATGGACGATTTTCTTGATTAATTTCACTTGCCAAAGTTGAGTGAAGAAGAGATAAACAAGCTAAATAGTCCCATTTCCCCTACAGAAATAGAAGCAATCATTGATAGTCTCCCAAGCAAAAAAAAGCCCAGGGCCAGATGGTTGCAGTGCAGAATTCTACCAGACCTTCAAAGGCGAGCTAATATCGATACTCTTCAAGCTACTCCAAAACATAGAATTGGATGGAACATTACCAAATTCATTCTATGAGGGCATAGTCACATTGATACCTAAACCTCACAAAGACTCAACAAAGAAAGAGAATTTCAGACCAATTTCTCTTTTCAACATCGAAACAAAAACACTAAATAAAATTCTTGCAAAACGAATACAAGAACACATAAAAGATATCATTCATCATGACCAAGTAGGCTTCATTCCAGGCATGCAGGGATGGTTTAATATACGGAAATCCATCAATGTAATCCACCATATAAACAAACTGAAGATAAAAAACCACATGATCATCTCTTTAGATGCAGAGAAAGCATTTGATAAAATCCAGCACCCATTCATGTTTAAAGTTTTAGAGAGATCGGGAATACAAGGCACTTTCCTCAACATAATAAAGGCTATCTACAGCAAGCCAATAGCCAAAATCAAAGTAAATGGTGAGATACTCAAGGAAATTCCTCTAAAATCGGGAACAAGGCAAGGCTGCCTACTCTCTCCATATCTCTTCCATATAGTACTCGAAGTTCTAGCCAGAGCAATAAGACAACAAAAGGAGATCAAGGGTATCCAAATGGGAAAGGAGGAAGTCAAACTATCCCTATTTACAGATGATATGATAGTGTACATAAGTGACCCTCAAAATTCCACCAGAGAACTCCTACAGCTGATAAACACTTTCAGCAATTTGGCTGGATACAAAATTAACTCAAATGTCTGTAGACTTCCTATACAGAAATGACAAGCTTGCAGAGGAAGAATTTAGGAAAGCCATACCTTTCACATTAGCCACAAGCAATATAAAATATCTAGGAGTTACTCTAGCTAAGCAAGTGAAGGACTTGTTTGAACAAATTTCAAAACTCTGAAGAAGGAGATTGAAGATGACATGAGAAGATGGACGGATCTTCCTTGCTCATGGATCGGGAGAATTAACATAGTAAAAATGACCATCCTACCAAAAGCAATCTACAGATTCAATGCAATCCCTATCAAAATACCTACACAATTATTTAAAGACATTGAAAGTTCAATTCTGAACTTCATATGGAAAAACAAAAAACCCAGAATAGCAAAAACGATCTTGTACAATAAAAGGTGCTGTGGAGGAATCTCCATACCTGATCTCAAATTGTACTATAAAGCAATAATAATTAAAACAGCATGGTACTGGCACAGCAACAGGCTGATTGATCAGTGGAATCGAGAAGACCCAATATGAATCCACACACCTATGGTCACTTGATTTTAGATAAAAAAGCCAAATCCATTAAATGGAAAAAGGATAGCATCTTCAACAAATGGTGCCGGTCTAACTGGAGGTCTATGTGTAAAAAAAATGCAACTGGACTCATATTTGTCACCTTTCACAAAACTCAAATCCAAGTGGATTAAAGACCTCAACATAAAACTGGAGACACTAAGTCACTTAGAAGAAAAATTGGGGAAGAGCCTGGAACATATTGGCACAGGAGACAACTTCCTGAACAGAACACCAACAGCCCAGGCCATAATGTCAACAATTAACAAATGGTACCTCATGAGGCTGAGAAGCTTCTGTAAGGCTGGAAACACTGTCAAGAGAACAAAGCGACGGCCTAAAGACTGGGAAAAGATCTTCACCAATGCTACATATGACAAAGGTCTAATATCCAAAATGTATAAAGAACTCAAGAAATTAAACACCACCAAACCAAATAACCCAATTGAGAAATGGGGCTTGGAACTAAACAGAGAATTTTCAAGAGAAGAATATCAAATGGCTTAGAAACACTTAAAGAAATGTTCAACCTCCTTAGTCATCAGGGAAATGCAAATCAAAACAACTCTGAGATTATATCTTACACCCATTAGAATGTCTAAGATCAAAAACTCCAGCAACACCACATGCTGGAGAGGATGTGGGAATAGAGGAACACTCCTTCATTGCTGGTGGGAATGCAAACTAGTACAGCCACTTTGGAAATCTATCTGGTGCTATCTCAGAAAATTGGGAATAGGGCTTCCTCAAGACCCAGCTATTCCACTCCTTGGAATATACCCAGAAGATGCACCAGCACACAACAAGAAACTTTGCTCAACCATGTTCATAGCAGCCTTATTCATAATAGCCAGATCATGGATACAGCCTAAATGTCCCTCAGTAGAAGAATGGATAAAGAAACTGTGGTACATATACACTATAGAATACTACTCAGCTATTAAAAACAAGGAATTCCCGAAATTTGTGGATAAATGGATTGAGCTAGAAATGATCATAATGAGAGAATTAACCCAGAAGCAGAAAGACTCAAATGGTATATTCTCACTTATATCTGCATACTAGCCCAAGGGGCATGTCTCACAAAAGTCTTCCCTTTCCAGGATACTGGGACAGAGGGGAGGACATCGTATTGGGACTCTAGATGAGAGAGCCTTGTGAGAATAGCAATGTAGAAGGATCCAGTGGGTCCTAGAAACCTACAAGTAGAACATTATGATAAGCAGATTTGGGTCAAGGGGTCCCGCTCAAACTAAGGTACTAGCCAAGGACAATACAGGCGGTAAAATTTAAACCCCTACCCAGATCTAGCCAATGGACAGAACAGTCTCCACACTTGTGTGAAGAGTGGGATATGACTTTCTTATGTACTCTGGTGCCTCACATTTGACTATGTCCTCTGGAGGGGGAGACCTGGTGGCACTCAGAGGAAGGACAGCAAATCACCAAGAAGTGACTTGATCCCCTATGAGCATATACAGGGGGAGGTAATCCTTCTCAGGAACATTCATAGGGGAGGGGAATAAGGGGAAAATGGGAGGGAGGGAAGAATGGGAGGATACAAGGGATGGGGTAACCATAGAGATATAACAAGAATAAATTAATAAAATAAATTTAAAAAAATAAAAAAAAAGAAAAGAGATAAACCATGCTTAGGGATGCAGAGACACACTTGGGTGCATAGAAAAAGAAGAAAGAAAATATTAAGCAAACAAGTATTATTTTTATATAGAAGACCTTACTTTTTCCCCCTATAATGCATTCCTGGACTTAGCAACTGAAAACAGAAACATCAAAAACAAGCTATCTTTTTTATTCCAAACTTTACTCCCCACATGGCTGACAGCAATTTAAAAATACTTGGCTGGTAGGAAAAGTGAGAAAAAAGATGACTCAGTCCCCACAAAAAGACTCTGCAAAGGCTGGTTAAACCATGCATCACGAGACACCATGTCCTACTAGGCCACCTTCAAGATGTGAGAATCTGTCCTGTCTGTGACTAGACATAAAAAGATTTATGAAGGTGAAAAAAATGTCAGGGTGACAATTACAGAAACAATATTTAACTCTTACTTCTAGTTGAAAACATCAGTGAGACCCTGTAGCCCCTAGTGAGTTCTTAGTAGAAGCCTAATTTTTGACCTTAGGATGTGTGCTCTGCACTCCACATGCTCACCACTCTGGCCAAATTTGGCCTCTTGGTCCATCAGGATGCTAATTGGGCTTGTGACTCCCTTTCAGTAATCCTTAAAGATCATTCTTGATGTTTAAACATGAATTTGAACTCCCCCAGTTGGCCTGAGAGCTACTTTTGACATTTAATATCTAACTCTCTTTAATACTTCTACTAATCTGCCCTCACTTTTTCTTTTCTCCATTCTCCATTTTCCCATTCTTTCCTCCTTCCTTCTTTTTTCCTTCCATCCCTCCCTCTCTCCCTTCTCTCTCTAGTTTCCTTTTTCCTGTTTCCCTTCTTTCTCCTTCATCCCTCTGACTCTTCCTTCTATCTTTCTTTCTCCCCATAGCTAGTTGTTTAGAAAATTTAAAAATGAAACTTTAATTATATAGTTTTAGAAAACTACAGAAAAAGGGAAGATAGTTTGGGAGCTACCATGTGTTTCTTTCCTTATCATAGACATCATACTTTAGTAAGGATCATACATTAGTAAGTTGTGTTTGTTGCAGTATATGAACAATATTATGCCTTAAGGAACAATTATATAAGTGATGTAACAAATCTCTTCCATTGCTTTGTGTTGAACTCTGATTTCTGTAGGTAACCTGTGGCTACAGTTCAACAGTGACCTGTCATGAGGTGTACCCTAATCTTCTGACCCTTTCCAGATGTTTATGACTTTGCTTTGTGACCTGGTGCTTGAGTGCTTCTAGCCACTATACAGACTTTACCCTTCAATAAAGTCTCTTTTAGTCTCAGCATTAGAAGAAGCCCTAAGTGTCACACTTGTAAATTTTTGTCATGCCGGTATCTCCACCATGTCTTAGTTAGGGTTACTACTTCTGTGATGAAACAACATGTGAGCCTACATGACAGAAGCCTCTTGGCAAGGAAAGGCTTATGCTTCCTCATCATTGTTCATCATCAAAGGAAGTCAGCACATGAACTTAGAGGCTGGAGCTTATACAAAGTCTATGGAGGAATGCTTCTTACTGGCTTTCTGTCCATGGCTTGCTATGTCTGCTTTCTTATAGAACCCAAGACCACCACTTCAGTGATGGCACCACTTTCAATGAGCTAGGCCCTCCAATATCAATCACTAAATAATAAAATTCCCTATGTGCTTGCCTATAGCCCAATGTCCTAGGCATTTTCATAATTGAGATTCTCTCCTCTTAGGTGACTATCGCCTATGTCAAGTTGACATAAAGCTAGTGATAACACAACACAAGGCATAACATTTACTCAAAGTGAAGTATATCTTCACTTCCTTGGTTTTTGACCAGTATATATTTTTGCTTCCAAAATTCCCTTTATGTGCTAGTGAGATGGCTTATCAGTTAAGAACACTGACTGCTTTTTGAGAGGTCCTAAGTTCAATTCCCAGCAACCAAAATTCTAGTTTTTGTTCCATATTATATCTGGTACCTATGTCTCTGTGGAGAGCTAGAAAGGTCCAACCTTCAGCCAACTGACAGTCCACATGCATCCTAGGATAGTTATGGGTGGGGCCTAACATGTTTGAAAATTGCAATGTCATGTTTCAATGTCAAAGGTTCGAATGACACTATACAGAGACTCTTCTTGCCCTAGAATTTCCCAGAATTTCAGCATTTTAAAAATATATTGACAACTTGAGTGAGTACTGTATGATTCTTTGAGACTGTTCTTCATCTGTTATGTATCTGGTATCTGGTGTTTCTGGTTTGTTTTTTTTTTGTTGTTGTTGTTGTTTTGTATCTGGTGTTTCTTATGATTAGACTGAGGCAATGGATTTTGAAAGACTGAAAAGTACTGTATTCAGAACACTGGATCAGGGAGACTTCTCACTGTTGTTTGCCTTCATAACCTAAGTAGAAGGTTTTGCTTCCTTCCTGTGTGTGCTGTATTCTCTGGAAATATATTTATATGCAGATCAAACTTAAAAAAAAGAATAGAGATTTAAACTCTGCCTCCTGCATATATAACAGGCCAACATAAATTACTTGGATTTTTTCTGCACAAGAGATTTAATTATTCTTTTTTTTTGTCTATGTAACAATTTAAAGGTATCAGCTTTGGTGCTGAGGATATATTTCCAGTTGGTAGAGGGCTTTCCTAGCATCTTTGAGGCCCAAGGTGTGACCCTCAGCATCAAATAGACTGAGTATGGTGGTCCACATGCCTATCATCCCAGCACTCAAGAGAAAAGAACAGGCAAATCAGAAAATTCAGGTCATTCCCCACTGGGCCAAGAGTTTGATATTTCTTCTCTAAAAAAGAAATGAAAACACAAAGAAAGATGAAGAATACCAGTGTGTGATTGGTTATTAATTTTATGATTTAGAACAAGCAATCTAATATTTATTTTGCTATTCATCTGGGGCAAAGTTATTTTTTAATAAGTCTTTCACATGCACTCTTTCTCCTTAATTTTTTAAAAAATTAAATATTTTTGGCTGTATGTGGTTATGTACCACTTATTGTGCATTGTACTTGAAGAAGTCAGAAGGGGCCATCAAATTTCTTGGAACTGGAGTTACAGATGGTTGTGGTCCCTATTGATGCTACTTTTAAACTCTTTTTTATTTTGTATTCTTATAGTTCTACCACCTTTTCCACCCTCTATCCTTCCTAATACCTACCAACACCCCAACACTAGTTAAGAGAGAAAGAAGGTTAGTGGAGTGAGGGTTAGAGTTCTCATTGGTAATTCTGGCTGTTTAGGGTCATTGGGTTCTTTGGTGCAATACCAATCTCAGTTTTCAGACTATCCAGCAATCCAGCAAACCAGCAGCCTTTTTTCTCCTCTGACAATCTCCTTGAAATGACATTTATCTCTCTCTCTCTCTGGACTCTGATATTTATATCCGCTCCAAGATCTCAGAGTTTAACTATACATTTCTGGCAAAGACTATGGCCTTCTCTTGAGCCCCAGGAGGCTGTTACTAGCTGGCAAAGACCATACCCTGCTTTTAGCTACATGAGGCAATTATCAGATTATCAGCTGTGGACAAACAAAAAGCATACCCATATTCCACACTTGGGATTAGTGCAAAAACATAACATAATTGGGGTTTTAAATAAACCAAAACTTCCACTACAGAGTCCCCATGTGAGTCCTAGGAACTAAAGCTGTTTTTTTCTGCACTGATAGCAAATGATGTTAATCATTGAACCATCCCATTATCTTTGATGCACCCCTTCTAACATCCTTGATGACTGTAGACTAAACGTACTGTCTGGATATTTTAAAACCATTAACTGTGTTCTAGACAACTGTTTTCCAAGTTTTATTGCAGATCCTCTTCTCTACTCCTCCACAATCACAAGACATTTCAGAAATAATCCAAGCTTAGAAGCCTGAGCTGAAATACTTCCTATCTAGGTGGCTTCCTAAATGTACTGCATGCCTGCCTACTGTCTCCACCACTCTGCAAATTCTTTCCTCTTTGTAACCTTGAGTTCCTTGTTCAAGACATCAGGTATCTTTATTGAGAAAATACTAAATAGATACAAATGTTATCAGGGCATTGTAAAACTAATGGTGAATTCATATTTTCTTT
This sequence comes from Acomys percivali, assembly GCA_907169655.1. NCBI lineage: Eukaryota > Metazoa > Chordata > Mammalia > Rodentia > Muridae > Acomys > Acomys percivali. The sequence goes on along the minus strand of OU015751.1, from coordinate 61,793,085 downwards.
ATAACAGTTTATTTCAATTTGGACTAGCTTTCTTTCATTCTTCCCCTCTCAAATACTGGTAATAAAGGTATGCACCATGGTGTCTAGTTTATATGATTCTGGGATTTGAACCCAGGGCCTGATGTGTGATAGGTACTCTTCCAGATGAGCTTTAGTCATATCCTTCTCAATATGAACTTCCAAGATACAAAAGTATGATATTATATTGCTCAAAATATTACAAAAATATATTTCTAGAAGACTTTTATCTTTAGAATCAAACAAAGACATGTCTCAAGGCTGTGAATCAGCTGCTTAATGTAAATATTACTTTATAATTTTGGAAGTTCCTCCAGAGCTATAAATGAGCATATGACCCCAGGTGATTGAAAGTCCTATCACATTTAATCAGTTGTCTTGTTTTGCCATAAGGGGAAATTTTAGTCAGGTTGTTGTCTGACTAAAATGCATCTTCTATTACAGTGGCCTTCACAGTCTAGTCTCTGTCAAGTCACCTGCCACACACAGCATTCTAGTTATTAGAAAAGCAGTTTCAAAAATTAGTAGTCACTTTCTAGACAGATACCTTTTAAAGTGCTGTTCATAACCCTTCTTTTCCTGAGGAGCCAATGGCAGATAAGAACTATGAAGGGAAAAGAGCCATTTTCTCCAGTGATGTAGACACTGGTTAGATGTCTATTCTTCAGTAAATAACTTCCCACCCATACTCATGCAAAAAATCCTGATTATACTCAGTGGGTCCCAAACAAAAAGGATATGGAAATGGGAGGAGAATTTGAGTGAGGGATGACTGTGTTCACTGGAAGCAGGAAGATATAAAAAGTATAATTGGAACTAACATGATCTGTTGCTTTTAGCTTAATTGTGTAGCCTAATAAATGTTTACTATTAGGCTTATAGTTGTTACAGTAGTATTTTCTAACCTGTATCAATCAATAAAAGACATAGACACTTATTGTACTTTAGAATAGCTTTAGTTCACCTGGGGAAGGGCAAATATTAATCGCCTCTTTCCATTATCTCCCAGTCTCTATCCCATGCCATCTGCTTTTAATAACTTATATCTGGACTAGCTCCCATCTACAGTCCTAAAATACTTGCTAAGGCTGTTCATCTGGACCATTTCTTTCCAAGTTGAACTACAGAGTTTCTCCTCTGGACCCACATTATAGGAATTCTCCTACTCCTTCCTCCTCCGTTATCTGTTTTGCTTCTCCTTTCCAAGATTCTATCTGTCCCAAAAGCCCACAATCCTTCACCAAGCCTGCCTTCATTCAGCCTTTCCCAGGTATTTATTGGTTTTCTTTATTAGTCAAATGGGGAGGCAAGTGTAAACAGTAATACTTGGGGTATGTGAGAGTCTGCAGTAAGAATCTTGGGGAGCAGGCAATTAACAAACACAAAGCACCAGACCATACTACAACAGTTCTCCTTTTCTGTCTAAATCAAAAGGCCATTTTAAAATATGATAAAATACAGTAAGAACAATTATAAAACCTCCATAAAAGCAGTATTAAGACTCATATGCATAATGTCTAGTTAAAAGGTATTTGGTAACCTTGAAGAAATATTATCCAATCTTGGTGAATGTAAAGTTCTGATCCTGTATTATTTTCTATTAACCTGTTAACCCAAAGCATCTATCTGGACTTTAAAATATCTTTTAATTCTTAAACAAGTAAACTTAATTTTAAAACTGTTATAATCTAGTCTTCAATCCAATTAGAGACTTGAGAAGGGATAAAGTTAATTACCTCAGTAAACAGGAAGTGCAGGCTAGCAACTTAAAAAGAGAGAGAGAGACAGTTTACTGCCTGTATAGTCACCCAAAACTCTCTGAAACATTGAAGCATCATCTTTAACCTTCTGTCCCAGTATATCTGACAGACATATTTGTGAAGCAGGAACAATTAAGGAACTATTATCCTGCCTTGGCTAGGCTCAGCTGTCAACTCAGCGTGCATCCAAGCTTGCACATTTTAGGCAGAATACTGTCTGAAGTAGAAAGTAGAACATTTTTTTTCACCTAGGTGGCTGGTTTTCTATATTTGAAGCCATTTCCATAAGGAAGTTTTTTGATGCTCATCATCATCGTTGAGGTAGGGTGAGTGCTGCCAGGAGTTGACCTGTCTTGTTGCCTAAGAATCCTTAAAATAATAAAAGAACATTTTTAAATGCAATATTCTGTATGTCCCTGAGGTTTTTGAATACCTTATTTATCTATTTATTTTTGAATAATCTATCTATAGGATCACATCTATCTGTCAAATCTAGGATGTATATTCTTGTGATAAATTAGATTAGTATTTGACATGACCATGAATTTAATTGATTATCAATCAATTAGGATATTTTTAAATATCCTAAACAGCTTGCAAAAGCAGTTTTTAAAGTATTGGAAATAAACCTTATATTATAAATGAGTTGCATGGATACAATACCTCATATCATAGTAGAAATATTTGTGTATATATATACGTTATATAATGTGTGTCAAAGATAACCTTAAATTTGAATTCTATACCAATGTATCAAAAATAAACTTATTTTTGTATCAGTATACAAAATTCCATCCTAATGAGTAAAAATAACCTTATTTGAGAATAACAATTAAAACCTTAAGTTGAGGAATTGGTTATATATCTTTTGTCCTATCATTTGTCTTTATATTTTCTTTATTCCCCTTTTTCTTCTCAACCCATATCTCCATACCTAAGAAAGAAAGAAAGATAGATAGAGATAAGAAAAGACAGGAGAGAAATTCCAGAATCTAACCTCATTTCCTCAAGAGAGGCAATAATAATCAGCTCCCAAATGACAGTAAATATCCATAGCCTAAGAAAACAACCAGAAACCTACCCAAGCCTCTTTTAAGGAAAATGAGGCATTGTTCTTTTAAGGTTGCTTTTTGCTGATTTAGGGGCATAGAATGCCCAAATAAAATTGGGTTAGGCAAGCTAGCAATAGCATTTGTGGTCCAGTCTCTAAATGTTGAGAAATTTCAGGCTTAATAGGGGTCTGTTTAGGACAGTTTGAAGTGCTGGACCAACTAAGATCAGTAGCTTTCTTCAAAGGTCCCCTAGGAGCAGGTTCTGATGAGGAACAGCAAGCAAAGAAGTTGAATCTGGAAAATGCAGGATGCTGCAACAATGGTCAAAATATATGCATCATGAAATTGTCAAAGAAAAATGACAGTACTGTTCAATTGGTTGACCTATATCCAGTGCTCTTTCTGACCAGTGCCTGCTTTTTTTTTTTTTTTTTAATGAACTCATACTAGGGAACTTTGTAGGTTCTCACCCCGACCCCATCTGGCTGGCCTCCTACTGCTATTCTGTGTGGGTGCTCCAATCCTTACAGAGTGGAACAAGGAGGTAGATCCTTGTAGACGACACTTCTGTGTGAACCTGTGAAACTCTGTGGTGAGTTTCCTTGCCATTTGTAACTTGGTGCTTTCATGTCACTGTCTTTGAACACCCCAGGTGTCTTCTGGATAAATGGGTCTCTGGTTGACCTGCCCATTAGCCTCACAGGTACTGTTTTTAAATTCACTGCTTATTTTCTAACAGATTAGAAATAATAAGTGTCTGTTTGGAATTTCACTGTGCTGTGTCAAGATAAAGTGGCATCTGATTGTCCACTGAAGTTCAGTGATGGTGGAAAGCATCAGACCACTCAAGGAAATGGGAGATGCCAAAGACAGCAGGAATGCCATAGCCATATGTAATGGGAACAGAAAGACTCTTAAAGCCAGTACAGCTGACAAAGTTCCAGCAAAGCTGAGATGAGTGATGCAATTGCTGTGGTCTGAAACCCCTCCCCACCTTTCGGTCTTGATTTCTATGTTTTGCATGCTTGGTGGGCTTTTATTGTTTGTACAACATGGAGATATTTGATTGATGAACATTTTCTCATGAATAATTTACACCCATGAGTATTATTTCTAAGCTTCCCCCAGAAATGTAGTGAGCATACTACCTCTTCTGCTTTTAGGGAGATAATTTTCTGGCCATACTTGGAGGTCTTCCTTATGCCCTGGAGGTTGTGACTCAGATAATTATGTGAGAGACCTCCTTATGATGCCCTGACTCAAAGAGACTCTTGGTGCTTCTGCCCTTTGCTATTCTTTACAAAATAAAGTAAACTTTAAATGATAAACAACATTTGGTGCAGTAGGAAAGTTAGCAGCAGATCAAATTAAAAGCCTCTTATACTGATGGACAGGAAATGGTGTGGATAAATGATAAAAGAATAAAGTATTAATACTTCCCTTTATTAGAAAAAGTGAACTCATACAGGGCTACTATGGTGTTGTATGATCAAGGAACAACAACAACAACAACAAAAACCAAGATTTGACATATAAATGAATCATATATATATATATATATATATATATATATATATATATATATATTCTAAACATTGTATTATGCAAGAAATTGAATAATAATTGCAGCAACTTTACCCCAAAGATTTTTCTTGGGCCTAATGACAATTTTCCCTTTGATTATTAAAAGTTGATAATATAGTGCTTGGGATATGACAATCTGTTCAGGCTGGCTTGGAGATTTTCTTTTTTTTTTTTTAATTTAATTTAATTTAATTTTATTATTATTATTTTTCAAAATTAAATTATTTTATTTTTGTACATAAACATTTATATTATTACACATACATACAATAGATTACCTATGGCAAGAAGAACCGTGACACAATCAGGAATTATATAGATGGTATATTCTTAGTGTTTTGGCTATTTGTACTTGAAAGCCTTGAAGAAGACATCTTTCCTATACTGGTGCATCTAAATTTCTGAATGTAAATCAATCTCCATCACATATTGTCATTATCAACTTAGAACACCTATCTAGACCTAAAAATATCTTAACACCTAAACAGTTAAGGTTCATTGTAAAACTAAGCTACCTGATCTTCAAATCTCTTAGAGACTTGAGAAGGAGGAAACTTTACTATCTGAATATGCTAGGAGTTCAGGCTAGTAGCTTTCCAAATGAAAAGATGACAGAGACAGTTTTCTACCTGAATAGTGACACAAAACTCTCTATAACATTGGAGAATCTTCTTCAGCCTTCTGTCACAATATATCTGACAGACATATTTGTGAGGGAGGAACTACTGAGGACTTGCTTACACTGTCTTGGCAGAGTTTGACTGTCTACTCTACCTGCATCCAAGCTTTCCCTACCCCCTTTTTTTGTCAGAATTCTGTCTGTGGTAGAAATGAGGACCTTTTGTCCAGTGGCTTATTTGCCACATTTGAAGCCATCTCCATAAGGAGGTTCTTTGATGCTCATCATCTTCTTTGAGGTAGGCTGGATGTTGGCAGGAGTTAACCTGTCTCATTGTCAATGAATCTTTAAAGTAATAACATTATTAAATGCCATATTCTGCTTGTTTCTACGGTTTTTGAAGACCTTGCCTTTCTATAGAGTCATATCTATCTGCTGTACCTAAGATGTAAATTCTTGTGATAAAAGTAGAGTAGCAATTGACATGACCATGATTTAATCTTCTAACATTTAACTTATATAACTTATTTCTCCTATGCATCTTGATAACACTTTCAAAGCATTGGATGTAAACCTTGCATTATAATTAAATTATATAGGTACAATAACTCATATTAGAGTAGAAATACATATATATAAAGTATATATATTAAAAGTATCTTGTGAGTGACAATTAAGGCATTAAGTTGAGGAGTAGATTCATTAATCTACTTTTAGTTCTATCTTCCCTGTACATGTCTATATTCCCCTTCTGTCTTTTCAACCAAACAGGATGTCTATGTCCAGTATGCTGCAAGGAATGCATCCTGTCAGGTCTGATGCCGTTTTAGTGTCTGGTTCTTTTGTTCTGAAAGCATATAATTTTTCACAAGTATTATACAGTCCTAAAATTATAAGTGTCTAAAAGATGTGTGTGATGCATGGAACAATTAAGGCTGGATTTCTGCTCTTTGCATGAGCAGGAAAAGAAGACATCTGTAAATCTTTTTCATACCATATGAAGAATGGCATTTCATAGTAATTCATAGGAGTTCTTAATTCAACAAGAATCATTTTCTATACCTAGACATTCACATTTCAGCCAGTCTCAGAGTTAGTCCATATATTGGGATTAGCAATATAAGTTATCTACTAGTTCTGCAGTTTAAATTCTTCACATCCTGATTGTAACCCCCTCCCTCAAGCCCTCTAGATCTCCCCTCCCTCATTCATCCCCGCTCACTCCCTCCCTTAGTACTCAGACAAGGGAACCTTCTTCCCCTAATATTTGACCTCAGCCTATCAAGTCTCATCTGTATTAGCAATAACCACTTCCTCTGTAGCCTGGCATGGCTGTCTTGCCAGGGAAAAGTGATATAAGTTTGGTGGCCAGAGTGCATGCCTGAAGTAGTCCCTACTACGGAGATGTGGGATTCACAAGGAGACTGTGCTACTACATCCAAGCAATGGGTCTAGGTTGATGTTTCTGACTCTGTTTTGCAGTGTAGTTATCCTATATTATGTGGCTAATGTCTGATTATGAATGAGTATATATCATGCGTGTCTATCTGGGTCTGGGTTACTTTACTCAGGATGATCTTTTCCAGTTCCATCCATTTGCCTGCATATTTCATGATTTCCTTGTTTTTAATTGCTAAATAGTATTCCATTGTGTAGGTATACCACAGTTTCTTTATGCATTCTTCAGTTGAGTGACATCTAGGTTGTTTCCAGATTCTGGCTATTAAAAATAACGCTAATATGAACATTGTTGAGCAAATGTCCTTGTTGTATGGTGGACCATCATTTGGGTATATTCCCAAGAGTAGTTTGGCTGGTTCTTTTTTTTTTTTAATTTTTTTTATTAATTTATTCTTGGTACATCTCTATGGTTATCCCATCCCTTGTATCCTCCCATTCTCGCCTCCCTCCCATTTTCCCCTTATTCCTCTCCCCTATGACTGTTCCTCAGAGGGATTACCTACCTCTGTATATGTTCATAGGGTATCAAGTCTCTACTCGGTGACCTGCTGTCCTTCCTCTGAGTGCCACTAGGTCTCCCCGTCCAGGGGACATAGTCAAATGTGAGGCACCAGAGTACATGAGAAAGTCAAATACCTCTCTCCACTCAAGTGTGGAGACTGTCCTGTCCATGGGCTAGATCAGGGTAGGGGTTTAAATTTTACTGCCTGTATTGTCCTTGGCTAGTGCCTTAGTTTGAGCGGGACCCCTTGACCCAAATCTGCCTATCAAATGGCTGAGAAACACTTAAAGAAATGCTCAACCTCCTTAGTCATCAGGGAAATGCAAATCAAAACAACTCTGAGATTCCATCTTACACCCATCAGAATGGCTAAGATCAAAAACTCAAGGGACACCACATGCTGGAGAGGATGTGGGGAGAGAGGAACACTCCTTCATTGCTGGTGGGAATGCAAACTAGTACAACCACTTTGGAAATCTATCTGGTGCTATCTCAGAAAACTGGGAATAGGGCTTCCTCAAGACCCAGCTATTCCACTCCTTGGAATATACCCAGAAGATGCACCAGCACACAACAAGAAAATTTGCTCAACCATGTTCATAGCAGCCTTATTCATAATAGCCAGATCATGGAAACAGCCTAAATGTCCCTCAGTAGAAGAATGGATAAAGAAACTGTGGTACATATACACTATGGAATACTACTCAGCTGTTAAAAACAAGGAATTCCCGAAATTTGTGGATAAATGGATTGAGCTAGAGATGATCATAATGAGTGAGTTAACCCAGAAGCAGAAAGACTCAAATGGTATATACTCACTTATATCTGCATACTAGCCCAATGGGCATGTCCCATGAAAGCCTTCACTTACCAGGAAACTGGGACAGAGGGGAGGACATCCTATTGGGACTCTAGATGAGAGAGCCTTGTGAGAATAGCAATGTAGAAGGATCCAGTGGGTCCTAGAAACCTACAAGTTTGGCTGGTTCTTGAGGTAGAGTTATTCTCAATTTCCTGAGAAAGGACCAGATTGATTTCTAAAGTAGTTGTATGAGTTTGCACTCCCAACGGCAATGGAGGAGTGTTCTTCTCTCTCCACATCCTTGTCAGCAGGTGCTGTCACTTGAGTTTTTGATCCTAGCTATTCAGATAGGTATAAGATGGAATCTCAGAGTTGTTTTGAGTTGCATTTCCCTCATAACTAGGGATGTTGAGCATTTCTTTAAGTGTTTCTTGGCCATTGGATAGTCCTCTATAAAGAATTCTCTGTTTAGTTCTGTGCCCCATTTTTAATTGGATTATTTGGTTTGGTGGTGTTTAATTTCTTCAGTTCTATAATGAATATGATGGATATTAGCCCTTTGTCCTGTGTCAGGTTGGTGAAGATTTTTCCCAGTCTGTAGGGACAGTGTTGTTCTGTTGGCAGTGTCCTTCACCTTACAGAAACTTTTCAGTTTCATAAGGTCCCATTTATTGATGGTTGATCTTAGGGCCTGGGCTGTTGGTGTTCTGTTCAGGAAGTTGTCTCCTGTGCTGATGAGCTCAAGGCTCTTCCCCACTTTTTCTTCTAAAAGATTTAGTGTGTCTGGTTTTACGTTGAGGTTTTAATACATTTGGACTTCAGTTTTGTGCAGGGTAATAGATATGGATCTATTTTAATTTTTCTACATGTAGCCATCCAGTTAGACCACCACCATTTGTTGAAGATTTTTTCATTGTACGGATTTAGTTTCTTTGTCAAAAATCAAGTGTCCATAGGTATGTGGGTTTATTTCTGGGTCTTTGATTCAATTCCATTGATCAACCAGCCTATTTCTATGCCAGTACCATGCTGTTTTTATTATTGTTGCTCTATAGTATAGCTTGAGATCTGGGATAGAGATTCCTTCAGAAGACCTTATATTGTACAGGATCATTTTAGCTATACTGTGTTTTCTGTTTTTCCATATGAAGTTGAGAATTGATCTTTCAAGGTCAGTAAAGAATTGTGTGGGTATTTTGATGGAAATTGCATTGAATCTGTAGATTGCGTTTGGTAAGATGGCCATTTTTACTATGTTCACTCTCCTAATCTATGAACATGGGAGATCTTTCCATTTTCTGAAATCTTCAATTTCTTTCTTTACAGATTTGAAGTTTATTTCATATAAATCTTTTACTTTCTTGGTAGAGTTACACCAAGATACTTGATATTATTTGTAGCTATTGTGAAGGGTGTAGTTTGCCTAACTTCTTTCTCGCCTATTTTTGTCACTTGTATACAGAAGAGCTACTGATTTTTTGAGTTGATTTTGTATCCAGCCACTTTGCTGAAAGTGTTTATCAGCTGTAGGAGTTCCTTATAGAATTTTTTGGTTCATTATAAAGTATCATATCATCTGCAAATAGTGATAGGTTAATTTCTTCTTTTCTGATTTCTCTTTCCTTGATCTCCTTTAGTTGTGTTATTGCTTTAGCTAGGATTTCAAGTACTAGATAGAATAGCTATGGCATGGACAGCCTTTTCTTGTCCCTGATTTCAGTGGAATTGATTTAAGTTTCTCTCCATTTAGTTTTATGTTGACTATAGGCTTGCTGTATATTGCCTTTATTTTGGTTAGGTATGTGCCTTGTATTCCTGCTCTCTCCAGGACTTTTAACATGAATGGGTGTTGGATTTTGTTGAATGCTTTTTCAGCATCTAAGGAGATGATCATATGGTTTTTTTCTTTCAGTTTGTTGTTATGATGAATTACATTGATGGATTTCCATATATTGACCAACCCTTGCATGCCTGAGATGAAGCCTATCTGGTCATGGTAAATGATAGTTTTGATGCATTCTTGAATTTTGTTTGGTAGTATTTTTTGAGTATTTTTGCATCAATGCTCATAAGAGAAATTGGTCTGAAATTCTCCTTTGTTGAGTTTTTTTTTGTGTGTGGTTTAGGTATCAAGGTGACTGTGGCTTCATAGAATCAGTTTGGTAATGTTCCTTCTGTTTTTATTATATGGAATTGTTTGAGAATTGGTGTTATCTCTTCTCTGAAGGTTTGGTAGAATTCTGCACTGAATCCATCTAATCCTGGGCATTTTTTTGTTGGGAGACTTTTTATGACTACCTCTGTTTCATGAGTTGTGATAGGACTATTCAATTTTTTTACCTGATCTTTATTCAATTTTAGTAGTTGGTATCTATCAGAAAATTGTCCATTTCATTTAGGTTTTGAATTTCGTGCCATATAGGCTTTTGAAGTAAGACCTGTGATTCTTTGGATTTCCTCAGTGTCTGTCCTTATGTCTCCCTTTTCATTTCTGAATTTGTTGATCTGAATACTCTCCCTCTGCCTTTATTTAGTTTGGTAAAGGTTTGTCAATCTTGTTGATTTTCTCAAAGAACCAACTCTTGGTTTTATTGATTCTTTGATTTTTTTCCAATTTATTGATATCTGCTCTGAGTTTGATGATTTCCAGCTATCTATTCCTCTTGGGTGTGTCTGCTTCCTTTTGTTCTAGAACTTTCAGGTGTGCTGGTCAGTTGTTAGAATGGGACTTCTCCAATTTCTTTATAAAGGCACTTAGTGCTATGAGCTTTCCTCTTAGCACTGCTTTCATTGTGTCCCATATGTTTGGGTATGTTGTATCTTCTGTTTCATTGAAATCTAGGAAGTTTTTAATTTCTCTTTTTATTTTGTCATTTATCCAGATGTCATTGAGTAGGAAGTTGTTCAATTTCCATGAGTTTGTAGGCTTTTAGTTGTTTCTTTGTTTATTGAGTTCCATCTTTAATCCATGGTTGTCTGATAATACGCAAGGGATTATTTCAATTTTCTTGTATCTGTTGAGGTTTGCTTTGTGACTAAGCATATGGTCAGTTTTGGAGAAGGTTCTCTGAGGTGCTGAAAAAAAGGTGTAATCTTTTGTTTTTGGGTGAAATGTTCTGTAGATATCAGTTCGGTCCATTTGTTTCATGATGTCTATTAGTTTCCTTGTTTCTCCGTTTAGTTTCTGTCTTGATGATCTGTCTATTGATGAGAGTAGGGTGTTGAAGTCTCCCACTATTAATGTATGGGGCTTGATGTGTGGCTTAAGTTTTAGTAACGTTTGTTTTACAAAAGTGGGTGCTCCTTCATTTGGGGCTTAGATATTCAGAATTGAAAAATCATCTTGGTGTTTTTTTCCTTTTATCAGGTTGTAGTAATCTTCCCCATCTCTTTTGATTAGTTTTGCTTGAAAGTCTATTTTGTCAGATACTAGAATGGCTACTCCAGCTTGTTTCTTAGGTCCATTTACTTGAATACAGTTTTCCAACTCTTTACCCTGAGGTAATTTTAATCTTTGTTGCTGAGGTGTGTTTCCTGTATGCAGCAGAATGATGGATCCTGTTTTTGCATCCATTCTGTCAGCCTGTGTCTTTCTATGGGGTAGTTGAGGCCATTTATGTTAACAGATATTAATGACCAGTGGTTCTTAGTTCCTTTTGTTTTGATGTTGGTGGTGGTAGAGTGTGTGTGTTTCTGTGTTTTGCATTTGTGGATGTGGAGTTACCTATTTCCTGTGTTTCCTGGTGTTGTTAGCAGTCTTGGGATGGAGTTTTCCTTCTAGTACCTTCTGTAGGTCTGGATTTGTGGTTAGGTACTGATTAAACTTGGTTTTGTCACGGAATATCTTGTTTTCACCATCTATGGTGATTGAAAGTTTTGCTGAGTATAGTAGTCTGGGTTGGTATCTGTGGTCTCTTCATGTTTATATGACTTCTGTCCAGGCCATTCTAGCTTTCATAGTCTCTGTTGAGAAGTTAGGTATACTTCTGATGAGTTTGCCTTTACATGTGACTTGACCTTTTTCTCTTGCAGCTTTTAATATTATTTCTTTGTTCTGTACATTTACTGTTTTGATTATTATGTGACAGGAGGATTTTCTTTTCTGGTCAAATCTATTTAGAGTTCTGTAGGTTTCTTGTATGCTAATGAGCACTTCTTTCTTTAGGTTGGGGAAGTGTTCTATGATTTTGTTGAAAATGTTTTCTAGGTCTTGGAGTTTGGAGTCTTCTCCTTCTTCTATACCTATTATTCTTAGATTTGGCCTTTTTATAGTGTCCCAGATTTCTTGGGTGTTTTGTGTCAGGAACTTTTTACTTTTAACAGTTTCTTTGACTAATATAACGATAACTTTGATCGTATCTTCCACACTTCAGAGTCTCTCTTCCATTTCTTGTATTCGATTGGTGTGGCATATGTCCATAGTTCCTGTTCTCTTCTCTATGTTTCCCAACTCTAAGATTGCCTCATCTTATGCTTTCTTTGTTGCTTCTAATTCTCTCTTTAGGTCATGAATAATTTTATTCATTTCTTTCTCCTCTTTGATTGAATTTTCCTGTAATTCTTTATTGGATATATTCAATTCCTTCATATCTTTGGATGTCTTTTCCTGTAGTTCTTTATAGGATTTATTCAATTTCTTCATCTCTTTGATCTCTTTGGAAGTTTTTTTCCTGTAGTTCTTTATAGTATTTATTCAATCTCTTCATCTGATTGAGTGTATTTTCCTGTTTTTCTTTGAGTGATTTATTTTCTTCTTTCAATACTTCTATCATTTTCATCTCCTCAGATTTAAAGTCTTCTTTTTGCATTTTGTGGGTGTTCATATCTCCAAGGCTTGCTGTGTTAGGATCGCTGGTTATCTATGTTTTTATAAGGCTCTCAGTTTTGTTGCTAGTCTTCTTGTACTGTCCTCTAGTCATCTCTGTGTCTCTGGTGTTATCAGGCATAGGGAATCTTCCAATAAGGTTGCTATCTGTGTCCCAGATTGGCCAGGCAGATTGGGAGCAAGTAAGGAGAACTCCAAGCCAAAGGATGTTTGCTAAGGATTTCCAGAGGCTTCCTATGGATGTTGGACAGTGTGTATTAGAGCTTGCACCCGGCTCAACTCAGTTGGGTTCTTTGACTGTATTCCAGTTGGGTTGGGCAGGGGAGGATTGAGCTGATATATTTCTAAGCCCAAAGTTGCTCAGGAACCCTACAGTCTTTTTTGAGATACCAAGGCTCTGTCTATCTGCTATGTTACAGATGTACTCTGTGCCCTGTTTGGGTAAGGCCAAGGGCGAGAGATTAGAGCTACAAGTGTCTCACAAAACAGCAGGGAATGTGGGGTGTGGCCTCCACAAATCTCTGGTCTGGGACATAGGTAGATCTGGCCAACAGGCTGTAGGTGGGGGTCATGAGATCAGGGCCAGATGCTGCTAGCAGGATTGCAGTTAATTAATAATGTGGCCCAAGCTGGTTTCTTTGCTTGCCTTATGTCTTAGCTGTATTTGATTGGTATGCTTCAGGAGGGTGTGCGTATACAGACTAAGGCCTGAAGTTGCTCATTGGATGGTGGCTAATGCGGACTGGGGCAGGAGCCTGGATTAGGCTCCCACAGCTGCAAGGTTTGTTCTGAGCTAATACAGTTAATAGAGTTGTAAGAGATCGGTCTCCAAGCTTCTCATGAGTTCTACAGGCCCTCTTGGAATGGCAGGGGTATATTTATCTGCTCTGTGATCCAGCCAGTCTAATTGGGCCAGCAGCTGTAGGTCTAAGATAGCTCAGGGCTCAGAGGTGCTTGGGTGCCCGACAATCTTTTCTCAGGAGGCTGCCAATGTGGATTGTGTCCTGTGCCTGGACTAAGCTCTGTCTGTTTGCTCTCTATCCCAGATTCAGCAAGTAGAGGGTGGGCCCTGGGGACTGGGGGTGAGAGTCCGGAGCTGCAAGTATATCCCATAGTTTTTCTGTATCAGATCCCACAAGTGGTAACTGGCAGTGAGGTCCTGGAGGCATTGATTTCCCACAGTCCTTCCCAAGATGGCAGCTAATGTTGACTGTTCCCAGGGATTTTTCCATAGGTTAGCTGGGTGGCCTGGGGTTGAACCCACCCATGCCCCACACAATTTGGATCCCTCTCACCTGAGAATCAGAAGCACTGTTGTTTTGCAGTTCTCAGTTTGGTTTTTAGGTCACTGTGCAGTCCTGTAGTTCCTCTTAATCAGATGCAGTGTGCGATCAGTGCCACCATCTTGGAAAAACCTGAGATTTTCTTTCTGTCTAGTGCCCTTGAAGCCATAAGATCTATGAGCCAGATAACAGGCCACCATGCTTTGGCAAACTATGTCCTTGAAACTTTAATATTGTTAATAGATGGGTTATAGGATTGGCGAGGGAAAATAATGTAGAAGAAAACTCTGTTCTGTCATGGTTTATGAATGATGGCTAAACTTATGACCAAGCAGAAGTTAAAGCACTTGTATGGGGAAAAAATGATATGATCTGCTTCGGAACAACATGCATCTGTCCTTACAACTGAATTCTGTATAAAGAAGCACTCTGACTGTCAGTCAGTCAGGATGCAAAACTACTCCCAATCCCCCATGCCTGACCCATTCTTCCCTGGTCACCCTAGTATCCACCCTTCTTCAGGCCCTGACTTCACCAGAGGCTGGACCCAAGCACAGGAGAAAAAGGCCAATGGGGATGAGGATTGGGAAGCTATCAGGGCACTTGGGGATCAGTCTTTCCCCTATCTCTGCACCACAGAAGCATTCAAGTAAGGCTTTTGGTTTGGGTCTGAGATTTTGAGCTCTGGTCTTGGCTTTGTCTCTTTCAAATCAAATATATTCTCCAGAACTCTTTTCTCTCATTTGTAACCAAATATACTGAACCAAAATACTTTTAATTCTAAGGTCCTGTGATATTTAAGTTTTGGGGGGAAGTCTACCAAAGTGCCTCATTGGCTAACATATAAATGATTTGTATGGACATAAAGACACTCTTTTTGTTTGTGTTTTCTTTGAGACAGGATTCGATTTTGTAGCTGAGCTATTTTAGATTTTACAATATGGACCTCAAGTGAGCTGCAGCTTTTCTGTATTCTGCCTCCCACACTCTGGGATTCACAGACATGATCGCTCATTCCTGGCCAAAAATAAATTTAAAGCCTCATCTCCTTTTTTTTTTTTATCAAAGATAAAAAACAAACTGAAAGCACAAAAACATATTTAAAGACATCCTTCCCCCCACCCCCAGGTTTATTGAGGCTGTAGCACTGTGAACAGAGGAGTGAATAAGATGTGGGCATTTCCATGGAGTATGCAAGGCATTTGGACAGACAATTGACCAGTGCTCCCTTCCTCCTTACAGACTCTCAAATCAGGCTGGGAGCACATCCTCCAGGACTGCTTCCTAAATGCAAATAATTCCTAAAACCATGAGCTCTTCCACCCTCAGCCTTGCCAGATTTTTGGACAATTAATGAGTATTTAAACCATTCGACCTAAAACCCAGATGGGGATTTCTTCAACAAGGTGAGGTTCTAAAAAACTTCACAAACATGAGTCTTCCTTGCACCCTTAGAGAAATGACCCCCATGGCTACCACTGATCCACTGTACTGGAAGCTCATACTTATGGCTGCTTAATCGTTCAGAAACCCTGAAGTGCTACCTCCAGCTGCCTTGGCAACTGGAGGCAATAGGAAAGAGCTTCTCAAACATTCTGCAGCCAAGAAGGGCTCTCTGGGAGACACTCTTCTGACAGAACCAGGCTGCAAAGGCAGAGTCTATTTTCTTCATGCTTAAAATACATCACTGTGTGTGTGAGCTGCCTCGGGGTTTGGGTGACAAGGAATTCTATTTTTGTCACATTGCCCTGGTTTTACTGCTCTCCCACCACCCAGTATCCTGAGAAGTCCTTCTGAGTGACAAAATGTCCCCTTTCATAAATCAAACAGGATCACACCACTTGAAATAAGACCCTGTGGAATGTGGGAAAGCCAAGCTGTTGCTGGCACTGCAGCAGCTCCTGGGATGGAATCTCCAGCACACATGCTTTTGTTTAATTGGCCTAATGAGTCTGGGCTAGATGTGACTGCATGATCAATCAGTTTCAAGTTATGAGATGTTGAAAAATGGGATTACAGCAGAGAAAAGGCTTTCGACAAATTGACTTCAGTCTGGAAGCTGAGAAGTCTTGATTTAACAATTGAATAGTTTTACCTTTATAGTCCTAGGCCCTTGCATGCTGATGAATCACAACAAAGCCAGGTGGGTGTCTTCCTTGTGTGATTCTTCTTACAGTACCCCTCTGTTTCTATGCAAAAAAGTTTTTTTTTTCCTTCAAACACAATAGGTTCTGTTTTGTGTGACATTAAAAATAATTAACATTTGCTGTCTAGAACAATAAAATACCCTTGTAAGAATCTTGCTGCCCATGTAGTAGACTGGTAAAGGGAGGGTTGGTAAATGTATTTCATATATATGTGATTATATGAAAGCATGGGTTTGAGTACTAACCTGCAACATTAATTGCTTATCAAGCCTAGTCACTTTGTTCCTGTTTACATAATGAGAACAACTTATGGAAGGTGGTTCTCTCCTTCTACCATGTTAGTGCTAGGAATTGAACTTAGGTCTTCAGGCTTGGTTTCAAGTACTCTCATTCATCAAGCCATCTCACTTGTTTCTGTTATTTTATTTTCTTATTCTCCTCCTCTACTCTCTTGAATTCTTGAGCAAATTACAAGCTACTTTCATTGTTTTGAAATACTATCTTGGAGCCCAGGCTGGTCTCAAATTTTCTAGTTAGCCAGGAATAATAGAGGCTCTTCACTCTCCATGGAGTGTGGTCTATGTTTGAGTGTCTCCTATCTAGCCTCATCATGTTATGTCTTTTTTTTTTTTTCATTTATACACTGATTTATTGGTTTGGATTTGTCTTGAACACTCACAATGTATGACATGTTCTAGGCCCCGAGAGCAGCACAAAGATAGCCCAGACAGTACTGTGTCCACCTAGCTCTTGTTTCAGAAGACTGTATTTCTTGGAACTCTATTGATACAAGGGAAGATTCCTAAGCCGGCATCTTTCTTTGGAGGTTCCCTTGCCATAAGAAGTCTATCTGGGGAACAGGCTGCATCTTCAAGAAAAATAGATATCATCCATGTCCATCCATAGTTATGCCTTAGCCTACATAGCTAAAAGAGCGGCCCGTCCTATCCATGCAGCACATATAGAATATCTCCTGTGTGCACACAAACAGCGTCACTGAGTAAGAAGACGGTGTGTTCATTGAGCTTCAGCTCTATGCTTCTTTGGGCCTCCAAAGGTACTTGGTCTACAGAAGACTGGATGATTATTCCTGATTCACCTGTTAATTTTCCACCCTCACCATGCTTCTAAATTGTTTTCAAGGCAAACATACCACTCACTGCATTATTTGCGATCATTTTTTCATTTTCTACATCCCTTACTGGGCTCTTGTGGGCAGCGATCATCTTGTCTGCACTCTGGATCTTAAAACTAGCAAGGTGTTTTGTGCATTCCTTTGCAGAATAAATTAATAAATATAGAGGTACATTGCAGAGACCAGAATGGTGTGGAAATGATTCCCCATCTTTTTTTTTTTTTTTTTTTAGCCACTGTCTTTCTGTTTTCAGCCATAAATCAGTTTGCATTTTGGAAGATACACAGTTATAGCCAAGATGTATGTGTAACAACTGAGTTATTTCCTTTAACTCAGATTCTGTGTTATTTTCTGTGAATCATGAATCAGTGAGCTAAGGACTGCATGGTCCTTAGTGCTTGGTGCTTAGTGCTCTTCAGCCATGTCTGGGAATGTGAGACATTAAAAGGTGCAGGGAAGAGAATTCTTTTGGTAAAATGTCTGCCTCACAAACATGAGTAATTAATAAATTTGAACCCCCAAATCCACATTTAAAAAGGAAGATACAGTGCCAGAAACTTGTAATATCTAATATTGAGGAGGAAGAGAAAGATTTTTGCATCTTGCTGGCCAACTGGCCTAGATTTTTTTGTAACTTCCAGGTTCAGCAATAGATCCTATATCAAAAGTGGGGTAGATGAATCCTCAAGAACGTCACCTGAAACTGACCTCTGCAATCTACATGAATGTACACACATATGAATAAACAATGGCATATATAAGAATACAAATATATAAACATATTTAGAAATTTGTATATAAAACTATAGTATAGGAATAGGAAGTATTTTGAAGTCCCAAGAAGAGAAGCTTAAGTAATTATAAACACATACATTTTGAGGGTTAACATACTTTAACAATATTATTATTATTATTATTATTATTATTATTATCATCATCATCATCATCATATGTGTGAGTAAATGGTGAGAGAGAGAGAGAGAGAGAGAGAGAGAGAGAGAGAGAGAGAGAGAGAGATTGTCCATGTGATAGCATGCGCATGGAGGTCAGAGGGCAATTTGGTAGAACTGTTCCCTCTCTCTATCATTTTGTGGCTTCCAGAGATTGAACTCATGTCACCAGGGTTGGACCTTTATCTGTTGAGCCTTTTTGTTGTTCCATTTTTGAGTGACAGCTAATTCATTTATGCGAATGGGCTTTGGTGAAATTCAAAGATGTTGAGTGTTTGTCAGAGGCACATGCATTCTGGGTTTGAGCACTACTAAAGTGTCAGCACTACTAAAGTAGTCAGTGACTACTAAAGTAGTCATCTCTGAGGCCCTCTTTCATGCACCTAGCTGAGCCCAGAGAGAACAGAAGTGTGTGCCCTCATTTTGTTATGTAGTTCTTTCTCCACCTTGTTTGTATGCTTAAAAGAATTTATTTCATTTTATTATTAAAATACTTGCACTTTGTATATTTTCATTTTGATTTCAGCTGCTTAGTTTTGACCTCTCTTTTGCATAATAATTTCAAGTTTGCACAAATGATATGATTTCTCTGGCTTATACAACTCCCCCTTTTATTTATTGTGTGTACATGCTGTGTGTGTGTGTGTGTGTGTGTGTGTGTGTGTGTGTGTGTGTATCAGAAGACAATTTTAGGAAGTCAGTTCTCTGCTTATACATGTGGGATTCAGGTCAGCAGGCTAACTAACTTGTCCATCCCAAATTTCCATATATATTACACACCAGATCATTGCCTGCAGTTTCACCAAGTTATACCAGATCAGAGAAATATGCCTACAATACACTATATGAAAGTATAAACATCACAGGGGTCATTCTATGTGCAAATATGGTGTCAAAGTCAGTTAGGAGAGTCCCAGATGCCTTAGAGATGGACAAAAGATATTTTGGAATCTGTCTCTCTGTTCCACAGTGATCAATGCCATACATAGGAAAGTGTGCCTGTCTTCCTACCACTGCAGTTTAATTTTGTCCAAATATGGCAGGTGAATTCTCAGGAAAGATGTTCAACTGTTGTCCTTGATGACCACAGGAAGCCAGTAATTTGTCACTGGAGTTCACTCGATGGAGAGAGAAACTACAGGATGGGCTGAGACTTCATGGAATGACAGGATTCTGTATACTTCCTTTGTAATATTGTACAACAACTTCTGCTCATTTTTTCAGGGTCATTGTTCAAAGTGAGATTTGGGAGACTGGCCTGACTTCTTCCTTGCTCTCAACAAATCTGGAGTCTTTTGCTCACAGGCCCATACCAAATGCTGGCCTGACGTTTAGCAAACATGGGCCAAATTTCAGTCTCATTATAAAATATAAAGTCAGAGTTGGCCTTCAGTTTTGCACTCACGTTTCACACAAAACTAATTTGCAGTGCTTCCAGATGGGTTTAGAGCTGATGGCACGCTTCCTGCTACTCTAAAATTCATGATGCAGAGAGCACGGGGATGGGAAAGGAGAGTTTGTACCCTGTGTGGGGAAATGTGGAGGTTTTAGGATCTAGGGAAAGAACGAGTCAGAATTTTAAAAATAACACCAGCAACAGCTTCAATATGACTAAGGCAAAATGGCAGAGAACCAGTATTTTATTAAATGATCAGTGCCAAGCACTGAGCATGATGTATGTTCTGTCATTTCGTTGTTCCCATAATGGAAGAGGTAGAAATTATTTTATTCTTTTTAATTAGGAAAATTATTCTTATACTTCTGGGCTCTGGAAATAACATCTTTGTTATAAATCAGGTATGTGTGTATGTGAGTTCATTAACCAAATGATACTTTGTTGGCAAAGATTCAAAATTACCTTTCAAGACCTGAGGAGATGGCTCAGCTGGTAAAGTGTTCACTTTTCAAGCAGAAAAACAGAACAAAACAAAACTGAGCTTGATATACAGAACCTACAGAAAAAAATGCTGGGCATGGTGGTACTCACTTGTAATCCCAGTGCTCAGGATCTAAAATACACGTTGTACGTGCAGAGTCAGAGACAACTGAATCCCTGTGATTCACTGCCTGGCCAACCTAGCTTACTTATCCAGCTGCAGTCTGTGAAAGACCCTGTAAAAGAAACATCAGCGATGCACGAGAATTAATACTCTAGGTTGTCCTCTGGCCTCCACATGCAAGTGTGTACATGTGAATACCCCACCCCCACACATGCACAACCACACAACCCACCATTCAGCTAGAGTGTTCTTAGTTTATTATGTCTTAAGTTCATGGATGGATATGGCAGTGTACAGCCTGCTTTCATAAGAGGAATCTATAGGGACAAGAGAGGAATGTCATTAAACACAACTTCATTTGCTACACAGAAATGTTCCTGGCTCTACCAGAGAGGAGAAAGGACCATCGTCCTTTTACTCATGTATATTATAGGGGAGTGACATTCCTTACACAAAATGAGTAATCCTAGAAAGTGAGAGGTAACCTCCCTTCCATCTGGGCAGCTTGGTGTTCATTTTTTCAAGTATGCATACTAGGACTTTCCCTTGTAGCTCCATCTTTCCTGATTGTTGATAATAGGCTAGAATGAGACTAAAGAGATGTCTGAATTGGAATAAACTGCCTCCTTCATGCCACTGCCCACTGGGTCTGGAAATGCAGTTACTTCCCCTGAGTACTGTGCAGCCATTAGGTGCCTGTACAACTAGATAAATGGTCAGGTTATTCCTCACTTGTAACTTTTCCCCTAAAGCTCAAAAAATCATGTCTGTTTTACATCTGAGTTCTAAACTGTGGAAAATCATTAAAAGAAGGGAGCATTTAAAGCATCAACTTTTTAACTCTTTTTGTTTTGTTTTGTTTTGTTTTTTAGACAGGGTTTCTCTGTGTGACCTTGGCTGTCCTGAACTCAATTTGTAGATCAGGTGGGTCCAAAACTCACAGTAATCCACCTACCTCTGCCTCCTAGAATGCTAGCATTACTAGCATGCACTACCATGCCCTGCTAACTTTTAGCTCTTAGTTAACTGCATAGATAAATGAGTTTTAAAGACTACAGCAAAGAAAGAATTGCTACAAGTTAAATAACAAATGTATATTGGCTGTTTGACTATTTTTTGTCTTTTTAATCTTGGGGAGGCGGATTAGCAATACAAAACAATAAATTTCGCTATGTCTTTTTCTTTTAGTCTTTTGAGACAGGGTCTCTGAGGATCTGGCCTTGAATTTATTATGTAGTGAAGGTGACGTTGAACTCCTGATCTTCTTGGCTCCAATTCCTGAATGACAATGTTCATATATGGTGGGGGAGGTGTGGTTTTGTGCTTGGTGGATAGTTTTATGTCAACTTGACATAACTAGAGTCATCAAAGAGGAGGAAGCCTCAATTGAAAAATTATTTCATAAGATCAGCCTATATGCAAGCCTATAAGGCATTTTCTCAGTTAGTAATCAATGGGGGAGGGCCCAGCCCAATGTTGGTGGAGCTGCCTCTGGGCTGGTAGTCCTGGATTCCATAAGGAAGCAGGCTGAAGCAAACCATGAGGAGCAATTCTGTAAGCAGCAACCCTACATGGCCTCTGCATTAGGTCCTGCTTCCAGATTCCTGCTCAGCTTGACTTCCATTAATAATGGACTAGAATGTAGAGGGTAAATGCATCTTTTCCTCTCAAGTTGCTTTTGGTCATTGAGTTTCATTATAGCAATAGTAATAACCCTAATTAAGACAATATACATCATTACTGTGTCACCTGCAGGAACAGAATATAAGTTTGGGCATCATAATGGATTTGTGACTTGGCTTAAAATAATACGAAAATCTGAGTGTTGGGCACGTCAGGTTTCTAGATACTACCTAGCACTGACTTCTGTCCTCTCCCATCTTGCTAAGTTGGCTGATTCCAGCTTTCATTTTCCTATCTGTAAGTGAGATTTGACTATTTGCAATAACTTTCTCCAGCCTTCAGTATACTTGGAAAGAGATCACAAACAGTTACTACTTTTAATTGGATAGGAAGCTATTAATTATCAAAAGATCATTTTTATAACGAAGATTCTAGTGTAATATCAAAATCACCCAGTGTAATACCTAGATCCAGATCACGAAACCCCCAAAATGGCCACTAGGAATAGATACCAATACAGCATACACAGGGTCCTGTATTAAGACTCAAGCTTCAGGTCACAATCCTTCCTGACGCAGCAGGATAGGAGAGTGACCCCGGAACTTCAAGGGTAATGCGTTTATAAAGGGAAGGGGGCTTGTGGGTCACAAGAATGTCAATCTTTAGGCAGGTTGGTTGGAGGCTGGATCTTCAGGAAAGTTGTGGGTCACAGGAATGTCACCCTTTTGGTAGGTTGGGTAGAGACTGAGTCTAGAGGGGAAGGGTTTTTATTTATTTATTTATTTATTTATTTATTTATTTATTTTATATTTTTATCTCAGAGGAACATTGGGAGCTAATTGTATATAATTGCTCTGGTGTAATTTCTGGAGGCTGCTGGAAGGTCTGGTTTATGGCAGTGTGTGGTCATTCATGGAACACAGGAAGAAGTGAAGTCACCTGGAGGACAAGTTCTCACAGAACATTTACAGACCATGGCATTAGTTGCAGAATATACACTACATATAGAATAGGGCATTAATTTTGCCCTTACACTAGAAAATGCCAATGCTTTCTCTAAAATACATACTTTTTATTTTTAAAATAATATGTGAATGCTATGTACAAAAGTGTGGAAATAATAATATATACATTAAATGAAAAAGCCAATCTCACAAAACTCTATAAACACAGAGAAATTATATGATTAATATTTTCACATATTTCTTGGAGTATTTTATACATTAGTTGTTATATCTCAGATGTTATTATATATATAATTTTATGTCAGAGTAGCAATTACAAGTAGCACATGGACACTTACCTTACTCTCTAGTCTGGTGAGGCAAGCACTCTACTGCTGTGCCACATCCTTTGCCCTCTATGCTTTTGTAAGACTTTGTTTGTTAAACTTTTTAGTTTTTTAGATTTATTTACTTACTTTATATGTATGCGTGTTCTTCCTGCATGTATGTATATTAATCATGTGTATGCTCACGGAGGTCAGAAGACGGCGTTAAATCCCTCAGAACTGGAATTACAGGTGGTTTGAACTGGTCATGTATGTGCTGGGACTTGGACAGCAAGTATTCTTAACCACTGAGTAACCTTTCCAGCCCCAAGAACACTCTTCTTAATTCAACACACCATGGGAGTTTGAAATATAAATATATACCAAACAAAATACTGCAAACCAAAACAATAAAAATCCTACTAAATTACCATCGACTGTGGGAACACACTGCCTCCTTTGGTCATTTAATTCTTAGTGTGTGCTTCATTTAGCCTGTTTAATCACCCCTGTATGCTCATAATTGAAAAAATGTGTCTGTTAGATTAAAGATAGTTGCTTAATCGCAACTAAATGATAAATGATAGAAACATTTCTTTTGGACAAATCTTTCTCTTTTACATGCTGTTCTGTCTTATAAACAAGTGGAGTGGAGGCTGTGGCCATTCCAAGTAAGATGAGTCTTTAGCACATCACATCTTCAGGGTTGCTCTTTCATCCTAGTCAAGCCTTCCCTCCTCCACTCTTATTTCTGGTTTTATGTAGAGTTCTAACAAGGACAAAAATCTTCAGGGGTGAGAAGATGTTAAGCCTGATCTGAATCCTTTTTGCTTTTAATGTGAGTTGCATAACAAATGCCACAGGGCTGTTGGGTTTTTACTGCATGTGTTAAATATTACAGCCCTTGTCCTTTCTCAGTGATTGAAGTGCCTGGATATGTATGTCTCAGCCAATCACAAAGAAACTGGTTTCCATGGAAGCAAGATTGCAGATTCACTTCATTCACAATGAAATCCACACAGCAAGACAAATCTGTATAAATAACCCATGTAAAATCAAAGCAAAATATTCCTGGGTGTTTGTTCTATGCCTCTTGGCATGTGCCAGCTTTGCATCTTGAAAATTATCTAAAAATATCTGAGCATTCAGGAGAGGTTTTAAAGCTGAAGATTTCTTCCCTGCCTCAGCCTGGTAGTAGGTCTCCAGTGTGTATACCTGTAAATTTAAATTGTTGAATCCCTCCCTTGTTTTCTTCTTTAGCACATCTTAGTGATTGCTTTAGGCTGAAAACCAGAATATCTTGGCATTGATAAACCAATAATAAAGATAAATATGAATGATAATTTATGATGTCTCTCTCTCTTCCTCTCTCTTTGACAGATTTTGATAATTCTCTACAGTAGTTAAGTAACTCCTGCACCCTTTATTTTAGAGGTGAAAACCACAAATCAAAGAGACTAACGAACCCCTTCAAAATTCTACAGCCAATAAGAAGTATGATCTGAACTTCATCCAAATTTGCCTACTGGTAGACATCAGAACTCCAAAATACTGGATTCCTCTCCCCTTTACCCCTTCCTTCTTTCTTTTCTTTAGTGTGTGTGTGTGTGTGTGTGTGTGTGTGTGTGTGTGTGTGTATGTGTGTGTGTGTGTGTGATTGTGTAACATGTGCATGAAGGTACATGTGACTATGCACACATATATGAAGGCCAGATAAAAATGTCCAGCGCTCTGCTCTACCACTTTCTGTCTTATTCTTCCAAGTCAGGGCTGCAGACCAAGTCATGAACAACTAGCAAATCCTTAGGATATTCCTGTGTCTGTGCTGCACAATGTTGGAGATGAAGGCAGGCATGGCTAAGCCCAGCTTGATTTACATGAGTATTGGGGATCCAAACTCAGCCCATCGTGTAACAAGTATTCTTACCTATGAAACCATCTTTCCAAACATCATATTTAATTTTATTATGGAGCATAACAGTATTATGGTCAATGGAGTTAAATATGTCTCTGGATCTATCTGTGGACCAATCTATATACTGAGTACATTTAACCATACCTACACACACACACACACACACACACACACACACACACACACACACTTCCATTGTAGTCATGGGCTGTGAATCTTTATCTTTTTCTTTGCAGTTTGGGTGTTCATGATGGATTCCAGTCAATATAGATATTTCTTGAGGCTAAAACAGTAAGGCACAATTGCTACTTTATAATAAACATAATTCATCAATAGTCAGGGACCTTAGCATATACCTGTAATTCAGCATTTCAGAAGCTGAGCCCAGCCTGTGCTGTACAATGAGTTTCAGCTAACTTGGGCAATGGACTAAAAAGTTTATCTACAAACATAAACCAACCAACCAAACAAACAAAAATGTAGTTTTCTTCTCATTGTTTCTGTTGCTGTTGTTGTTGTTTGGATTGTCAAAATGGCATAGCTGGTAAGGACATTATCACCAAGGTTGATGATCTAATTTCAATTCCTGAATCTACATGTTAGGAGGACAAAACCAACGCACCCCAAAGTTATCTTCCATATGCATGCTATTGCATGTGCATACTTACACATACATATGCAGTTGATAGAGTGCCAACAAGAATTGATCAATAAGCAAAAACAATGTACAGAGACCCTTAACAAAAGCAAATTTTTGTGGTGGCTGAAGGATGCTATTTAGACAGATACTTTTTGCCATTGTCTTACTGATCAAAGAGGTGTACCTGGCATGCCTAAGTGACTGAAATAAATATCTACTTGCTTTTCAGAAACTTTTATTTTCCACCTTTAATATATAAATTTAATAACATGTTCACCTAATAATTATTTACTTTAAAATGTCCTCTAAATTTCAGGAGGCTCTAAAAGTCACACAGGAGTTAAGAAATGGGGAAAGCCACCTTTGTTCTCTCTCTTGTTAATTTAAGTTCTTAGCATACTAGTATGTCTATTGGTCAACACTGAGCAATCAGTGCTTTCAGAGAGAGAGAGAGAGAGAGAGAGAGAGAGAGACAGACAGACAGACAGACAGACAGACAGACAAAGAGAGAGAAGTCAACCACAGATATTGTTCCTCAAAAACCAACCATGCTGTTTTTTTGAGACAAGGTCTCTTGCATGCCTGGATTTTTCAGATTAAAGTGAGGTTGGCTGGTCAGGGACAGGCATCTACCTGTCTCTGCTTTCGTGTATCTGAGATGACAAATATATGCAACTGTACCTGGCTTTTTATATGGGTGCTGGTATGATTGTATTACCATCACTTTATCCCACTGTCATTTTTTCAGTACTCCGGGATTAGATTCTTACGTATCTTCTCTGTATCAAAGCTTTGTGAAAATCACTGTAAAAGAGTATCTACTAAGGAAGTATTGCGTTTCCTCCATTGTTTGTAAGCATTCTATCAAATGCAACCCAACCTTTTTTTCATGCTCAGCATCATGATTTTGCCTCTGTTATCTGTAAACCATAAGTCATGTTTCAGAAAGGGGCACCAAGGTGTCTGAGCTTAGAAGGACAGTACCTTTCTGCTAAATGTCTTTTGAATTTCCCCTCTGACAGTGCTTACCTCTGGCCTGGTTTCCTTAGGGCTTCTTCTGTTCTTTTTGCTAAGACTATTTTATTGGTGTTGTGGTTTATAAAATAAGTAAGACGATTAAATTAGCTTCCTTAAAGTGAACTCCTGAAGGGCATTTTTGGTTTTGTCTTTTTTACTTGAAAGTTTCATGGTGACTTTATTTTTCTTCCTCTATAAAGAATATCAGCTTACTTTAAACATGTTCCCACCATTGTAAAACTCTGTATGCTGTTGTTATTGTTTTTAAGGCAGAGTCTCTTGTAGCCTATACTAGCTTCATGTAGCTGAGACTGGTTTTGAACTCCTGACCTTTCTACTTCTTCCTTCCAAGTGCTGGCATTACAGGCTTGTGCCACCTGGCCTGGCTGCAATGCTAATCATTTTTCTTTGCTTTTCATTATTGCTGATCCATTCAAAAGTGGAGAAAGATGTATTTTGAGAGCACTACCTTCTGAGTATATTGAATATTATAATTTGCAATGAAGATTGTAACCCAGTCTATTATTTTGAAAGAAATACCATGCTAAGAGGCAGTTTCCTTTTGGAATAGTTCTATGAAGAGTGACTTTACATATGTATGAATGTATGTATATGTATATATATATTTACATATAAATACATAACTATGAATTTACTCATATTTCATATTATTTTGGTAGCAGGAGAAAGGCAGCAGTGGTGGCAATGACAGAGAGAAATGGGTAAAATCCAGGAGCCTATTCAACAGTATTCATTTAATATCAGTTAACAAATTTGGAATTTTGTAATCCTTTTTAGAAACACCTTGAAACTGTCCCTCTGATGAAAATGGTCACTGGGTGACCTGTTATTGGTGCTTAGTGACTCTAGGGTTGGTGTTCTCTTCTTGCAGTTGCAGTCTTGAGAGACTGTAGTCTTTCTTTAGCCTGTTAAGGTGAGTGGTTTGTGAAGGACACTGGCAATCACTTACATGCTTCCCACCATGCATTCCTAAGAACCTTAGAGATAACTGGGAAGAAAAAACTCAGCTGGGTCTTGGGAGAAGTAGCACAAGCATCCTTCAGCAAAGATATCAATTAAGGAAAGTCTTATCTTGTTGCCTGGCCCAGTGCTGACAATGGGCCTGGAAAGTCCTTCTAGGTTAATGTAAGCAGCAGAGTGGCTGCGAAGGGGTTTGCTGATCCCACCAAAAGACGGGCTGCCTCCCTGGTGTGACTTAAAGGGCAGCAAAAGTTCAGACTTCCCTGATCTTCCTCCAAGCCAACTGACTACACTGCAAATAGTCTTGATTAGAAAGATAAATACATGTTTTCAGTCACACAAAGAACCTAAATTAAATTATGCACATATCTCTGTGTATGTGCGTGTGCATTCATGTATGTGTGTTTAGAGGTCACAAAACTGGAGAAGTTATTTATTGTGAGAGAGGAGGAAGCAACCTTCGAGGGGGTGGGGAATACAGGGAATAATGTAATATTTGTAGTAGGAAAGCAGACGGGGAGACTAACTAGAAAGGGATAGGGAATCAGCTGGAGGGAGGAATGACTTTGAGCAAAGTGTAATGACACACATGTGTGGAGATGCCATGATAAGGGCACTACTCTGTGGGATAATTTTTAAAAGTCAGTGTGAAACACAAGAAGTAAAGCAAAAGGACTGATTCTCAAGTGATGAGGATCCAACTTGGGACAGATTTATCAAAGGGACGATTAGTAGCCAGGTGCTTCTATTATTGCAAACCAGGTAGAAAAACACACCCCAGGGCAGTGCAGGGCTGTCTTTGGGTCCAGAAAGAAACTAGGGGCTATGGTACTTCTGTGTTGCTAGGACTTGACCTTACTATATCAGTCATGGACAGGAGAGCAGGCTAGAGAAGAAGGGCAGCCCCAGGAAAGCCATTCAGTACAGTTTCTAATGAACTATGGTGTGCACAGACCAGAACGATGGGAAATGAAAGGAAAGCTTTTTTATCCTTAGGAGAGAGCCTAATGAGTGGGCAAAATGACATGTTCCTCCACAGAGGGAGTAGTTAAAATGCCAGCTCACCTTCCTTCTCTCCTTGGGTCTGTTTAGTATATCTGGCATCGTTAACAGTTTCCTGTTTTTGTGGCTGTATCCTGAAGCTCAAATTGTTTTCATTTGTATGCCCCCCCACCTTTCCTTACCCCCAGCTGTGCTTTGTTTGTGATTTGGGCTCATCAAATGGTTTTCCTTGCATTGGAGATTGCAGTATAAGTGGTGAGGTGATGAGGGCTCTTAGGACTGTCTCAGAACTAGACTTTCTTGCTGTTGCCCATTTTCTGCTCCTCTGTATGAGGTTTCAGTTCTACCCACCATGACTCTGAACAGGCCTTTGTGAGCATCTGTGACTGTAACTCTTTGGTCCTCTCCCAGAAGGTTCTCTGTCGATCCTAGATTCTCCCTATTCAGAAGTTTAATATCTACCATTCCTGTCTAGTCAGGGCAAAAGTGGGGCCAGTGCTGCTGCAAGGCCTTCTGTCACTATGCTTCACATTGGCTTTCTTTACTATCAGCCTATTGGCAACTTTATGTTTTTTTTTTATACTTTGCCCTGTGTAGTCTCACTTTGATGCATTAGTAACTTAAAAAAAAAAAAAAAAAAAAAATTCAAATCTAATTTTCCTCTCCAATTTGATTGTGAATTCTTTGCAGAACAGGAGCAATATATCATGGACTGGG
The DNA here is from genome assembly GCA_907169655.1 of Acomys percivali. Taxonomy (NCBI): domain Eukaryota; kingdom Metazoa; phylum Chordata; class Mammalia; order Rodentia; family Muridae; genus Acomys; species Acomys percivali. The sequence goes on along the minus strand of OU015751.1, from coordinate 61,763,782 downwards.
ACTAGAGGGCTCTAGCAGTCATGGCATGGCAAACATGGCTCTGGCAAACCTTCCCCTTTCCCCATTCCCTCTTCTTTGCTAAAAGCCTTTAGATTACATTCCTAAAGTTAACCAGCAAGATCTACTTTCTTTTCAGCCACTTCCTTCTCCTGAGGTTGACTGAAGTTCCTGCTGTATTGAAATATAGCAACCAACAGCCCCCTTATAGCTACCCTAATTAACTTGTCCAGTAAAAATTTAACGCCTCATCCTAACACACCATTTCTCCTTTTACCTTTTTAAACTGTCATTTGCCTATGGGCCTCTCTTCATCTCTCTCCTTTCTACCAAGAGGCAGGTTTCTGTCCCCTAGGGCAAATATCCCTTTTGTCTCTTCCTTGTTCTCTTTGGCTTCTCCCTTGTTCTTCATCTCCTGTCTTTGGCTCTTATTTTCTGCCTTTTTCCCCCTCTAGGGGAAATGAATCTCCTGTGTGCTGAAAACTTGGTCTTGTCATCCTGGTCTTGTCATCATCCATTCAGGGTCTTAATAAACAGTTCAAAGGTAGGTTCCCCCAAGATTTTACTTAGAGATTGAAATCATTCTTGTCTTCATTTTATTCCATATATTGGATAATTACTTACTAATAGCCTTGCTGCCAACATTCACCATGCACATTAGCACAGTACTGCCTTTCTCTCCTTCATTCATTTGATTTTCCTAAGATAGAATCTCACTATATGCCTGGAACTCACTAAGTGCCACAGACTGGCCTTGAACTTGTGGCAATACCTCTGCCTCAGCCTTCTAAGTGCTTGAATTACATGTGTAAGCCACCACCCCTTCTAGACTTTTATTTTTAAATTAAAGTTATCTGATAAATGATAAATGAAATATACCTGTGGTACTCTGCTGGATAAGGTTTAAGTCTGACTTCTCTGGATAGTCATTTTCTCTCCCAACTTTGTTGGTAGACTCCCTTTTCTCAGAGAGGTTCTCATTCCACTCGAGCTGGGAGCCTAAGATCTCGTAAGAAGCATCACATAGCCCTCAAGGAAGATTACAGGCCTGACTCTTTCCTCATAAGGAACTTCTTTAATAAGTACAGCAATTCCTGGAAGTACTCCTATATGCTAAGGAGATCCTACCATGCAGCAATTTACCTAGTAGTAATTGTAGCTAGTAGTCATAGGATAGTTAAGTATCGTGTTTTCCTTCTTGTGGTGGGGAGCTGTGTTACTGCGTATAGATGAGGTACTCTACCTATGTTGTAGAATAAGTATCCTGGCACCCTTAGCCCTGGTGAATTAGACACATCCACCTCAAAGCCCCTCATCACTGCCCATGGTTTATAAATAAAGTCTGGATGGCATTCTCAGGCTGTTTCAGGTGCTCACCCTCTTGCTCTATTCATCCACCATGGCCTCTGAGACTCCATTTATTCCTGAAGGAACTGCTACTGAAAAACCAGTGTCAATCAGCAATGGTGGAATTGTCTTTGCGGCTGATGGAGTCTGTTCACCATTGCTGCTAGCTTGGTACTGATCCTCAGTAAGACTGGGTATCAGGTGTAGCACTCATACCTCACCCTAAAGCATTCTAGCCACCCCTGAGGTAGAAATGGGCCCTTGGGACCTTTGATCCCATGAGCCGTCCGTTCTTGTCCAGAGGCACTCAGTACTTGGACCAGCTTGCAGTACATGGGACCCTGACCACCTAACCGCTGGAAGCTAAAGGACATATACCAGATATATGGGGATTTGTGTGCGTGTTTGTGTGTGTGTGTGTGTGTGTGTGTGTGTGTGTGTGTGTGTGTGTTTTATTTTCAAAGCATACAGCTTTGGAGATAATGAAGACAGAATCTGGCTTCTCACTGAGTGTCAGAGAAGCAGCTACCCTCCAACTGCAAATAGAAGTCGTCATTAGCAGGCTTTTCTACGCCTCCCTGCAGAGCTGGCTGGTGTGTCTGCTAATCTGAACATAGCATTTACAAAGCACAGGATAGATGTCTGAGAGGAGGTGAGAAAAGTTGAACTTGGGGGATGGAGCTACTCAAGGCAGTTTCTGATGAATCACAGCATGTGAAGATGGGAAAGACTTCAGAACTGGAAGTATGAACGATTTGAAAACAAATTCACCGCTTTCTTATCCTGATGTGTACCACACACATCTGCTCTGAGATCCCTCCCTGTGTCTCATGCTTCCTAGAATTTCCCTGTTGCCCTCATTGGCTTCTATTTAATCACAGTTAGTTGTTTCCAATTTTAAATGACATAGCTTGTTGAGAGTGCTGGTTCTGTGGCTTAGAAGCTTATAAAAATGTTCTGTAGTCTAGATAGCCAACTTTCTAATATAAAAGGTATGTCCCAAAGATAATTTTAAAAAATCTGTATATAAACTGCTTTATTGATTGCTAAAAATAAAATGAATTTTTTTGAAAATTTTACAGAATAATTCAAATGTTAGGGAAGAAATGGCTCTAAGTCGTGTTTTCTTCAGAGTTTTTCCTTTATAGTAAAAGAAAGATTAAAATAAAGACCATAAAAACAAATAATGGAGTGTGACAATTAGAGTTGATTGTTGCTTGAAAGAATGTGGAATCTCTAGGATTGTCACTAGGAGTGACAGGTTAGAGACTTTGGGCAGGAGTGGTGGTGGTGATGCAGTGGGAATGGGTTGTAGGATAGGGATGGGGTAGGAATATGGGGGTGCTGACCCACTTTCTTTCTAGGGGGGTTGATCCCAATTTATTGTTCACACCCCACTCTTATTTCAGTGACTAGGTGTGAGCCACCATGTCGATTTGCTGATGTTGAAGCTGAAGCTTTAGAAGTGATTCAGTATGAAGCTAAGAGGCAATTGCAGGTCGGGTTACTGTAGAGTCCATTCAGGGTTTCAGAGTGGAGCTCTGAGAGCTAATGTCAGCTTTGCTTTCGCACCCATATCAAGTGTGCCAAGGCAGTCAAGTACCCAAACAGTTGTTTATTTTCTAGAAAAAGAATATATATATACATATATATATATATATATATATATATATATATATATATATATATATATATGAGATAGAATGGTGACTCTCTCTGGTAACTCTACCCATATCTGAGGATATTATGTCAGTTGTCATAGAGATTGAAAGATCAGTGTGAGTTTTTCTTGAGTATTCAGATCAAGATAAGGACAAGAAGTCAGCTCTGCTCAATGCTAATGGTGGCTATCCATTTAAAGTAAGTTCCTAATCTGCTCTCTTGTATCTCTCCCGCAAATGGGTACACAAGAGAAGGCATGAACGTATTAGATTAGTTAAATATGTTGTGCTATGGCCCGTCACCATCCCAAAGGCTAGTAATTTCACTTACAGGTTGTTTCTTTAAGGTGGGTTATGTCTGAGAGGGCCCACGAAGTTTTCTTTGCCCTAAAATATTTGGAAAGCATGCTCTCATGATTGTCAGGCAAGACTACTCAGTGGATAGAACCTAGGGATCTTTAGGGCACAAGTGCATGCACAGACATCTCCACACATGGACAACCATACTTACGAAAATATCACATCTGTATGCTAAAACCATGTGTTCCCAGTTCAGTCTTCCAACTTATATGAATACATTTGTGTTTTACACCAATTTCACATCCAGACAAGCCCAAATGCTCAGTTCTCTGCTGCCACAATGGCACCTGGCCATCAGGTCCCATATGTGGCATGCTCCCATAGGAGTGGATTTGGTACATTTTTACAGGCAAGAAGGAAACAAAATAAGGGCTATTGTTACAGCTCAGTTGGTAGAATACTTAACTATAATGCACAAAGCTCTGGTTCTGTCTTCAGAACCAAATAATCTGAGTGTGCGCATTTGTAACCTCGGGATTTGAGAGGCTGAGGTAGAACAGTCAGCAGTTCAAAAATACCTTTAAGTATATAGGACATTTGAAGCTACCCTGGGCTACACAAAAACCTGTCTCAACAACAACAACAAAAAACCAGGTTATATTTAAAACAAAAACAAATACAAGATTGAGAACAAATTTTAGGAAGCAGAGGAATGTATTGTTGACAGGGGCACAGTCATGTAAACTACCGCAAAGCCTCAGCCTCACCCAAAGGTGAGGCACAGAGGAATGGCAAAGCTTCCCTCTAGTTTGTGGGCAGAGGATGACAGTCTTTGCAGAAAATTTCCATCACAGCTTTCACCCCAGGATACTTCCTGCCTGAAGACTGCAGCCCCTACAGACACTGCTCCCATAGAGATTAGACAAATCTATCCCCTTGTATGCCCCTATGTATGCCATAAACTCTGCTTCCTCATTTGTCTGCATGTAATAAGCCCCTCCTTGTTTAGCTACATACAACAACCCAGCTTCTCTTTTCATGTGTTCATGCTCAGCTTCAGGGTGCTATGGCTTCTCCATTAGAGAGCCTAGTCCACCAGATGTGTGTGTGTGTGTGTGTGTGTGTGTGTGTGTGTGTGTTTTCTTCATCCCCTCACCACCCCAGTAAGGATCATGCCTGAAGCTATGCTATAAAGGCAGAAATTCTTTTATTTTCTCCCTTATGTTAAAGCAAAATAAGAATCAGCACTGAGTTCAAAATGGGAGCTAAATCCCTTTGCTGAACAATGGACCTGGCCCTTACTCAGAGCTGATAGCTTTTATACATTATTTTAATTAGGTTGTATCTGGGTAATGAGGACATGTGTGTCCTTCAGACTGGCCAGGCAGCACTATTGCTTCCAGTGGGCCCAAAGAACACAGGTTTGCAGGAAGTACTGGCTCTACCAGGTTAGCCTCAGCATGGGCCAGTGGGTGGGAGCAGTAGCCAGAGTAATTTTACCCTCTCCTTTTCTTCAAACTCCAGGCAGAAATTTCTGAAAATCAGGTGGGTGTGTTCCATACTTAGTTCTACTTTAGTATTAGGTAGGGAACTGAACTACAGACTGTTACAATCTTAATCATGGACAAGGAAACTTGCTATAAGTCACAGAGCAGGAAAGTGGAAGAACCCAGATTTGATCCCAGCTATTCTAAGAGACTGTGGTTCAGATAGCTCTGTATTCCATGTGTTCCCAGAGACTTTACTTACTTACTCTGTTCCACACTTATGTCATTTCATAGCGTGTGGTGACTGTACCTAGAAACAAAGGAGCTATGCATAATTATGTTATGTGGCAGAGCTTCTAGGGATTCTTCTACTCACCACCATAGTGAGAGTGAAGATACCCAGTATTTCTGGTTCCTTCAGACAGGCCCCAGTTAAATGGGCTGTTTCTGGATGAGAGGATGTAGGCATAGAGAAAGCTTCCTCCTTTCTCTATTAAGCAGGCACAGGAAATCACCATCCCTTCCTGGAAGAACTCTGCTTGCTTTCCATTTTCCTTGAATGGTGAGTTAGGGGAGCTGTCTATAGTCGATTTGTTACCTGTGGACATGGGCTACAATTGAGGTTGTAGGCTGAGCATCATTCTGGGGTCTGTTTCTAAGAGATGCATGTTGGCACCTTTTTACCATTATGTCATTTACACAGGGTGCAGAGACCCTGGGGTTCATCCTGAGAGAGATGCGTGGGCATTGCTAATAGGCAGATGGTCCTGAGAATGTGAGCCTTGTATTTACCGTGTGTATGCACACCCTGCCCCTCTTTGTGTGTACAGGCTCTGCCACCATAATTTTATCAGAGTATTGGAATCTGGGTCTGTCTGTGATCTAGGGTGAAAAAGTCTTTCATATACAATATTCAAAGCCCAGTGTGTGGGTGCCTGAGAATGAAGCCCAGTTGGTAAAGTGCTTGCCTACCAAGAGCTTGATCCTCAGCATTGCATGAAATAAGCCAGGCATGGTGTTTCATGTCTATAATCCCAGCCTTCTGGAGGTGGATCAGAAGTTGAAGATCATCCTCAGATACATAACAAGTTCTAGAATAGCCTTCATTACACATGTCTCCAGAAAAATAAAACAGGGCCAGTAAACTAGCTCAGTGGATGAAGGCGTTCATTGACCTGAAACCCACGAGTTGAAAGACAACAACCGAAGGCTGCAAGGTGTCTCTTGACCTCTCCATGTGTGCAGAAGTGTGGTATGAGTACTCTACCCAAAATAAAGAAATAAATGAAAAGCAAATTCTCAGATGAATGTTCAAACCAGAGTGTTTGTTTCTTTCTGAATTCTTTTTCGGTTGGTTTTAGCAGAAAAACTCAGCATGTGTGACTGGAAGACTTAGGAGATCTTGTCTCCTTCCTGGGTAGAGCCTCCCATTTTGCAAGGCCCATGCCTGTCTCAGGATAAACCCCTGGGTCTCTGCTCCCATGGGTGAATGACATAATGGAAAAAGATGATGACACTGGGCAGGAGAGGAGGAAACTGTAATGCTTGGTAAAGCCACCCTGCCTCCTACCATCAGAAACAGAGACAGAGTGAGTTGAAGCCAATCCTTTTACCTTGGCAACTACAGCTCTGAAGTCTTGGTAACAAATGTATACGCACAACTCTATTTGTATATTTAAAGTGTGTGCTTGCACTGTTCTGTCCACAAACTCAGAACAGAGATTTGTATGAACTGGTTTCCATGTTTATGTAAATAATAGCAAGGTAGGTGACAGATATTTTTCCTTTTAAGTGGATTGTGAGAAGAAAAATGACTTAGTGAAAATAATGAAAGAACCACGAAAAATGTTTTCAATTTCCTAGGTGGAAGAGTCATTTCCTCAGATTAAATTGTCTGTTAACACCTTTCTGGCTGGCCTATCTCAGTTTAGAATTATTGGAATGCTTTAGAATTTGTTTTAAGCTCAGAAATTTTATCAAGGTATAAGCCTGACACTCATTTTATTTCTAGAATTTGAAAACATTAACCAATGAATTCTTCCCTCCTGTTTTCTCCCCCCTCCCTCCTCCCTCCTCCCTCAGGGCTCCTATTTCTCCCCAGTTAGGCCTGAAAGACAAGAACACTTACTGCTTTGTTTTATGGCTGTCCTGAAACTAGGCATCAGCTCCTGCATAGCATTGAACACAGAATTTTAATGAGCACAAAGTGAGTGTCTTGGTCTTTTTCTCTGGGAGAAAAGGGTGATGTCATCCTGTCCAGGAAACACTGGATTGATTTTTAAGAATTCTCTGAAGGGGAATAGCTTGTTGGTGTGGCTTAGCATTAGGCTTCCCACAGGCAAGCATGGTACAGATCTCTGGGAGTGCCCACACCAGGAGGGACAGAAACCTGAAGTGACTCCTCAGAGGACAGATACTCTTCAAAGTAAAAGTCAGTAGGGCAAGGGATTTTGATGCTTTTTCAAGGCTGAAATTTAGATAGTATAATCCTAGCATTTAAATGATCATAGCCTGCTAGTGTCTGACTCTAGCATTTTGTTTATAATTTTAGGCTTTGGTTCATGTGATTAAAATAGAGAATGGTTGTTTTGCATCACCTCTTCCTTCATATCTCTCTGCTACACATGTCTTCAGCATGAAGGGCACTCTTTTAGGCTTTGAGAAACCCCAGCATCTACTGGGTAGAAAGCTTGCGGCAAAAGGCATAATAGTCAAGACACACTGTCACATACCAAAGTCGTTTAGATGTTCTCCATAACAAAAGCCAGACAGCAAATGAAAAAACGAAAATCTGACCCTAGTGTACAACTAAATGAACCACATTCTTTTCACCTATCCAGAACAGAGATGTGCATATCTGCTTTCATATTGTGGCCACCACGGTAATTTGATTTCCTGGTTTGTAAGCTTCTTTTTCCATTTCCAGTTTAGCTAGTGATTAATGAGCTAATTAGCAAAGATTTTTAAAGCTTGGTGAACAATAAGCATACAATGTACAGAAAGACTGAATTATACAAATCTGAGCTTATTCAACTCTTTTATATGCTTGTAAAGAACAAAACAAAAAACACCAATTGCTTCAAACTCAGTGCAGTAACTTCAGACACTGTTTTAACATTTTAGCTACCATCCTTAGTACCACAAGTTTCCATTTTATTTTGATTTTGGGGACGGAATTACATTGGCTAGCCTTTGATAGTTTATAACTCATTGTGTAGCCCTAATTAGTCTTTAAGTCGAGATTCTCCTTCCTCTGAATTTCTGGGTATATAGGCATGTGCCATCACACTCATCTTCAGATTTTTATTGCTTGATTTATAATGGGCAGAAACTAGTAATTCATGATGCCAGAAAGAGCTTAACATATGTCAAATAAATGTTTCAGAAGTTACAGCATTTGGGAAGAATAAGGTAGAAGTATGAGTTCCCATGGGCCACACATCCCAATAAAGAAGGTTCAAGTTTAAGCTGATTTTCAAGGAATTCACGACCTTTGAGGAGGTGGAGCCCATTGTGAGCTGAAGGAAGGCAGCCACACATAAAAGTGGGTTTGTTTGCTACAGTCTTCCCCTAGCACCTAATACACAGGCCTGACTGGAATGCTAGTGCCTACTAAGTAAACTGTAAATGCAGAAAGAACACCTCAAATACCAGGCTTAGGAAAAGTGTGTTTAATTTATAAAGAGAATTCTTCATAATATCCAGAATATTCAAATCCAAATATGATTGAAGCATTTATTTCACTACTCTGAAATGTCAGACAAATCATCTGATTTGGTAAAATGATTAACCAATCCAGGGCACAGGGATTACACCAGGGCAGATGAGGGGCTAAGAGTACCCAATATGTGCCAACAATACTACAGCATTAACTTGCATCTTTCTCGTTCCAATTACTATATAAAGAAAAAAAAGAAAAAGAAAAATCCACTGTCAACATGCATTCTATGTTACGGTGTTTCAGATATTCTAATCTAGATGGAGGTATGAATAAATAACCATTTGGTCAATGAACCCAAAAAAGTGAACAAGAGCCATCATTTAAAGCCTGGAAAGAAATTGCCTTGATATAATTCACTTTCTGCTTCATTAAAGATTAACTCATTTTTATCTACCTAGGATGAAAGGTTGGGCAAGGAAATAAATTCTTTTTACTCTACATTTGAAATACAAATGAAGATCACAGAGAGAAAACGGACAGAAAGAAAAAGAAAAAGAAAAGAAAAGGAAAACAGAAGCCTGCCAACCCCACATGTTAACAGTAAAAAGCAATATACTGTTGATTGGTTGTCCTTTGGGGATGAGAGTAGATAAACAACCTCTTAGGGACATTTAAATGATTTCCAGGTGGCTTTTGCTTTATCAGAACCCATTTTGTTGAAAGGGGGAAGAAATTTACAGGCAGCAAATATCTAGCTGATAAGAATCCATACTTGAATTATTTCTAAGTGTCATAGGAGCCAAGACCTAGATGAAAGCATATCTGTTTAGGTGTCATTTTCGATCAAGAGTAGTTGTTGCTTAAGTTGCCATTTGCCCATACTTAGAAAAAGGACTTGAATCTGTGTCAAAGTTCTCTAACCTTCAGCAAGAGAAAAAGAGACTAAAGAAAGTAAGTAGTCAGGACTCATCATGCACTGGTTTTTCTTCTCAAGTCACAAGGCAATGTGGTAGCGATGAGTTTGGGACTGAAAATTCAAGAGTCACAATTGATTTTCCTGTTGGCTGATTGGGCAAATTCTAGTATTCCTTCAACAAGTATTTTATTCTTTTCATTGTTGCTAATATGTTAGTTTGTATATTGCATTTTTGTGGTGTGCAATAAATGCATCAAATATCATCTATCTTTTAATATTAGCCACTATTATTATTTTAATATTAACTATTAACCCCTTTTTTATCATGAGAGTTCCATCCAAAAGTTAGCAACATTGAAGTTACAAATTATTGGATGAGAGTAAGCCGTGGAACTGTATTGTCAGTCTCCCCATTTAACCTAAAGGATAGGAGGTCAAACAGAATGATTTTTAAAGCCTCGCCTAATATTATTTATGAAACCACCTGACATTGAGCTTTACAAACCCAAACCTAAAAGATGGTAATGTGCTTGCTGTAGTCCTTATCCATTGAAGTATGTATGTTTTACCACAACAGGACCTGTTTACATTTATACCCCAGTGACTCCTTTCTTACAACCATCTGTCTTCCTTGGTTCCAGTTGTAAGATCTGAATTTAACACTATAAATCTCTTAGGGATTTGTTCATGCTGATATCAGGGTGGCTCTCAGACTCAGGAAACCAGAAACTCTTGGTGGGACTGAGACCTGGCTCTGAGTTATAACAAACCTTCAAAGTGGAGTGAAGTGCTCCTGTAATTCCAGCACTTGGGAGCTTGAGGCAGGAGGATGGCAAGTTCAAGGTAGACTTGTTAATGTATTGAGACCTTGACTAAAACCAAAATTAAACCTAAACAGAAAATGGAACACTCAAGTGAAGAAAGCAGTAAGTTTACCTTTTGAAGTAGCTTCTGACTCAGTTGTGTGCCTGACCTTAGCAGGAAGTATTACAGACACTATCCACTGCTTATCAGGGTTTTGGAAGACACAAGGAGGCCAGATTAGCTCTATTGCAACTTGAAGTTTCCCACATGAATGACACTTTTTCCCTCATGCAGATTTTAGTCAGTTCTGTTTCATCCCCACATTTTTTGTTCTTGTTTTCCTCACTTCATCATCTTGTTCTCTCTATTGTCTTAAATAAAGCCTACATTGTAACACTCAATCCATGTCCTCTGAGCCTTAGTGATAACTACCAACTCCAAAGTTTTTCCTAACATCCTCCCAAGGAGATGCTCTGGAAATGCCCTTTGCTTTTGAGCTTTAACAGCCTTTGACCCATGCACTTGTACAGATCACACACTTAGAAAGGGCTTTCTTTTACATGTTCTCATCTTTTCCTCTAACCCATGACTGAATCAGAACTTCCGGCATCAAGGCTATGCCTTCCCCCAGGTTTGTGGGGGATTCCCAGTCTGCTAGATGAGGTGTGTTGACCTTGATCTAGAACAAAGATTGGTCGACTTACTTCACAAAGGCACACAATGTAAATATTTTGGGCTGAGTGTTCTCTTTCCCTACTATCCTGCAGAGTCTCCATTTCAGCATTGCTATTAACTACAAAAGCATCAGATAGCTGGCAAAATAAACACTATGTATGCTAATTAGTGTGACTGTGTCCAATAAAATTTTACTCAAAGCAGATGATGCTGGTTATAGTTCACTGACCTCTAAGATAGGTAATTATTTAGTTTGGTAAAAGTGTACAGTGTCCAAAGGTTACCCTGCATATGGTGTATGCTGGTGGAACAAACTAATCAGTAAGAGAACTACAGCAATGTGCTTACAGCATTACAGTTTAAAACAGAAGGTCACACTGTGGTATTACTGGAGGCTCTTGAATAAAGTCAGCCTGACATGTGGAAATTCTTGGTGGTCTGGGTACAGGGATAATGGGAAGCATGGGACCTTGCTCTAAATTCTACTTTAGTGTGCTTTTTTTTTTGTTTTTTTTTTTGGTTTTCTGTCTTCAAATTATACTTGACTTAATTGACTTCTGAACAAAGGGTTGGTTGAGCAATAATTTGTGAATGTTTAAAACTTGCTGAATAAATGCTGTGTCTGCAGGAGAAGAAGCAGCAGTCAGCCACTCTGTGGTTGCATTGAGTCCTGAGCCCAAACTTAAGTTACAATCCTCTTGGAAAGCGGCACTTTGCCTCACAACTGAAATCCAGTTTGCTTGGAAAAGAACTTGGCTGCTCTTGGTGAGTGAGACTGAAGGTCGGCGGGATCAAAGCACATTTAAAGTCCCTGAGAGGAAGCAGCTGCTCTTTTGATTCCTGCTAAAGAGCCTCAGAGTTTCCAGTGAAATATAAACTTCCTGATGGCCCTGTGGGATCTTGCCTTAACATGTCACTCTTTTGTTTATGGCTCTAATAAGCACTCTCTTAGTGGAACTATGTGGTTCTGGAGAGACAGGGGCAAGCTAATGGGCCACAGACAATAAGAAACTTCACAAAACAAATTTGAATGCATGTTATGGAGAGAAAAACCACTAAGATTAAAATAGTCATTTCCCTCAGTTCTGTGATTTCTGCCTTCAAGTTTCGTCTCTGAATTCATTTTTCCAAGGTTTCTCTTAACTGTTCTATTGAGTTCTAATGTAATGTAATATGACTGCTAATCTAAAAATAATTATTTTAAAAAGATTTTTTTACATCTGAAAGCAAAGTAGGAAACAAATGCTTTGGACTGTGAGCTGAATGTTCATATATAATAGGATTAACAGAATGAGCTATGGTGAAACAAAAGTTATATATATATATATATATATATATATATATATATATATATATATATGCAGGTTTATTGACAGCAGAGGCAGGGAGACAGAGAAGGAGGCATGAGCACAGAGAGGAAGAGAGGAGGAGGACAGAAAGAGTAAAAAGGAAGGGAACCAAAATGTCTTCTTTATACAGTGAAGGATCTCTGGGAGGGGAGAAGTCTCGCCCCTCACCTAGGGCATCAGGGAAGAGGATGAGGTATGGCAGCCATGCTCTCTAGCAGGTAGGGACCTGAAATAATTATATTTTCTGCCAGAAAAACAGTATCTAGAGTTTTGTGTTATTCAAAGTATAGTGGCCTTGAGTTCTCAGTCTTGTGGAGAACCATTAAACAAATGTCTTGTTTTATGCATATTATTTTCTTAAAAGTTAAGGAGAAATTAAGTGCATGGTGGGAAGGGCTCATTCAGGGGCTAAGGTAAGCCTCCCCATGGTATTTTAGGTTCCCAAAGTGTTGAATGATGGGTATAGTCTAGGGGTCTTGATCTGATTCATTTTCTCTGACAATTAAAGAATTAAAAGTCAGGAACAACCTAGAGAACAATAGACAGCAGCAGAGAAATCTCTACCACTGCAGACAGAATCTGCAGTTGAAGAAATGCATTTCCACTTATTTGGAGTAAGGAAACACAAGTGCAGCTGTCACACAAAGGAAAAGACCCTCTGCACAATAGAGGGGTTGGGGTGATACGTGGAAAGCCAAAAATCCCAATCTCTACTTGAGGGATGGGAGCTTTAAGGTCTCTCAAAAGTCTTCCTTCCTCACTTAGGGTTGGTCAGTTTGGAGGAATGGAGATAGTTGATTGTCCTAGAACTGCTATTTGGAATGTACTGAACAGGCCTTGAACTTGTTGACCCAATCCATTAACAGGGGGCCTGCTGGTGGAAGATAAAAGCAAAACCTACAAGCCTTGTTTTAAGCTGACACCTGTTGCTTCAAGTCAGGAAGGTGAAGAAGAAGGTGTGCATCTTAGAAATTCATCCCCTTTATTACCTAGCCATGGCCTCTCTCCTTGTTTGTCTGCCTACTAGTCTGTCTAACTCCCAGTCTCTAAGATGACTTTGCTGTTGATACCACAGGTTCCAGAAACTAACTCAAGCTTGTTCTTTCTGGTTACTCATTATGGATAGATCAATGAAGGATTGATAAACTGGTCAAACATGAAATACAGCTACAATGGCATGGTGACTTGAACAATCAATGAATTTAATCTCTAAAGCATTTTAATTGATTTATTAATTTAGGAAAACATCCTAGTACTACCATCAATTGTTAAGGTAAATATCAATAGGTTCAATGAGAGGGCAGACCTACGGAGTCATGGAACATTCATCTGAGAGCTCAGAAAGGCTGTTAGCAGGCTTGTGTTTTGCAGGAGAGAAAAGCTTATCAAGGGCGCTCAAACCATCTGTTTTAACTAAATAGTACCTTAGTGTCTTAGACAGTGACAACTCACCTGAGGAATCTGTCTCCAGTCATGTGAGGTAAATGGAAAGGGAAGCCATGATTGATTTTTAAAATTGTTTACCAGTCACATGTGAGGACAGAGCAGAATGAGTGGCTCAGTTTTAAAACAACAGTGGTTAGTTGCTTGATTTTTTTTGTAGCCATTTTAAGGACTTGGATAAATTATTTCAATTTGTAAAAGCAGCATGTCATGGTCATAAAGCATCAGAACTAGAAAGAGCATGCATACCTTCATAGGTCAAAAGCAGATTCATGTGAAAGTCATACCCCACTCTTTATTCATTCTTCTACTGAGGGACACTTAGGCTGTTTCCATATTCTGGCTATTATGAATAAGGCTGCTATGAACATGGTTGAGCAAAGTTTCTTGTTGTGTGCTGGTGCATCTTCTGGGTATATTCCAAGGAGTGGAATAGCTGGGTCTTGAGGAAGCCCTATTCCCAGTTTTCTGAGATAGCACCAGATAGATTTCCAAAGTGGCTGTACTAGTTTGCATTCCCACCAGCAATGAAGGAGTGTTCCTCTCTCTCCACATCCTCTCCAGCATGTGGTGTCGCTTGAGTTTTTGATCTTAGCCATTCTGATGGGTGTAAGATGGAATCTCAGAGTTGTTTTGATTTGCATTTCCCCAATGACTAAGGAGGTCAAGCATTTAAGTGTTTCTCAGCCATTTGATATTCCTCTGTTGAGAATTCTATGTTTAGTTCCAAGCCCCATATCTCAATTGGTATTTGAGTTGGTGGTGTCTAATTTCTTGAGTTCTTTATATATTTTGGATATTAGACCTTTGTCAGATGTAGGGTTGGTGAAGATCTTTTCCCAGTCTGTAGGCTGTCGCTTTGTTCTCTTGACAGTGTCTCCTGCCTTACAGAAGCTTCTCAGCCTCATGAGGTCCCATTTATTAATTTTTGACATTAAGGCCTGGGCTGTTGGTGTTCTGTTCAGGAAGTTGTCTCCTGTGCCAATATGTTCCAGGCTCTTCCTCACTTTTTCTTCTAAGTGACTTAGTGTCTCTGGTTTTATGTTGAGTGGTGTATGACTTTCACATGTACTCTGGTGCCTCATATTTGACCATGTCCCCTGGAGGAGGAGACCTGGTGGCACTCAGAGGAAGGATAGCAGGCTACCAAGAAGAAATTTGATACCCTATGAGCATATAAAGGGGGAGGAAGTTCCCCTCAGGCACAGTCATAGAGGAGGAGAGTAAGGGGAAAATGGGAGGGAGGGAAGAATGGGAGGATACAGGGATGGGATAACCGTTGAGATATAACAAGAATAAATTAAAAAAAAAAGCAGATTCATGAGGACATTTTTGGAGGTTGGAAAGATAGTCAGTGGGTAAATGCACTTTATGAGCAAGTTTGATAATTTGAATGTGAAATCCTCAGAGCCCATTTAAAAGCCTATGTCTCTCATGTGACAACAAAATTCCAGGACGCTGGGAGGCCAGGTAGTCTGACATGCATAGAGGAACAACAAGGAGACTCTATCTCAAGGAAGATAGAACCAAATTGTCCTCTGACTGCTACACATTGTATATACATTAAACACACGCACACACACACACACACACACACACACACACACACACACACACACTAATGTATATCACACATGATTATTTCTTCACCTTTTTGGGAAAACATTCACTAAAAGATTTTCAATCTACAAAATAATTCTCCTTTCATTATTTTTCTTTACTCATACAAATGTTAATACTATTAATACATTTGATACAGTGTACTGATTTAAAAAAAGTCTGGGTGCAGGAAGATGATTTAAAATGAAATTGAAATTGGTCTATGGATGTGGAGGACAAGAACAGAATGGATGAGCATGTCACCTTTTGCTTTCTCCTGGTCTTGATTTTGTCAGGAAGCTAATTTTTTTCCTGATGCTTGAATCTTTTTATGTTTGGTCGCCTTTACCACTCCCACTACAGAGGAAGCCATGCCAGTGTTTTTCTCTGGATCACAGCAACAATTCACTTTTGGTCCATTTGCTAGATTTGCTTGATGCTAGCCTACCTCCAAACTATTGTAAAACAGAGGTATAGCTGCCATGGTTATGACTTCCCATCATTCTTGGAGCATGTGTCAGCAGTGGCTTCTGTGGGTACCTATCCATGCACTCTTGTGCTGACTCTTCTTGTCCTGTAACCCACAGACCCCTTTATGTCTTGTAACTTTTAGTGGCAGCTGAGATGAGAAGTCTGTAGCAAGAAAGAGGGAATCTTTTCACCTTTGAGAGAGGAAGGCTGCATGAATTGACTTCACTGGAATCTCTATTAGCCAGCATGGCATCTGATGTTTGATAGGTATTCCACAAAGGTTTTCTAAATGGACAAATGCTTTAAAGATGGAAACTTTTATTCTACTCAAGTCCACAGTTGCTGTACCTCTATGTAGAGCTGGCAGTGAAACACTTTCTTCAGAACATTTGATATGTGAGGGACAGAGAAATTTCATTTCGAGTAACCACTCCCTCCCTTTCCCCAAGCAAATCTGTTTTAATAGCCTGTAATCATTTTGGCTATTTTGGAACTTGTGATTATATTTGAGTTCCCCAGTGAACTAGAACCAATAGGACAGAGGCATGGGTTAAAGACTATGAGATGTGATGACTATGACGCTGGAGAACGTAGACTGCTGCTCCCTGCAGGTTTGCAGATTTTGTAAGATGGACTGCCTCAGGGGAATGGGTCGTGTAGTTTAAAGGCCTGCAAATCAGAGAGCCAATGTTGATAGATTCTAGCCTGGCTCTGCAGGCCACAGAGTCCAGAGTGCTGGAGGCAGAAGGCCAACAATGTTGCAGGCAGCATTCAAATGAGCTCTTCATTTTCTGTGTGATACACACCTTTACCTTTTTCACACAAAGCCCTTAATTTACTATAAAACCTACCCACACCAGGGAAGGTTACTCAGTTCACTAACTAAATTGATGATCTCTTCCGGGAAAATTTTTGTAGGCACACTTATGAATGTGTAGCCAGTCCTCTGGCTATTCCGTGACCAGGTCAACCTCACATGTAAAAAGAACTACTGCAGAGATAATAAGTGTACGCCACAAGTAGCTTGGCGTCTTGGACTATTTAATGAATTAACTGTGAATTTAGGGCTGGAGATTGACACCTATGTAAAATGCTACATGTGTCATGTGTAGTCACACTCTGTCCTTGCAGAGCCAGGAAGGTCACTGGGGCTTGCTGGCTACCAGATTTTTTAAAGGTTTGGTGAAATGCACTGTCTAAAAGGAGCTGATGAAGCAAGTCACTGATGTCCATTTCTAGTCTGTATATATTTGTAGAGATACATATTTGTGCATTCGTGTGTGTAATAAGCTTGAGATACATATACTACACAATAGGCATACACACATTCTTATTTATTTTTTTAAATTCTAAGTTGTGAACCATACATGAAAGAATGGTGGAAAACCTTTTTTTTTTTTTTTCTGGACTTGACAGGTGTTACCTTACTTTTAAGCTTTACATAGTGTAAGGAGAAGAGCAACTTTTAGTGGTAGTCTGTTGTATTACACATGTATATTCCATTCTATTCATTATTTAGGTGTGAAAAGAAGGACAATTTTTTTTCATTATCTACGGCCAGCAGTATTAACATGGACACTGATTTTGAGCAGTGCTTACCAAATTCTAGTTTCTCCTGGGGGTATTAATGTGTTAGTATAGTTCTCCTTTAATCTCTTCAGGAGAGCACTTTGTCAATCTCTTAATTGACCTACAATGTGCTTCAAAATGAGGAGTAATAAACACATGTAAATTAATATTCTTATATAAAATAGAAAAGTTCAATGTGTAGGAGAATAATCTGGCTTAAATTTTGCCAGTATAATCTGTTCCATCTTGCTTTTAATTTTTGTGCTGAACCTTGTTATTTTGCAGAAGGTAAAAAAATATATATACACATATACACATACATACATGTATATGTATGCAAATCACCGTATAAATATTTTTGTCTTGGTGACCTTATGGATTTTACTTTTTTTTTGAAGAGATACAAAATAATATTTTATTAATTCTTTGAGAATTAATACAATTTATTTTAATCACTTTCATCCCTTTCCTCTGACTTCTCTCAGCTCTATCCCCATCTCTATACTCATCCAACTTTATGCCCTTTCCCCCTTTTTTATCCATAGAATCCAATATATGTTTTCTATATATTCTTAGATACATGGACTTCCACCATAAGTTGCTCAACTTACCAAAGTCACACCTTAAAAAAGCAGGCTTTCCTTCTCCACGCAGCTTTCACTTGGCAACAGCTCCATAGCTAAGGGTGGGATGTTTCGCCTACCTTCCCCTTCCAATGCTGGTATTTTGTTTTCTCCCATGTGTGCAGGTCTCACACCTGCTGTGAGTTTATATAAGCAACATCTCTGTCGAGTCTGAGAAATACTGTTTCCTTATAGTAGTCCACAAGAGCTGCCTCTTACAGTCTTTCAATTTCTTCTTCTTAGATCATCTCTGAGCCTTAGGAGGTTGGGCATGATCTAGATGTTCCACTTATGGCTGAACATTATGTGCTTGTTGACTGCTTGTTGCTCTCTGTGTTGGTCACAGTGTATGCATGTGTATTTAAGGCGTAGGTGTGGTTCCCTGTGTTGTTAGATTTTGGAGAACTGGAGTTACAGGTGGTTGTAAGCCATTCGTAAGAGTGTTAGGGATGGAACTCGGATTCTATGGAAGTGAAGCATATGGTTTTCACCACATTACTACCTCACCATCCGTGAACTTATAGCTCCAGGTTTACTTTTAATTGGCATTTCTTTTTCTATCAGAAAGTCTTTAATTTTCACCTCCAAAATGTTGTCCTGCTATGCTAGTATTGATGCCTATCTTTTGATACCACTATTACACTAATGAAAATAGACTAATGAAAATAGCAGAGGCAGAAGAAGAGAATGAGTTATTGTTTAGGACTGGCCACATGAGTTTAATGGGCACAGTGTTACACTTGCATTCCAGCCTGGGACTCTTAGTGACACTGTAGTGAGCTAGGACAGTTACAGAAGGTGAAGATAACAAAAACTGTACACAGAGGCCAGAGAAAGAATTCAGGTGTCCTCCTCTATCACTCTCGGCCATATTCTCTTGAGAAGAGGTCTCTCCCTGAATCTGGAGATAGGCTGGTAGTCACAGAGATCCTCCTGCCTCTCCAAGACTACCCAGAATTAGTGTTTCAGTGAATATAGAATCTGACCTGTAAGCCACAACTTGTATAGACAGTATGTTTTACGATAAGGCCAAAGTTCTTGTGAAATGCAATGTGGTTTGGTTGTTGAGGCTGCACTGTGAAATCCTACTTCTACTTATCCTATGTCATCAGGTCATCACCTAGCTCTGCTGCTAATGAAGAAGTGTAACACTGGAGCTACCCTCTGTGCCACTTTCTCAGGCGTCTCATCTGCTCCCCATCTGTACTGGGCTTAAAGTGACTGTAAGAGTCACCCACATGCCACATAGGCTTGACAATCTGATAGGGACATTTTCTCAGTTGAAGATTTTCTGCCTAGATGACCCTTGCTTGTGTCAAGTTGACCAAAACTCTAACCACAGCATAAAAAAAACATATTGATATAATTTCAAGATATTTTGAATTCACACAAACTTGGATAGATGGAATCATGAGTATTGAAGACTATGGTGTGAGAAAAGTCAGAGTAGAAAAGGAGCTAGAGAGAGTGATCCCACTGTAGCTCTGGGAACTGCTGCAATGACAAAACATCCAAAGAGAAAATAGCCCACAATACAAAAAGTGGCCATGCTCTGTTGGTTTTATTTCTTATTTTGCTGTGAACTCTATCATTACCTTTTTTCTGCATCTCAACTGATACAATTAGGACACTTAAGCCACAGAAGATCTCCTGGTTTAGATCTTCTACTTAGAACAAGAAATCAGTGATAATGTGTTAAAACAAATTTATATTTGTTCACTTTGAATTAAGACCTTGCTTTCAGGAATTAAAAGAAAGTCAACACCTAAATCCTTCTGATAGGAGAACATAGAATGGTGGAAGGGTAGAGGATAGTAGAAGATCACGTCAGGGCCCTGAGTTGCCAAGGAGACTAAGAAGGTCCCTGTAGTATGAAGAAAATAAAGTGTGTAGTTATCTTTTTGCATTCTGTTTCTTAGTCTTGTTATGGATAAATCTCAGAGCACCTTGCCTACAGGTTATGTGAACATAGCATGAAACCACTTCTAGCTAATATTTCTGTCTGTAAACTTCCTCAATAAGAAATTCATATTCATCAAATAGAAAGATGATAGAACCGTGGACCTGGTACCCTGGCCCCCGGCTGTACTATGCTATGGATACATCAATGTCTGACTAAGAAGTAATCATCTACATATGCATAGCTGTTAGCAACTAGTAACAATTTCAATTCATTATAATTAAACAATATGGAAGAATCAACAGGTGCTACTAGAAGCCATTGTTGGGCAGTGCAGATAAGAGTATTGCCATCATAATGAAAATTTCTACTGCAAAGTACTCATGGAGAGGAACTAGCTAAAGTTTTAGGTTCAAAAGCAAATAGGGATTTTACCTACTGTAAGACACTGTTAAGTACAAGGAAGGGTTGGAATGAAAATGGTGGTGAAATGTGATCTCACAAGGGACTTTGAGTATGTGAAGAATACAAATCTACTTCTGAGTGTTCACGCTTTTGATGCTTTGCGCCTGTAAAACTTAAGGCATTCCTGGTGCATTTATTGGGATGAACAGTCAAAGTCAACTCCATATCCTGCTTCCATTTCCCAGAGCATCTGCTTCCTTATTCGAGAGGGGCTGGAGTAGGCATTGACCTATCAGCAATCCAGGGTATGTCTTCATTAATGCAATGGAGATTTGCTTCATAAGGTTGCTATAGTTAGGAGTTACGCTTTCATATTTGTGTTATAAATGCTAAGTCTCCTAGAAGTCTGTGGAATGTGACTGCATCCAAAACCAAAACAAAACAAAAACAAAAAACAAAAAAACACAATCTCTAGAGGATGGTGAGGGAGCCAGGTGCTTATTTGATTCAAATAATTTGAACATTGAAGCCAAGTGCTGATCCTCTTAGTCTGGCTGAGTGAAAATCTCATAGCAGCTTAATCAGCCAGGATTCTCAAAGTAATGTCAAATATGTACAAAAACAGTGGGAGAAATATGACATATGTACAGATTTTGTTCTGTTATTATTGTTTTGTTTTTATTTGTTAGTTTTTTGAGAGAACAGCTCTTTTTGTGTTCAGAGTCTCCTTTCTTCCAGGGCCTCTGATACGATAATATGTGATGAGGCAGGGAGAGGGGCAAGTACCACAGAATCAAAATCAGCCTTCCACCCAGATAATGGAGGCATTTACTTTCTGGACCAAGCTTGTCTGACAGTCTCATTCTGTATGTGTTCTTTCACAGGAGGCTCCTCAGTCCCTGAAACAAAGTCTCCTGGCAGACCTACCCTACCATGCAGCCAGAAATATCTGAATATCAATAGCAAGCAATACAGCTGGATTCTTGCTGAGACAGGAATCACTGCAACCTACCATACATATGTCAGGAACTTTTGGGGCTTTGTTTAGTTGATTCCTCAGAATAACTATTCCTTAGGATAGAAAGAGGACAGCTACATCTACTGGACCAAGAATTGAATTGGGCTTCTGAGAAGGTAAACTTTGGTCAAGGGCTGGGAGGGCAGCTTAGCAGGTAAAGTGCTTGCCTTTTGAGCACAGGGTTCTGAACTTGATCCCCAAAACCATATAAAAAGCTCGGTATTGTAATACACACTTGTAATGCTAAT
>OU015751.1:61712983-61736520 GCA_907169655.1 Acomys percivali | reverse complement strand
CACACACACACACACACACACACACACACACACACACACACACACACGGTGGGGGGGGCTGGGTAATATATGCACAGACAGGTACACACATACATACACAAAAGAAAGAGAATCAGAATTAAATCTGTAGGTTGTGGATGGAAGGAATTTGGTACCTCAGGATATGACATCTAATTTAGAAATGTGGGGGAGAATTTTTCTGCTACTGAAAGAACTGTGTGTTTCCTGAGAGTGCCATTATAAAAAGACAGAAATGCAATTATTTTGGATTGTTTTTGTGTCCTGGTATTTTTAGATCTCCCTATAAACACCTCCCTGGAGGAGCACACTGCACTTGGCATGCCAAAGTGAATCAGCCTGTTCACAGAAAATGTAGCTGACAACTAGATGAGATGTCTGGGCTTGTAGATGTCAGAAAGAGTCCAGGTGCTGATGCAAGAGATTCATGTATTTTGAGTCTGTGGTGGGACAATTTCTTCCTCCATCCCTCTCACCTAAGGCTGAACATCTTCCCAGTGCTGACCTTGGACAAATGTCAGTACAGTTATTTCTGTCCTAGCTCACTGCTAGGCTCCAGGCTGCAGAAGGCTCAACAGTGAACAGGATTCATATTTGTAGAAGTAAGGATGGGTCTGCCAGGGATGTGCATTGACAGCTTTATTGTGAAATATTATGAAATCAGGACATCATGTAACTTAGTCTAGTGCAGTGATGTTGCTCTGAGAAGCGAGCTGGAAAAAATAGCCCCAGGATAAAAGACAACAAAATAAAATATCTTGATTTAAAAAAGAAGATGGGGATTTTTCCTTCTCAGCCAGACTGTTAAATAGGCTTTTTTTTTTTTTTTAATTCAGTGGGGGCTGGTAATGAGAGCTGACAGGATATTAAGGTTATTTCAGGTTCCAGTGTCTCCCAGGGCCACATAAGCCTTCTGCTATGCATGTTAATCCATGTCAGCCTTCCTGCAGTAGCTGCCTAAGTAGGGCAATTGGTTTAATGTGCACCCTTCCCCCACTTCACAGTTAGGTTATGAGGCAAAACCTACTAATTACCAGGGTGTGCACTGAAGATCAATCTGTGCTTTTCTATTTCACAGATGTAGCACCAAAATCTATGAGTAATAAATGATTAATCCAGTGGCTGTTTCCTCAGAAAAGGGAAGCACAAAGATAAAGAAAAAAAGTGGCATCTCCTTTTTCTCCCATTTCTCTTCTCTGTGGGCATACCCACACATACATTCATGGAGTGCATGGAACTAAATGGAGACTTTTTCATCACAGACTGGAAGTAAGAACTGGCTCATACCCAGTTCTGTCTATGTTCTTCTCTTTTTTTTTGGCATCATAGCTGCCTCATCTGCAAAAATTTCATAAAGAAAATCCTGCAGATGTGATTAAATCTCAATAGATAGAAAGCTGTAAAGTTTTAGATCGAATATAGTGATTTTAAAATACATTCATTAGTGACTGCTGTGTGTCTCTCTGAGCAAACACTATCCTAGATAGATCCTTGAAGGACTTTGTAAACTTGTGGAGAGCCTATTCTGGTTACTGTCATTTCAACCCAGGGTATTGTCTTCAAAATGAATACAACAGGGTTTTACCATTTAAAAGCCTGGGCTGGAATGCCAGCTCTGCCATTTACTAATTATTTGACCAACAGCATATTACTTGACCTTTTCAGGTCTCAGTCCTTTCTTATATAACATGGACTAATTTTACCTCCATCAAAACATTCTTTGTTGTTATTGTTTATTTATTTATTTATTTATTTATTTATTTATTTATCTATCTGGAGACAGGGTCTTGGATGTACCCCATATTGGCCTCAGCCTCTCATATACTGGGATTACAGGTCTATAGCACCATGCTCAGCCTGCTAGGATCTGATAAAGACTAGATGAGATGGTCTGTCATTAACAATCACTATGTTAACAATTAAAATAAACAAAAAAAAATCCAGATGTGTTTTAGTGAACTCTAACAACCTTTGTCTAATATTTTATGCCACTGTTAGATGCTTAAGTTTAACGGGTCAGTACCAGAAGCAGAAAAGAATCACCAGCAAACAAACCTCTTTGTAGCCACATTTGTCATTGAGCAAGGCTGTAAAGGTGCACTCTATCCTCTTCTCTTTTGATAAAAGCAAAGTGTGTTCACTGTAAGTGGCTATTAGAGAGCCAGTCTCTGTAGAGCCCATTCTGTGTAATAGGTACTCAAAACTCATTCACACTATAATGACTTAATATTTTCTGTAGTAAGAAGTGGTGGTAGAGGCCCTAATAAAACATCACATTGGCTCTGGAACCTCTGAATTTTTGAAGCAGATGTTTTCTTAACATCCTGTAAATACTCCAATCATCTCAAACTGCCAGGCTTTCACTTTTGTGCAGATTTTAGAAATGTGCCCATTGAGTAATGGCCCTGTCTAATCTGCTTGACGTTTATTGGTGCTCAAAGAGAAGCAAGGTTAGATGATGTAGTGGAGCACATTCTAAATAAATCAGTGAGAGAAAGGACGCTGAATCACAGGGGGAAATTACAGTGTCCAAATCATTTATATGTTGGTGATTACTGCCTCACCTGGGTCCCTCTGATGCCACACAAGAGCCTGTGGAGCTAGAGAAGCCATTCATCAAGCCTAGGCCTAAGCCCTCACAAGTCCACAATGAGATTCACTAGTGAGGTGAAGACTAGAAGTGATATGGGGCAGGAATAAGCTGAGAAGAGGACCATTTCTATTCTGAATTAGTTGTGGAAGCCCTGGGAAACTTCATCTATATAGCCTTAGTTCCCTAATAGGAAAATATCTATGTGTGTGTGAGTGTGTATGTATGAAAGAAACGGGGGAAACAGACTGTGATTTTTTATAGTTTTAAAAGGCCCACCACCTCTGTTCCAAGCCGTATCTAACTCAAATATTAATACAAAAACTCATAAAGGGGGCTGTCAATATAGATTTAGCAGTTAAGAGTACCTGCTACTCTTCCAGAGGATGTGAGTTTGAGTCCTATCATCTGCATGAGGCAGGATATGGAGACAAGACACCCATATCTGGCTTCTACAGGCAACTGAATGCTCTTGTGCATAAAAATGGAGGTGCACACACACACCCCTCTTTTTTAAAAAACTTCATAAAAGTAGAATTGATGTTTAGGGAAGGCAACTCTCAGTAGACTAGACTTTCATTGATATTCTGTGGACGTTCCCCATAGTCTTAGAGATATTTAGAGTTCTTGAGACTTTGTGTATAAACTCTTGGGTAAATCAATCCTAATTATATTTGAGTGTTGGAGAATTTTCCAATCTGCAAAATGTTGAACCTACAAAACAATATAAAATTTTTTATGCAAATAATTTACGAAACAACTAATTACAGAAGTTTAGTGTTAGGTCTCATGAATCTGTGATTCATGACTATTTTCATGCTGTATGTTAGATATACAATTAGTTATTTTACATTATTTTCTTACCTTAACTTGTGTTACAAGGCACATTGTGATATGTTCATTACAGACGTGATATATCTAATTTTCCTAAGTTGATACATTCTGTTCTGCAGGGGAGGAGAAATTAACTGGTAGAACTGAGAAAGGCTGAGGAAGCTTGGAAAGTTACAAGATTGACAAAGAGCTTCCCCAAAGATATAAAGGCAACAGGAGACATCTTCTGGAGAAGAGGACTCATGTGCTGGAGTGCTTGTAAGTTGGGCAAGGAACACCAGGACACAAGCTGCAGGGGACTCTTTTCGATATGGCTGCCAGAGAGTGTCCCATGTTACTATAGGTAGTCCCATGTTACTCACTGGTTCACTGAGGTAGGTTTCAGAGGACTTGTTTCTTTGTTCTGTTATCAGTTCCCTATTTAGGAGAAATATATATGTGCTCATGTCAATAAAAGGCATGCAACATGTACTTTATTAATATATTTATGTATCATAAACTATCATATACATTTTATATTATTTAAATTATTTTTGGCAATGCTGGATATTGACCCCAGGACCCCATACATGTCAGGCATGCATGATACCATCATATTACATCTCCATCCCCGGCTTGTATTTTTCAAAAACAAATCTAAAATCTGTTCAGATCCTCTTATGTTTTGCCTACCACCGTTATTATCATTATGACAAGTAGGTGTGGGTGTGTGGCAAGATCCATTGGAAGACTCAAGCTCCTTGGAACATCTGCTTCCCACTGAGGTGTAGAACATTCTCCAGAGAGTGAGGTTATCATCTTAAAAGCAAAAATGAATAGGATATCTACAAAAATGAGTTTAAAAAATTCTTCAGGGATCTGAGGGGTTCAAAGAAACCTGGATGAATTATATTCTAAGATAGAGCAGGAAATGATCAATATGTACCTTCCTTCCTAAAGGAGGGTTGGGCATCGAGTAAATCTGACACTGGTTGAGGCAAGCTAGACAAAAAAACTCCACTGCTGAATGTGGACTAGGAGCAAAAGGAGTTCTCAGCAGCTTACAGTCAGAGGCTGGACCAGGAAACACTGATGATCAGAGTCTCCCATGTTCTCAGAGCTCAAGACAGGGTGAAGGGGTGACCCTCTTCAGTGCTAGTCAGATCAGATTGGCATACCTACTACAAAGACAGCAATGGGATCCACTGAGCTTACTTTGAACCAGTTCCATACACTGACAGAAATGGTAAGAAAGAAGGAAGTCTGTTCTAGTATCCATGGAGACTAAAGGAGTTTTAGTTTCTATTATGTTTTATATATCTAATAAGGAATAATTACATAATAAAATTAAGAATTATAAAGAGATAATATATTGTTACTCGACAGATTGCATAAGCTATGTAGTTATTAAGTTCATGAACACGGAGAGATCCAAGATGGCGGCGAGCAGTGTGGACCGTGTTTGGAGGCTCCAGTGAACAATTCGGGGAATTGCGCAGATTTCTGAGCCAGGAGCACTGGGGTCCCGACACCATGACAGCAGGAGTGCTCCACGGTTCTGGGGGGACCAGGGTGCGGAGGACCTGCATGCCCCTGCGCAAGGGAGGAGTGCGGATTTTCTCGGATTAGAGCAGCAGCGGCGACACCAGCGACACCAGTGGCACTGGCTGAGGTTTGGAGCTCGGAGCCTTCCAGTGGAGGCGGTTAGTGTGGCGGCTGGTAGGAGTTGCTGAGGGAGAGGGGACTCTGGACGGGATTTGGGTAGCATGGTGCAGTGTGACACAAACTGGACTCGGCGGACAGTTCGGCCCCAGAGTCCCGGGTACAGCTCAGTGCGCAGTGCCGTGGAGATGCTGGCTCAGCAGAGCAAGCAATTCTGCCCAGGGCAACAGCTCAGCACAGCCACGACTCCCCTGCTGTGACGTGGGCTGGGTGGAGTGCTCAGG
This sequence comes from Acomys percivali, assembly GCA_907169655.1. Lineage (NCBI taxonomy): Eukaryota > Metazoa > Chordata > Mammalia > Rodentia > Muridae > Acomys > Acomys percivali. The sequence continues at coordinate 61,731,153 of OU015751.1, read as the reverse complement.
TCCACCAGGGGTGCCGGCTCAGCGCAGCTGCAGCTCACCTGCTGTGACGCAGGCTGGGCGGAGTGCTCATGTCCACCAGAGGTGCTGGCTCAGCGCAGCCACAATTCACCTGCTGTGACACAGGCTGGGTGGAGCTCTCAGGTCCACCAGAGGCACTAACTCACATCAAAGAGCAGTTTTACCCAAGACACTAACTCAGCTTAGCGGGTAGTTTTGGGGCACTGACCCAGGCTGAGGTCAGCACGCAGATTCAGTCCAGAGGCCCTAGCTGGACTTGCCGGGAAGATTAGGCCCAGAGATTCTAGCTGAGCAGTGCACACAGGCTCGGTGGCCCCAAGATTCTGGCTGGACTATCCCCCCAGTATAGGCCTGAAGTCTCGGGCTGAATTCAGCGTGCAGTGTGGGTCCATAGTCCCTGGCTGAGCTCAGTGCAAAGTTCTGCCCTGGAGACTTGGGTGGAGCTCGGCGTGCAGTTTAGGGCCTGAGTCCCTAACCAAGCTTGGCAGACAGATTGGGCCCAGAGACTCTACTAGAGCTTTTGGCACAGTCCCAGCTCTAAGACTCTGGTTGGACACAGTGTGCAGTTTGAATCCAGAATTCTGGCTGAGCTGGTCAGACTGTTCAGGCCTGAGTCAATAACTGAACACAGCACGCACTTTGGCCAAAGCCCCTAGCTGAGCTTAGTGTGCTGTCCCAGCCCCAAAATTCTGGCTGGACCCTGTGTGCATTTTGAGCCCAGAATTCCTAGCTGAGCTCAGCAGACAGTTCAGGTCCTAAGATTCTAGCTGAGCTCGACGGGTAGTTCGGGCCCAGTGTCCCTGGCTGGACTTGGAAGGGAACCCAGAAGACTGTGGATACCTTGGCCTGACCCAACGCTCATTCAGAGACCCAGAACGATTGCAGGACCCACAGCACAGGGGAGCTGAAGATCACTGGCTTTGAGAGCCCAAAACGCCAGGGCTAACCTCCTGCCATCCACACCAGTGAAGAATCAGAGCTTCCAGCCTACGGAAATTGTGAGAAAACAAGTGAATCTATCATCAGACGCCCTACATCTAACTCGGGAAGCTACCAAACAAAAATCAAAGACGGCAAGATGTCTAAAGGACAGCGTAAAAGCATACGCAAAAAATCCCAAAACAACATGGCGTCTCCAGTTTCCAGCTATCCCAAAGAAAACAACCCAGAGAGCTCAAATACAACGGAAATACAAGAAAATGACCTCAAATCCTTAATAAGGAGCATATTAATGGAGGAAACAAATAAAATTCATAATCAAATACAGGAAGACGCAGCAAAACAGGTGAGAGACATAAAAGAAGCACATAGAGTGGAACTGGAAAAATTTAAAGAATATGCAAATAACCAGATGGAAGAAATAATTAAAACGGTTCAAGCTCTGAAGACCTATAAAATTGGCAATGGAAGAAACTCAGGAATATACAAAAAATCAGGAAAGAAATAAAACAATCAGTTCAAGATCTGAAGACAAAAATGGATTCAATGATAAACACACAGACAGAAGAAAAACGAGAACGTGAGACCTCAGAGAAGGCCAGCAACACAGAGGTGAGCCTTTCTAACAGAATTCAAGAGACAGAAGAACGAATCTTGGGTCTAGAAGATACAATCACAGATCTTGAAGCAACCATTAAAGAAAATGCCAAATCTGGAAAACTCCTGACAGAAAACATCCAAGAAAATAAGGACACCATGAAAAGAAGAAATCTGAGGATAATAGGCATTGAAGAAAGAGAAGATATCAGACTCCAAGGCCCAGAAACTATTCTCAACAAAATCATAGAAGAAAATTTCCCCAATCTAAAGAAAGAGATACCTATAAACATACAAGAGGCCTACAGAACAGCAAATAGAATTGACCAGAAAAAGAAAACTGCCCGTCACATAATAATCAAAACACAAAACATACAGAACAAAGAAAAAATATTGAAAGCTGCAAGGGAAAAGGGCCAAATAACATTTAATGGCAAACCTATCATAATTACACCCGACTTCTCAGCAGAGACCATAAAAGCCAGAAGAGCCTGGACAGAGAGATCCTGCAAACCCTGAGAGACCACAGACGCCAGGCCAGACTACTTTACCCAGCAAAACTATCAATAACCATTGATGGAGAAAACAAAATATTCCATGACAAAAACAAATTCAAACAGTACCTATCCACAAATCCAGCTTTACAGAAGGTACTAGAAGGAAAACTCCATCCCAAAGGGTCAAGCTACAACCAAAACTACTCAGGAAATAGGTAACTGTACCATGAGAAAAACACAACTACACAAACACTCAATTGGAAACAACATCAAAATTAAGATTCTTAACAGTCACTGGTCGGTAATATCTCTCAACATCAATGGTCTCAATTCTCCAATAAAAAGACACAGACTAACTGAATGGGTGCATAAACAAGATCCAACATTCTTCTGCATTCAAGAAACACATCTCACTTATAACGATAGGCATTACCTCAGGGCAAAAGGTTGGAAAAAAATATTCCAAGCAAATGGTCACAAGAAGCAAGCAGGCGTAGCCATTTTAGTATCAAACAAAATAGACTTTCAACCAAAATTAATCAAAAGGGATGCAGAAGGACACTTCATACTCAACAAAGGTAAAGTCAACCAAGATGACTTCACAATTCTGAACATCTATGCTCCCAATACAAGGGCACCCACATTTGTAAAAGATCTGCTAAAAAAACTTAAACTTCACATCGATCCCCACACAATAATAGTGGGAGATTTCAGCACCCCACTCTCACTGTGGGATAAGTCATTGAAACAGAAACTAAGCCGAGAAATAACATCATTAACCAATGCCATGGGTCAAATTGATCTAACTGATATCTATAGAACCTTTCACCCAAACAAGAAAGAATATACCTTCTTCTCTGCACCCCATGGAACCTTCACCAAAATTGATCACATTGTAGGTCACAAAGCAGGCCTCAACAGATACAAGAGGATTGAAATAATACCTTGTATCCTATCAGATCACCATGCTCTTAGGCTGCAATTCAACAACAACAAAAACAACAAAAAGCCTACACGTACATGGAAACTAAACAACTCTCTGCTAAATGACACATGGGTCAGGGAAGAAATAAAGAAAGAAACCAAGGAGTTTCTGAAATTCAATGAAAATGAGGGAACAACATACCCAAATTTGTGGGATACATTGAAAGCAGTGTTAAGAGGAAAACTCATAGCACTAGGTGCCTTTAAAAAGAAACTGGAAACATTGCACATAAGCAACTTAACAAAACAGCTGGAAAAAAAAAAAAAAAGAAGCAGAAACACCCAAAAGGAGTATACGTCTGGAAATAATCAAACTCAGGGCTGAAATTAACAAATTAGAAACTAAGAAACAACAAAAAAAAAAACCCCAACAAAACCAAGAGCTGGTCCTTTGAGAAAATCAACAAGATAGACTGTTAGGAAAACTAACAAAAAGAAGAGAGACAGTATCGAAATCAACAAAATCAGAAATGAAAATGGAGACATAACAACAGACATAAGATCCTATTTTGAAGGCATATATGCCACAAAATTTGAAAATCTAAGGGAAATGGATGATTTTCTTGATCAATTTCACTTGGCAAAGTTGAGTGAAGAACAGATAAACAAGCTAAATAGTCCCATTTCCCCTACAAAAATAGAAGCAATCATTGAAAGTCTCCCAAACAAAAAAAGCCCAGGGCCAGATGGTTTCAGTGCAGAATTCTACCAGACATTCAAAGGCGAGCTAATACCGACACTCTTCAAGCTACTCCAAAACATAGAATTGGATGGAACATTACCAAATTCATTCTATGAGGCCATAGTCACGTTGATACCTAAACCTCACAAAGACTCAACAAAGAAAGAGAATTTCAGACCAATTTCTCTTATGAACATCAATGCAAAAATACTAAATAAAATTCTAGTACAACTACTACAACCACTTTGGAAATCTATCTGGTGCTATCTCAGAAAACTGGGAATAGTGCTTCCTCAAGACCCAGCTATTCCACTCCTTGGAATATACCCAGAAGAAGCACCAGCACATAACAAGAAAATTTGCTCAACCATGTTCATAGCAGCCTTATTCATAATAGCCATATCATGGAAACAGCCTAAATGTCCCTCAGTAGAAGAATGGATAAAGAAACTGTGGTACATATACATGATGGAATACTACTCAGCTATTAAAAACAAGGAATTCCCGAAATTTGTGGATAAATGGATTGAGCTAGAAATGATCATAATGAGTGAGTTAACCCAGAAGCAGAAAGACTCAAATGGTATATACTCACTTATATCTGCATACTAGCCCAAGGTGCATGTCCCATGAAAGCCTTCACTTACTAGGAAACTGGGACAGAGGGGAGGACATCCTATTGGGACTCTAGATGAGAGAACCATGGGAGAATAGCAAAGTAGAAGGATCAAGAGGGTCCTAGAAACCTACAAGTAGAACATTATGATAGGCAGATTTGGGCCAATGGGTCCTGCTCAAACTAAGACACACAACAGCCAAGGACAATACAGGTGGTAAAATTTAAACCCCTACCCAGATCTAGCCAATGGTCAGAACAGTCTCCACACTTGAGTGCAGAGTAGGATATGACTTTCTCATGTACTCTGATGCCTCACATTTGACTATGTCTCCTGGAGGGGGAGACCTGGTGGCACTCAGAGGAATGACAGCATGTCACCGAGAAGAGACTTGATACCCTATGAGCATATACAGGGGGAGGTAATCCCTCTCAGGAACAGTCGTAGGGGAGGGGAATAAGGGGAAATGGGAGGGAGGGAAGAATGGGAGGATACAAGGGATGGGATAACCATTGAGATGTAACAAGAATAAATTAATAAAATTAAAAAAAAAAAGAAAAAAGAAAAAGTTCATGAACACTTATACATCTTTTGGAAAATGAGGAAATGTAAATCATGATCAAGAAAAAAAAAAGAGCAGATGCATATCAGCCTACAGATTGTACGTTATAATTCTCAAAAACACATAAGCAATCAAACAAACAAACAAACAAACACAACAAATAACTCTAACACCTCACCACTTTAGAATTATACCCAGCTATCAATGGACAAGAAGCTTGAATCCTTGGAGTGCAAGAGCAGAGAAATGGAAACTATAAAAACAAATAAGCAAACTAGCAAGCAAGTAAGCAAGCAAGCAAACAAACAAACACAGTGAAGAACCCTAACAACTCACCACTGTGGATACATATCCAGCTATCAATGGACAAGAAGCTTGAATCCAAGGAGTGCAGTAGCAGAGAAAAGGAAACTATAAAAACAAACAAGTAAACAAACAGACAAGCTGGAGAGATGGCTCAGAAGTTAAGCACACTTGCTGCTCTTCAGAGGGAAAGAGGTTTGGTTCCTAGCATCCATATCAGATAGCTTACACATCCCTGTAGCTCCTGCACCAGGGTATTAGATCCTCTTTTCAGGCTTCTGTGGGTATCAGTATTAGTACACATGCATGCAAGAGCATGTGTGTGCACACATGCACACACGCACACACACACACACACACACACACACACACACACACACACATGCACCCCCCGCACACACACACAGAGTTGAAAAAAATCTTAAAACTCTTAAAGTCTTTGTCTGTTAGTTTTATAATGTGTTTCTGAGTCAATAAATAGTGGACTTCCTTCCTCAACTTTACACAATGTATTCCTCTCCTTTGAATTCAGAACAACATTAAAAAATTAGGTACACTATAGTATCTGGGTACACATGTTCATGTGTATGAGTGTGAGTTTGAATGTGCCAAGTATGTGTATGGAGGTCAGAGGATAACTTTGGATATAGGTCCGCACTTTCTACCTTGTTGAAGACAGGGGTCTCTGATGGTTTCTGATATATATACCAGGCTAGTTGGCCTTTGAACTTTGGTTGGTTCTATTGATTTCACCTGACATCTTGCTGTAAGAATGTTGTAAGAACACATATGCATGCTACCATGGTGCCTGACTTTTCTGTAGATTTGAACTGAGGTCCTTAAGTTTATATGGTAAGGACTTAATCTTAACCCAACTTCCCACCACCCAGAATAACTTTGGATTCAGCAGCATACATTGTGGTATTTACATATTGTCTGGTACTAAATTTTAAAACAATTATTTTAAGTTTTATTTTTTAATTTAGTGTGTGTGATGGTATTTTAAAATAATAAATATTCTTGTGTTTTACCTTGAATCATAATGAAGCTACTTGAAAATAATTTAGTACTTTTGGATTTGGTTTAAAAGAAAGCTTTATTTGATGGGGAATATGAAACATTAAATCTGGAGTTAAGTTTACTAAAGAGAGCCACTTTTTCATACTTTAAACTAGGGATGAGTAGGCATTTATTTTTCTTAGTAGAGCCAAACTGCAACCATTTTTAGCACAGTGGATCATGTGATTTGTCTTACTCCACAGCTCTATCATTGGGGACAAAAGCAGCCACAGAAAAATAAATGGGTATAGCTGTGTTTCATCAAACTTTCTGAAAGTTATTGCCAGGGTGGATCTGGCTAGTGGCCATGGTCTGTGTGCCCATGCTCTCAGTTAGAAACTGTGAGCTAGGAGATATTTGCCCCTTGCTGTGGAGTACAGTCCCTGTCACTGACTCTGGGGGAGTCCCGAGCTATGTTCCTTCAAATCCTTTGAGCCACTTTTTCATTTATGGAGCCTCTACAAATCTTGAAGGTTTGTGTGTCTGCCTGTGTCTCTGTCTCTCTCTTCCTTAAACTCTAGCTTTTTTGCACTCCTACTTTGCATGAATTACCTTTTTGTTTCCGTGAAAAAAATTGTCGGTGCCGCACCCGTCCAGCGGGAAAAAGACACAGACAACCAGGATCCTTCTTCAAGCAGTTTACTCGGGAGGTTTCAGGAAGTGACTGCCCCCACACCCCAGGATAGCAGTTATATAGCAAACAGCAAAACCAAACACAGTCCGCCACGTAGCCGTACTCTATTGGCGGACGCCAAGCAGGTTCAAATAAGGCAGTTGTTTACTACCAAGCTTTGCAGGAACAGGAACAGGAAGAGGCGCCATCTTCTAAGTGCGGCACTGCTCCGAACGGCTCCCGACAGTTCCCCCTTTTTGTTTTAGCTGAGCCAGAAGGTCCGATCACCTGCGAGATCATTCTAGATTCTGCCAGATCAAGAACAAAGAGGACAGTACCAACGCCATTTCGCGTGCAATGGGATACTCCCAGCGAAGTGCAATGGCCGTTGACAAAAGAACTGACATATGCCTTCCAGCGTGCAATGGCCAAAAGCCAGCTGGGTGCAAAGGCCATATGTCAGGGAAAAGGTTCCAAACTTCAAGTCAGGCTAGCAAGCCATACTTGAGGGGACTGTCCAGCCTCGATAGCTACGAAAGCTTGAGCAATGGCCGCAAGATCTCTTCTGCGCCCTTGAGCCATGCGGCAAAAACACCACAGGCAAAGACCCGCAATCAGCATCATCAGGACAAGCATGGATCCCAAGCCAGCCCATTCTCTGAGGTGGCTCATGGCCTGCTGAATCCAGGCGCCAAACCCTTCTGCCATAGAGAGGTCAATTCGAGTTGTATTGACATCTACTATAGCCAACCGAAGTTCAGTCATAAGTTTGTCAAAGTCTTTGGACCAATTGCCTTGTAAATACTTAGAAAGTTTCTAGGATAAGTTGGCAGCCGTAGAAAAGTTATGGAAAGTTATTGGGGTAACGCAAAGTCCTGGTGACCGTTGTGCACAGCCTACTAGAGCCAACTGCCAAAGAGTCTCCAGTCTTTCTTCCACCAAGTCCACACGTTGGTTCACTAGCATAATGCCTCCTTTCAATTGGGAGTTAATGCCAGCTTGCAAATCCAACGCGTGTGCTACATTAGCAGAGAGATTATTAAGCGTTGCTGCTGTCTGTATGGATGAGGTCAAAGATACCGCCGCGGTGGCACCTGCTGCTGCGATGGCAATGGCAGCAACAATGGCAGCTGTAACTCCAAAATCCCGCCTAAAACGAAGCAGAGTTAGGGAGGAGGGAGCCTTGACAGGAATGGGCACCCATCGTGGCATGCGGGTAGCAATGGCAAGAGGAAACTTACTTGCATCCCAGCACAAAGTATAAAAACAATTTTTACGGGAGCAATTCAAAGTAAGACCATCAAAGGTATCATTAGTGCCATTATACACTACCCATAAAAAAGGGGGCCACACACAAACCGGTGTGGGGGAAAAACTAATATTTTGTCCAATAGAAGAAAGCCTGACAGATTCTTCAAAAATAACTGTATTATTCCAGGAAAAGGTAGCATTGCCTGTCCGTCCTTTGCCAATCATGGCAAAGGGACCTAAATCTGTGTAGCTTTCATTAACACCATACAATAGCCAAACATCAAAAGGCCTTTGGCAAAAATGGAAGCTCTAGACTAGCATTAGAAGCAAAAAAAACCAAAAAACAAAAAACGGGGAAATATTTGAGCATCATGTTGTATCGGCAGCGGATTTGGGAAGACTGAGAGGATCCCCCATCTCAATTCTGTCTTCACAGGAGTTGTCTTCAGGAGGAGGAGCAGGAGGATCAGTATTACATTTCCGGACCAGCCTCTCAGGAACCCAAATTGGGTCATGGCGATCCTGAGGGAAAACACAAACAGAACCTCGTGCCCAAGAGAGCACTGGGTCAGGGCCATGCCATAGTCCGGTTAAGACATCCTTCCATTTCACTAGTCCCATAGGAGCCTGAGGCCCATGGACATGTCTGTCAGCTGCAGATTGACCATTGATGTCCAAATTTAAAAAATTTATAGTGAACAAGGCAAGAGAAAGACGTTCTCTGGGTGTCTTATGCTGTGCTCCAATTCCACCTTTTTGTTTTAAAAGATACATTTTTAAAGTTTGATGGGCCCGTTCAATAACGCCTTGTCCTTGGGGGTTATATGGTAATCCATGTGTAAGGGTGACTTGCATTTTATCACAAAAGGAGCGAAAGGATGCAGCTGTATATCCTGGACCATTATCAGTTTTTAGACAGTCTGGCTTTCCCCAGGCGGCCCATGCCTTGAGGCAGTGTACGATGACATTATGGGCCTTTTCACCAGAAAGAGGAGTAGCATGTATAAGGCCTGAATAAGTATCTATTGAAACATGAAGGTATTTTTGTTTCCCAAATTCTGAAAAATGAGTCACATCCATTTGCCATATTTTTAAAGGCAGTAGTCCACGGGGGTTAACGCCCAGCCGCGGTGGGTGAAGATGAATCACACAATCGGGACAAGAGAGGACAATATGGCGTGCAGTCTCTCTTGAAATATGAAACTTAAGTTGTAACATTTTTGCATTAACATGAAATAAAGCATGAAACTGTGTTGTTTGTTTGGTTGGTGTCGCAACCAGGGATGGGAAAGCAAATTCCTCGAGTGTAGCCAGGTCAGCCTCCATATTAGCCGATGCCATTGGACCGGGCAGAGAAGTATGAGCGCGGATATGTTGAACAAAAAATGGATATGTACGAGCCCATAGTAGCTCTCTCAAAGTTTCTAATAATCCAGCGATAACGCTGGAAGCCTTCATTTTTCCTGTAGCTTCCAAAATCTTACGTAAATTAACAATATATAAGGAATCAGACACCAAATTAAAAGGCTGTACAAAGCGTTTAAAAACTTCAATCACAATTTTTAGTTCAATAAAACGGGAAAAGCCACTCCTGCCTTCTTCCAGACCTCTGGGCAAAACGTATTTTGCCGTGGCTGCCTTCCTGGAGGAGCATCCGCATATGGCGGAGGGTCTGTTTCTGAACAAGATGGCGGGCGGAAGGGCGGTGGTGGCTTGACTTCCGCCTTCTTCTTCCTCCCTGCCTTGTTCCTCCTCTTACTGTTCAGGAACTCCATTTTGTGTAAAATCTCTTCTAAGGCTTCCTGGAGGTCCCCCTCGCTTGTAGAGGACGAGGAACTATTTCGCCTCTCAGGAGTTGTGGATTGGCTAGAATCCTTTAAGTCCTTAAGGTCAGGATAGAGCCGCCTTGCCTGTTTTGCGCCTTCACCTTCCTTTAATTTAATTCTGTTGGCACTACCAATACTGCCCTCATTCTCCGAGCCACTTTGCCTTCCCTCACTAGAGCGAGTCTCCCTCAACTGCTCTAAAGTGGAAGTTGTCTGCTCTATTTCATCAATGCAGCGTTCATCTTTAAGGCAGCTGCGGATTAATTTCCAAATGGGGCGTACTCCATGTTTGAGTGTGCCCTGCTCCCAGGCAAAATCTAGGTCTTTCCCTAACTTGTCCCAGCTGGCCACTGTGAGGTTGCCTGAAACAGCGAACCAGGGCGCCACAACATCGACCTCGTCCAGAAAGCGAATAATAGTTTCCTTTAGAATTTTCAGTTTCTTCGCCCGCAATAAGCTCTGAACAGCTTCCCGTAACGGGCGGGACGAGGAAGAACCCATGTTTATTCTCTCTAGCTTTAACAAGTGCACTCCTACTAACACAGTCAACAACAAGAACAGCCCTGCAGCCAAAAGGGGGTCAATGTCAAATGGGAGCATGCCCTTGAAGGGGAACTTTCGGATCCTCTTAGGGTCTCTTGTCTCCGAGGATTTTTACAGGTGTTTTAGCGGTCTGCGCGCTGTTCCTGTTATAGATTGTCTCTTTACCAAGAACCTTTAACTTGAGATTGTCTCTTTACCGAGAACCTTTAACTTGAGATTGTCTTTTTACCGAGAACCTTTAACTTGAGATTGTCTCTTTACCGAGAACCTTTAACTTGGCCCTACCAATTTACTCGTCTCTTTACCGAGAACCTTTAACTTGAGATTGTCTCTTTACCGAGAACCTTTAACTTGGCCCTACCGATTTACTCACCGGGCTTTCCGACGTCGCCCCGACCACAAGAAGTTCTGAATCCTGCGTACGGACCTTTAAGAGGTTCCCCGTACGGGCCACCACTTGTCGGTGCCGCACCCGTCCAGCGGGAAAGAGACACAGACAACCAGGATCCTTCTTCAAGCAGTTTACTCGGGAGGTTTCAGGAAGTGACTGCCCCCACACCCCAGGATAGCAGTTATATAGCAAACAGCAAAACCAAACACAGTCTGCCACGTAGCCGTACTCTATTGGCGGACGCCAAGCAGGTTCAAATAAGGCAGTTGTTTACTACCAAGCTTTGCAGGAACAGGAACAGGAAGAGGCACCATCTTCTAAGTGCGGCACTGCTCCGAACGGCTCCCGACAAAAAATGCTTAAGAAAAGCAACCCAGTGAGTGAAAGGCTTATTTTGGCTGACAGGTTGAAGTAGTACATTCATCATGCCAGGAGTTTGAGGGAGTTGGTCTCACTATATCCAAAATCAGGAAGTAGAGAGAAATGAGTGCTGGTAGGCAGGTTGCTCTCCCTAGGACCTAGCCCATGGGATGATGTTGCCCACCTTCAGGATGGATCTTCCCACCTTTTTATGTTCCCAACACCAAGTGGATTCCACAAATGTACAGAATAAATACAATATATAGTCACAGTCAAAAAAGTCATTATCTAGTTGGGGAAACAAACCCACAAAACAATTGAGAAAAAAACTCATGTTATATGTAATTAAATCCAGGCTAATTATATATGAGATTAAAAACTGTAAGCAATATATATATATAGCTAAGGCATGAGCAGTCAAGGCAAGCTTTCTTGGAAGAATTAATGTTTATCTTTGGTCAAAAATATTTTAAATATAAGAAAAGTTTTGCTAGCTAGGTTCAGGTCCCTCCCACCCATTATTTTAAAATGAGTCAGTGGTGAACATGAGCTCCTGTTTTTTACAGAAAAACTGGTAATTTTGCTTAAAAGTGTTTTTTTTAAAGATTTATTTTATTTTATTTTATTTTTATTATTGTATGTGTGTGTGTGTGTGTGTGTGTGTGTGTGTGTGTGTGTGTGTGTGTGAGAGTACATGTATACACATGAGTGCAGGTGTGGGAAGAGGCCGTTAACCTCATTTTATTCCCTGGAGCTGAGTGACATATGGTAGTAAACTTCTCAAGACAAGTGCTCCAATCTGAACACCCATCCTATTTACCTGTCTTTTCAATGTATGAAAATTTTCTTACCAAAAGATTTTCTTTATCCACAAAACAATATCTGTTACCATTATTAATTATATTTTATTGGAGTGAAAAGAGGAGAAAGGAGATGTTATATGTCAAGATAATTGTTGAGTATTTAGGTTCTTTGAAGATAATAAGAGGGTGCCATGAACAAGTCTTTGTTTTTTCAACATGGGTGTTCATTAAGGGAAATACTTGACTGTTTGCTCTTGATCAGCTTTCAGTAGAGAAGGCCTTCTTAAACCTTTTCTACTTGCAATGTCTTTTCACTCAAGGAATATTTCTTAAGTCTGCTCCAACATATGCATACAGTCAGTATAGGTTAAAAATTTACTGGTAATAAATTATGATTTATTTATTTTAAAACAATTCTTTTGTATGCCTATAATTTTTTCACTTTTAAAAGAATGAAGTAAATTTACATACTAGTGGGAGACATAAAGAATTATATCTTGACAGAGTTTTTGACACTGCAGAACAGAGTATCTTCAGTGTTTTTTGGATTTGGTGCATCTTTGATTTTAAGGACATCAACAAGAATGCTCTTTTACATAAATATTTACTGCAAAATGTTGTATGTTTTATGTTTCAAGAGTTGTTGGGAATCCTGTCCTAATATCCAGCCATAATTCACTGAACAACCTTTCTTTCTTTGATGTTTGGTAGTTTGTTTTCTTTTGACTCTAGTCAGCAACTCAATTAGCAATTTTTAAAGCCAAACAATTGAGCACAATTCAATATTGTAATATATTTATTTGAAGACCAACAGTGAGAAAATGGTCTTGTTTTCTGTGATTGAAGGGACAATCGGCCTTTCATGAATAATATACAATGGCCACTAATCTGGGGTGGGGGTTTGGACAGTATTCACTGGTGCTGTGTGGTGTGAGGTGAGTGCCTTGTGTGTTCAGGACCAAGGCTGCAGTGAAGTCACAGAATCTTGTATGGCTGAGCACTATGGGAAACACCTGGAAATTCTACCATAGTTAATATGAATTAATTTTTGTTGGTAGTGTGGTTACAGACCTTTCACACTTTTCAAAACAATTGTGACTTCTGCATATTGAGTAACATGACTCCATACGGGATTGTGACTCACAGTTTAAAAAACTAGGTCTAGCTGGGGTTGGTGATACATACTTTTAATCTCAGTACTCAGAAAGCAGAGGTAGGCAAATCTCTATGAGCTGAAGTCTACATAGAGCGTTCCAAGACAGCTAGAGCTACATAGTGAGACCCTGTCTCAAACAACAAAAACAACAACAACAACAACAAAACAAACAAACAAACAAACAAAAAACAGATCTATAGCAATACAGCATAAAAATTAGAGTGAAAAAGTAAAAGTAAATTTATAAAGAAAGTCATGTCTTACCAGGGAGAAATAGCTTTTCATTCCTGAACTTGGACATGAACTATAAGCCAAGCCTTTCAGAGCCCATCTCCTCTCTTTTTACTGAGTTTCTGGGAAAGATATCCAGTGCCCTTTCCTTCCCTACCTCTCTATCCCTTCAACCTCCAACTTGTAAAACTAGTGGGTTAATAGGGACACACACAGGAAGTCAGTCTTGAAAGAGAAAATCTATTCTACAAATCTTTCTGAGGACTGTGGAGAACAAAGAACTTCTTGAACAGAAAGGAAAGTTCTTGGAGAATCTTCCACCTCATGAAGCCCCAATGCATCTTATAAGGTCCTGCACCACATCTTCCCAGTCCAGTTTTCTTTAAGTGTCTGGTTGCATCTTTCAATAGTTTCAGCAAGTAGGAAGACTTCCCTGGACAAAGAGATAACAAGCAATAGAAAGATTTCTAAAAACATAATTCTGTGACACTTAACTTTTCAGTTGCTTTAAGTGCTATGCATTTACTTCAACATTTGTTGTTTTATTTGAGATCCAACAATTTTGCTTGGAGTAAAATCGTTTCAAATAGATTAGCATTCAGATCAGAAATGGGGGCAAAGGCATCCTCATTCAACAATTTTCACTTCCTTCCCGAAAGGTCCTTCCGCTGAGACAGTTTCACTCCATAGCTCAGCCTAGCCTGGAAGTTACTATGTAGTCCAGGTTGACCACTAAATCTCCATGTAGTGCACTGGCCTGAACTTTCTGGTGATTTTAACTCTTTCATGAGCCACCTCTTAGCTCCTCATTATCCTAGATGTGACCTGCACATTGTTCAATGTCCCTTACCTTCTCTTGCTGTAGACTGGAAGCCCTGTGTAAATAGAAGCAATGGTAAAAGGATGCCTTCTGTCCCACATAGTTGTTTGGGACACTTGTCCCTAAGTTGCCTTAGGATAGACACAAACAAACACAGACCCAGAACATATTTTAAACTGATCTCTGAGGCCATCTATTTTAAACAGCTTGAAATTTTGCAAAAGCCACGTCCTTGTTCCAAGAATTCAGTTAGTGTTGAATGGACTTCAGTTGGCAGGTTGGTCACTCATTTAATGGTGTTCACTCCTCTTTGTGCACAATGACTCATTTGGGCAGGTGCCAGACTGAAACTGCAGTTCAGGGAGGGCCAGCAAATAAGTTTGGCTATCTGGCAGCTGACTTTGGTGGCAACTTCTGTCCCTCTATCTTTCATACACTGGCTGAAAACCTTGAGCAGTGAGGAACATCCTAGAACCTTCTGTATTTTCATTTACTTTGTCCTCATAAAAGCCATAGACACAGACCTTTACTATGGATATAGCTTTTAATAATGGTCTTTTCTGTCCTCACAGCTACCATAAGAATTGTGTATTACTCTCCTTTTAGAGAAGATGACTCTGCAGTTCCAAAAACTCCAATTGAAAGAAATTATCTTCATTTCATTATATTTTATAAGACATACATATTAATCAGAGTCCATGGGAAACATTGCCATGAGTGTTCTTACAATATAACAAGCCTTTCTCCCATCCATTTATCTCTGGTGTGATTTTAGGCTTAAGAGTGTGAGACTGGGCATGACTCATCTCTGAAGGGCCTAGTTTAGCACTCATTGTCTCACTATCCTTTCTATTTTTTTCCTCCTCACCCAAAGTGATTGAATGTGCCACTGAGAGATAAGTGGACAGGACACAACTGACATCTGTTTCTAACACCCAGCAATTTCCCATCTACAAATGCTGGTAAATGAAAATACCATATAGTCCTGTCCCTCTAAGTCATATGACACAAAGTCTGAGTGTAAACTTTTCCTTTAAGCAGAATTTTCAGGAACTTGAGGAACTGCTGAAGGAAGGGGAAACAGTGGAGACCTACATTCTAATTAATGTCTCATTTAATTAACTGTGCCACCATTTCTCTGTGGATGTGACAGAGACTCTCAGAGACAAAGGAACTGTCTGAAGATGGCAGTGGCTCAGGTCCAGCCAGCTCTCAGGATTGTCTTCATTCCTGAAATTTTTAAAGAAGAAAAAATTTCATAGGAATGTGACTTGGCATTTGAGAAAGGAAAATGTCAGATTTGTACACTAAATTGGGTATGTTCATTTTCCACAATAACACATAGTATTTTGATAGGTCAGTACACCCTTTCTCATTATCTCTAGGGCCATTTTCTGCGATGTTTTGTGGCTCACCACTGGATGAGTGACAAGAACCCCATTAGTACTTTGAAATTTTTTTGGCTGTTTTTTTAATAATTACTAGTGATTGTTCCTTTCCCCAAACAGCTTCAATCTAACTCTAGTTTCTTCCAGATTTCATTCAGACTCTGTCTTGCAGTTGAGTGATTACTTTAGCCATATAATCTCTCTATTATTCCTATGTTGTCCTCTGCTATCCTGAGCCTCTGTTCCAAAGAGTCTACATTTTGATATGGTGATGCCTTTGCCCTTAACATGCTCATTCTTATGTATTTTCTTACTCTCCTCTTAACCTACACCCCATGTTTTTAGTTCTAGGACATAAAGCTGGATCAGCCTGCAGGTCACTGTTCCACTTCTGTCTCCTCCTATTCCTTCTCTGAAAGCCTCTGGCAGCTGTGGCCTATCCTCCCAAGTCATTCTCATTCCCAACTATGAACAATCACTGGTCTGACTCTGTGATGGAACGAGCTTTGGAAACATTGCCTTTTCCTCCCCCTCTTCTGCCATTTCTGACAATCAGCTGGTCAGTTAATTATCCTGCCTAAGCTTTGTTTCCTGTCAATGCCCAGGACAAATTCTGCCCTGGACTGTCTCCTGTAGAACCCCTAATGGAGCAAGGGATGATGCTCAGCCTCAAAGGAACCTCTGAGATCTCAGACTCTGGGGCAAAACACAAGAGCAGCTGTGCCATGCCTTCAGGTCACCCAGCTGTACCCTTCAGAGGCCAATACTCTTATTACCTTTTATACCTATCTATAGCTATACTTCCTCTTATAAGCTATCACCACCAGCAGCTACCCAAGTCCCCAGTGCCTTTATTTTTTGCTTATGTCTGGCAGGCTGTTTTTGCCTGACCACCGTATCTCTGATTCCCATCTGATATTCTGAGCTTATTTTCTCAGGCTTGACTGAGCCTCAGATGCCTTTCCGTCCATTCTGCCTACCCCTTTCTGAGACTACAATGTGCCTTGGCTTTATTAATCACATAATCCTTCAGATTTGCAAGATCTTCTGGACCTCTGGCTTCCAATGCATCCTAGACACATGAATGAACACATACATAAAATCCTATGTGTGTAAGCCTTTGCATAAAATTCATTAATTTTATTAAAGTGAGTTAAGTTCCCTGATGTTAGGTGTGTGTGTGTGTGTATGTGTGTAGATGAGTGAGTGTGTGTGCTTGTGTGCAGATGTGTATAAGTATATGTCTATGTGTATTTAGCATGTCTGTATGTTTGTAATTATGTGTTTGTTTATGCATGTCTTTTTGCATGCATATATGTATATGTATTTATGAGTTAGTGTATGGGTGTCTGTTTTGTTTTCTGTTGCTGTAATAATAATAAAATATCATTACTAAGACAACCTGTAGAAGAGTTTATTATGATTTCTGGTTCCAGAAAGATGGGGTTTAAAGTGAAGAGGCATAGCAGCAAGTGGCAGGCATGGTGGTAGGAAAAGGAAGCTTAGAACTCACATTCTCAACTGCAAGCACAAAACAGAGAGGAAACTGGAAGTAGGGTAAGACTTTAATCTCAATGTTCATTCCCAGTGACATACTCCCTGCAGCAAGGCATCTCCCAGACCTCTGGAAGCTGTAACATAATGGAGGAGCAGGTGTTCAAATGCTGGACTCTCTAGAAGACGTTTTTTATTCAAATGACCATTGTGTATATGTATTAGTATGTCTGAGTTTACGTGTGTGTGTTTATATATGTATGTGCATTTATATGTATGTGCCTATATGTATTTGTATATGTGTGTTCTTATTATGTGTGTATATCCATATGTATGTTTGTATGTATATATGTATATATGTTTGTATATGCTTATTTGCATGCACATATGTGTGTATTTGTTTGTGTATGTATGCATATGTATGTATGTATATTTGCCTCTGTGTGTGCTTGGTGCAAAATGATGAAAACCAGTACTCTTTGCTTAGGCACAGGGAATGAGTTAAAAGTAGACAGAGCCATCACAAGGGTGGTATACATTTGGAGGAAGAGTGAGGTTCAATCTGGTCAGATACATGTGAATGTTTCTCAATTCAAGGTGTTGTGGTTTGCATGTAAAATATCTTCTACAGTCTTGTAACGACACTTGCCCCTTAGATGGTGTTGCTACTTGGGAAGGTTGTGAAACTTTTAACATGTAGTCTCTTGCTAGAAGAAGTAGGTTACTAGGTGGGAGGCTTGAAGCTTTATAGCTGGATTCTTCCTATTTACTCTGTGTTTCCTGATGATGAATGTAATGTGACAACTAGCCTCCTGCTCTTGCCTTCATGTCTTCCCTGTCTGATACCTTGTCTTCTCTACCATGACAGAGTGTGTCTGATGTTAAAAATGAGATGCCACATAACCTATATGAATATGGAGACATTTATTTGGAGAGAAGGGAAGGGGAGTAGAATTAAGTTCTGAGTGGGCCATAAGGGGAGAGAGAAGGAGAGAGAGAGAGAGAGAGAGAGAGAGAGAGAGAGAGAGAGAGAGAG
>OU015751.1:61697888-61712973 GCA_907169655.1 Acomys percivali | reverse complement strand
AGAGAGAGAGAGAGAGAGAGAGAGAGAGAGAGAGAGAGAGAGAGAGATGGAGATAGACAGACAGGCAATAAGACAGACAGACAGACACACTCACACATACACATACACAACAACAACAACAAAACCCAAATCAAACCACCACCAACAATAACAAAAGGAATGCTACTTAGAAAAAGTGAAAGAAAGGTAAGAGAGAAAGAGAGGAGTGGCAGACATGTCCTTTTATAATCTGGCACACATCTGGTGGTAGGCAGTGATGACATCATAGGTTGTTAAGCAGCCTAGAGAGGCAGGCTAATTGGTGAATGATATTAATATTTAACATTCATAAAAATTTTTTATTCAAACAGTGGTTACTCCTTAACCAGCGTTATGACCAAATAACCATACTGAAAGACCACGATTCATTTAATTAGCCTATAGCCATTGCTATGCAATAATTTCTCCATCCCAAACCTCCATATTAGTATAGTTTACTCCCACCCAGACTTCCCACATTATACTTGCTTTTAAATCATCTCCTTAGCCCAGTTCAATTCTCTTGACATTTCCATGTTTTCACCTCATGGCTCCATCCTTTCTTTCCTTCTATTTCTCCTCTCTCGCTGGACCCTGATATCTCACCCTATATTCTGTGTTGCTCAGCATTGGCTAGTTGGTTTTTATGGGCAACACAGAGAACAAATGGTGACGTTGACAAAAACTTGAGACAGCAGATACTTAGAATATACATCACAATGCAATAAATGGATGGAAACCAGAGAATGGGGTAGAGGTATTGGCATTTGAATGAAAAAGGGTAAGCTGTACACAGTCCACAAGGTTATAACACCAGTGAAGCTACTCACATGCTATCAATATCCCTCTAGAACCATGAAACAGTAAACTCTGTCTCCCTTCATTTGCTGTGAGCAGGGTACTTTATCAGAGTAACAGAGTAGTACCTAAGACAGTGATTGTGTTTTACAGCTATCTCCCAGGATGCTCAATGTTCTACCCAGAAAATGGCAGTTGTAATATCTAGTCATCAAGAGATATACATGGAAATCTGACACCATTTCTAAAGTTTGTGAGACATGGTAAAACATGAGAAGGAAGACTTTCATTAGTATTATTACCATAGCTGTATGAACCATGACAATATCATTTGCAGAAGCAGAATAATATATTGGGCTCAACTTCAAGAATCATGGGGTCAACCAGAAATGTATAGTCAGGATATAGGGTGAAGGTCAGAGAGTAGAAGATTACTAAAATGTGACATTAAGTGGAGGAGAATTGAGGCTGAAACTATCTAAAAATATTCTTGTTGAAGGCAGAAACCATAGGCTATTTCAGGAATGACAGGAGCATTGTCTTAATCAGATATCCAGGATGCTCTAATCATGAGGGTGGTTTTGATATAAAATGTGGAGTGTTCTTATTAACCTGATTAAAAATCATTTTTTTCTAAAACTGAATTTTATGAGGACCTAACACAGACAGGTGAAAAGGACAATGTGAAAATCTAATAAAGGATGGAGATGTGGTCTTGTTGATAGAATGGTTACCTAGCATGCAGGAAGCCCTGGGTCCCATCCCCAGCACCTCATAAACTAAATCGAGGTAAATACCGGTGGTCCTAGTGTTATCCCAATAGTCTGGTCATAAGTTGCTTAGCACCCTCTGATGTTCTCACCTGCCAGTGCTGCCATGTAGGTGGGATAAGAATGCACCTGAGAGCCCCATACTCTTTCCCTTCTCCCAGTGGTTTGGTTTCCCTCTTACTCATCTATATTGCTCTACAACTGCCTCTCTATTTCTCTATTTGTCTGCTTGCCTGTCTGTATGTTGCTCTCCCTTTCCACCCTCTTCACTCCTCTAGTTGCTTTTTATTTCCCAACTCTTAAAAATCTTTTCTCCCCGATTTCTTTGCACTCTGCTCTTAAGAAAGAGTTTCACGTTCAGACTTCCTGGCCAATGGATTTGACATAATAAAATCAAATGTAATTTTAAAGTTGTTTTATAATATTCTACTATATTGGTGACTCAGACAATTTAAGATTTGTGAAATTTGTTCATTGCATTTGCTCATTGGGTTTGATTCTTAAAATCTAAGTTCAGCCTTTGTATGTACGTGTATGTGCCGACAACATTGCCTGCAACATCCAATGTGACTCCATCATCTTAAGATGATCACATGGTAAAAAACAACAGTTATAAAGCATCTAAGTCCTAAGGAACTCTCTGTTTATTATCTTATCTCTTTTTAGACTAAGAAAGCAACAAGTCTCGTTTTAAATTGCTATAGATTTTTATAGAAATTCAAAGTTATATTTTCACAACAAGCTATATTATAATCCTGGTTCAAAATATTCTCTGTATGATGTTGAACTTAAAAGGTTATAATGGTCTATTCAGTTTTTCTCCCTAACCTACTTAACTTTGTCTTCTGCCCATATATGTGTTCTAGTATCCTGTTAGGTCCAGATGTTGTCTACACTCAGGACAGCACCAAAGCACCTGTCCACAGGCGCTCCCTTCTAACCTTGTACAGACTTTGAGTCAGCTGGACCTAGATTTTCCTTTTTATCTAAAGATGTTTTCACAGATCCCAGGACAGCAGTAAAATAGCCAGCTCTCTGAGGACTTCATCCCACCCCACTCCAGTCTCTCTCTTTCTAAAAATAATTTAATCAGGTTGCATCCTGATTGTTATCCCTCACCTGTATCTTCTCGTTCCTGTTCCTTCCCTCATTCACCCTATTCCCCTACCTAGGTCTGTGACAGAAGGGGACCCTCCCCCATATGATCACAGCCTATCAGGTCTCACCCAGATAGCCTGCTTCCCCTTCCTCTGAGTGCCATCAGGCCTCCCCACCAAAGGGAAGTAGACAAACAGGGGACAGCAGAGTTCATGTCAGAGGCAGTCTCTGCTCTACACAACTTTTGAGAATGTGCTGTCTATTGGCTAGATCTGAATAGGGGTCTAGGTTTACTGCATGAATTATACTTGGGTGGTACAGCAGTTTGTAAAGGCCCCCTGGGTCCAGATCCACCAGCTTTGCTGGTCTTCTTGTAAGGTTCCTGGACCCTATGGTTCCTTCTATGTCCCCATTCTTCCATACCATTCTCACCTGGAGTCCCAATAGTAAGTCCCAGCATCTGTCCAGATACTCCTGAGTGAGGACTCTAAGAGGACATCCATGTTGGGCTAGTATCCAATTATAAGTGAGAATATACTATGTGTGTCTTTCTGGGTCTGGGTTAACTCACTCAGCATGATCATTTCTAGGTCCATCCATTTCCCTGCAAATTTAAGATTTCCCTATTTTTAATAGCTGAATAGTATTCCATAATGTAAATGTACCACAGTTTCTTTATCCATTCTTCTACTGAGGGACATCTATGTTGTTTCCAGATTCTGTCTATTATGAATAAGGCTGCTATGAACATAGTTGAGCAAATGTCCTTGTTGTGTGGTGGAGCATCTTTCAGGTATACTACAATGAGTGGAATAGCTGGGTCTTGAGGTATTCCTATTCCCAATATTCTGAGAAAGTGCCAGATTGATTTCCAAGGTGGTTGTACAAGTTTGCACTCCCACCAGCAATGAAGGGCAATTTTCTCTTTTTCACATCCTCACCAGCATGTGCTTTCACTTGAGGTTTTGATCTTAGCTATTCTGGTGGGTGTAATATGGAATCTCAGATCTCTGATGAATAAGGAGGTTGAGCATTTCTTTGCATTTCTTGGCTATTTGATATTCATCTGTTGAGAATTTTTCATTTAGCTCTGAACCCCATTTCTTAATTGGGTTACTTGGTTTAAATCCATACACTAATGGGAACTTGATTTTTGGCAAGCCAAATCTATGGAAAAAGGATAGCATCTCCTTTTTTCTTTTAAGTTTAAAAAAATTTTTACTTCTTTCAAGTTTTTTTTTGTCTTTTTTTATTTAAGTAATTTATTCACATTACAACTCAATTGTTATCCCATCACTTGGATCATCCCATTCCTTTCTCCCTCCTGCTTTCACTCTATTCCCCTCCCCTAGGTCTATGACAGAGGAGGACCTCCTTTCCCAGTGTATAGTCATAAGCTATCAAGTCTCATTTTGGTAGCCTGCTTATTTCTTCTTTGAGTGCCAACAGGCCTCCCCACCAAGGAGAGGTGGTCAAATATGGGGCATCAGAGTTCATGTCAGAGTCAGTCCCCGCTCTCCACATAACTATGGAGAATGTCCTGTACATTGGCTAGATCAGGGTAGGGGTTCGGTGTTTACTACTTGTATTGTCTTTGGTTAGTGCAATAGTTTGAGCTGACCCTCCTGGACCCCTATGCACCCATCACAATGTTCTTCTTGTAGGTTTCTAGGACCGTATAGATCCTTCTATTTCCCCATCACCTACATTTCTCTTTCCTAGAGTCCCAGTGTGATATCCTCACATCTATCCCATTTTCCTGGTAAGTAAAGACTTTCATGGGCCATGCCTTTTGGGGTAGTACACAATTATAAGTGAGTATGTACCATGTGAATCTTTCTGGGTCTGGCTTCTCACTCAGTATTATCATTTCTAGCTCCGTCCATTTGACCACAAATTTTGGGATTTCCTTGTTTTTAATAGCTGAGTAGTATTCCATAGTGTAAATATACCACAGTTCCTTTATCCATTCTTCAACTGAGGAACATTTAGGCTGTTTCCAGGTTCTGGCTATCATGAATAAGGCTGCTATGAACATGGTTGAGCATATGTCCTTGTTGTATTTTGATAGGGATTGCATTGAATTCATAAATAGCTTTTGGTAAGACGGTCATTTTTACTATGTTAATTCTGCCCTTCCATGGACAAGGGAGATCCTTCCATCTTCTGATGTCATTTTCAATCTCTTTCTTCAGAGATTTGAAGGTTTTTTTCAAATAAGTCCTTCATGTCCTTTGTTAGAGTTACTCCTAGAAATTTAAATTGCTTGTGGCTATTGTGAAGGATGTAGTTTGCCTAATTTCTTCCTCTACATGATGGTCCTTTGTATATAGGAAGGCTACTGACTTTTTTGAATTAATTTTGTGTCTAGCCAATTCTCTGAAGGTGTTTATAAGCTGTAGGAGTTCTCTGGTGGAATTTTGGGGGTCATTATGTATACTATCATATCATTTGCAAATAGGGATAATTTGACTTTCTCCTTTCCCATTTAGAACCCCTTGATCTCTTTTTGTTGTCTTATTGCTCTGGCTAGAACTTCAAGAACTACATTGAAGAGATATAGAGAAAGTGGCAGCCTTGTCTGGTCCCTGATTTTAGAGGAATTTCCTTGAGTATCTCTCCATTTAATTTGATGTTGGCTATTTACTTGCTGTATATAGCTTTTTTTTTTTTAATGTTTTGGTATGTGCCTTGTATTTCCAATCTCTCCAAAACTTTAATCATGAATGGGTGTTAGATTTTGTTAAATGCTTTTTCTGCATCTAAGGAGATGAACATGTGTGTTTTTTTCTTTTAGTTTGTTTTTACACTGATGGATTTCTGTACATTAAACCACCCCTGTATGCCTGGAATGAAGCCTACTTGGTCATGGAGAATGATATCTTTGATATATTCTTGTATTCTTTTTGTGAATATTTTATGGAGTATCTTTGTGTTTATGTTCATAAGAGAAATTGGTCTGAAATTCTCTCTTTTTGTTGGTTCTTTGTAAGGTTTAGGTATCAATGTGACTGTGGCCGCATTGAATGAATTTGGTAAAGTTCCATCCATTTCTATCTTTTGGAGTAGCTTGAAGAGTATTGATATTAGCTCTTCTTTGAAGGTCTAGTAGACTTCTTTGCTGAAACCATCTGACCCTGGGCTGTTTTTGTTTGGGAGACTATCAAAGATTGCTTCTATTTCTATAGGAGAAATAGGACTATTTAAGTTGTTTATCTGATCTTGATTCAATTTTGGCAAGTGGAATTAATCAAGAAAATTCTTAATTTCCCTTAGATTTTCAAATTTTGTAGCATATATGCCTTTAAAGTAGGATCTTATGATTCTTTGTATTTCTTCAGTGTCTCTTGTTATGTCTCCCTTTTCAATTCTGATTTTGTTGATTTGGATAGCGTCTCTCTGCCTTTTAGTTAGTTTGGTTAATGGTGTGTCTATCCTGTTTATTTTCGCAAAGAACCAGCTCCTGATTTTGTTGATTCTTTGAATTGTTCTCTTTGTTTCAAATTCATTGATTTCAGCTCTGAGTTTGATTATTTCCAGACATCTACTTCTCTTAGTTTTTTCTGCGTCTTTTTTCCTAGGGCTTCCAGATGTGTCCTTAGGTTGCTTATGTGTGATGGTTCAAATTTATTTTTAAAGGCACTTAGTGCTATGAATTTTCCTCTTAGCACTGCTTTCAATGTATCCCACAAATTTGAATATGTTGTTCCTTCCTTTTCATTGAATTTCAAAAAGTCATTAATTTCTTTCTTTATTTCTTCCCTGACCCAGTTGTCATTAAGTAGAGAGTTGTTTAGTGTCCATGTGCGTGTAGGCTTTTTGTTATTTCTGTTGTTGAAGTCCAGCCTTAGACCATGGTGAACTGATAGGATACAAGGTATTATTTCAATCTTCTTGTATCTGTTGAGGCTTGCTTTGTGACCTACTATGTGATCAATTTTGGAGAAGGTTCCATGGGGTGCTGAGAAGTGTTTGGGTGAAAAGTTCTGAAAATATCTGTTAAGTCCGTTTGATTCATGATGTTGGTTAATGATGTTATTTCTTGGCTTAGTTTCTGTTTCACTGACTTACCCTTCAGTGAAAGTGGGGTGTTGAAGTCTCCCACTATTAATATGTGGGGATTGACGTGTGGTTTAAACTTTTTAAATAGATCTTTTACAAATGTTGATGACCTTGTATTTGGAGCATAGGTCCTCAGAATTATGATGTCCTTTTGGTAGATTTTACCTTTGATGAGTATGAAGTGTCCTTCCTCATCTCTATCAATTAATTTTGGTTGAAAGTCTATTTTATTAGATATTAAAATGGCTACACCAACTTGCTTCTTGTGAACATTTGCTTGGAATATATTTTTCCAGCCTTTTATGCCAAGAGCCACCCTGTTGAGGGGGCTCACTAGGCATGTGGGCTATCTAGGACGTGATCCGGTGTTTGCAAGGTCTTATACCACGATGTACCCTGAAACTGCTTCCAGCCTCTGACATGCTGTCAGGAGCCATTGATTTGGAAAAGTCCAGGAGGCATGAGAGATCTCTGGAGGTGATCTGATATTTGCAAGGTCTGTATTGTGATGTGCCTCAGAATTGCTTCCAACCTCTGACTACCCTGTCAATTGTGCACTGCTGCATCTCTCTGAAATCTGGCATTAGAGCCCGGCATGGTGGCACATGCCTTTAATCCCAGCACCCAGGGAGGCAGAGGCAGGTGAATCATTGTGAGTCTAAGGCCAGCTTGGTCTACAAAGTGAGTCCAGGACAGCCAGGACTACATTCATGGCCAGCCCGGTCTACAAAGCGAGTCCAGGACAGCCAAGGTTACACAGAGAAACCCTGTCTCGAAAAACCAAAATTAAATACATCTGGAATTGGTGTGAATTGTTATTTTCTGGGTACTGACCAGCTCTGATTGAGCAAACTTCCTAGAGGATCTTATTGAAGATGTACTTTTTGTTATCCAGATGAATTAATCCCTGATTATGGAATTCCTGATTTGGCTCAAATAGTTTTAAAAGTTAAAGTTAGTTTATGGCTGCAATAAATACCTTTGTGGACCTCCAGATGCCTCACTTAGGATAGCCTACCAGCAGATTTGTGGCTTCAGATAAGCCTCCACCGCAGATGGCACCACGAATCCTGGTATTTGACCATAAATATAGCCAAATTTGTTTAAACTCCATGTGAACCTATGTGGAATGAAGTTACCTAGAGATGTCTGAATTTACTCTGTTTCTCAGAATGAAAGACAGACAAAATTATTGTCCTGAGCTCATAATGAACTAAGAGATAGCTGGATAGTGTATAGTCAGGTCCGTCCTAACTGATAAGGTGTATACTCTTGTAAGTTTCAGACCCTATTAACCTTAGACCCTGCCAACCTTCGTCATTTTGAACTCACCATGAACTTATGTAATGGATACATACAGAAGAAATGTTCAGATTTAAAGCATGTAACCTGTTGTATTTTAGAATTCATCTACTTTTGTGATTAATTGTACTCTTCTGACTATGAGGTGATTCCCTCTTCTCAGAAGTATAAATATGGGCTACAATAAACGTGAGAAGGAGAACAGAGTAGAAAATGAGGGAGAACAGAGGAGAAAATGAGGGAGAACAGAGGAGAAAACGAAAGGGAACAGAGGAAAAAATGAGGGAGAACAGAGGAGAAAATGAGGGAGAACAGAAGAGAAAATGAAGGAGAAAATTGAGGAGAAACTTGAGGAGAGCAGAAGAAAGATTGAGCAGCTTAATTTCAGTTGAAGTTAAGATGCCTGACTTCATCCACCTTTTCTCCTGATCCTCTTCTCTTGAACGTATGTGTGTGAGTGGTTTATTTTCTATCTCTCTCTCTCTTACTTCTTATTTCTCTATAGATTTGCAAATAAGTTAGCAGACTCAGGGGCATCAGCCTTCTATGGCTAATAAACCTAAGTATATACCAACTTATTGGAGAGGCCTATCTACAGATCATACAGCCTCCTTTTATGACCCCCGTGCAGTTTCTAGCCAGAAGCCGCTTTTACAGCCTCAGTCATAGGAAAAAAGATGGTCAGTTTAAGTTCTCCTCAGCCGCAGTACAGCCAGTCATTAGAGAAGAAACCTTGGGCTCTTTTTCCCCTTCCTTCCATTTTCTTATTTCAATTCTTATTGGTTGCCTGAGCCATCAGCTCTGGCCACCCAAGAGATAAAGTGAACTAGAAGGGCATCTGCATTCCAACACCACAGAGAAACTACCCTGGACCCTCTGCAGAACACTAGCTGGGCATTAACACTTTTACTGTGAGGTAATATTGGTCCTTGTGGGTGAGATGTGTTTCCTGAATGCAGAGGAATATTGGATCTTGCTTATGCATCTGTTCAGTTGATCTGTGTCTTTTTATTGAAGGTTGAGACCATTGATATTGAGAGATATTAATGACAAGTGACTGTTAAGTCTCTTAATTTTGGATGTTGGTTATAGTAGAGAGTTTGTGTTTTTGTGTTTTTGTGATGGGGTAGTTATCTATTTCCTGTGTAGTTTTGGTTGTGGCTTGTCTCTTTGGGGAGGAGTTTTCCTTGTAATAACTTCTATAAAGCCAGTTTTTTGGAAAGCAAATGTTTGAATTTGTTTTTGTCATGGAATATTTTGTGTTCTCCATCAATGGTTATTGATAGTTTCGGTGGGTATAGTAATCTGACCTGGCATCTGTGGTCTCTTAGGGTTTACAGGACCTCTGTCCAGGCCCTTCTGGCTTTTATGATCTCTGCTGAGAAGTCGAGTTTAATCCTGATAGGTTTGCCATTGTATGTTACTTGGCCTTTTTCTCTTGCACTAATATTTTTCTTTGTTCTGTATATTTTGTGTTTTTCTTATTATGTGGAAGGAAGATTTTCATTTCTGGTCTATTCTATTTGGTGTTCTGTAAGCCTCTTCTATATTTATATACATCCTCTTCTTTAAATTGTAGAAATTTTCTTCTGTGATTTTGTTGAAGTTATTTCCTGGGCCTTGGAGCTGAGTGTCTCCTCTTTCCTCAATGCCTATTATTCTCAGGTTTTATCTTTTCATGGTGTTCTTGATTTTTTGGATATATTGTGTCAGAAATTTTTCAGATTTAGCATTTTCATTGATTATTGCTTCAAGTTCTACAATTGTGTTTTCTAGTCCTGAGATTTGTTCCTCCATTTCTTGGATTCTGTAAGAGAAGCTCACCTCTGTGTTGCTTCCTTTCTTTTCTAAGGTCTCGCATTTCCGTTTTTCTTTTGTCTATATTTTTATCACTGTTTCCATTTTCGTCTTCAGATCTTGAACTGTTTTATTGATTCAATTCATCTGTTTGTATTTTCCTGCAAATTTTCCAGTGCCTCTCTGCAGGCCTCTTTTATGTCTTCCAACTGTTTGGCTATGTCTTCCTGCATTTGATTACAGATTTTATTCATTTCTTCCACTATCATCTTCACCACTAAGGATTTGAGGTAATTTTCTTGTATTTCAATTGTGTTTGAGTTCTCAAGGTTGCTTTCTTTGGGATAGCTGGGATCTGGATATGCAGAGCTGTTTTGGTTTTTGTTGTTTGTGCCCTTACACTGTCCTTTAGTCATCTTGCTATCTATGATGTTCGATAGTAGCTTCTCGTGTCCTTCACTGGTTGTTGAGAGTGGATAGTTGGTGAGTGATTATAGGTCACACGCCCTTGCCTGTGCAGATCAGGAAGTTCTTCCCTGGACCCAGCAGATGACCTGATGTCTGCTTCTGGAGACTTTGCTTTACCCCTTAAGCTCCTGACTGGGTCAGCAGAGGTAGCCTTCTGCCTGATTCCATCCATGCTACTGAGGGGATTTAGACCGTCTGTATTGGTGTCCTTTCTTTAATTTTCTTTCCTGACCCCTCGGGGGCTGTTCAGCCTCTCCCAAACATGTGTGAGACCCCGCCTGGCCATGGGGACTGGCTAGGCTAGGTTTTAGTTATCTGATTGTGCAGGCACAGTCAGCTTTGATGGATAGATAGGTTCCCATCCAGACCTGTTCAGACAGCAGCACTGTAGTGCTTCTGTCCCTCTGAGTTGTGGCTGCAGCTCAAACCCAGTCCAGACCACTCAGGGCAGTCCAGCTTCTCCGAAGAGTGTGGGAGTTCCTGCCAGACTGTGGAGACTGTTTGGGCCAGGCTTTATCTGCCCAGTTGTCCAGATCTGGACCCCTGTGTCCCACAGTCAGGTTCCTGCTTGGACCAGATTGCAGACCAGTCTAGATTGTGCACCTTTGGCGTTTCAGTCACACTGAGTTCTGGCCACAAATTCAGAGGCCCCTTCCAGACCCCTTATGGCAGTCCAGCTTCTCCCATAAGTGTGAGAGTTCCTGGCAGGCCACGGGTTCTATCAGCCCTAATTTGCAGGCTTTGTCTGCTGAGGCCAGCTGCCTTGATCCAGTTCAGACCTGCCTGGCCCACACATGCTGGTGCTGGACATTGTGTTCAGTGTAACCTGGGCTTCCACGGCCTCTGGGGCTCTCCATAGACTGGCATGGGGTGGGGAGGTGTCTGAGGACAATTTCACCTGTTTCCCTGGGAGTTCCCCAGGCCTGGAGCTCTAGTGTTTCACCATCCCATAAACTGTGCCTGGCCTATAGAGGTCAGCTGCAGTCCACAGGTGGGTTTCATTCTAAAGTCTGGAGTGTGGATTCAGTACCTCCCTGGCTGTTGGTTGCCTCGGGGGCAGACCTGCCTCTGCTCTTCACTGTGTGGGACCCCACTCACCTAGTGTTCTTCAGTTCTTGCAATCTGTGGCTCCCAGTCCAGTCCCTGGTCTCTGTGCAGTAGATCAGATATAGTGTGTGATAAGTTCTGCCCTCTTAGAACTCAAGAATAACATCTTCAATAAATGTGCTGATGAACAAGTGGCATAGGAGACAACTTCCTGAACAAAACAATAGCAATCCAGGTCTTAAGGTCAACAATTAATAAATGAGACCTCATGAAACTGAAAAGCTTCTGTAAGGCAAAAGACACTGTAAACAGAACAAAATGAGAGCCTACAGACTGGAAGAAATTCTTTTCCAACTCTACATCTGACAAAGGTCTAATATCCAAAATATGTAAAGGACTCAAGAAATTAAACACCACCACCCCATTCTTCTAAGATGACTCTGCCCCCAAATCAACAGGAAGCAGAAATTTTTGAACACACAATCCTCATTACTGCCTCACCACCCCTTCCTTTCTAGTTCTTTTAAAATATTTTAAACAAAAATTGAGGACTGTTCTTTCAATAACCTGCTTTCAGGTTGCATAGCAACTTTCAGCTCACAATCCCTGAGCCTTCTCTCTTCTTCCCGTTTTTCTCTTTCACATGTTCTCCCATGATCTCTCTCTGTCTCTCTCTCTCTCTGTCTCTGTCTCTCTCTCTCTCTCTCTCTCTCTCTCTCTCTCTCCCTCTCTCCCTCTCTCTCCTTTTCTCTCTCTGCCATCTCATTCCCCTTCTCTTCCATCATAATAAATCTCCTTTCATACCAGATCTGCAGTGTGGCATCTCTCTATATTTATCATATATTACAACACCTAGAACTGAGATATAGAAGTAGAAGCAGAAGAATCAGAAGTTCAAGGTCACCTTGGGCTATATAGTAATGAGTTTGAGGCCAGCTTAGGGTAGATGAGACCTTGCCTCAAAACAACACAAACCAAACAACACAAATCCTAGCTAAAGTTTATTTAAGTAAAGAACTTCTTTGTCACTTTTGTGGAATGTACCAGCCTCCTTATGGGAAATACTTTAGGAATGCCTGTTGACCTGGGGTATTGGTGTCTTGGTAGTAGTCACTGAGAAGTCCTGGCATCTCAGAGTGTGAGATGAAAGAATTTAAAATCGCCTAAGCTAAATACAAAGTGTATTTCTTAAGCTAGGTGCAGTGATACATGCCTATAATCCCAGCATTTGGGGATGCAGAGGCAGGCAGATCTCTGTGAGTTCAAGGCCAACCTGGTCTACAACCAGGACAACAGTCCAGGAAAAACAAGGCTATATGGAGAAACCCTGTCTCAAAAAACTAAAAATAAACAACAGCAAAACAAGCCAACAAACAAATCCCCCAAAGGCTATTTCTCTGAAATTGTAGACAGGTTGGATGAGTAGAGAAGAAGGTATTGCAATGACACTTAAAGAGAGAAACAGCAAATTATCCTAGCTTAACCAGGATATAGGGCTCTAGGGAGAGGCAGAATCTAGGGAGAGGCTTAGCTTCATGGAAGGGCTTAGCATTCAGTCTTAAGTCTGAGTGTTGGGTCTGTGTAGCCTATGGAGACAATGTTGGCTTCTGGTACCAATTAAGAGCGGAGGCTGGCAAGTAAATGTAAGTCAGAGTATCTGAAAGAATATTATGTTTCTTTGATTGTTTTAATTAGATAGGGTCTGGAGTATACCAGACTGGCCTCAAAGTCCCCATGTAACTGAGGATGCCTGAGGATGACCTTGAACCTCTGATTCTCCTTTACCTCCTGAATTTTGAGACTACTGACTTCTGCCACACCACTGTGTGTATGAATCTGATGATGGAATCCAGGGATTTGTGTATGCTACGCAAGTACTCCACCAATTGAATCTCACCCTGCCCCTCAAAGCTACTCCTTATCTTTAAAGTAATTGTTACTTTAATAAGTTTACACACCACTTAAATCACCCTTAGTCATTCTTCACCCTTATTTTCTTTTTCTCTGTTTCTTTTTTCCCTGATTCTCTTTTTAATCTTTTCCTTCTATTTTTTTAAAGACAGTTAACAATTATCAGTTGTCATTTGAGTTCAGATTAGAACTCTGCTACATTGAGCTTAGACTCTTCAATTAGTGAAGCAATTAAGCTTTTAAATAAAATATTAGGTAATGGATGTACCAGGAACAACCTAAAAAGATGCAAGCTTTTCTTACTGATCTCAATTTCATTCCCTAGTGTCTCCCACCAAAAGAAGGTCATAAGCAACATGGCCCAGTCCTCGGGGTCCTGAACAGCCAGTAAGTTTCCTCCTCTGGTGGAATCCCCTGGGTCTAGAGTCTGACTGAGCTGTCTATGGTTTCAGATTGTTCCCCTAAGTAAATTGGCTCACACTACAAGCCAGTCTCCTCACTGAAGGCTAAACAAGAGCTCCATGTACCTTTTTGGCAGGAGGTGCCACATAGCCTTTCAAAGTGATAAAAAGCTTGCTTCCCACAGCCATCTGTGTTGACAGGCCCAGCTGGAGCAGGGCAGACCCTGGGGGTGGGAACTGGTGGAGGCAAATTTCATCTATGTGGGAGCCAAACTCAGTGTAAAGAGATTCCCATCAAATGTTTTCTTTCTTTTGTCTGTGATGATGCATTTCTTTCTGAAAGCAGCCAGAGGTTTAATGGGTGTTTTTACACAGAGAGAGTTCCTGAACCTTCCTGGCTCAACACTAGGGAGGTTTAAGCATGATGGAAAAGAAATATAAACAGGAATATTTTGGGAAGATACAGTAGGAAAGACTTTCATGGCTCCCCAAGCCTGTACAAATGCCTGCTTAATTAGAAAATCAATCTTGCTCTCCAGGTGACAGATAGGAATCTTCTGTTGGATGTGAGGAGAGCCCAGTCATGAAGAGATAATTTTTCCCATTACTAAGAGGCAGCCTAATGTACATCTCTAACTAGTTTGGTGTGAAGAACTTGTTAAAAACCCACCACATTCCTCCTCTTGTTAATTGAATCTTGGTGAAGCAGGGGACAAAGAACAAGGCAGCTTTCATTTTGTAAAAGCCCTTACATTTTAAAAAACTGTCTAAAGATACCCAAGTTTTGAGAAATGATTTAATAATTGTTAGCAATTGTTTTGATAAAGAGGAGAATGGGTACTAACTGTCCATACCCATAGAACACTAGCTTGAGAGGCTTTGCTTTGGTAGAGAAAAGGATTCAGAGTGTGTGGCGCCCGCGCCACCACCGTACTGAGTCAAGGGCGAGGAACGGCAGATTTAATTCACACACACATACACACACACAATAACACAGTGGGTCCTTCATGCTAAGAGAGCAGCAGCAGCAGCAGCAGCTTTTATTCAGTGTTCAAAGTGACTTCTTATAGGCAGCAAAACAGGAAAGCCACTCGTAGGTGAAATCCCTCAAGAGGTGATTGCACACAGGAGGAAAAGTCTGGAGGAGGGGAGGGGTGCATTCTCAGAGCAGTAAACATGACTAGCTAACCAACATAAACACAGATACGGAAGCTGCTAGAAACAGGATATGAAACTGCAAGACAGGCAGGCAGCCCAGTCGGGCCTAATTCCTACAAGGAGGCTCTCAGTGACAGAGTGAAAGTCTAGGATGCTGTCCTCTGGATGGATAAGGAAACAAAGTCCCAAAGGGAGTTGGTGTACTTGTTCTCTCTCTCTCTCTCTCTCTCTCTCTCTCTCTCTCTCTCTCTCTCT
>OU015751.1:61679301-61696111 GCA_907169655.1 Acomys percivali | reverse complement strand
GTGTGTGTGTGTGTGTGTGTGTGTGTGTGTGTGTGTGTGTGTGTGTGTACACTTCGCTGTAGGAGCTCATAGATCCCTTAAGAGGGCATCAGATCCTCGAAAGCCAGTTGCAGGCAGTTGTGAGCTGCTTGGTGTAAGTACTGGGAACTGTCTCTGTGTCTTCTAGAAGAGGAAAACATGCCTCAATCACTGAGTCATCTCTCTAAGCCCCAGTTCCTAATATTTTACAGGGACAGGGCTGAAAGAAAGGGTAAAGTAGTATATGTCTATTCATCTTTTCTTTAAAAAATATTGTCACAGAGGGCCCTGGAATGTAGGCTGAGGTGAAATTTTCTTGGAATCTCTACCCATCCCCAGAATTCATGCCATGGCCAGCATAGACTCAACTTATCTGGGATCAGATATATGGTA
The DNA here is from genome assembly GCA_907169655.1 of Acomys percivali. Lineage (NCBI taxonomy): Eukaryota > Metazoa > Chordata > Mammalia > Rodentia > Muridae > Acomys > Acomys percivali. Next base: position 61,695,700 of record OU015751.1, on the reverse strand, counting down.
CAATTGATGAAATAGTTCTGTTTTAGGCTTGGACTAAACTTATTTTCCCTTCCTAGTTAAGCAATTTTTCATTTCATTTCTTGTTTATTTTGAAGAAATGTGGCCCATATGTTTCCATTTATTTATACTTAGCTCATGAGAACATTGGCAGTATGTATTTGTCCACTAGAAGATTGTTGAGGTGCTTTTGATATAATTTAGTTCTGTATCTGGGAAGTAATGTTATGTTTAGAGATAGAAATAGATCCCAAAAGGCTTCAGGTCAGTTCAAAGCTCAGTTTTTGATGATATCAAATGGCTGAGTTTAGAAGAATGCTTGTGTGTATGTCACTGATGCCAAAACTTGTGGAGAGAGATTGCTGGAGAGAGGCTGCTGGCTTCCCAGAACAGCAGGATTTAATCTCTGCTACACAACCATAATGAGCTTCTTGGTAGGCAATTCTATTCACCAAAGTCTGTAGTAACTTGGCAAAAAAAATCACTGTGAGCTCTAAAACATGACAGAACTCTCAAGATTTGACTGTATAAAAATTAATAGCAAAAGAGTAATTGATAGTATTGAAAACACTTTTAATAGCTATATGTAAGTAAATATGTAAAATATTATTGACATGAAAGTATATTTTAAGTAATATACACATTTTAATAGCAAAAGAAATATAGGAAACATGAAGCACACACACACACACATATATGTACATATATAAAACGTCAAGCCTTGAGACTTGAGAACAGTCTAATATAAAATGAGATAAAATTTTTAGGTTAACAACTTAGAAAAAACATCTAAGATTCAAAATTAAAGAAAAGGTTTTTGTTTAACCACTTTGGTAAAGCACAACTTGAAAATTTTAAATGCGTGTAATAATGCTAATCATCATTATGCAAAAAGTCCTGTGTCTTTTGGCATAATAATTTCACTTCTAGGGATGCATACAAGGTTATGAACAGAGCTTTGTGTGCAAAGATATTTATTGCATTACTCTTTTAAACAGTGAATATAAAAAGGAAGTTAGGGTATAATCTATGGAATGTTGTTCAGTAAGGTTATTTTACTGAGTTTGATGTCATAGGACATGATAGTGACATAAATGGGGAAAAAGAAGAAACAAAATTCTATTATGATTCCAATTCATAACAAAACAAAACACGAAAAGTCAAAAATTAAAAAGTGAGGAGAAATAAGTTGTTATTACTTTCTATTGAAAATATATGTAATTTCACAAATGCCCTAATTCTATCACGTTCATAGAAACTTAACATAGAGTAGAGGTTATGGAGGACTTGGAGACAAAGGGACTCATGGAAATTAACTTAATATGTACAGTTTAACTTGGGGAAGATAAAAAAATCTTCTGGAAATGAGTAATTATTGTTTTTGCCCTACAACATGAATATAATAACCAACTGAAGTATATTAAAATGTATAAAGAGGAAAATTTTGTGTACATCACCATAACTTATGCACCATATTTTAAAAGCGGAGGAAAAAGGATTTGTCTTCTGCACAGAACCTCCCCTTGGCCAGCAAAGGGTGGGCCTGCCGACTCCATGGTGCATGAAAAGTAGGAACCACTTGCAACCACTGCAGCTGACTCAGACCTAGGGAGGCCACATTCTGTTCAATGATTCCTCCTGCCAGAGATGGCCTGTTTTTGACAGCCTTTACTCGGTGCCACACATACTCAAAGGTCAGAAAGAGAGCCCAAATTTGTGGATGTAAGGGCAAGGAAGTATTTCAAAGCAGGAACAGTGAAGGCAGTGAAGTAATGTGGAAGGGAAAGCATCCAAGGGTGCACCAGAGTGAATCTCTTCAAGGATATTCAAGAACATCTTCAGTACAATTGCTGAACAGAAGAACAACAAATGATGTTTACCAAGAGATGATGTGCACACAGCAAAAGTCAGCCACAAAGTATGTGGTACAATTCTGCTTTTTTCCCTGAACTGGAAAAGTAGCAGCAAGTGATATATGAGATGCCCCATTTCACATGAGAAGGCATCAGAAATAACACCAGATAGACAGTACAATGCTGCCTCTTGTTATTATTTCCTGAAAAAGATATGAGACAAATTCTCATTATATCTCCTAACATTTTTTCATCTTAAGATTTAAAGGAGTTGGTAACCTGAAATATTTCCTCTTTTTTCTGTTTAAACCATATCCAATTACTTATTATACTGTTATTAATAGTTAATATGTAAAGCATTTCTAACAAATATTATATATTTTTAATGAATTTATTTTTAAAATATATTATATTAATTTATTCATATTACATCTCAATTGTTATCCCATCCCTTGTATCCTCCCATTGCTCCCTCCCTCCCATTTCCCTCTTAGTCCCCTCTCCTATGACTATGACTGAGGGGGACCTCTTCCCCCTGTATATGCTCATAGGGTATCAAGTCTCTTCTTGGTAGCCTGCTATCCTTCCTCTGAGTGCTACCAGGCCTCCACATCCAGGGAATGTGGTCAAATATGGGGTACCAGAGTTCGTGTATATTTATTAAATAAATAATATATATGATATATATAATATGTAAATAAAATTTAAATTTCCTCTAAGAAGTAAATAAACCAGCTGCTAATATTGAAAAGAAATAAAATATATGTAATTTCAATTTTCTTCTTTATAAGTTTCTGTATTTAAAAATATAAGATTAGTATTATTATAATCATAAAACAATAAACAATTTGTATAATGATAACAATCTGAGTGTGGAGTAGACAAAACTAATACAGTCAATATAAACTGAACTACGGCCTTTGTAGATTAGAAATAACTAAACTTTCTTCTCTAGCCAACACTCTCCTGGCAATATATATACATATATATTAATACAGCCATCTTTGAAAATACTCTAGTATGGAATTTACTAATATGGAATGCACTAACAGAGAAGTAAAGTAACTCACATTGTTTTGTAAATTTATAAATGCTTATAAGTAATACCAGAAAAGCATTCTTATAGCTGAGTGTAATCTGATTGGGAACCTGCTTATATACTTTGTTTCTTACTTGCAAGTTAAAATGATTAAACAGCTTTTCTCAAAGTATCTTCCCCTTCAAGGTTAAACTCGATTGGATGAATTTACCGCCTTCCTTGGGTAGAAGCAGATGGATGTAGAGCATAAGAAGGTGCAGATGAAAAGTTGGAGGTCTATGAGGAATATAGTTAGATTGGAGAGGCAGCATGATGTGTGAGTTGAGTGTTGAGTGACATGTCACTTTAACATTGCCGTTAGTGGCTGGGTGGATGTGTGTAATCATGCTATGTCTTTTGTTTTGAGTACTTGAGAAGTTTTCAATATGAACACACACACACACACACACACACACACACACACACAAAAAAAAAATACATGTGAGTTGCTATGGAGGATAAGAGCAGAAACTGGACCTGAACATAGAGTATCTTCTCAGCAAAGCTGCAGGGACAGAGTGGAGCCAGCTAATAGAGAGATGTGTGCTGCCAGTTGTAGAGCTGCAGGAAAGAAAAGAAGCCAGGCATAGAACTGTGAGATTTGATTCCATTGGTCAACTAGCCTATTTCTATGCCAGTACTATTCCATTTTTATTATTGCTGCTCTATATTACAGCTTGAGATCAGGGACGGAGAATCCTCCAGAAGATCTTTTATTGTATGGGACTGTTATAGCTATTCTGGATTTTTTGTTTTTCTATATGAAGTAGAGAATTGATCTTTTTTATCTTTTAAGGTCTGTGAAGAATTGTGTAGTTATTTTGATAGGGATTACATTGAATTTGTAGATTGCTTTTGGTAAGATGGCCATTTTTACTAGGTTTAGTCTCCTGATCCACGAGCATGGGAGATCTTTCCATCTTCTGATATCTTCTATTTCTTTCTTCAGAGACTTGAAGTTTTTTCATACAAATCTTTCACTTACTTGGTTAGAGTTTTGTAATATTATTTGTGGCTCTTGTGAAAGATGTAGCCTATTTGTCATTTTTATACAGGAGGGATTTTTATTAGTTTGAATTAATTTTGTATATGGCCAACTTGCCGAAGGTGTTTATCAGCTGTAGGAATTCTCTGGAGGAACGTTGGGTATCACTTATATATACTGTCATATTCCACACACCTATGGACACTTGATTTTTGACAAAGAAGCCAAAACCATAGAATGGAAAAAAGATAGCATCTTCAATAAATGGTGCTGATCTACCTGGATGTCTACATGTAGAAAAATTCAAATAGATCTATATTATCACCAGGCACAAAATTAAAGTCCAAGTCAACAAAAGACCTCAACATAGAACCAGACATACTAAATCTGTTAAAAGAAAAAGTGGGCAGGAGCCTTAAGCTCATTGGTACAGGAGACAGTTACCTGAACAGCACACCAGTAGCTCAGGCTCTAAGAGCAACAATTAATAAGTAGACCTCATGAAACTAAAAAGCTTCTGAAAGGCAAAAGACATTGTCAATAGAACAAAATGACAGCCTAGAGACTTGGAAAAGATCTTTACCAACTCTACATGTAACAAAAGGCTAATATCCTAAATATATAAGGAACTCAAGAAATTAAACACCACCAAACCAAATAATCTAATTAAAAATGTGGTACAGAGCTAAATAGAGAATTTTCAATATAAGAATATGGAATGGTGAGGAAACATTAAAGAAATGTTCTATGTCCTTAGTTATCATGGAAATGCAAATCAAAATGATTCTGAGATTCCATCTTACATCTACCGGAATGGCTATCAAAAACCTCAAGTGATAACACATGATGGCAACAATGTGGAGGAAGGGGAACATTCCTCCATTGCTGATGGGAGTGAAAACTTGGACAAAAACTTTGGAAATCAATCTGGCTCTTTCTCAGAAAATTGAGAATAGTGCTACCTCTAGACCCAGTTAGACCACTCTTGGGCATATACCCAGAAGATACCCAACCATACGAGTAGGACATTCATGTGTTCAACAATGTTCATAGCAGCCTTATTCATAATATCCAGTATCAGAAAACAATGTAGATGTCCCTCAACCAAACAGTGGATAAAGGAACAGCTTTATTCACAATATCCAGAGTGTGGTAGCAATATAGATGTCCCTCAACCAAACAATGGATAAAGAAACTGTGGTACATTTACACAATGAAATACTACTCAGCTTTTAAAAACAAGGAAATCCTGAAATTTGCAAACAAATGGATGGAACTAGAAAAGATCATTCTGAGTGAGGTAACCCAGACCCAGAAAGACATGCATGGTATATTCTCACTTATAAGTGAGTATTAGCTCAACATAGATGTCCTCTGAGAGAATCCACCCAGTAGGGGATCAGGACAGATATTGAGTTTATCACCTGGACAGTGAGTGAGGCACTGAGAGTTTTATGAAAGAGTGGGGGGATGGAAGAGCCTAGAGAGTTCAGGAGCCTCAGTGAGAGACTATCAAGGAAAGTGGATCTCAACCCAAGAGGCCCTGCACAAATTGTTGCATTGCATGCAGAGAACCTAGACTACCTGTTCAGATATAGCCAGTAGAAAACTCATTCTCCACAGCTGTAGGGAGATTGGGGACTGACTCTGACATGGATTCTGGTGCCTGAGATTTGACCACTTCCCCATGGAGGGGAGCCCATGTGGGTACACAGAGGAACGGGAGACAGATTACCCAGAGGAGACCTTATACTCTGTGGTCAGATGGTAGATGTGGAAGGCCCCTCATGTTGGAAGTTTAGCAGACCATAACAGGATGGAAGATGTAGAGAGGGTGGGAATATTATAATAAAATAAAATAAATGCAAAATGAAGAAAAGAAAGAACTGTGGGTTTGGTGTTTTCTGTGATCTTTCCTTGTTATCCTGCTGTTCCTCATTTTTAGAATAGGAATGTTTACTCAGTGCTGATATATATTGGATGCAGATAACTTGATTTTGGTTTCACAGGGTCAATAGTTATAAAATTGCCTTGAGTTTCAGAGAAAATGCTGCTATGACTGGAACAAGGAAGGCATGGAGGTAGCCAGAAGAATTTATTATCTCATGATAGAATGAAGAATTCCAAGAATGAATAAAATACAAAGATGAAGCAGTGTCTTCAAATAGACCCAGACAAGTAGGAGGATCCTGATCTTCAAAATAATAGTTAGTAAAAAGTGAAAAATCATTGAATAAATAATACAAATACATGGCTATATCAATTGTGTGAATTGAATGCTAATTCATAAATATGGAAGGAATAATTTCATTAGAAAAATCACTCATCTGCAGCAACGATGGAAATAATTAACTTCAAAATATCTATGGATGAAAATTAATTGGGTGAAGATCTGAGGAGAAGATATTTATATAATATGAAAGAAGTGCTTCTCATAAAATATTTGTGTATTAAGAGGAAAATAAGCTTAACATTTGGAGAGCTCTGGCAGGTAAGATAATCTTAAACCAATTATCAACTTAACTCTATAGAAAACTGACAGAAAAAGCACTGTCAGGGGTTCCTAGGAAGATGCAGAAGAGCCTCCCAGAAAAGTGGGAGTTTAATCCCAGTAGAACATCAAGCAGACTCAATCTGGGGGACAGTTTGCACACAACTAGCCTTTTATTTTCCAAATGTCAAAGTCAAAATTGTTGAAAAAGACCTGAGGAAACATTTCAGGAGATTAAGACACTGCCTGTATTGTGTCCCCTGTAAAGTATGTGATTGGTGTATGCTGGGTGGAGGCTGAGGGTAAATGGTGTCTCCCTGTTAATTTCCTTGTTTAGATAGTTCTGTTGTGACTGCATAGAATAACATTCTTGTTTGAAGGAAATTCATACTAAATTGTCAAGAGCCATGAGACAGCATTAATATACAAATAAATATACATATATACTATATATAATATTGTATATTATTGTTAGGAATGAGGAGATTCTATATTACACTTTCAATTTTTTTCTAAGTTTGAAATTTCAAAATAAAGATTACTTAAAGACTGGAGAGATGGTTGAGTGGTTACTTCAGAGGAGTTGATGGTGGATCTATGTTAGGTAGCTCACGTCCATTCACAGCTATAGTTTCAGGGGATCTGATGTTCTCTTCTGGCCTCCATGGATACCTGCACACATGTGGCATATAATTACACACACACACACACACACACAAAGAGAGAGAGAGAGAGAGAGAGAGAGAGAGAGAGAGAGAGAGAGAGAGAGAGAGAAACAGACACACTATTTTTAAAATGACTCTTAATTTTTAATGTTTTAAATTAATTTTTCCTCTTGTATATTACATACAGACTACAGTTTTCCTCCCTCCTCTCCACCCAATACCTCCATCTTCCCCCTCCCCATCCACTCCTCCTTTATTTCCCTTCAGAAAAGGGCTGGGCTCCCAGGGCAAGCAAACATGGCATATCAAGTTTCAATAAGACTCCGTATCTCCCCTCATTTTGTTTAGTTTTGTTTTTGTTGTTGTTGTAGTTGTTTATTTTATTTTATTTTTTGAGACAAGGTTTCTTTGTGTAGCAGCAGCCCTGGCTGTTCTAGATCTCTCTGGTAGACCATAGTGGCCTCAAACACACAGAGACTTGCCTGCCTCTGCCTTGCAAGTACTGGGATTAAAGGCGCATGCCAACATGCCCAGGATCTTGCCTTCATTTTTAGTGTGAGAAAAAAATGAATAAGAAACTTCCCATCAAAACTCTATGGGCTCAAAATGCTCCTGTACTTCCAGGAGCTATGGATAGGTAAAGCAGGTAGAGAGAGGGGTGGCATACATCTTACATGCTATAGTCCCTCTCCTTCTTGCAAAGGAATACAGCAATGTGAACTCTTAGGGTAGTTACAATCTATGGAGGGCAAATGATCTGGTAACTATAGTTGCTTGTGATCATTATCATTAGCTATTAGCTATTATAGTGAGGCAAATACATCTGAGTTGTAGATTTGCTAGTTATTATTTGACTTTGAGACAATTTTATTTTATTTTTCCCTGAGGCTCAGCTTTTCCATTTTAACCAGAAATAAAACTGTCTTAGTAGCCATTAATTAATGTGATAGTTGTGAGAATTTAGTGAGCTGGTGCAAAATGCTTGGTAGTGTGTGTGTGTGTGTGCGCGCGCTTTGAAAGTGGGGCTTGTTAGCTTGGCCTATAATTCCATCTATTCACAGGGCTATGGCAGAATGACTACATGCTGAAGGTCTGCCTGGCCTATACACAGTGAATTCAGAGAGAAAAATAAATTGAATAAACCTTTTTTTTGGAAACACACTCACATTTCCCAGAAGTATGTCTCCTGGGTGATTCCACATCCAGTCAAGTCGACAAGGAATAGCCAATGTACAACTCATTTTATTCATCAGCATCTCTGAACTTTTTATTTTAAAAACTGCCCAAAGTAAACAACAACAAATCTCAACTTCAGGCCCACAAAATGTGGCCCTACTCTGATGGTGCTAAAGTCTCAGTACCTCTTGATCATGGATGACGTGGGCTTGAACAGAAACAGATAGAATGCCAGGTTTGTACAAGGAAGCATATAGAACAATCCATGATTAATGACTCTTAGAATGGACTAATCTGAGCATGCTATATGCAGGAGAAAATGTTGGCTGTTAGGTAGAGAGATATTTTGTAATTGAGAAAAAGGTTAGAATGGAGAGGAGACATTGGCTTTCAAAGAAAGCAGTAGGGGAGGGAAGACCAAAGAATGGGCCTTGGGTTAGCATGTGTATGTAGGGGGTGGTCTATTTCTGTGACCTTCAGGTTCTTGTTCACACAAAGGTCAATTTATTTGTTATTATACTAATAACTCTTTTCCTAAGTGGAACTGTTGAAACAGCACAATATCTGCTTTCATTATAACCTGCTCTTCTTATTAGCCTTAAGTCCCTGTATGCAGAGCCTCTGCTGCAAACTTGTCTGTACATGTGATAGCATTTGTTTAAAAAACAGGAGACTCTTACTGTAGTGTCTGAATAGTTAAAGACACAAAAGTGATAATGTAGGTCAGTGAGGAGACCAGTGAGTGGGGAACTTGAGCTGTTGCTTAAAAAAAGAAAACTAAGATTTATTTTATATGGGTTTTTTTCTACACAGCACTTAAGGTAGCTTACAAGAAGACATGCAATAATAAAGTGAGATATGGTCCATAAGTATAAACACCAAGATTATAAATAGCATCAAATACAGAAGAGAAGAATTTCAGGGGTGGCTTGTTAACATAAGTAAGAAAACGGGTAATGTATGAAAAACATCTGGGGTTATTTGTTATGTGGGTCCAAGAACATGGAGGCTGCTAATGTGCTTTGTGATGATATAAGAACAATAACACTAGCTACAAACTCTTCATAAATTGGAGGACCGTGTATAAATAGCAGGAATGTGCTTTGCACTTGTGAGAGACTGAAGAGTCTAAGATCAAGGCCTTGGAAGATTAGTATCATGTTCAAGGACACTTGCTTCAGAGAGGGACTTTCTAGATGTGACCTTACATGGCAGGGAGGAATAAGGTAGCTCCCTGAGGTATGTTCAAAGGTCACAATTCTATTCTTGACAGACCTACACTCTTGATCACCAAAATGTCTCACTTTCTAAAACTATCACTTTCAAGGATAGGGTTTCAACTTTTAAACTCAGAAAGTAATAGAAGGGGTTGTAGTCAGCTGATATCAATATAACATAAAGCAATACTCTCTCTGTGTGTTTGTATATGTGTGAATGTGTATGTATGTATTTTGGCAGAAGCAACCTTGTGTGCAGTTAGTTTCTTAGAAGCTGTCCACCTTGGTTTTGGAGGAAGAGTCTCTCCCTGTCTGGGGCTTGCTGAGTGGGCTAGACTGCCTAATGAGTCCCAGGAATCTTCCCTTGTTTCTTTCTTCCCAATTCTGAGATTATATGTGCATAATCTTTCTCAGCTTTTAGATTTGATTGATTTCATTTGATGTTTATATGTGTGCCTGCAGGCACTTGTGTTTGCCATGTGTGTGCTTGCAGTGCACTAGAGAGGGGAGTGTCAAAAGAGGATATTGGATCACAATAAGTTGGAATTACGGACAAGTGTGAGCTTCCATGAATGTTCAGGGAAGTGAACCAGGGTGCTTTACACGAGCAGTAAGCACTCTTACTCACAGAGCAATCTTTCTAGGTCCCAATCTGGGCTTTTTTACTTGGGTTCTGGGAATTAAACTTAGGTTCTCATGGTTGGTGAGTGTGCTTGTTAATTTTTTTTGTCAAATTGAGGCAAACTGAAATCACCTTGGAAATGAGGCTCAATTGAAGTCTTGACTCTGTGAGACTGACCTTTCTTCATGTCTGTGGGGAATTTTCTTTATTAATAATTGGTGTGTGAGGGCACAGCTCGCTGTGGACAGAGCCATCCTTGGGCAATTGGGTGTGGACTTTATAAGAAAACAAACTAAACAAGTCATGAAAAGAATATCAGTACACAACATTTCTCCATGGCCTCTGCTTCCGTTCCTACTCCCTGGTTACTTCCCTGACCTCTCTCGGTGGTGGACTGTGACCTGCAAATTGTAAGATGAAACAAATCCTTTCTTCCCCTATGTTATTTTTTGGTCAATTTGACACAGTGACAGAAAAAGTGATTGGGGCACATAGAGAGCGTTTTACAGTACATGGAGCCATCTCTCCACCCCCTCCCCCAGCAGAGCTTCTTAAAGGATCCAGCTGCTTCTCAGGATGATTGCCATGCATTCCTCTTCAGAGTTGACACTCAGCCCCAGATAGGGAGGCTCCTTGCTTGTCTCCTACATGAGCTGGCTGATGAGATGGATTTGGATTGGTCTCTGCTATGCCCAGAGGGACATCATTCCTATGTTTACATGAGAGTTTCTGTTCTAAACCTTGCTATATATATCATGAAATGTTCTAAACAGTCTACACAATAATAAAAGCTTGTTCTTCTCTGTTTCTCTGTGGTATTGTTTCTCCACCTTTGTTGTGTTGCTCAAATTGGAAACTCCAAATTTCTGAGGCAGAAATGAACCGTTTATGAATAGAGAGAGGTGGTGGTGGATTTGGTGGAAGGGTGGGAGTGGGGGTGTTGGTCTAGCATATTCTTTCTTTGTGGGTCATTGGCCTGCCGGTGTAGAAAGTTTCTGGACATCCAGGATTAAAGGGCTATTGCTCTTTATTACATAGAGGACCACTGCTACTTCTAGCAGGGACAATAATGAAAAATCAGAGATGGTCTCTTTAGATTACTTGTGATTTACTATGAAAATTATATCAATAAAAATAGTCACAATTCTCAATATAATCAGATTCTGGTGTGTGTTCTGAAATGGAAGAAGAAAGCAGGGCTGTAGGGTCCACTTGAGCATGGACAAAGAACATACCGGTATTAGAGTTACAGAGGAAAATCTTGTCATGGTGACACTCAGATGAAGAGTGTTTCTGGCTTGGGAGCTGTATATGTAGTGTGATAACATTTGGGCATATTTGGGGAGTAGCTAGCATGAGTGCTGGAAGCCTAGAGCCTGGTATCTAAAGCAGCCACAGCAGCTCAGAAGATGGATCTGGCTGTGCTCAACTCACAAATACTACAATGGACTTGAAACTTACTGTGATGGCAATGAACAGTTTTTATACTGTGAAAGTGTGTGTGTAAGATAGGTAGATAGATAGATAGATAGATAGATAGATAGATAGATAGATAGATAGAGCATTTTCCCATGTAAGAGTTATGATCTTATAGGTATTTTGTTGTTAGTATGAATTTTTTTCTTTCAGAAAATAAAGTAACTTTAGCTCTATTAAAGTAATTACATTGGGGGAATGAAGCAAAAGTAATTAAAAAATACTGTATATTAGTGATCAAAGTAACTATTAGTTTCTTTTCTCTTGGTGTGATAAAACACCATTGTCAAAGGCAACTTATAGAAGAAAGAGATTTTGGCTTATAGTCTTAAAGCACAGCAGCATAAAATAGAGGGAAGCTATGGAGTAGAAAACTAGAACAGAAAGCTAAGGGATCAAAATCTCAACCACATGCAGAAGGTATGGAAAGTATATTAGAAGTGGGGCCCTGCTATAAAGTCCTAGAGCTTTCCCCCAGAGACATACTTTTTCCTGCAAAGTTCCACCTTCTAAATGTTCCACAACATTCCTAAGCATCTTCACAAATTGGTGACCAAGTACTCAAACATGCAAGTCTATAGGGGATTGATATCATTTTCATAGTAAGTCACAAGTACTCTGAAAAGAGACCATCTCTGATTTTTCAATATTGTCCCTCCTAGAGTAGCATTGGTCCTCCATGTAATAAAGAACAATAGGTCTTTAATCCTGGATGCCCAGCAACTCTTTACACTGGCAGGGCAATGACCCACAAAGTAAGAGTATGCTCGATCAACACCCCCATCCCCACCCCTCCACCACCTCTCTCTCTATTCGTAGATGGTTCATTTCTGCCTCAGAAATTTGGAGTTTCCAATTTGCAGCAACACAACAAAGGTGGGGGAAACAACACCACAGAGAAACATAGGACAAGCTTTTATTATTGTGTAGACTGCTTAGAACATTTCATGAGTAATACAGCAAGGTTTAGAACAGAAACTCTCATGTACACATAGGAATAATGTCCCTCTGGGCAAAGCAGAAAAATCTTTATTCAAACCACCACACTGACTGATGGTGGTAATTGAAAAAGAAACTCTAGTGCCAATTATAGGGAGAAGGAGCTGTTCTCAGGATGAGCATGTAATCTAGATGGGTGGGATTTGGTGGTGAGGTGGACAAGAAATGAGGCTCAGCAGTACAACTGGACCAGATGTGAGGTGGATAAAGGAGGAGGTATCACCGATGACAACTGGTAACAAGGCAGTGGGTTCCTCTCTATTCACTAACAGTTCACACCAAGACAAGGCTAGTTTGAGAAAATGCCATGAGAAAAATCGAAACCTTCTTGCCTTACCTGTCAGGGTAAGAAAAGCTTGGCTATTTAATGGATTCAAATTCAGCTGAACAGACTTCAACCGGGTGTTCTCCTGCATAGTTACATTTAGCTTATGAAAATGTACCAAGGAAGGTGCTGGGAGGCATCTATACACATATTAATGGTCTTCAGAGAAGTACATAGGCACGTGGCATATGAAATAAGTGTTCAGATAATGAAAGCTCTCTGTGAACGTGAGAAATAGCTACAGGGAAAAGTGGAACATCCCTAACTTAGAAGGCAACTCTCTTCAAGAACTAGACTGCTTTAAAAATTGGACTGGCTTTACATTACAATAGACATAAGATTCTCCAGGGTGATCTTGAGGTCAATGGAAAGCTTGTGATGCAAATATGGGATGACCTCAGAACATTTCTGCTTAGGTCTATGAATACCATGTTCTGTGATAGAGTGTATAGATTTGTTTGTATCCTGGGCTCCCTTTCAGACTTCTAGGCACCTCCTATAAGATCCTGTGTTGACATCTTCATCTCTACAGATTATAACTTACTCTCTAATTATTGTATCTGTATTCTACAAGAGCTAACTAGAAAGAATTTGATAGCTTCGGAATTTCCTGACAAAAGTAGTTCACCCTGTGCATCTAGGGATGATTGGTCTAGTCACACACTCACCTCTCCATCTCTAGTAATTACAGATGTCTCATGGCTTTTCCTAATGGCTCTCACATACCACATTTCCCCAACTATATCAGTCACCACTGTGTCACACCTACTCAGTGTTTCCATGCAAATGCAGTTGTGTAGATACAAAACCTGAGAGGAAAATCATGTGCTTTTATCTAATTTTCAACTTTCAAAATATTAGTTTGCCCTGACATGCATGATTTCACTGTCAGGTTGTGTCTCTGTGGCGTTCCTTTAACACTAGCATGGTGTAACTATGCTTAGTCCAGGGCCTGAGCTTTCTGCCTAAGGTCTCTGCATGAGGGCTGAGCTGGGCAGTGGTGCTGGTGGGGATGGGATCTCCATTCCCATTGTTCTCTTACAGTTAAACTGCAGATCCACATTCAGAAGGCAGACTGAGCAGACTTTCCCAGTATTCCTTGAAGTTTAAAACAAAAACTGCTCAACACTCAGGAGGCAGAGGCTGGTGGATCCCTGTGAGTTCGAGGCCAGCCTGGTCTACGAAGTGAGTCCAGGACAGCCAAGGCTACACAGAGAAACCTTGTCTTGAAAAACAAACGAACAAACAAACAAACAAAAACACTAGAAACTGCTCTCAGGTTCTCCCCTACTTATTGTCTGCCCAGGTATCAGCCTAGAATCTGGAGTAGAGGAAGTAGTGGGAATAAAGTCTGGGTCAGTGAAGAGGTTAGTTACAAAGTAGCACAGCAACCATCTGTGTTAGGATATCAGGTGAGAGTTACTATGTAGAGGATGTAGTTTTTGAAATAAAGTCAATGTTTTCTAAAAAAAAAAAAAAAAATTAGGTTGGAGGAGGGTCTGTTGTTCAGTTGCCAGAGTTCTTGCCTAGTGTTGCATAAGGCCCTGGGTTTCATTCCAAGTACTGTAGAAAATAACCTTGTGGCAAGATTCTGTAATCCCAGCACTCCAGAGGTGTAGGCAGGAGGATAGGGAGTTTAAGACAGCCTCAGCTATAGATGACCCTTTTCCAACAAGGAAAAAGAATTCAGTTTTGTGACGGTGTGGCAGTTATTTATATTCCAGGTTTTAGCTTCCATGTTGCTGAAGTAAGAATTAGGGACAAGAAAAAAAGAATGTTTGTAATATACTTCTTGCTACAGATTCTCTGGAGACGGCTGCCTGGAATATTGTGTGGATAAAGATTCTGAAATATACTGTAGGCTCATGGGAAATTAATTAGCATTCATATATAATGCTCCATAATTAACTCTTTTCTAGAGAGTTCCTTGAAAGGACTCAAGTCAACTCATACTCTTGCCTCTCCACTTCAACAGTCCACTTTGGATATCGGCTCAGATCCTTCAGCAAGAGCTGTCCAGCTATGCTCAGATTAGTGCACCTTTCGAAATACAGGGGTACTGCTTGCTAGGATGAGAAGAAAAAATGTAATGAATGGGACCAATGTGAGAATGGGTTCAAACAAGAAGGGTTAGCAGGCCAGGGGTATAAAAATAACTTCAACGAAGCAATTCTTGATGTACCCACATCTAGTGTATTTCCAACACAATAAAAGACATTTACATCAGAGACCCTGGAACAGCTGTAATTTGATATTTTCACAAATGCTTAAAAGCTGTCAGTTCTACCTGAGTGACAACACATTTTCCAAGTAGGAATTCCAGGAAGTATGAGACACACTCTGAGAAACAGGCTGGCTCAGCCTTCCAAGCAGCTAGCTTTCTTTAGCACTGTTCTTTCAACTGAGGACAATATGTAAGACTGAGATCTCTAGAGATATCTCGAGTCTATTCCCGGAGTCCCCACTTAGAGATGGAGTCCATTGTCGATGCAAATGCATAGGGATTTACTGGGCTGACGTGATGGGGTCTGTCCAGCTCTTTTAAGCTGCAGACCCCGAGAAGCAGAGGCATAAGCCTTTTATAGGTTTTAGACAAAGAAATGAGTTTTAAAGTATGTGATTGGTTGGCATTTGGGCAGAAACGCTGTAAACAGGGAGTTACAAGCCTTGGTGTTTCCTGGGTGGGTAACAGGTGGAAGGACAAGTTGACCTATAGAGAAGATTGGTTGAAGCAGTCACAGGGGGGCGTTAGGAACTTTCTTAGTTGGGAGGGGTAAGTACATTCTTAGGAAAGTGGAAATTTTAAACACAAGCTGTAACACAAACTTGCTGTCCTTGAGTTAAACTGGACTCTCAGCACAGGCGAGCTGTCCTTGGGACAAACAGGACTCTTTAAGCAGATAAGATTTACAGACTTTGGCCTTAATGGGGGTCCTTAACGGAGGACTGGGTAGGCCAGCTTTTACATTTCCCCAGATTTTGGCCTTAATGAGGGTCCTTAAGAAGGCTGGTTCCTTCAAATATTTTTATGAGGGTTACCAATTAAACTTTTGTGATCTCTGTCCTGGCAGGAGTACTGAAATATGATAATTGTTGTGAACAATTTCTCAGCACTGGGTTTATTTATGATTCTGCTCTGAGATCTACAGAGAATTCTCACAGGGTGCTGTTGTTTTTCTTTCGTGTCTACGGAATTTATCAATGTCTTGGGTCATTATTTGCCTGATCACAACAGCATGCATTCATGAATATGCATAGACTAAAATCCTGCAATTTTATGTGTTAATTTGCTCATGTCTTTAGGTGTTTATAGCAATTAAATAAGACCTTGATAAATTTAGAGGAAATAGAAAATGCTTTGATATTATAAGTGCTTGTGTGGTTAGATGGCGGATTCTAATATAAATTATGTTTTCTGTAACTATTAATTTGTTGATTGGTTTATCACATCACATATTTCCCTGTTTAGTTATATTTCTTCTTTAGCAATGAGTGGCCATATCTTTGTTTTTTTT
>OU015751.1:61601136-61679039 GCA_907169655.1 Acomys percivali | reverse complement strand
TGTGTGTGTGTGTGTGTGTGTGTGTGTGTGTGTGTGTGTGTGTGTGTACCTGCATCTAGTTACCTACAAAGGCCTGAAGAGAGTGTCTTATCCCCTTGGGGCTGGAGCAGTGAGCCATCTGATCTGTGCTGAGAAATAAACTCAGAGCCTCTGTAAGATTATTGCATGAACTTAACTACTGCTGGGCCCATATGTGTATGTGTGTGTTGTGTGTGTGTGTGTGTGTGTGTGTGTGTGTGTGTGTTTGTGTGTGTTGTCTGTGTATATTTCCTGCATGTTACATGTGTAACTGTGTATATGTGTAGAGGCCAGAAATTAAAATCAATATTTTTTAACCTTCTTTTTTGAGACAGGGCTTCTTTTACTGAACCCAGATGTCACAGATTTAATAAGGCTGGCCTGGGGGACCCAAGATCATCTGTTACTGTGCTCCCAGGGCTGGAGTTACAGAGGTATTCTACTATTCTGAGATTTTAAATGTAGGTACTAGGGCTTGGAACTAAAATCATCATACATTCCTGGAAATCGTTTTATTGACTGAGCCTCTGGAAACTCACCTGTAATGAGGCATGATGGAGCAAGGTCCTACCAGGTCAGAGATCCCAGATAGAGAATGGCTCTCCAGAGCTTGGTAGTCATCAGTGCATAGCCCTTCTGACTCTGATTGCGTGAGAAAGCTTCGTGAGGAGTTGTGGAAGCTTTATAGAGCATAGTAGTGGGTAATTCCAACAGGCAGGGAATGGCAAGACAGTGATTGGGATCAGGGTGCAGCAAAGATGTCTATCTGAGAGTTGGCACATTCCACAGGTGAAAATCATAGTAAAACAAACAAAAATAATGCATAGAAAGTGGTATCAGCATGGATACATCCAAGCGTGGAAGAAAAAGCAGAGGCCAGGAAACAGTGCTGCAGTGGCATGGCCACTTAAACTCAAATATGTGAACAATGAGTAATTTCAGCATAATGTGACAACTGCACTATCTATGCCATCTTGTGTTAAGTACCTATCAATCTATCAATTAATTAATATGAATTGTTCACTTAACTGGGAAGCCTCTATTATTCTCAGTATATGTATGTTGTAAAAAGATACTAGTTAGATAGTTCCTGTCTATGAAAGGAAACTTGATATCCAAAAATGCAAATGATGATCAGCTATGGAGAGGCAGACTTTTATAATAGGAGTTGGTGGTGTATATGTGTTTGGGAGAGGTGGGAACTCAAGTTTTGTGGTTGGTTACTTATTCTCATAACCTCTCTCTCATTACTTTACTTCTGAGAGGCCTTTGCTTTTTCAAGAAGATATTACAACTACCGTACTACATTACTGACCTATTTAAGCAGGAAATATCTCTCAAGAGAACAAGGGACAGAAGGTCAGCTTTCTGACTTCTAGACACTTATAAAGCCTCTTTCATTCACAGTAAACTCACATCATGCTACATGAAAATGCATACTGATGTAATAGTTAAATGTATAGGGGTTATAATTCCTACCTTGCCCTAGTCAGAGATTAGAAAATTCACATACAACAGGCACCTAATAATATTGCATGTCAGGAGTCAGGGCACTAAAGCAGTGAACTGTCTTCAGGATGACTCTTCCTGAAACTGAACAACCTGGAGCCTGGTATATCAAGCCCTGGGAGAGGCCTTTAAGAATGTGGTCCTTTTCAGCTGGGATGTGGCTCTATTGCCAGAGTGCTTGCCTAGGATGCACAAGACTTTGTCATTATACAAATGGGTGTGCTGACATACTACAAAAAGAGTACTCAGGAGCTGGAGGCATAAGAATCAGATGTTCAAGTTCATCTTTATCTAAACAGTAAATTCTAGGCTATCCTGAGCTACATAAAATGCAACAAGAAAGAAAAGAAATGAAGAATGCAGTCCTATGTTCTTTGGTAAAATTTGCAAAATCAGACATTTTTACATTACTCCCTGACTCTTTGAAGCTACACTTGAAGCTGCAGGCACTCACACTTGCATGTGTCCCTGTAACAGTCCTCCTAGGGCTTAGAGCACAGTCAGAAAGGTTATCACCAACCATGCAAGGGCATCCAGGAAAGCAGGGCAGGTGCAACCATAGGACCTTCTAGAAAATGGAGGTGAGTCGGCAAACATATTTCTAAGGAGTCAGTGTTTAGGCTGGGCCTTTAGGGATGAGGGTGATAAAGTCTAGCTTTTGGCAAGGAAGGAGTAACCTTGCTTGATGGCACAGAAAACTGTCTAGGTTCTGTGTTGGGCTTGGAACAGACAGGCATATAATACCGGAGTCCAGATGAGTTCCAAGACAGGAAGAGCAATTTGCATCCCTGGAAATTGGACATAAAAATGTCTGTCTGTGTGTGTGTGTGTGTGTGTGTGTGTGTGTGTGTGTGTGTGTGTGTGCGCGCGCGCGCGCCCCTGCTTGTGGAGTCCAGAGAACAGCCTTGGGTGTTGTTCCTCAAGCACTGTCTACCTAGTTCTCTTTTGAGACAGTGCCTCTCACTGACCTGGCTAGGCTGACTGGCTGGCTGATAGGTGAGCCCCAGGCATAAGCCTGTCTGTATATTTCCAGTTGTGGTAAAGATACAGCCCCCACAGTACGTGGTGCGCTCTCTCTCTCTCTCTCTCTCTCTCTCTCTCTCTCTCTCTCTCTCTCTCTCTCTCTCTCTCTCTCTCTCTCTGTGTGTATCTGTGTGTTGGAGGTGGAAGTAGGTCCTTATGCTTGGGTGCGGAACTTTGCTAATTGAGCCAACACCCCATCCCCCACCTCCATACCCCATTCTGAATGTTATTCCAAGGGCGTTGTTGTGCTGCTGAAGCCAGTCAGGCTGACATTTTGTTTTCTCTTCACACTCTGGCTCTAGGTGTGGAGAATGGATGTTGTTTGCTTTGCAGGTTCTCTGCAGAATTACCACCTGGCACGCAGCTGCAGCTGGGTAAAGACAGGTAATGCTGCTTGGTTCAGGGAAGCACAGCAGTTCTCTCCACAGTGTGAACCATGGAATCTGTGAGGACAGCAAATAGAGCTGGCCAGTGTTAGAAGTGCAGGTGACATCCCAGCAATGAGTTAGCTAGGAGATGCCTGGACGGCTGAGTAGGCATGAACATGAGAGTGCTTTTTTGGCATCTGGCATCCTCTCTCTATCCCAGCAGACTTCAGGTTGGAGGCATTAATTCTGGAGGGAGACTTCTAATTTTTTTAACCCTCAGTATTTTCTGTGTGGAGGAAGAGGTCAAAGGTAATATCAGTGCCAGGGCAAAATCCTGGGTGCCCATTAAGCTCTCCAAGCTTCTGCATACACTTGGTCTTTGTCACTCTCATTGTGAGAGTTAATCTTGATTGTCAACTTGATGGCATTTAGAGTCACCATAGGAACAAAGCTATGAGTATTTCAGTGAAAGTGATTTTAGATTACATTAGTTGAAGAGGAAAGACCCATGATAAACATTGGCAACAGCATCCCATAGACTGGATTCTGGACGGAGTAAAGGAGAAAGCAATCCAATCCCTGGTATTCATTACTTTGCTTCCTGAGTTTAGATCCAAAGGGACCAGCATCCTTGTCATTCCTCACATGAAGTGATGGGCTGTATCCTGTGGAACTCTAAGTGGAAATGAAATAAACCATTTTTTGTTTGTTTTATTTTGTTTTTTACTTGCAACGACATCTGAGAAAAGAGGAACTAAACTGACAGTATGACCCTACCAGATTATCTTGTGGACAGGTCATTCTTTTAGTTAATGATTGACATGTGAGACCCTGCCCATTTTGGTCAGTGAGGCTCCTGAGAGGTATATGAAAGCAGTCTGAGGAAGCCATGAGGAACAAACTAGAAAGTACAGTTCTTCCATGGCTTCTGCCTTAGCTGTTGCCTCAGGTTCCTCCTCCGATTTCCTTTGAAGAGGAATAAGATGAGGAGCTGTAAGATGAAATAAACCCTTTCCTCCCGAAGCTGCTTGTGGTCACAGTGTTTTACCACAGCAACAGAAACCCTAATTAATACTACAGGTATTTTGTCTCAGCAGTGAGAAATGTAACCCAATCTCTCTACAATTGCATCCCTCACCTGGTTCCAGGGTCCTCTCCAGAGCTTGGCTGTCATCTAACCTCTCAAGTCTGCTTCTTAGGCTGGCTGCCTTCATTACTCTGGCTCTTCCCACTGAAATGGGGAGATTATTTTTACTCAAACCCCAGTATTGGTTTGACATGGTAGCACCTGTATTTGTAATTCTGCTACCTGGAAGGTGAGAGACAGGTGTTCCACCAAGTAGAACTCACTACCGGTCCTTAGACAGAGTGGGGCCTTCTGGACCAGCCCTACTTGAACACTCATAAATGTTCAGTAACATTTAGCTGCTAGTTTCCAAAACAGTTGCCCTGGAAAAGCAGGAAGCATGGGAAAAATTCTGCATGAATCATCTAGTAAGAGAAGAAATTGAGATATATTTGAGATAAAATTTTGTGCATATATAAAAGAAAGATTTATCTACAAAACAAGAAAGTATATTCATAAAATCAACTGATGTGTAACATTTAGTTTTGTTAATGGTAAATAAATAAGGAATTAAATTTTCATAGTTAAAATATCTCTACCCCCTATCAACAACCCAAACAAGAAAGAACATCCTCTCTCTGCTGCCATAAAATCAAGCTCAAAGAACTAATACAGACTTCACATTGACCTTGAATCTCAGTAGCTAATATTAAGAAAGTTAATTTCTGGAGAAATCTCTAGCAAGGGTTTTAATGCTGTCTCTTCACCTGGAGAGTTATCTCATTTGTGAAAGCATTTTGCTTTGTGTTCCTGTCAAGTTGACAGAGGGATGGAGAAACCAAAGGGAGAAAGTGGTGAACAGGAGGAAGGCATGGAGTAGAATTATGGTGGGATAAGTTGGGCAAGAAGCAGGCAAACAGGCAAGCAGGCAAGCAGGCAAGCAGGGAACACAGCTGCAGCCTAGTTCTGTGACCTAGTTCTGCAAACCCTAAGAAGGGATCCCTGCCTCTGCTCTCAGCATCCATGACACTGCCTTCAGGCAGATCTCTAGCCAGGCCTCACAGAGTGATAGCTGTCGTTGCTACTTTCACAAATGTCATCAGCAAAACAGACACTTCCACCTCCCTAGACTGTACCTGCTTCATAGGTGGTTAAGTAGATGGTTGGTTTCAGTTTCACAGCTTCCATAAATGGAAGATGAACACAGAGAAAAACACTTTGTTTTTAATGTGATGTTCTCTCTGTGTAGCAGTGCAATGCCTTTCCTGGTATCAGAAGAAGCAAATGCTTTGAGTTATCTTTAAAGCTGTAAAGGCAGATACGTAAAAGGCAACATGGACATGACAACTTTCTCAACTCCAATGAGAATCTGCCACTCCTGCACATACTAGGGAAGGAGAAGAAAGAAGATGCATTATGTGTAAGTGCAGGTGGGTGCATGTGTGGAGAGCACAGTAAAGCGGTGTGGAGTCATTTGTCCCCTTCGATCTTTATCTGGAGTTTTGAAATTGAATTCTGATCATCTCGTGTTGGAGGCTAGTGCTTTATTCACTGAGTTATCTTGCTGACCTAGTTTTCTGCTTGTGGTACCTATTCAGTGCCAGAAAGTTACTTGTAACTGATTCAGGGACTCTTCTTTCTCTGAAGTGATTTCTAATTCTAGGATGGACTGCTGATCCCCATGTACTGAAGGACACAAGTATGGCATGTGAGGGAGTGACACCTGGTCCTCAGCACAATGTAAGTCCTAACTAAAATTGACAGAGAAGTGGGACAGGCTGTCAATCTCCCCTTCACTAGATGCTGTTTGGTCCGGTACATCCACAGGCTTGATCTTCTCACTGCTGTTGGTTATTTTGCTCCTTCTGAGCCTATGGGGTTTGGCACCACTATGAAACTATTGGAGCCTAGACAGACTGCTGGCCCTTACAGAGACCCCAGTAGCTTCTTTCTGCACATGAGAATGGGGGGGCAACAGAGGGACTTCTCATCTTCTAGGATTCCCTAGGGCCATATGTCAGCAGGTTTTTCATTCTGATCTCTGCCCTAGGTATGTAAAAGGGTACTTGCCATTTTCAAAGAATGAAAATGCGATCCAGAAGCTGTGAACTCTTCAGACCTTCAAACAAACTAGTCACTGAGTTTAGTCTACTTTTTAACTCATGTAACTTGCTTCCCAGAGTATTGGACAGCCTTTGCTATGCAGGTCATGTTGTGTTGTCTGTTGCCATGGTGTGTGTGTGTGTGTGTGTGTGTGTGTGTGTGTGTGTGTGTGTGTGTGTGCATTTGCCTAGGCTGAGGTTCTTGGATAACAGACATCATATGTTTTTCTCTCTATCCAGCCTCCTGGCTCCAATATCTGCCTGTAGGGTCTTATTCTAGAATTTGTTAGAATACAGAGGCTTGTGCTCAAAAAGTCCCTAAATTGGTGTTTGTTTATTCTACACAACTATCTGCCTCAGTGATGTGATTGCGCTATAGCTATAACTAGTGAATCCCTACGAAAAGTAGACTCCTATATGCTAGTGAACCCACCTAGAGAATAGACCCTTTTAGGCTAGTGAACCTACACAGAGGGTAGGTCCCTATAGGTGAGTGAACCCTATGAGAGTAGATTCCTGTAGGCTAATGAACCCTACAGACTATAGATAATTGTAGGCTAGTGAACCCCTACAGAAAGTGGACTCCTGTAGACTGGCAAACTCCCACAGAGAGTGGACTCCTAGAGACTAGTGAACCTCCACAAAGAGAGGACTTCTAGTGGCTAGTGACTTCACATGTGAAGCAGGGCTTGTCATAACCGCAATTATCAACTTGACAAAACACCTCAACTGAAGAATTATCCAGGTCAGAATGGCCTGTGAGATATTTCTTAATTTCTAGTTGATGTTGTAGAATAGACTAGCCTACTGTGGGCAGTGTTGTCTTTAAGTTGGTGGACCCAGTAGCTGAGCAGGAACTGGGCAGTTAGTAGCCTTTTTCTGTGCCCCTGCCTCTGTTTTCTGCCTTGATTTTCTGCTCTGGCTTCCCTCAATAGTGGGCTATAATCTATAAGTTTTAAAGCACTCTTTCTCACAAGTTGTTTTCAGTCATGATATTTGTCACAGCAGCAGAAACAAACTAGAAGCTCCCTGTGATTTGGTAAACTCACAGGGAAGTAGATCCCTGTAGGTTAGCACACAGGAAGTGTTCCTCTGTATGCTAGTGTACTTACATAGCATAGACTTTGGTCCTCACGCTCATGCTTAGCTTTATCATCCTCAGTTCACACTGCGCTATAACAACAAACCTCCAGCACTGATGAAATATTTTCTAAGAAGCTCCTCCATCTCTTTCTTCAGATCAGCCAATCACCACAAACTCTGAATTTTATATTTTGCAACATCCTTGTGCCCAATCCAGGAACATGGATATAGGGTTATTCCCATTTTTGTTAAGACAAATCATCTGCACCCTATGATTGTTGACCCTGATTTCAACTAGACAAGATTTAGAATCAACCTATGTGACAGGTTATGTCAATAAGATTTCTAGAGTGATTTAACTGAGGAGGGAAGACCTTCTGTAAATGTGGGCAGTACTATCCCATGGCATGTGTTTCTAGACTGAATCAAAAAGGAAAATGCGAACATTAACATTCATCTTTTTGCTCCCTGGTTGTAGATATACTGTGAGCAGATGCCTTATGCTTCTGGGACCCTGCCATTCCCACTATGATGTGCACTTGGATCAAATTGGGAGCCAAAACAAACTCTTTGTCTCTTAAGTTGCATATATCAACACTGCGAAAAGTAACCAAATTCAGGCCTTTGTCTTTTTTACTTGCTGACTCCACAGAACAGGTCATACTGCAAGATGGAGTCTCAGCTCTCCATTTCTATAATTATCACAGTACTTAAGACCAGCCTGCTGGCTGGGAAAATTACTAACTACTCTACCAGGACCCCCCATATCTACAAAGACAAAAGGGTTATCATAGTAGAGATATCTACTGAGTCCTCAGGGCACATCTGAAAGAAATACAAGCCAGCATTATAATCCCAGAAACATATAATTTTAAGTAGAAAAATATAGTTTACATTGAAGCCATAGTGAAGTTGGAGAAATGACATGATTATACAGAAGCATTCTAGAGGCAAAGTGAGTTCATTGCTTAGAGTCACTAGTAATCAAGCATGGAAGGGAAAGGTCAGAATAGGGGGTGGTCAGCAGGTGGAAGTGGGGCAGGTACTGAAAGCAGGAGCTGTGCCATCGATTAGAAGGACTCTTGATAATTGTGGTGTTATCACTCCTCCCCATCTTTCCTCCAAACTCCAGGTTTATTCTGCAAATCATTCACAGTTGATGGCTTTCCCTAGATATGTGGGCCAGCTCCATAGAACTGTTAGCATTTGAGGCAGTTATAGCCAATCTCCTCTGAAGAAACAAATGTTAGTACAGGAATTTCTCCAAAGACATACATCTAGCAACTAACTGAATGTGAAGTTAATCGACAGTCTGATTTTTAATTTACCAAAACCTCCCTCTCCTAAAATAGTATTCATGTAACTCCTTGCAAATTTTCTAAGTCAGTGAGTTAGTTTGAATGAAATATCCTTTATAAGTCTTGAGAATTTGAACTAGTCCCCAGTTAGTGGTGGAAGTCTTACTAGAGGAAGTGTGTCATTGGAAATGAACTTAAGGTTTCAAAAGATCCCACAGTTTTTAATGTGCTTTCTGTTTCTTGCTACCTCCAGTCTTCCATCACAGACTCTAAATCCCAGAACTAAAAGCACAAAGTAAGTGCTTTCTTCTACAAGTTGCCTTGGTCATGTTTTATAACAGCAATAGAAAGTAACTAAAACAGTCAGGATGAAATTTCTGATCTCACCAGTACGCATTTACAGCTTGATGGTATTCCTAAGTGATACTTATATGTATAAATCATAAATCAAGAAAATATAATAATACTTAAGAATGTCAGAAAACAGACTATGAATAATATAGGTTTTGAGAATGTCATCTTCCAGAATATGAAGACCTAAACTTTAAAACTTCATTTAAGATGAATAAGTACTGGGGCGATTACTTAGAGGCTAAATTCCTTGCCCCGAAGTATGAGGATTGGAGTTTGGATCCCTAGAACTCATCTGAATGTTGATTGGGAATGGGAGTCTGCCTATTATTCCAGGCATGGAAGATGGAGACAGAGGATTAAAGAAACAGCTAGCTAGCAAAACCAGTCTTGTTGAAGAGCTCTAGCTTTTATTGGGAGACCCTGCCTCAATGAATAAGGTGGGAGGTTTATCAAGGATCATTGGTTCTCCAAAGCCATACACACACATGTGCTCATACCACTCCACACAGGAGCCCACCCATGCAAAAACGTGGACATGCAGCTGCAACATGCACACATGAAAATGGAAAGAGGAAATAAAGAGATAAGTTACTGTTTAACAATACTATTTTCCTGAAAATAGTATTTTCAAAAGTTTATGGTCTTGTTTATATGCCTCTAGACTAAAATTCAGAGTCACACCCACAGCCCCATGGTCTACTTGAGCTCCAAGCTTTCTCACATGGAATGTGTATTATCTATGGAGGATTCAGCTGTGCATTACCTGATAAGCTACTTCTTGTGTCCAAGTACACAAAATCATATAAGCACCAGGATTCAATGGTTCCCTTCATTTCAAACAGCTCTTAACATTTTGAGAAGTTAAGCAGAAATGAATCATAAATGCACAGAATAAATTTTCTTTGGAATACAAATGGGTTTCAATTGCAGGAAGAAAACGTGGTTGACCAAATTTATTTCGGTTTTGCTGAATGAGGAACTTTTGAAACCTGTTTGCAAAATTTAAGCACACCCCAATAAAACCAAAAAATGTAACTCTTTCCATTCTCTGGTGTTCTGCTTCCATCTCAGAGTCAAATGGTTTAACAGGAATGTTTAAAAAGAGATTTTTCTCTTTTCCCCTAATTAATGGTTTTCTTTTTCAGACATCCCTTAGCATTTTCTTTCCATTTCTTTGCTTCATAATTTGTAGTTAAATGAAAACCCTCACTGACTGTGTAACAAAGACTTTGCTCATCAAGAGTACACAGGGATTTTGGCTAGCCAGATCTACTGACTGATAGGGGCACTTATGATTAGTGTCATGAAGGAAAACCATAAGAAGGGATGCTTCCAAATTTCAAGAAAAACAAATCAAAGCTGTATCTTAGATCCTTTAAAAAAGATAATTTACCTTCACCAAGACATACTGTTAAGAGGAGGATAAAAAAGTAAAATAATTTATCTGTGATAAAGTTGGGTATTCACACAAATGAAGAACATCTGTTCAGAGACAGAACCTGAATCACAAATACAGAAACTGCTACCCTTGTGGTACTCCTCACCAGGCATCTGTTTAATAATGCTGAGGACTCACTATTTAGTATCCTTTAGGAGACTTGAGTGTTTCCAGAAATCTCGAGTGGCTTTCTTTTACATTTTCCATGTAGTGATTAACATTGAACCTTGTGATCTTGGATATACCAATCTGAGGGAGAAGTGGGTCAAAGAGAAATGAAGACAAATACAGCTCAGATAAATGTTAAGCAAGCATCAGCTTTGCACAGTGATAGAAAAGAACCCAAAGGTACTGATTGTCTCTGGATTTGGAGCCCAGATAGGAGAAGTCCCATTCATCATGGCTTTCTTTTCCTTTGTTCTCTTTATCTTTCTCTCCTTGTCTCTGTGTTTTCTCATCTCTTCTTTTTTCTTTCCTCCTTTTCTTTCATTTTTTCTTTTTCCTTCTCTTTTCTTTCTGGAAGATTATTCTTTCTGCTTTTATATTTTAGAATAAAGAGGAGAGTGATGGCAAGTCTATACTGATAATTTTGAATGTCAGGGTGTCATCTTTCTCTGTGTTTTGTGTGCTTGAAAGTACCCTAGGCTCTGGCCTGCCCATGTGATATGAAGACCTCCTGATAAGAAATATGAAATAAACTAAGCACTTCTGCTTCATGCTTTGTTCTTTGTAGCTCATAATTACCAGAAAGAATTGAGACCATTGTCATGAGACAGATTTCACAGGAAAAAGCATTGCTTTCTGATAAAAAGGAAACACTATGCAATATGTCTCCTTACAGTCAGTAAGTAGGCAAACAGTAAAAATGAGATCCATTTTCTTTAGATTCCTGAACAGACTGCTTTGAAGCATTCCTTAAGGGGAATGTCTGTCTTGATAATATACCTCAAGAAATGCTTTTCTATTTAGACATTAAATATTACTGAAAAGAATTTGGGTTACATAAAACATTGGCCATATATGGACCCAGTTTGACCTGAGTTTAAATTCTATTTTGTTACTCACTCTTCTGGTTAATTTTTATTGTCACCTTGAAAAGACTTATAGTCATCTGAGGAAAAAGGAATCTTGAGGAACTGCTCAGATCAGGTTGGTCTATGGTCAAGTCTATGAGAAAGTGTCTTAATTAATAATAGATGTGGGAAGGTCCACTATGGGCAGCAGCATTCCTAGGCAGGTCGGCTGTGTAAAAATGCTAGCTGAGCATGAATGAGAGAAAAGCCAGCAATCAACTTTCCTTCATGGTTTCTACTTCTGTTCCTGTTCTAACTTCCCTTTGTGATGAACTGTAACCTGGAAGTATAAGTTAAATAAATTCTTTCCTCTCTGAACAGCTATTTGGTCAATGCACTTTATCTCAATGACAGAATGAAACTACAACAATCTGTAGATTTGTTTATCAATCTCATCACTTTTAAGCTATTAGAGACTCAGTTGCTTCTTCTGCAAAGAGGGCATTAGCTATCTTGGAAAACTAGTATCAAAAGAGGTTTCTTTTTACCCTGTATCTATTCAAAGATTAGTTGTCTGTCATTATTTCCTACCCCAAGTTTTCCCAATTGCAAGAAATAATTTGGTCAGCCTTTCGTCACTTTGACAAAACATATAAGAGAATCAAGGATAAAAGTTTTATCATGGCCTGTGGTTTCAATCTATGGTCACTGTTGCTTTGTGCTTGTGGCTGCACCGTGGGTCATGGCAGAAAGGCATGAAGAAGGAGGTTGGCTTACCTCACAGAAACCAAGAAGCAAAGAAGAAAAGAGAGTCTGAGATGGCAGCATCCTCTTCAGGGCATGCCTCCACAACTTCCTTGCAGAAGCCCCTATCTCCTAAATTTTCTGCCACTTCCCTGAAACACTACACGCTTGCCTATGGGGAGCATTTAGGATCCAACTATAGTGGCTGGAGTTTTTCAATACTCTCAACATTTTTCCTCAAAGTTTGTGATAATACAAGAAGGACCTCACCGAACAAACCTTTAACAAGCTACCTCATAAAAGCTGCTAGAGTGGGTTTGTTTCTTTTAAAAAGCACAAGAATTCCACAAGAGAAAACTGACAGCATGCCATATTTTCAAGCAATTGATTTATTATGGCTAGGAAGTCAAGTAACAAATAATATACAGTCCTTTCCAGCTCTCAATTTCTATGGTTCCTTGATATTGAAGTGGTAGTGGCAACCCAAAGCAGCCTTTATGACTCAGAAAAGAACACACAGGTTTGGCTGGCTGCTCAGCACATTGAGAATTTGATTAAAAGCCCACTGTACTCAAACATTAGCTTTGGGATTAGCAGAGCAAATAGATACATGGCTCTGCTCTGTTAGTACAGAGAAGTAAAAGTCATTCTACTTGGCAAGTGTATTTTAATGAAGAGACTCCTTAGCATATAAATGCAAAGGCCAATCAAGATCCTATGAAGATGAGAAGAGGGATTACCCAGCCCTTTCCTGTCTTCTCATCATCACTGTCTGTGGGGGTTTAGCTGGATTCAAATTTAGATGTCTCAGCAAAAACCTTATAAAGCTGTACAATCCCGAAAGCAACCCCTCAACAGAAATTCAAATACAGATACTAAGGACAATTTTGTTTTAGATTTTCTTTTAAAATCTCATCAATTACCACTTTGGTGAAAGTTTAGAAATTGGACTTCAGATAGGTTAATTTTGCAAGGGTAGAGATTGTTTGACACAACTTATTTTTCATGCTCATTTCAACATATTAATGAAATGTAAACACTGGGAAGGCTTGTGATGAGATTTCTTGTAGGAAATCTGTGGTAAGGGAGTGTATGTATGAGTGAGTGTGTGTGAGAGAGGGTGTGAGTGAGTGTGTGAAAGAGACTGTGAGTGAGTATGTGAGAGAGTGTGAGTGAGTGTGTGAGTTAGTATGTGTGAGTGAAGTAGTGTGAGAGTCTGTGAGGTGGTTTAGCAGATAAGGTATGTGCTGCTATTTCAAACAGCTTGAATTTGATACCTTAGATCCATACAATGGAAAGAGACAACAAACTCCTAGAAGTTGTCCTCTGACCTTGATACACGCACTATCATCCCCACTCCCCGCCCCCACACCAAACAAACAAGCAAACAAACACCCTAGAAGTTTCAAATATTCTATTAGTTGGAGAAAATATGGATTCAATCATTTTTTATTTTACACCCAGATCTAAGAAAGTTGCATAATTAATTCTAAAGAAATGCAAAAATCTAGATAGTCTTGTTTAGGTGAGTAACAGCCACACCTACAGCTGAACAGGTATGCTTGCTTCAGATGTCAGTTGGGTGCCAGGTTCTGGCTTGATATTTGTGAAACTTGGTTCTTCAGCTGTGGACATGTCTTCAGCTAATATTCTACTTTAAAGAAGAAACAATATCCATTTCAGTGTAAATAGAATATCCTACTTTAATGCTGAATGTCAGGTCTATATCCAGCTAATAACAATAAAGAGTAATCAAAGTTAGCAAGGAAGACTCTGACTTGACTGTATCAGAGTTTGTGGTTTTCATAATACTCAATAGGCACTTTGTAAGTGTGTGAGGCTTTCCCCCTTACCTTTTAGCAGCATTGTTTTCTTGATGTCAGCCATTCTGACTAGGATGAGGTAAAATCTCAATGTAGTTCTAATTTGCATCTTCCTGATGGCTAAGCTAAAGGTATTAGAAATCTTTTTATGTGTTTACCGGCCATTTGCATTTTATTTTTTTGGTATGATCTGTCCATGTTTTTTTGTCCTTGTTGCTGTTTTTATGTTTTCTTTTGAGTCAGGGTCTCAAGTAGCCAAGGATAGCTTCAAATTTGCTATGTACATGAGGCTAGCCTTAGACTCTTGATCCTTCTGCCTCCTCCTCTAAAGTGCTGTCAGTTTATTTCATTAACCCTGTTATGGATGAGCTTGTTTGCTTTTCATATTTATTGTTTAAATAAATATGTTTAAAATAGCAGTGTTTAAAATAGCCAAGATATAGAATCAGCCAGCTTAGACGTTCATCACTAGATGAGTGGATAGAATATCTCACACACACACACACACACACACACACACACACACACATACACAGACACACACACAGTGCTGGGGGGGGGAGAGAGAGAGACAAAAACAGAGAGAGACAGAGACAGAGACAGAGACAGAGAGACAGAGAGATACAGGCAGACAGACACATATACACTCACACTAAAGTATTCAAAATATGCCATTTGCTGAAAAATGAAAGCAACTTGAGATCATCATATTAAATGAAATAAGCCAGACTTAAAAAGGTAAGTATTTTGGGTTTTTTCTTTTAGTTGTAAATCCTAGACTGTATACAGATACAGAAAGCCATATAAGCAGAGAGGGAACTGAGAAGAGAAAGGGTGTTATTAGGAAGGGGAAACAATATTTTGGGAGAAAATCATGGGGTGGCATGGGGAGTGAATATTGTTGAAACATGTGATATTCTTAAAAGACACTGCTTATGATATCCAGCACTGTGTCCAATTAGTGTTTTCATGAAAATAAGAAAGAATCATGAGAGCATCTGGATGATGATGATGTGCTTCTGCCTTTCATTGCAGCCCAGGAAAAGAGAAAGGATAGTCTTGTCTTAACTGAAAAATGTTAATTATATAATTTTTGTAACTGAACTTTCATGAGAAAACTGGTTTATTTTATATAAAGAAGTCATTCATACAAAATCAAATAGAAGAACTAAAATGTAAAATTCAACTACTAAATACAACTTCAAGCTAGAAAAACCAAAAAAAAGAGCAAGCCTTTAGGGAAGGATGAATCCAAACAGCATGCTTTTTTGTTCTTATGGTTTGATATTTTCATTCTTTCCTTATATACATTTTAGAATAAGAATTCCTTCTATGTCTTCAATATATAAAATATAAATATTTATTTAAACAAGAAAATGAAAAACAGTAAACAAAAAGTAGGTGGAAGAAAGTAAGGAGGAGAAAAATTGAAGAAGCAGGGAGGAGACAAGACAGCTGGGAACAACACTCTTCCTCAGTCTGCGTCGACTTACAGGACATGGTAACTGAGGAAAGGTCTGCAGCTGCGTGGTTTGAATCAAGGCTAGTTCAGATGTGGCTACACTGTCACTGGGGAATCCCAGATTCCTGTGCTGAGGAAATGGACAGATGATGCCTAGTATAAGGCTCCCCAGGAAAAAGAGTATTGGGAGAACATGGTTGTTTCAAGAAATAAATTAGAAACAAGGAAGAAGGAGTCAAGAGGCATAAAGAGTACCAAGGGAAGATTAAGAACAAGGCTTGGAGCCACATTGTGGAAGAGAAAGGACTACCGTATTTTTCCAGACTATATGACATACCTGACCATAAGCTGTTTTTAGAGCAGTAAATTGAGAAAAACAGCACTCTAATCCCCCCACACCTTTGGGTGATGGGAGTACGTCTTATGGTCTGAAAAATACGGTAGGCAAGGCATGGCTGGGAGGCAAAAATTATTCTCTCTGTCTCTCTCTGTCTCTCTCTGTCTCTCTGTGTCTCTCTGTGTCTCTGTGTCTCTGTCTCTGTCTCTCTCTGTCTCTATCTCTCTGTCTCTGTGTCTGTCTGTCTTTCTGTCTCTCTCTTTCTCTCTTTCCCCCCCTCTCTCTCTCTCTCTCTCTCTCTCTCTCTCTCTCTCTCTCTCTCCCCCCCCCCCCCCCGGGAGTGGGTTGGAGTGGGGTGGGGTATGTTTGCATGTGATCTGCTAGAAGGACCTCAGTGGCTCTTGAAATGTAGTTGATGACTTCTTATGAAATTATTTATAAATGGAGCCTCAAGGGACATACGCTAGCATTTTCATCTTTAAGCAGAGTATGATTTGGTGCAGGCTCAAGTTTGCCAGTCTAGACTCTGGTCGGAAGCCCTTAGTGTCTCTGCCAGCAGCACTTGTCCTTCAGATTCCTAGGACCAGGTGAGAGCCACGTATTTAAGACCACTGCAGGTGCTGCTTCTCAACATCCACCCTCCCATTTCCTTTGGGATAAGTTACAGTACTATGGGGTGAAAACTGGGATTGCTAATAGCATCAATTTACTTAGATATGAAGTCAACTCAGAGATATGTTTTTGGGTAGACCTGCAAATATTAGCTGAGAAGGGAGACTCTCTCCCACAGTGGAAGGTACTTTCTATCTATGGCCCAGAGATAAGAAGGTCCAAAGAAAAAGTTGCTCATGTTTCTGCCCGCCTGTGCTCATTCTGCTGCTTCTACCCTCTGCTGACATCAAAATTAGTTTTTTTATGGATCTTCAGGTTTCCACTAGACTTTCAGCTCTCTGTTGGGGTTGCTGAGACATCCAGCATTGTGGATTGAGCAGCTACCAGGCTCTTAGCTTCTTAAGAGTGTAAACAGCTATTGTTGAACTACCTAGACTCTACTGTGAATGTCAGCCTGATAAATCCCCTCTGTAATATATGTTTTATCGGTTCTGTTTCTTTAGAGAACTCTTAGTAGTACAGGAACCCTATCAGTTTTCAAGGTGCAGGTACCTAATGCAATATAGTGTATGAAAATCAGGATACGTTACAGAAAAAAAAAAAAAAGAATTTTTCTTGCAAAGTAACACTGGAACTGACAATAATGACATTGTTCATGGGTTTTGTTCCTTTTGTATGACTTCAAACAGCAGAAGTGTTGTCATGGTGACTGGCAGGAAATGTACACTTGGATAAAGAGTTCATCTTCTCGTTTCATATAGCATGTTTGCTTATGACCTATACTGAGACAAGAAAACAGTGAGATAAGCACAGGCTACCAGGCTGCAGAAAGTGATAGCACAGGTTCCTAGAACACTGAGCTACTGCTCACAGATATTGTATCTTCGTGCATCTTCTTCAGTACAGCAGTGCATTTGCTGATTCTAAGTTACACTTTGTTTTCTCCATTCAACATCTGTGAAGGCAGAATATATTCTATGGTCACTATGTCTTAAAATCATTGTGGGCCAAGGGTGTTCCTGACCTTGCTGTCATTACCTATGCATGTGCCACTTTGATTGTTACCTCTGTGATGTGAGTGATGACTGAGGCCTCTTTGTATTTCAGTCAACAAATCATTCACAGACATGAAAGGAGGGATTCTGCTTTTCATCTGATAATCTCCTATTGAAATATGAAAGCAACCACCATCAAACCTTGCATAAGTGTCAATTATTGAAATGATCTTTAAAACCTAGGCATGGTGGTACATACCTGTAATTCCAGCTTTCTAAAGATAGACAAAGGAGAATCAGGAGTTCAAGGTCATCACTGACTACATACAGAGTTTGAAGCTATCCTTGGTTATATGAGACCCTGCCTCAAAAAAACGAAAAGAAATACATCTAGTAGCTGAGGCTACAGAGCAACTGTGCAGTGGGAAATATGATAAATATGATTATTATTGCTTTGAATTTAAAAATTGATTCTAAAGATTTGAATGTAGTATGTTTTATGAGTAGTAAGCAATATAACTGATGACAATAATAGAAATTAATTATGATATATAATATTTGCATGATAAATCATATCTAAGTAAGTTCCACAGGTTTCTTCCAATAGATAAAAAGTTTCCTGTCATCAGAGAGCATTGTGCTAGTTTAGTTGGCAATATTATTTTTTTCTCCTTGGTTCATAAAAATAATGGGCTATGTCTCATATTTGATGAAACCGGGAATTAATTTGCTATTGTCCACGTTACTACTTTCAGTTTCTGGTGATCAAAGCACATGTAATGCTCTGCCTTAGACTTTATGAATACTTTATATTTGATAGTGTTCTTCTTTTATTATGATTTAAGTTTATAAAGGGAAATGGGTAGTGTTAGAGAGAAGTGCTAGTAGGTTCCTTAGAAGAAAGGGCAGCAAGACCATGACTGGACCTTGACGTTGGGAAAGGTCTAGAAAAGAACAACAGTGAATCAAAAACAGAGCATCAGACTCTTAAAAGAAAGGTGAGCTCCCTTTTAACAACAGGAGAGGAGCATCATAAAGGTTGAAGCAAGAGCAAGAAAGAGAAATATCACAGGATGACATGGTGGATCCAAAGAGAGGCTTTAGTGAAGTTTCTTTAACACAGAAAAATCTTAGGCTTTTATACAGCATTGAGAGCCAGAGGTGGGGCTCAGTATTTTTAAAATGTTATGTCTATGTGCATAAGTCTTTGTGAATGTGTGCTATAAGTATGCTCATGCCAATGGAGACTTGAAGAGGGTGTCAGATGCCCCTTAAGCTCAGTTGCAGATCATTGTATGACAGTCATGTGGCTGCTGGAAAAATCACTTGAGTCAATTGGAGGAGAAACATGCTCTTAACTACTGAGGCATCTCTTCAGATCCTGCAGGAATGCTTTATATCACAAGATGTAGTTCAGCATAGCTGATGAGACAAAGAACCAGAGAAGTATTTGTTAGGACTGTAAGTTAGGAGCTGTAAAACCCACAGCACAGAACAGCACCATACGTCTGTTGCAGGGGGCATGCCTGTGTTTTTTTTTTTGTTTGTTTGTTTTGTTTTGTTTTGTTTTGTTTTGTTTTTTCAGTCTGTGGATTTAGCTGCTTAAGGGACTGTCAATAGGGCAGGGCATTATCTAGCAAGCTGAGCTGGTAAACCTGATGAAGTAGGCAAATGCACCTGCCGATTGCATAGGAATAGTTTGGATGCAAGGGGTCTCAGAGATAATGTTTCATTAGCTTTGGGTGAATGGAACAAAGGGCAACTTGTTTCTCATAGATCTGAGAATAAAGGACCACATCCTCCCTACTGGAAGGCATGGCAATTTTGCTAATATGGAAAGAAGAGTTATCTCCCACGGTGAAAATGTACCTATCTCTTGACTAACAAAATTAACTGGCAACTGTGGTTGTCTTTTAGTGGTGTCTTAAACAGACTCTTTAGTTCTGCATATGTCCCTTTATTTGCTCTGATTATTATGAGTTCAGAGTACATTTTGATTATTCCATGGTAAATTTATAACATAAGCAGGAATCTGAGAAATCGCCCATGGCACATGGTTTCATTGCTCTAACTTGGCAGCTGACTCTTTCATCCTTTAGTAACAAAGTCCTTTCTAAACAATAGCTTTAATTACACCAGTCATTTATTCCACAGCTCTAACTCTTCTCTTGCTGTGTGTCCTAGTTTTTTTCTCCCTGTGATTAAACACCATGACTAAAAGCAAGTTGGGGCAGAAAGGGATTATTTTCTCTTAGGGTCATACCTCTGCAACTGGGAAAGCCAAGGCAGAAATTCAAGGCAGGAGCTTGAAAGAGAAATTGAATAGCTGCTAACTGGCTTCCTTCCCTGGCTTGCTCAGTATCCTTTTTTATTTAGCCTAAGCTTACTTGTGGAAAGATGAACTGCCCACAGTGAGCTGGGCCCTCCCACATCAATTAGCAATCAAGAAAATGCCTTACAGACAGACATTCCCAAAGGCCAGTCTGATGAAGACAATTTCTAAATTGAGGTGCCCTTTTCCCAGGTATGGTGACAACTGAAGCTAACTAGGATACTGTGTTTCTTCCTCATATACAAGATGGGTAGCTTCTGTTCAGAAGTTATTCTCTATATTGAATTCTTGTTGCGGCAATAATTCCCCCCCCCTTTTTTTCTACTCAAAGTGGTGGACGCTCCAGCCACCCAGCTAGGAGTGATGGACATTTATAATATGCCCTGAATCCTCCAGGAAGACCTATAGCACAGAGAGTTTCCTCTCTATGAGAAAGTGCTCACTTCCTATTAAATAAGTCTTTTGAAAAGGGTAAATAGAATTCTGTTTTCACAAAGAGAATTTCAGGTGGTTAAATTTAGTGTCCTGGGGGAAAAAAGCTTACTTTAAAATGAAAAACAATCCAAGAATAGCTTCTGGCTTTGGGCCCATGGCTGCCTTTCTGGGAGAGTTGCATGTGTTTTCATTCATTGTTTACTGCTGCTGTGTTTGTCCCTCTGCAAGCCTGCAGTAGACAGCATTGAAAATTGCAAGAATGTTTGTCTTCAAAGCCACACATTTAGATTTTTTTCATTGCCAAAATAAAGAGCCTTGCCTTCATGTTTAGCATTTAAGTTCCTGTGGCTTTTTTTAAACCTCTTCTGCGATAAATGTGGATACCATTTTTCTTGTGGCTATGGTCATTTCTTAGTAGAAGCCATATTTGCCCCTCTTCCCAGCACTCACAAAAGAGATGGTTTTGAAATTCAAACCTCTGGTTTTGCAAACTAATGGTTGACATTTGAAAACTGGACAGTGCACTCATGTCTTGGTAGTCCTGGGCAAAGCCCAAGGTTTCTTTATTCAGTTCTCCCATGAGTGCTTGGAGAAGGAAACTTGTGTTGATTGGTGTTCCTAAACCTGCTTTAAGTGTTTCATAGGCGTAATCCTGCTTAATCCTTCCAATTACCTTAAAGATAACTATTATTATCTTTGTCTTCATTGTGAGGAAACTAAAGACAGAAAGTAATTAGGCAGATAGCCTGGGTTATCCAGATAATTAGTGCCAAAGTCAAAATTCACAACTGCCTGTGCTAAAATCCGAACAACTCTCTCCCATTATGAAAGTGAGCTTCACAGCCTCTTGCAGAGTGTGTTCTGTATTTCAATTGAGAATTTTCCTCCATATTGCATCAGGGCATTTTTTGTTTAAACTTGTGCCAGAGTTCTGGGATTTCCTGGCAGAGTATTTAATATTCTGACTGAAAGGTCTGGCTTGAGGTCAGGTTTTTCTAGGATATGATGAATCAGGATAATGACTCTCCTGGAATATAGTGTGGGCTTCAGGCTGCATACCCGAATCAAACATCATTTATAAAGAGTACAGTGATATCATACAGAAATGTTAATATAGGTAGATCTGATCAGTTTGTTCCAGGTGTGTGTGTGGGTGTGTACGCGCGCGCGCACATGGTGGAGGGGATGGGGTAGGGGAAGGGGCTGTCCTGACAGGGTATTTTTCCAACTTCTTGTTCAAAGTTTTCCAACAGCAAAGTACCAAGAAATTTTAATTAAAGAGCTAGAATAGGATACAGTGCAAGAGACTAGGTAGTAGGCTACTTGGGCTAGAGTGCTGAAGAACCTGAGTTACTGTTTAGGGCTTCAGTTTATGAGGCACAATGGGAGAAAACGTGTTTTTAAGGGGCATGATGTGGGTGGTTTTTTGTTCTGATTAACAATCCTGAGTTATGTAAGCCTTTCTCTACCATACTTGTCCTCTTCAGAATACATCTGATTTAAATTATAGGTACTCCTAATTGTGTACAGGTATGAAGTGGCAAATAGTGGATCTTCTTTGAAGTCTACTCAGATGACACAGTTTGCCTTACTGGACATGTATTCCAAACCAGTCCAAATTCATCCATTGCCTGTAACATAATTTAATATATGTTTGGCCATAAGATGGGGAGGCTGTTAAAGAAGGGGTGACTACTTATTATATTGGTTGGAGCAGCATGTATATACAATTTCATGTAGGTGGGGATCCCAGGCTGTTAGATGCATTGTTAGGAAAGGCATGTGTGTGCATAGGCCACACCAAGCAGAGCCACAGGTTGCTGAGCTATCTCCATCTCACCCTACACGACTTCGTGAGTTTTCTCAGAAATGTGTCAGAAACAGCAAGAGCAGTGTGCATCACCAAGATGCATTAAACCTGAAATATCACCTGTGCCCCACAGAAAGAGATGCTAGGTTTTCCTCCTGGGATGCCTCATATTCATATTTCCTCTAGTTGTTTAAAATTTAGATGAAAATCTCTGCTCCAAGATGAAAAAATTGAAAGCCATCTCACTCTGGAAACAGTCTACTACAGGGTAAGATTGAGTCCTGAATATTCTCAACTCTCTCCACAGGAAGAAGCAAGACCATATGCTAATCTCAAAGATGTGAAGAAAAAGGCAATCAACCCAAATTTTCATGGACAAATTAATTACAGCAAGTTTTTTGAAATTCATGTACATGGATTATCTTCCTCTAAGGTTCAAGAGGTCAGCCTTGGATGTGGGGAAAATAAAATTTGTATAGCTCAGGGTTGGGAAATTTCAAAATGGGGGATTTTGCAGGTAAATAGATAGGGTTACAGAGCAAAGCGTAATAAGGTAGTCATAACAAAGTATTTACAATAACCTTTTGAAATATAGGTATGGTTTCCAGATATTCATAACAATCTCCTGAAACAATGGCGTGGTTGTAAGGTAGTCATAAATACTTTGAAACAAAGATAGGCTTGACATTTCCTGGAACAGGCAGTACAGAACCACTTGTAGCTAGGGTTACAGGTAGACATAGCCCAGTCTTTGAGATCCAAAGACTTAATCACAAACAGAAAGGAACCTAGTCTTTCTCATAAGAAGGTTTTCAAACCCAAAATGGAGGAAGGCTGGTTCATCTCCAGCGTTCCAGGTAACAAACCAACCAAGACATTTGTAAAATAAAGAAGGAAGGTTTTATGTGGCTTTTGACAAATTTGCTCATTATCACTTTAATGTTTGGGCTGTCAACAGTGATTAGTTACCAGATTAATTCTTGGATGGGTTACTTGACTGCGTTAGAAAACATCAATAAAAATTAACCCGTGGTTCACCCTATCTAATGGGAGCAGGAACTTTGCACCAATGTCGATTCATGTTCTTCCACAGCCTCCTCTAGCATTA
The DNA here is from genome assembly GCA_907169655.1 of Acomys percivali. Classification (NCBI taxonomy): domain Eukaryota; kingdom Metazoa; phylum Chordata; class Mammalia; order Rodentia; family Muridae; genus Acomys; species Acomys percivali. The sequence continues at coordinate 61,656,109 of OU015751.1, read as the reverse complement.
GAAAAACCAGAATCTTGGCCTTGTGTGTATCTTCGAGCACTCTAAACACAGCTCATAGGATGTTAGAAAATTCTCAAATGTTTTCAGAGTTAGGATCAGAGTCTGGCTTTAGGCAACCTAACTAACTGCTCAGCTACCTGCCCCTAATAAGGAAAATGAAAAGGACAACTTACAGGGAAAAACAGAAGATGTATTCAATGCAACCACACTGGTAAGAGAGAAAAAGAAGTCCAGTTATTAAGGTCCTAACACAACAGTAAGTAGAAGGGAAGAAGTATACATAACTAACCAGTTCTTGTCAAGTGCAGTTCTTCCATCATCGAGTCACCATTGTCTGGGCTTCACCAGGCATCACAAGTTGAAATATTTCTCAAGGACACAAACTCCTCCAATGAATGTCCTGAGCATCACAGCCTTTCCAGATCAATTGGAGATTCTTGAGGAAATTTCATTGTTCTGGGGGATGGAATAAGTATGCATTTAAAAATATTTTCAGTTATGCCTGAAGGTAAATGCCATTCCATTCTTCAGTAATATATTGAGCTCAGACTGTCTTCTAGATGCCCAAAATGCATCAGCCATCAACTAGAAATGACTCCCTCTGAGCCTGACATGGCAACAGAAGAGGTAGTGCAATCACTTGATAAGAATGGGAACAATTATTGCAATTCTGGATTTGTAGTTTTCATTTGTATTTATTTCCTTATATAAAACCTTCGTCCCTTATGTTGTAGGCATTTCTTCCCTCAGGATATTTGGGGATCCTGTGGTTTTTCTTTTCTTGTACTAGTCACTGAATTGGTACAGATGTGCAAGTAGCTCCCAGCCTGCATGCCAGTCTGTCATACTGCCAGCCACTCTGAACAGTACAGGGGCTCACACGATCCATCAGAGTTGATAAGGAGAAAGGGAGAGGCACAGACCCTGATATGTTCTGCTGAGTCCAAAAATGAAATTGACTCAGGCCACTAAAAACCCCTCTAAGCTCTTTCCTTAGTAAACCTCAGAAAAGCACAATAAATCAGCCAGTTAAGATGCAGAAGCAGTGCAAATTGGTGTCTCAGCTAATGTAGATAAAGATTTCAGTGAGCACTGCATATATCAAAAATTTAACACATGCTGCTTGCAGAGTTTTAATGAATACAAAAGCTCAATTGTTGAAAACTCACGTAACCGCAGCATTGTTTCATTTGGCTGCCAATAAAATTGTTGCTTATCTTATTTTCTAATGGATTATCAATGTTGGTAATTTGCTGTGGGTGGCTTGTAAAAAAGGGGACAGAAGAATGGCAGGAATTTAAATAAGTCCTGCTCACTAGGAAAGAGCCAAGTGAGCTGGCCGACTTGGCTTTTGTATATCATCTGCAGATCAGTTGGCAGTGGTGTCCTTTGCGCGCTGAAGGTTTACATCATCTTTGGATCACTGACACTAAGACATATATGATTAAGGAAAATGGTTTTGTTCATCTTTTTTATTGTCTCTTATTTTATTTTATTACTTTCCCTGTGCTGTGTATTGTAATTTCCAGTTAACCAGTTGGTGCCAAATGCAAGACCGCTGCCTTCACACGTTGTTGAGAGATGCTTTTCTCTAAAGCAGGGGGTGAATTCCCACCATTAGAATAAACAAGACTATTACATTTTCAGTGCCATAACAGCTGTTTCTAAGCAATGCTCTCAGCTTTATGGTTATGTAGGTATGGGAAGGACACCTTTACCCTGGATGACATGAATGAAGTTTTGACATAAATGGATTCATGATAACAAGCTAACTACAACAAGAACTCATTCATTGACTGATTCATTCAGTAGATATGAATGACAGGCTAATTCATTGATAGTTAACATAGTAATTAACCCTCTTATTTTATTATTATTATTTTCTTGATGAACAGCTTCACTTGAAAGACTCTTAATTTTTACCCACAGAAGGAAAACCAGACGTCAGTGGTCTCGAGTTTCTGAGTTTTTTCACAAGAAAGACTCTTTTCCTTCTTCTCTCTTCACCTCTCCCTCCCTCCCTCTTTACTACTGAATTTACAAAAAAAAAAAAAAAAAAAAAGGAATTCATTGTTTTGGACTGAGCTCCGTCTTCAGGCCCTGAAAATATAGGGTAAAAACACCAAAATAATCTCTTACACTAAACTTATATACCATTAAGTTCAAACTGAGCCATTTAAGTGACTTTTTGACAAAAGGGGATTACAAAGAAAAGAGCCAAGTCTCTAGAATGGGCCTGTTCCTAGCTGGAAGGATAAGGCTTCAGTTCTCACACAAGAAAAGGGAGCCCAGGCCATTCAGTACTAACCTTTCGTATCTGTCCTTCCTTTACTGATGTTCAGGGGATGTGACTTTGGAATGAGCAGCCTCTTTTTACTTCCTGTTTCTACTTTCTCCAGCCTGTTCTGGTCTATAATCCACCCTCCTGCACCAGGTTCAAAAAACATTTATCCTTCTTTAAGGAATGAAATGTTGCCCAATTCTAGAATTGAAAGACAATGAAGACCTTGAAAGGCAAATGTTATGATTTTTTGTCCCTGACACTTCCTCTTCAAAAAACAATTCATTCTCTGTCTCTCTGTCTCTGTCTCTGTCTCTGTGTCTCTGTCTCTGTCTCTGTCTCTCTCTGTGAAATTCATTGTAATGGGAACATATAGACTCAAAGTTCTTTATTCTGTCATCTTCAGGAAATATCTGGTCCACAAAAGGAAATGAATCAAAACTACAAATTAACACAGAGCTGTTGCTGCTCTCATCTTACTCCCTAATGGTGCTTATATTGTCCAGTCTCAAGTATTCCTCTATTGCTCAAGGTCCCTACCCCTACCCTGTACTGCCACCTTGAAAGCCAGAAAGGTGACTCCTGGGATCAGGCAAAGGAGGCTGGGGAGACTTGTACTTCCCTGATCACTATGGACAGTTGAGAAATCAAAGCACAGTCGGCTTTAGAAAGGTACAAAAAAATCGTGATGCTTCTTTTGTATGTGACACAACCAAATTTTGTTTGTTTTAGCAAGGTTTTATGCATATGGAACAATCTTTGTCTTTCCTTGGGGCATCTGAGACCAGTTAAAGAGGCCGAAAAATGAACAGATTTGCAAGCCTAGAAGGAGACAGCATAGAAGGAGCTTGAATTAAAAAAGTATATGTACAGAAAGAAGGACAGTACATAATGAGCACGTACACATCACGGTGCAGCTTCAGGGCACAAAGAGAGTGATAAGGTAGGCAGCCGTCTAGTCCCATGGCCCTGGCTCAGGGGTACATGCACTTTAAAGGCCATTTCTGATTGGTCAGGGCTACATGAAGGTTATAGAGTCAAGAGTAAGACCCTGTCTTTGAATTCCTTGCTGTATCTTTTAGGTCAGCAAAGAATGAACATTGAGTTGTGCTTTGTCTAAGGGATGTGAATACAGGTCACACACAATGGTACAGGAGTGATTTCACCAAATTTTCTATCACCAGAAAGAATGGGGATATAATCCCTAGGGGTCTCCTCTTTGACTTTCAAAGGGGCAGCATAAAGGGAGGGACCTTGAGCAATGGAGAACTACTTAGGAGGATTGGACAGCAGAAGCACATGGACCAGCAAAAAGTGAAGTATGGAATTAAATTTTGATTAATAATATTCCTGTAAAATTTGAATTATCTTTCTAGTCTGTCTTTTAAAAAGATATTATTGAATTTTGCCATAAGAAGACAAAGTCAGGAAATATGTAACCCACAATACAGATTATAAACATTTATGGAGAGGGTTGTAAGGTAAGTAGCATACATTTCATGTTATTATACACATTAATATAACTATTACATTTACATTTTGTGCTATTTCCAATAATTGTTTACTGTAGACACTGATATTTTGTGAATTACTTTCTTCTTTTACTATTGGCTTACATAACTTTCATAAATTTTTGTGGCCCCCAAATTTAGGTCACCCGCAATAGAAGTACAGCTTTCAGGGACAGAGTGGCTGAATGTAGAGTCTGAGAGCTTGTGTCAAGGTCAGGCAAGAGGGAGCACTGATGATGTGCTTTGTCTAGTACAATGCTAAAAAATAACTTAATGTTAGTATATTTAGGGGAGACTTTCCTACCACTGCATTCATATTCCCTTCCACTACCATCCCTTTATACTTGGGTGACAGATGTACTTTCCCTGTTTGCCCAGGAAGGCTTCTAAATGGGGACAGGTATGCATGCAGAACAGAAAAATTTGCAGGCGGAGGCTCATGCCACTTGCCTTCACTTGTGCTTCAGTATTAATCTGCCATAACACCATTTATCAGTAGCCATGGTGAGTCAAGCCCAGGTAGAACAAGAACAAAGCCATGTTTCACCTGTCAGTCATCCCTAGTTGTGGAGCTGGCCCTGCTGGGTCCAGAAGTATATAAGAACACAGCCTCTGAGAGAGATACCAGGACCTAGCAGGATGGCAGCAGACAGCTCAGAGCACCTCTGTTATAAGCTGTTTGCCTCTGGCTGTACCCTAACTGAAAGTTTAAGTTCTAAGCAAAATACAATGTCACAGATGTTCTCAGGATAACACCAGAGCAAGAGTGAGCATGTTTGCAGAAGGAAAGCAGCTAAAAATTCAATACATGAATCAAAATCATTACGTTACTGTAAATCTAGGCCTGAGACACAGAGGAAACAGGCTCCTTAGCTGATAGGAGCTAAGCTGCTAGGAGCTATTGGCAGTGCCTAGTTTTCTCCTTCTGCAAGGTACCTCAGACTGCTTTGCTCGAGGACATTCTTAAACACTTAGGACAATCAGGCATTATGACCTCTTAGAGTGTTTACAGCAAAGCCTCTACTTATCTAAGACACTATTGGATACTACAGGCTTTATATTTAATATGCAAAATCCCCAACAATCTTGTTCTCTTTTCAAATTATAATCGAAGAATTCCAGGCTCACAGAAGCTGTTTTTTGTTAAGACCACACACTTAGCTGAGCTGTGACTAGATGGCTGATTATAAGTCATCAGAGGCTGGACCCTCATACAAATATCAAGAGGCCTGGCTAGAGCCATGGATCACAGTGGACATGACAGTTTTCAGGACTCCCCCTTTTTTTTTTTTTGGATACTGTTTTAAATTATCATTATTTTTAAATTCAAATCCATATTGTATCTTGTATATTTTCTTAGATAACTTCTTTTCTGCTTTCATGTAATATATACACACATGATTTCATATATCTATTTAAAATCTAGGGACCATATATGAGAAAAAGGACATGATAGTTGTCTTTCTGAGATTGGTTTGATTTGTTTAATATAATTATGTCTAGTACATGCATATTCTTGCAAGACATGATTTTTTTAATGACTGTAAAATATTCTGTTATGTATAATACACCACATTTTTTTTTACATTTACCCCTATGTGTAGACACTCAAGTTGGCTTCATAACTTAGCTGTTGGGGATAGTGCTACTGTAGACATTGCTGTGCAGGTGTCTCTGTGCTGTGTTGGCTTGAAGTTCTTTGGGTAAATAGTCAGTCAGGTGGTAGCAGGGCCATGGAGCAGGTCTGCTGTTAGCTTTTTGAGAAGCCTCTATATGGACTTCCATGGTGGCTGCCAGATTTTCCCCTACAACCAGGCATGTGTTAGGGTTTTGTTTCCTCAATGACTATCATTTTGTTCAGAATACAGTAGAATTTTGAAGCAGTTTTGGTGTACATTTTTCTGAAGGTTAGTAAAGCTAATCATTTTTCTTCTTTTTTCCATGCTTATTGGCCATTTTAATTCTGTTTTATGAGAATTTTCTGTTCTTTTCATTAAGACATTGATTGACTGGGTATTATTTTTTGTTGTCCTTGTCTAGCTCCCTGAAAGCTCTAGGTACTTCCAGGTATGACCAGTGGACTCAGGTATCATCCTCCAGCCTGGTCTATGGCACAACCTACAGAACTCTGAGGCTGGGATTCTGTGGAATGGTTAAGTGGTTGCCATGATGACAATATCCACTTGATCTTGACCAGAAGAATCTTGCTATGGAGGTCTGTCGCACCAAGGAATATCTTCCCCACATTTCAGCATCTATAGACCTAGGGTAACTCATCCTCCTTTTCCTCAAAAAGCTTTGCTTGTAACCTCATAAACCTTCCAGGACAAGTTTCTGTCTAAGCCAGACAGGCTCACTGCTATCTTGGGATCTGAGGTATTGTACCCAAATTCTCTCAAAATATTATGAGCAATTCTGAACCACATACTCTAAATGTTAGGAGAAAGTCAAGGGTCTATTTTCTCAAGCCCCTCTCGACCATCTTACAAAAAAAGATTTTAGATATGGATTCTAGACAAAACCAAATCTTCAGAGGTTCAGATGAACTCTTCAGAATAATGGGTGGAATCTTAAGTAAGAGACAGGAATGAATCATAATCAGAGACAATTATGAAGCAATGCTCTCCTAGTCACTTGGGATTCTGTTTTACTCTGATTTCAGCCACTTAGGAAGAGCAGGAGGGAAAATGTCATTGATAACACAAGCCACTTGTGTGAGATAATTATTTGAAAGTATTTATATATGTTCCTGTGAATGTGTGTATTTGTGTGCATGCATATGTAAACACTTACGTAAGAATTATGTATGCATTTTTGTATGGCCATTCTTGTATTTTCTAGTTCTTATTTGTGAAAAATTTCATAGAAAAAAACCCTAGTAGTAATGATCGCACCTATAATTCTGAGGATCTCTCTCTCTCTCTCTCTCTCTCTCTCTCTCTCTCTCTCTCTCTCTCTCTATATATATATATATATATATATATATATATATATATATATATATCTCATTCTTTACTAAATGGATGAGGGCTCCACAAAGACATAGCTGCATCTAGGGCTGGGTAGACAAAAGTTGTAGAGGAGTCTATACACCCTATTCCAGAAAAATCACGAAATAATAAAAGATGATGAGAATGCATTGTAAGAACTAGAACTATGGCTGAAGAGATGACTCGGTAATTAAGAATGCTTGCTGTGCTCCCAAAGGACCCATGTTCAGTTCCCATCACCCACGATATGACTCACAGCCACCTGTGCTTCCAAGTCTAAAGGATCCAGTGCCCTCTTCTGGCCTTTGTTGGCGTGGAATGCATGTGACATGCATATCCAAATGCAGACACACATATCTGCATACCTATAAATAAAAGCAAATCTTATTTAAAGAAAAAGAAACTGGGCATCGTGACACACTCCTGTAATCCCAGCACATAGGGGAGCAGAGACAGGCCAATCTCTGTGAGTTCAAGGCCAGCCTGGTCTACAAAGCAAGTCGAGGACAGCTAAGACTACACAGAGAAATCCTGTCTCAAACAGAAACCAAACCAAACCACAAAGAAAGAAAGAAAAGAAGAGCTAATTGGAAAGAGCTCATTGTACAAGCTAAAGCTGCTTTAAATCCTAAAAAACAAATAAGCAAACCAAAACAGCAAGAAAAAAACCTTTATGACTGTAATCCATGAAAGAAAATAGGCACCTATTATAGCTCTGCATTAATTTAATTTAACAGTAGATAAATGAACACATGGGTGGGACTCTTGATGTAGAAATAAATGTGGAAAAACTGTAGAGTCTGAACAATCATCTTTTCTAAGTCACTGTAACTCCACTCCATAGGAGAACAGGTTGAAACCAAAACATCAGAGTGTACTGCATATAGGAGGGAGATTTTGGTGAGGATCATGTTCTAGTTTTATTTTAGATGATAATGACAATATATCCTGATTTAAAAAAAAACCACCGAGGTGAAAAAGGGCTAATTGAAGTTACATTTCCAAGTTATAGTCTATAATAGCAAGGAAGTAAGAGTTAATCACAGCATATCCAAGACAAAAGCAGGGAAATAAATGGGTGCATATCTACTTGTTTACTTGTTCGTGCCCTGATAACTTTCTTCTCTAATACATAGTTTAGGATCTTTCTCCACAATGGGCTAGGTCTTTCCACATCAACCAATAAACTTAGACAATTCTCCACAGATATGCCCACACCTCAACCCAAGGGAGACAAGTTCCATTGAGAATCTCTCCTCTGTATCAAGGTTGTATCAAGTTGGCAATAAACTACCCATCACAAATGATGGTATTTCCATGTTCTTCAAAAGAGAATCACATATTGTGTATTGTCCTGGTTAGTTTTATTGTCCACTTACAATATACAACTTAGACTCACCAGATGAGAAAGAACCTCAAACAATGAACTAGCTAGATCAGATTTCCCTGTGAATTTATATGTGAAGACAGTGTCTCTTGATTGCTAATTTATATTGAAGGGTCCACCCAGTGTGAGCAGTATTATCACTGGTCCTGGTCTGAATAAGAAAACTAATTAAGCATAGGCCTGGGAGCAAGCCAATGAGCAAGCCAGCAGGTAGTTTCATGGTTCCTACCTCTGGATTCCTATTCTAAGTTCATGCTACGGCATCCCTTAATGATGGATTATGACCTGGAGATATAAGCCAAATAAACCCTTTCCTCCCCAAGATCCTTTTAGTCAGAGTACTTTATCACAGGAGCAAAAATAACTATTACGCTTATTAATGTCAAGGAAAAGAAATTAGACATCTTCTTAGGTAAATAAAGTAAGCTATGAGAGAAAACCAAACATACATTCTTAATATCCAAAGAAGGATACTATGGAATATTATCACTGATGGAGCATTCTGATTTCAATGTTCTGAGTCTATACATACTCACAGAAAGACTCCAGACTTCTTTAGATTAGGAATTTCCTATTAAAAGGAAATATATTATACAATGTCAATTCCATAAAGAAAAACAATGGCTATGGATCAAAGCAGACATACAAAACATGACAAACCCAGTAGTTGACCTAGACACCTAGACTCAGTACTGGACTGCAAAAAAGAAATTGTCATGAAAACATAGAAAAATGGAAAGAATTATGAATGTAAATTAATATTTTTATATTAATATTAATATGGTGCTCATTATCTACAGACTTAAGTAACTGTGCTGTGGTTATGTAAGAGAATATCTTTCACCTTAGATAATGCACATTTAATTATTCAGAGTAAACAGGCACTGTGTTTTGACCACCCATGTAACTCAGGAGAAACATACAGATATATAATATATAAAACATGTATATGTAGCTAGAAATCAGAGTATGCACAAATGGCAAAACAAATAAGGTGATTTTACCAATAAGTAGATCACAATCAAGAAATTGCCAGTCGTTTTTGGACTATTCTACTATTTCTGTTATTTTGTGTGTGAAACTGAAATTATTTTCAAATTAAAAACTACAAGGGTAAGACTGTCAAGCAGAGAAGGTTAGTAATTACAGAATTCAAAATATGAATGTTTTACTTGCTGTGTGATCTTCCATAGACTATGTACTTGCTAACATGCCACAATTTCCTTCACAGGAAAATTGATATATTATTACCTGATGACTAGGGATTTTGTGAGAAAAGATAGAAAAGTGTCTTTATTGTCTCCAATTTTTTCATAAAGGTGATACTTAGATTTTGACAGGTAAATTATGAGCTAGTGTAAGGCTCAGGATTCAAGGTGGCTGCTGAGCTATGTCAATAGCTCTTGTAGGGAAAGTCTTTGAATTGCCCTTGGACAGAGATTCATCATAGTATTATCTACTCCATTCAAATTAAAGACTTGAATGACAGCAGAGAAAGCAGCAAGAGTGCATGACTAAATACTTTGAAAGCAGCAGAAGTTCACATGACCAGACCATCATTCAACAGAGGTTCAAGACCTTCGAGCTCTTTCTAGGAAGTGGATTGAGAGATACAAATACTCCCCAACAACAAAAACAGAAGTTCAAAATACAAAATTTGAGCTTGGAAATTATAGATAAACTTAGTGTAAGTTCTTCAAAACAGAGGTTGCCTTGTGAAAAATCTGCCAGATAATGAGACACTGCTGAAGAGACAATGTCAGGGGAGAGTTGAGGACACACTAATGTTGGCCATGTGTGGGACAGCCTGAAGGCAAGCCCTGTTGTGCCCATGTCTCTTTTCTAACTTTTCTGTTTTCTTCAGCAAGTTCCTTATTTGAAGACAGATTTGCAGTGTTATTACTAGAAATACAACACACTCCTCATGTGCCTAGAAGACTGACCAACTAATATCATAAGGATTTTAGGGATGACTGCCAAGGTGGTCCCTGGAACGCCTCCTTTCTGTGACCCATGATCAAGTCACATTTCCCTTGCCAGTCTTTAATAGTGACTATAGTGGGTGGTCAGAAAAAGCTGTATAGACTCAATTTCTCCCTCTCTGTTCTTGCTGTTCTTGCCTTTCTTGGGCATATGAGAAACAGATTTTCTTTGTTGTTTTCTGAATGTGGAAGTAGGGGATGCTTACTTTTGTCTTGTCTCCTTTATTAGTGGCTTTTCAGTCCATGTTCTACATCACATCAAAACCATCCTTCACTTGGGGTTAGAATCTCAGCCTTAATCTGAATATTTGACATCTTGAGACATCATGGGAAAGCTTTACCTCTGAATCTTAATCTTGACAGCTGTAGAATATCATGCTTTCTTTCAGGGCTGTTGTGAGGATGAATGACGTACTCTGCATAAGATATCTATGCTCAGTGTAGCCGTCAATATGTATGTCAGTGTGTAGTCATCAATATCATTATTCTTAGGGCTGCAAAAGAGGTATGTCTAACTTACATTTTTGTTTTAAAAATTGAGATTAAAATTTAATTATAATATCTTTCCTTTCCCTTTCCTCCCTCTAGATCCTCCCATATACCACTTTTCACTCTCCTTTGAATTCATGTCCTCTTTTTCCACTCACTGTCATTGCATGCATATATTCATATATGAATATTTCTATATATTCCTAAATATAATATACTCAGTCTGTACAATCTCGCTTGTACATTGTATTTCCAGAGCTGACCACTTGGCACTGGGCAACTAATGACTATGTTCTTCTCTGGTAAAGACCCTTCACTCCCAGCTTTCCTCAGTTGCCTATGATTCTGTGTTGGGTTGAAATCCCAGAGACTTTTCTCTACCCAGTTTGGCATGTTCTTTGGGCAATTATGCTGGTGAGACTTTTTTTTAGCATTCATCAGAATGCTAGAACTCAAAACCTCACAGCAAATTCCATATTCCGTATACTTTTACAATCTTTCTGGCCCCACTTCTGAAATGTTCACCAAATCTTAGGTGTGGGAATGTTTTGTAGATGTATTCTTTTGTACCAGGCTCCACAACTCCACATTTTTATTGGTTGTGGTTTTCTCTAGTAATCTTTGTCTGTTGCAAAGAGAAGTTTCCTTGGTAAGGGGTAAAGAAAGACTACTATTATCTGTGGTTATAAAAACAAATGTTTATGATTGCTGTTAGGGAGTATGCTGGCTTAGTAAGTCAGATGTTCTGGATTCTTCTCCATTCACCAGGATTTCACCAGCTACTCTAAAACTAAGAAGTAGTATGAGGAGGGTCAGAAGTTTCTGGTCATTTTTAGCTACATAGCAAGTCTCAGGCCAGCCTGGATTGCTGTTTCACAAGCAAAACCAAGATAAAACAAGAAATAATATTTCAAGCTGTATTAAATTTGATGATATTATATAGATACATATTTATTTTCAAATAAAACCAGATTGTTTGTGGGGTAGCTATCTTCTGTTTTCCAGCTGAGCCTTAAGTCTTAGAACTTTGAATGTCTTATTTTCCCTCTTGTTCCATACAGCGGAAGGCAGGATTTGCTCCTATCTAGTTATAAATGTAGATAAGATTCACTCTTATCAACTTCTGGTAAGAAGTTTATCAGCAACAGAACTGGAGTTAGAATAGGAAGGGCTTGACCTGAGCCTGAGCTTCACCACTTCTTAGATCTACAAGTTTAGTTTTGTCAATTCACCTCTCTAACTTCATCTTCATGTAAAAAGCAGATATGACAGTATTCTTGCTTAATGTGATTAAGAGGGTTAGAAGCGATAGTGTAGAGGGAGATGTGGTCAGCTGTGGCACACTAACATTAATTTAATTTGTTGTGTTTGTTGATTTTCCACAGTGCAACTGGGGACTTCAAAAGTTGGGTAGGGTGTAATTCAGATGGTCTGCAAGGTAGGCACTAGCCATTTTTTTTTTAAATGTGGCCTTGTTTTATATGCTGATGAAACTTTAATGCCTCTCCACTAAGTAAAAAATGTGGCAGTGACTGTCTCTTTGAAAGGACATCTGAGCCAATGATTAGGAGAACATTTTGTGCTCAGGGAGGAAATGGAGCAGGAGCCTTTATAGCAGGGCACTCATTGTTCCTGTTACCTGCCTGGGTCAGTTTTGTGCTGATGCAGTGACATCAGCATCATCCAAAGTGGAAACAATGTGAATTATTGATGGCTTTGCATATGCTTGCTGGATTCCAGGAAAAGTTTGTCAATAGTAAGGACTCCACTCAAACTCTCCAAAGGGACAGTGAAAGGTGACTGGAGCCCAGGGAGAAAGGAGACCTGTGGGGATCAGCTTCCAGGCATGTTGTGGCCAAATGAATAATTTAAGAATATTGTTTTGGGTATTCTTTTCAGCAGCTTAAAAACCCTTCTCTATCATGGTGGGATAGCATAGTCATTCAATAACATCAAGGATTCTTTCTTGCTTGTGTGTTTGACTTGATTCTGTCTACTAATATAGAGAAGTGTGCATTACATGTAGATTACAATATTCTCACTAGATAAAATGTTTATTACCATCTTGATAACTATGTATTGGAGAGGCATGTTTTAGTTACAGCACAAACAGTATTTTACTCAATTCATTCTCCATCTTGTTTGTAAACATTAAGATGAGGTTAGGGAAATGACAATTGTTTGGGACACAGATACTTACCTGATGATCTTGCATACACTTTAGTGAGATATCTATTCTGAGGGGCAAGCATTTTCATTCTTTAGCCTTGATGACATTGCTTAAGAAGTCCTATTGAATGGTGCCTTAGTTTGAGCGTGACCCCTGGGCCCAAATCTGCCTATCAATGTTCTACTTGTAGGTTTCTAGGACCCTCTGGATCCTTCTACTTTGCTATTCTCTCATGCTTCTCTCATCTAAAGTCCCAATAGGATGTCCTCCCCTCTGTCCCAGTTTCCTGGTAAGGGAAAGCTTTCGTGGGACATACCCCTTGGGCTAGTATGCAGATATAAGTGAGTATATACCATTTGAGTCTTTCTGCTTCTGGGTTAACTCACTCATTATGATCATTTCTAAGGCATCAGCCAAGGACAATACAGGTGGTAAACTTTAAACCCCTACCCAGATCTAGCTAATGGGCAGAACATTCTCCACAGTTGAGTGGAGAGTGGAGTATGTCTTTCACACATACTCTGGTGCCTCATATTTGACCATGTCCCCTGGAGGGGGAGACCTGATGGCATTCAGAGGAAGGATAGCAGGTTACCAAGCAGAGACTTGATACCCTATTAGCATATACAGGAGGAGGTAATCCCCCTCAGGCACAGTCATAGGGGAGGGGAATAAGGGGAAAATGGGAGGGAGGGAAGAATGGGAGGATACAAAGGATGGGATAACCATTGAGATGTAACAAGAATAAATTAATAAAAAAAGAAAAAAAAAGAAGTCCTATTGATCTTATTCAGAACTTGCTTTACAAAAAATTTATGTATCTGGAAGACAAAAGATACTCACAGCAGGCTAATAACATGCATGCATTCAAGAAGAAAGAAGACGGGAGGGAGACTTTCTAGACTTTCTCTTGAGAGAGACTGTCTGTCCAGCATTTTGACAGCTTGCCTGATATGATAGGAGAGTTCTGGACACATGCTTAAATAACTTTCCACAGCCTGGGCTGGGCTGCGAAAAGTGTGTAAGCTGGAGGGAAGCACGGAAGTACTGGTGCAGGAGAATTAGAGGCCTGTGTGATGTGTGCCTGATTGGGCTTTACCTCCAACAGTCTTCAGCATTATATACTTCTACAATCTACTCTTGTGTGATCTTTGAGTGGCAACTAGGGAAGAAAAGGAGCCTGAGAGTCAAATAAGTGAACAACACAGGATGAAGAAGTTTGAGATCTCACTTGATGTCTGGATTACAGAGATGGAGAAATGGAAATGAAGCTGAAAAAAATCAGGTAGGAAGTCACACCTTCCCATGGTTGCCAGTGCTGACAGTAGTAGAGACTGCACACACTCTGCCCTGTGTTCCTTTGCCATCACGGAAGGGAAGCAGCACCATTCCATAGCTTGTTTCCTCAGGAGGGAAGGGAAAGTGGGCAATATCTTAAGAAATTTAAAGTTTTTAAAACTTAATTGTGGAAAGGCATTTGTTATTATGCAATATTTTCATGAAATGAGGCAAGAAAAGAGAACCTCAGAAAAAACTAAGTGTTAATGTTTAGGGTGTCAATGTTTCTTTTATACATGTATAAAAATGTCACAACAAAACCCAGTATTTTGTAAAATTAATATATGCTAATGTGGAAGCAGATGTGTGTGTGTGTGTGTGTGTGTGTGTGTGTGTGTGTGTGTGTAGGTAACCTTTAACATTCCTTTACTGAATTTCAGGGTACACTCTAGAACACAAACAAGAGAAAGGCACTTCACATATAGGTGAAGGAATGTGTCTGTGTGTGAGAAAGTGTGTAAAGCATGCTTGTGACTGATATGCTGGCATCATGCCGTTCAACTGATCACTTGATTCTAAGTGTGGTAAGTCCATTCTTCTTGCCCACAGGCCACTCAGGAAACATCCTGTGTCCTTATTCTGCTCTCTGAAAACTGTTAAACACTCGAGGCATCTGATAAAATTTGACTGCATTTTAAGTAAGAAATAAAATAAGGGAGAATCTTGTAATGGATATAACAAATTAGGATGAAGCAACACGGGAAGAACAGAGGGAATGGGCAGGCAAAGGCTCTTTTGGGGCTCCTGACTCACCACCCTCAGAGGTGCTTTCATCTTCTGCCAGCCAAATGTATTTCCTTATCATTTAAGTCAGTGTGACAGGGAAATTGTGTTACCTGCAGTCAAAAGTATCTTGACTGATGTATCTTATAATAATCTATTTTTATCTAAATGTTAAAACAATGGAAGCCATTATAGGGGAACAAAAGTAAAAGAGTGGGTTGGGACGTGGCCCCTGGGGCTTGCCTTACCAATCACCTTCATCTGTCTTCCTCCTACTACAATTTTGTGCTCCAGGAATACCAAATTTGCTTTCTCTTGCCATCACCTTTTGTAAAGATACACTTTCTCCAGAAAAGCTCCCCAAGTCCCTTGAATGAATATGCCTGTACACACACACACACACACACACACACACACACACACACACACACACTCATATCCATATGCACACATTGATCACTTTTGCTTGGCCTTCACTCTTTTAATTTTATTTTTCTACTATCCTTCCTTTGACATGTCTCACCCGCTCCTTCTTCATAGGAATGCTATTGTAGACCTTTGTGGGATGATTTCAATGATTGTCATATCTCAGTATTACATTCTTCTGCTGTCTTCTCACTTCAATGTGAACAGGACCAAGATTCACATGAACTGACCACAATGAAAGTGATGTGAACTGCCTGTGCAGCTTCTAGTAAATTATGATGAACACTCTGAACTCTTGTATGTATGTAGTACAAACAATGTATAAATTGGAGGTTGGCCATAGGAAATAAGACCCACGGTGGGGAGATAAGACTCACAGTGGAATACAATGAATTGAATGTCAAATTGTAAGTAGTTATTAGTCTAACTAATGTGTGGAAAGATTGATATTAATAGACAGAGTGTTTTGAATATCATATCTGGAAACTGGCACTGAGGTGGAAGTGAAGGAGAAGAGGGGAGCTTCACACAGCATGGTGCAGAGAAGGCTGGTCAGGATGTCAGGCAACCATCAATCTTGGTCCTTGTAGCCCTGGACCTTGAAGCATTGGCTACTCTGTGGGCATTATGTTTCTCAGTGGTAATGCATAAGGGGGTATTTCATCTTTTTCTGGTCTAATCTTTTTGCTCTATCATCACTTACTTGAGATTATTTTTCTTTTTTTTTCTTTTTTTTAAATTAATTTATTCTTGTTACATCTCAATGGTTATCCCATCCCTTGTATCCTCCCATTCTTCCCTCCCTCCCATTTTCCCCTTATTCCCCTCCCCTATGATTATTTTTTGAAGGAGGTTCCATATGATTTGTGTTTGCCAGTATTCTCTAGGGGAACAGAGTTGCTAGAATGACTGTGATGACTGGTTTTAATTGTCAGCTTTGTATAATTTACATTCACCTGAGAAGGGAGGCTCCAGGAGATATTTTTCAGAGCTAGACCTGAGCATAACAGTGAGGAATTATATTAACTGAAATGCAAAGACTTGTCAACTATTGTGGCACCATTCCCTGGGCAAGGAAATCCTGAAGTGTATTAAGAGTGAAGAAGTGTACTGAGTGTAAACACACACACACACACACACACACACACACACACACACACACACATGTTCTTTTCTTAAGTATAGCTGTCTGGAGCTCTTAACACTATAACTTCCCCACACTGATGAATGGTACCTGGTATTGTGAGCTAAAATAAACTATTTTTTTCTTCAGTTGTTTTGACATCACAGCAACAGGAAATGAAGCTAAGACCCTATCACCCTATTTGTGGGGACATGTGTTCTTGTACAACAGAGATTCTCAATCTGTAGGGAGAAGAGGATGCAGCAGGCTTGTAGAAATTTCTGAATAATATGTGAACTGTGAGAAGATGTCCTCCTTTGATGTGGTATACATACTTATCTACTTTTGAAAACTTTCTGACATAAGTGGCAGACTAGTAAATAATGGTCATTGGTTCATATGTTCTGCAATTTGATAAAGTGGGTCCAGCAGAACTTAACTGCAACTTCAATAGGAGCTTATAAAATAGCCATGAACAGATGAGGGATGCTGGTGAGATGATGTGGGATCCAAGCTCTAATGTTAACAAAGAAGAAGGTCATAGGAGACTGGGAGGTTGAAGAGACTGCCAACATCTGCCCCCATACAGATCATTGGGCATACAAATGCCAATGATCACCAAGGCATTCGTTGGCACATATGAGCCACACAAAAGTAGATATGGATGCACACAGACCAGCATACAGGCTCTGTGGAGGTAGGCACATACCTACACATAGAAACACATAGACAGGCAGAGGAAGGCAAAGGCTCCAAACTTCACCTCTGATCCCAAAGCTATAGATTGGCACAAAAGCCAGGGATGGTTATGTAATGAATAACACCATTCTTTACTTTGACATTCCTCCAATAAGTGATGTCAGACATTATTTTGTGCTGACTCATAGCCTGTGGTTGTCTCGTATTGGTTGTCTTGGCTCATGGTAGATATTCATGTCAATACTATGGTCTCTAAACAAAAATGTGCCCTTGTGTTTCTCTGTTCCCTATAGATAGCTCAGTAGGTAAAAATACTTGTCTGAAAACTTGAGTTCATTTATTGGAACTTACATGATGGAGGGAGCCAGCTGACTCCCACAGCATGCTCTCACCCCCACAGGTACATTGTATAGGCCACACACCCCTTACCCCATCCACACGTTGATGCAATAAATGATGTAATACATTTTATTTGTTTTAATTGAAAATAAAGATTTTCATAGAATATATTGTGATCATGATTTCCTCCACCCTTGTCTCCTCCTAGGTCTTCCTTGCCTCCTCACTTGTCCAACTCCATGCCTTCTTTGTCACTTTTTGGAAAAGAGACAAATAAAACAAACAAACCAGATTTTTTTTAAAGAAAGAAAAAAAAGCGCGAGAAACACACACACACACACACACACACACACACACACACACACACACACACCACATGAATGGAAACTGTGATATACAAGCGAAAGATTATTAAGGTTTAAAAAATTGCCCAAATGAAATATGAGACAAAAAACATCTCCAAAAGTATCATTGAATTTGTTTTGAGTTGGCCTGTTCTGGGCATAGAGCCTGCCCTAAAAAGTGTGGTTTTTGTATTCATTGTGATTCCATTGAAGAAAACTAATTTTTCCTTTGCAAGCAGTTTTCAAGTAAAAATGGGGGTTTGTGTCCACTTCCCCTTCTCAGTGCTGGGACCCTGTCTGGCTTGGACTTGTTCTGGTCCTGTGCATGCTAACAGTCTCTGTGAGTTAACATATACATCAGTATTGTGTGTGGAAGACATTGTTTCCTTCATATTATCTACCCATTTTTTTCCTGGGCTCTTAAGATTTTTCTGTCTCCTCTTCTGCATAACACCATGAGACCCATGGGGAGGGATTTGATGAAGATATGGCATTTAGGACTGAATTTTCCAAGTTTTCTCACTCTCTGGACATTTTAAAGTTGTAGTTATATATAATTAAATAATGTAATAAATTTTGTTAAATATATGATGAGAAAAAAGAATTAATAAAGAAGCACTCCATACATACAGTATTGCTGCCAGAACCTGGATAATAGGAACATATTCACAACATTTCTCATTTTCCCTGGTAGTGGCAGAGACCTTTAAATACATGGATTTTGAAAACTGGTAATCTATCCTGTTTCAGCAGTAATTTAGAAGGTAGCACTTCAAGGTATCTATTGCATGTCAGGACCTTCTGCATCTCCAAGGGATAACTGTCATTATTCTCAAGTATAAAATACTTGTGTTGACCTTAAGGGTTCAATAGAGTCCCTGGGATACCATAATAACATGACCAATAATAATACCACCCAGCATTTGAAGAATTTCCCAAAATTCTTTCTGTCAGTTTATGAGCTTCACATTTATCGTACCTTTATTAAATAGTTCACATGCCCTAAAAGCAATGTTTTCCCTGCAAGCTTACTAATTTACTTGTTCAACAAACACATTAATTGGACCCCACTGTGGGTGCAGGACCAGTGGGAATGAAATGATGAATAGAGCAGGGTTTCCACTGTTGGGGCTCTACTTCTAGTTAGGCAGATACACTGTGGAGAATTACAGTATTGTGAGGTACTTGCCTTCCTTACCCATATGGTATGACTTTTGTCTCTATCCCTTGCTCAGCCCATACACCCTTTCATGAGTGGAGCCATTTGGTACTTTAGGCATCAACAAATGCTCAGATTCATCCTTGAGGGAGAACAATATTTTTGTTCACTTTTGAGCTTTGATTTTTCTCTGAGGGAACTACAAGCTGAAAAGACATGGGACACAAGGCATTATGTTTTACAGGTGTTAATGCTGGCTTTTCCTGTAACCAGGTTCACCTCTTAGAGCAGGCTCTTAGGTTTAGAAGGTGTAACATGTTTAATCTATGAAGGAAGCCAGTGGTACTAGAATTGGTGCACACTGGCTTCTGAGAGTCCAATATGCTCACCTCCTCCCAGTTTGGCACTATCAGTTAGTGAGAGGATTTTCCTGAGGAATTTGGCAAAGCTTTTGATCAGAGCTTTTCTTCCCTATAGAGAGTGGTTTGTTCAGTGTTTACCACTATACTACTACTGTAGCTTGTCTTCTTTCACTTGGGACCTGATAAAGCCAATGGATTTACTAAACTTTTCTGCATATGATATGCATAAAAGCCTCTTAATTTGAGCTGGAATATAATTATACAGAGTGTATTAATTACTTTTTCCTTCTCCCACACACATGGGTTAAAGCTTCCTTAATTTGACATGTAAATATATGCAAAATAGCAAACAAGTCAGGCTTTGTGCAGACAACTCTGGTGTATTAACATTGCAATCTTGATTACCCAGCCGCCAAGCAAAGCTCATTCAAAGCCCCCTTCCTCCCTTACCACCTATCTCCAGGAACATCCTTATCAAAGGAACACTTCTGTGGCTGACAAATGTGCATCATCTCATTGCAGCAAAGGAAAAGAAAAGGAAAAGCAAATTGACACAGAAAAATGCAGATGTTTTTACCATGAAGATTTTTTAGGAACTTCAGTTTCAGGACCCAATTCTGTTTTGGCAACACACATGCTCAACACACATCATTTCCTAGAGGGAATGAACCTATTCCTGTCTATTGTCTTTATACTTTTTTCCCAATTTCCACACTGGAAGTTGTAGCATTTGTAGTGCTTGCTACAGTGGTATGGTGACAGAAAGAAGTGTTGGTGACTTTCCTTGTTGCTGAGACAAAATGCCTAATAAAAGCAACTTAAAAGAAGCATCTGTTTTGTTTCACAATTCACATTTATTTGCATTTATTTGGCTTCAGTATTGTATCATTGTGGGGAAGGCGTGGCTTCAGGAGCGTGAGGGGGCTGGTCACATTGTACTTACAGTCAGAAAGCAGGCAGAGGTGAATGTTGGCACACCACTAGCTTTCTTCCTTTGTTCAGTCCAGAGCCCTAGTCTGAGGAATAGTTCTGTTCATATTCAGGGTGTGTGTTCTCACATCACCCACAGATTCTAAGCCCTGTCCCATTGACAATGAAGGTGAACTATCACACACACACACACACACACACACACACACACACACACACACACTAACCCCCTAGTAAGTATATGTTGAATCAATGATTTAAATATCTTGATTTTCCTATGCAACAAATTTATAAGTCCACAGATTTTCTGGTCAACACACCCACTTCTCTTTCTCTGCCAATACAAACATAAGACCCCAATACCGCAAGGATTTCTAGCTGGCCGTCTCTCATTTGTCTGCCTCTACTTTTCAACAGGCACAACTCAAGGGTTGTGTGCATAAGATTGGAGGTGGGGGTGTGGTAAGCACTGTACTCAGCAGCAACATGAAACTGATACTATGTCACCCAAGTAGAAAAGACACAAAAAGACTCGTAATATTATTTCTATAGTTTCACCAGGGCTGTAACCATAGCAAGCACAGGGGAAGCACAGTCTGGATTATTTCAAGCAGTAGAGTCTTGAGCTGAGCTCTACAGTGATACCTAGGGTTCTGGCAGAGGATCAAGTGTGGGAACACATTGCCTTAGTGAGGGGGAAACAGCACACCATATTTGCTTTAAAGAAAAGGCATAAATCCAGAGAAGACCTGAGGCTTTGCCATTCTTGAATGATTGCTGGTGAATGAACTAAACTCATCAGTGCCCATCTGGGGGTGGGAGCAGAGGGTACCCTATAGTTTACAAAATTATGAGGCAAATGAATGGTCTCAATAAATGTGGGTTTTAGCCCACCCAAAGTTCTCAGTAATATTAAGGGATTTTGGAAAATTATGTAGGTGTACTTGCTCTAAAATAGTCTGCCTTTAGGAAGAGCAAGCAGTAGAGAATTACCGTATGTTCAAAGAGCAGTACAGACTCCTGTTTAAAGATAGGAGAGTAGGGACTGTCTCTGACATGAACTCTCGTGCCCAGATTTGATCACTTCCCCTTGGTGGACAGGCACACAGAGGAAGGGGAAGTAGGCTATCTGAATAAGACCTGACAGACTGTGGTCATGTGGTAGGGGAGGAGGTGTCCTTTGTCTGAGGTTTAGGGGAGGAGAATAGGGTAGAAGAGGGAGAGAAGGTAGGATTGGGAAGATACAAGTGAGGGGGAAACAATCGGGATGTAATCTGAATAAATTATAATACATTTTTAAAAGGTAAATAAAAGTAAGAGACTGTTTATAAACTAATGTGAAAAGGAAAAGCTTTGAAGGGCAGTGTGGTGTCCATAAATGAAGCCTTTGTGTTTGGTACCATGTTCCTTTTTTGTTTGTTTGTTTGGTTTTTTTGTTTTTCGAGACAGGGTTTCTCTGTGTAGCCTTGACTGTCCTGGACTCACTTTGTAGACCAGGCTGGCCTCGAACTCACAGCGATCCACCTGCCTCTGCCTCCCGAGTGCTGGGATTAAAGGCGTGCGCCACCACGCCCGGCTTTGGTACCATGTTCTTATACAAGTCAGGCTCCCTCTTTCTCTGAGGGGAGTTAACAGTGACATTAGTCTCTGTTGATTTTTTTTTCTCCCAACTTCAAATATACCTGGTATGTGGCCTTTTCAAGTATCACTGCAAGCTGGGCTTTTCTTGGTCTGCCAGCCATGACTGATTCAGCAAATGAATGTATGGATACACTTTAGCCAGGAGTATCCAACCTGTTGCCACATACTGCTTGTGTCTAAGATAGCTGTGAGTGTGGTTAAAAAACAAAAACTAAGTTAAATGTTACAATTAAAAAATGGTTTTCCAGCCTCAACTTTGTTGATGATGCAATGTTAATACATCAGATCAACTTGGATTTCCTCTTTCAGTGGTATCAAAAACAAACAAACAACAAACAAAAACTATAAACAGCTTAAGAAATGGAAACTAGAATTCTATCATTGTGAGAATAAAATGAAGTCTTTTACTTCCTCTTTTCTCTTCTTCTTTCCCTTTCATCTAGTTTTCTATGCACTTTCTCCACTATCTCTAGGGTAGTTTTCATAATCAGATTAAATTTACTCAAATTATTTAATTTGCGACTGCAATTTAGAAGGAATAATTAATCCCTTTTCTATTTGAAAATTGTTGATTCCTGAAACTCATCTGACTACTTAAATGTTAGTCTATAGATATATTGTCTTCATTTACAAATTATGTCCAAACTGTGCTAGCTTCTTGGTACAAAGGGGCATCATTTTTAGCTGCTTCATGGAACTCAAAGAGACAAAGATACAAAAGAGCTGGCTGTGGGCGCGAGCTTTCTTTTTTATATTACAAATTGTGGGACCACCCTTACAGGACTCATTGTACTAATAACTCTTTGTTGTAGAATCTGTGTGCATTTATCAAATTTTCTCCCATGATCTTCATGATCCTGACAATAATTCTTATTTATTTTATTTTATTATTATTATTTTTAACTCATTGACTCAGTTACTGGCTAACAATGTAGACTCCATGGAAATAGAAGAGGACAGTCTGGATGACTGTTTTGCTTAAGATCTGGGTTCTTAAGATTGCTTTGAAAAATAGAAGGGATAGTGAACTGGTTTATCAAGTAAAGACTTTTGGAGCCAAACCTTATGACCTGAGTTTGATCCTCAGAACACCCACTTTGTAGGAGAGAATGGATTCCCACAAGTTATCTTCTAACTGCCACAAATAAACTCTTATACACACACACACACACACACACACACACACACACACACACAGAGACACACACACACACACGCGCACACACACACACACTGAGGAGAGAAGGAAGGAAGGAGGGAAGGAAGAAGGGAGGGAAGAAAAAAAATAGAATCTGTAGAAACGTTTAATCTCAAACCATAGTATCTCTCACTGAACACAGCAATGTGTTGGCTCACGGGAATGAGATTTCACAGGCAAACAAGAATAATAAAATTGATCTTTGAAAGTTCAAAGAGCCCATCTAAATTCTTATATATCTGGGACACTTCTGTATGATTTTCCCATGTGTCCAATGGCTTGAAACATTTTCCCTCTTTCAAAGTTACAAAATAAATCAGGGTCTTTGAGTCCATGGCCTTTGCCTGTGGTGCAGCCCTTGAGCAACACCTCTTGGGTTGACTCAGCTCCATTGGTGTGAGTCACTGACTACAGTTCCAATGCTGTGATTTTCATTTGCTTCTTTCTGGTTAGCTTCCTTGAGTTGTCTGCACTAGGATTTTCCCCTAACACTTGCCTTCTTTACTTCTTCCATGGACCTTCACAGTTCTTATGTTCCTGGATAAGTAGGGAAAGCTAAAAGAGAGGTCTTCATGTCATCAGTTTTTGTGAACTGGAGGTTTCTTAGGGATGATTTCTTGGCTCTTTGTCCTTTATTCTAAATTATTGAATTATTTTCAATCTGCATATAACTGTCTCAAGCCTTTCCTCTTTAGTTGCAGAAGGGAAACTCCTTTGCTCTGCATTGGGCAGAATCCCCAGGGCCTTGGTGGTCTCTCTCTAGACAGATTTTCTTCTGATTTGCTTATTTTAAACTTTTTGGTTTTTAAGAAAAGGGCATATGTTGATACCTTTTCAAAAATTTTGAAAATAAAAGACCTTCTACCACTGAAAATAAGACCTAATAGTCTAGGTTATGACAGCTAGTATTTGTATCTGAAAATAATCCTGAATATTTACTCACAGATAAGCAACAGGTCCAATATTGAAAGTTCCCTGAATTACTTTTTTGGAATGACTCTATGCCATTGATTTTGACCCTTGTTTAATACTTTCTCAGTCCTTTTTGAAAAAAACAAGATTAATAGTCTTATTTTGACAGGAAAGTAAGGTTTATTCTCTCCTGAGTGTCTTGATATCAACTGAGAAAAGAACAAAGAAAAGTTTGCCAGAGGCAGAGAGAAATATAAAGGGTTACTTTGAAGATGTTAAGTGGTCTTTTTTCCAGTGCCTAATTTTTCTAAGAAGAACATCAGCTTTTAGTAGATTAGTAAAAAAATACTGAGTGATATAAGAAACACTTCCATTTGGATCATATCTCTTTTGTTGAGTAGCTGCAGGGCTTTTACATAATTCATGTTATATCTTCTTTCCCCTTCCAAGTCATTTGGCTATTATAAAATAAATATTTTGGTAATCATCTGCTCCTCTTTCCCCTTCTCTTTTGTCTTCCATAAAGCAACTTTTCTATGCAAGAAGAGTGTTCTGATACTCCAATTGGGATTATATAGAATGCTCATTGTTCATGTGAGTTTTGTAATTAAAAATTTTTCAAGATAGTAAATAAAACTAAGAGAAAAGGAAGTAGAAAAATTAGCAGTGTCAAAAGTAGAGATTACTAGAATTTTTCTTATGCTGGGGTTAGTCGACTGATTCCAAGGGTAATATGTTTGTTTTTAGTTACCTGTTTAATATATTTATAAGAATTTTCTCAAAGTATTTATTGTGACAAAACATAGCCTTGCAGTTTTGCTCCATGACCCTGGAGGTTTTATAGAATTGAATTATTCTTTGGAAATATATCCTTTTGTCTTATGAACTATATATGCTGTGCCAGGCAGGTCAAATTCTTTTCTTTCCAGGATCTTGGTCTGGTTATGAAAGAAATTCATAGATAGTAAGTAGGTAAACAACTAAAATTTTATGTAAGAAAAAATGTAAACCTCTTCAGCCCAGGGAGCAGCACAGGTGACCCAGAGGGAGGACAACATTGGGGAATGGTTGTGGTAGAAAGCTCCTGTCTGTAAAGGTATGTTTGTTTATAAATTTTAGTAGGAAAAAGGAGGTGGCTTCTGCCCAGTTTGGAGATCCCAAAGATTATGGTTTAGTCGTCAGATGTACTGAGCTAACCAGTCTTCAGTTTAGACACAAAGTCACCCTCCATGTAGTTATAGACTCTTCTCTGCTTCATTTTTCAACTAATATTGCCATTGATTCAAGTTGGTTTACTCTCTTATAAGCTGAATAAACTCTTTACATTACACACACACACACACACACACACACACACACACACACACACACACATATATCTATATATCCATTTTAGTATCCAGTACTACTTCAAGGGCACAGCAAGTCTCATTATTTAAAATATTGACTTTTCTAACAATATGCTGAGAAATTGCCTTGGGTACAAGGCAACAGATGGAGGTTCCTCAAGGCAGGCCACCCTTGGAAGTGCAATTAACAGAACCAACCAAGCAACTACCTTTATACAATGCAACTTAGAAAAGAATTTTGATTACCAGGACTTGAGTGAGAAAATACAATGTTATTCAGTTTCTTTAACAACTTGATCCATAACTAGAATTGAATTTATTTGTTAAAAACAATGAATAATATCACTTTCTCCCTTAATTAGTTACAAAGTTCAGAGTATGCAGCCTTAGTGTCATTTTGGTTGATGGTGTCTTAGATCTATTCTATAAAAAATGTTTTTAAGTGAGCATTCCTTGGGAATGCATACTACAAATTGGTATGTCTTATTCTTTACTAGAAATCTTTTTCATTAACCTCTGTGCTGAAGACCTGTGTGGAAACATCTTTAATAAACACCACCTCTTCTTCAAAGCTGTTTTTACATGTTTGCAAGAAATGATACACAATGAATGAGTGTTTGAAAGTTAAAATAATGTAAAAATATATCCAGTGAAACATTTTATAGTTGCCTCAGTCCATGTATTGCTATCTCCTTCTTCCCCTCCCACTACTTAGCCCTTAATGCATGAAAACCACAGCAACTACAAATATTACCGACTTTGTCTCTCATGAGTACACAAAAAGTCCCATAGGGCAGGTACAGCTTACAGCTTGCCATTTATTTTAAATAGGTATATTGACAATTTTTCCATATCTACATATAACATTCGTGTGTGTGTGTGTGTGTGTGTGTGTGTGTGTGTGTGTGTGTGTGTAAAATACTTGTCAGCCAATATTGTAAGTGCAATCATGAAATGTCATATTATAAAACCAGGCTTTAGGAAGAGTCAAATGGTATATATTCACTTATATCTGGACACTAGCCCAAGGGATATGTCCCATGAAAGTCTTCACTTACCATAAGTGGGACAGAGGGGAGGACGTCCTATTGGAGTCTAGGTGAGAGAAGCATGGGAGAATGGGGAAATAGAAGGATCCAGAGGGTCTTAGAAACCAACAAGAAGAACATTATGATGGGGAGATCTGGGCCCAGGGGTCCTGCTCAAACTATGGCGCCAGCCAAGGACAATACGGGAAGTAAACTTCGAACCCCTACCCAGATCTAACCAATAGACAGCACATTCTCCACAATTGAGTGGAGGGTGGCATCTGACTTTCACACGAACTCTAGTGCCCCATATTTGACCATGTCTCCCGGATGGGGAAGCCTGGTAGCACTCAGAGGAAGGATAGCAGGCTACCAAGAAGAGACTTGATACCCTATGAGCATATACAGGGAGAGGAGGTCCCTTTCGGTCACAGTTATAGGGGAAAATGAGAGGGAGGGAGGAATGGGAGGATACAAGGGATATGATAACAATTGAGATGTAATATGAATAAATTAATAAAATATATTTAAAAAATAAACCCAGGCTTTAAGAAACTTAAATGCCCTGGAAAGAGGGTTCAAGGAACAATGAATTGTGCTTGGATGTCATGGGAGATGAGAAACCAAACACCCTACAAACATGGTCACATGTGAGAAGGACCTAGAAGTCACAGCTGTAATATATTCCAGTCATGTTTTGGTCCAAATGAAAAATAGAACCCACAATTTTTGAAAGAGCTGTGGGATGAGCTTTCTCTAGTGTCCTGTTATGTATCTGCCGAAAAGTGTCAGGGTAGTAATTTTACCCTGCATGGTTTACAGTCTTTAAGTCTTTGTAGCCTATATCATTTCTAATCAAGTCACCAAGCACACATACTTAAGTGCCTTTAGACTCCTCTCCTGAACCCCCTTCCTCTTCTGTTTGTGACTGGAGCCTCTGCCGGGTTTTCCAGACAACAGAGGTCATTTTGCATTCTGAAAACCAAAGCCCAGAAGCAGCCTTTCTAATCTGAATATAGACATCTCCCTGGCACCCAGCTCCTACCTTCTGGAATATTCTTGCCAGTTTAGCTCATTTGCACATTTCACTTCCATGCCATTTGTCCTAGGACTTAGTCATTGGTTTCTCACATTTAATTAGAGATTTATGATGGCAACCTGGAGAACTCCTCCTACTCTGACTTGCTGTCCACTTGTTTTCACTTGTTTACTGGCTTTTCATTCTCTCAGCTGGCCTTTCATTCATGAGATAGTGTCCATATAAATGCCAGTTTTCATTAGTCATCTAACTAATTTTAGAGCATTCTCCAAAATATTTTTACTGACATCTCTGCACATCTGAGACTCGGCTTGCCTGCATTCCTCAATGGCATAATGCTCTAGACAGGGCCTGTCAACCACAGTGGCATTCTTTGCTCATCATCTGCATTTCAGTTTGCTTCTCCTTTTCCTTACACAAGTCTTCTCAATTTAGACCACAATGACACTTAATCATCAGATTAAAATTTTGTCTGGTTCAATGACTGACTGTGATTCCTCACCAACTGTGGTTAGTCTGTGGGGCATAACTTTTAAAATATTCTTTTCCAAAAATTCTTCCCAGTCTGAAACTTGGCTAGAGTTGTGTTGTTATTCTTAGCTTAGGGAAACAATCATAGTAGACTCAAACACAGATGTTAAGCATGCCACCCTTACATTGCCAGCTTTGAGAAAGAGAAAGTATCATGCAGTCAAATCAAGCTCAAGGTTGAATTGTTTTGGCACATTTGCCTTAACTGTACCACTTTCTTTTATAATAAAATTGTATGGTGCTTGAATTATATCCTCCAATATTCTAGTCTTAGTTCAATTTCCTATTGCTGTGATAACCTGACAAATGCAACTTAAGGGAGGAAGGGCTTACTTGACTCAGAAGTCCATGTTACAGTCCATTACTAAGAAGAAGTCAAGACAGCACAAACTGGTCACATGTCTTCCACAATCCTGAACAGAATGTGATGGATTAATGCATGCCTGCAAGCTTTCAACTCACATTCTTCACTGTTACAGGGTTTAGAATCCCTTTCCTAGGAGATGGCTCTACTTACAGTGAATAGACATTCCCACTTCAATCAACTTGATTGAGACAATCCCTCACAGACATGCACACATAATCTAGACAAACCCTCACCTAGATTCACTTCCCACATGCTTCTAGATTGTCTCAAGTTGACAACACTAACCAGCATAACTCCTACCTTCTCCCTTTGCTTTATTGTTCTATTTGGCACTAGCAGCATCTAATATACATGCAGTTCCTTGGTGTCCATCAGGGATCTGTTTCAGAACAGGCTGTGGATGCCAAAACCTTACTTACACTGTTGAAGGAGATTGTATCAAATGGTTTACTTTCTGAAAATAATATATACAATCCTGTTGTATGCCTCCAGTCATCTCTAGATTTCCTTCTAATTCCTAACACAAAAATACAGTATAAATATTGTTATATTAAACCTCTTTGTGAGAAATAACAAAATTATAAAGATAAATATAGTGTATATTTAGTGTAATTGTATTTTTTTCTCTTAATATTTTCTAGTTGGTTGTGTCTGTGCATTAAGAATCCCATGAATATGGGGTGGTCAACTATGCTAACTTGGATGAACTTCCGTGAGGGAAAGATTTCCTTTATGAATGCTTTCTTGTATGCTCAGTGCCCTCAGAATGTGCCCTTGGCATTGGAATTTTACTCTAGATGTTGACAAGCGAATGAATTGCTCTATGGTAAGATATTTGCTATTGGCTTAATTAAGTATTTTTGTCCTTTGTTGACGTATCCCCTGGTTTATCCATCTTCTCTCCTGTGTTATGGTGACTTCTCCTTGCACATATCTTGAATCTGTTTCAATTTTCAATATTTTCTAGATATATCTTTCCTTTTAGAGCCCTTTAAAAAAGATTGCCATATAGAGGCTAACACTACCATTTTCAGTTTTATCTTTATGAGGTTTAGAGTTTGAGAACAGCATTCTTTGTGTAAGAGAATAACCCAAGATTGAGAAAACAAAACCATTGTTTGGTGCCTCAGCCTGCATTGTTGTTCTTTCTATATCCACACATGTGTGACAGGAAAAACACATTGTTTATTTCTAGACTTAAGGAGCACAATGTTTGTTATTCAGATAATTGCTATGACTCTGCATCCCAAATGGCTTTATCATGTATGTGATTAAAGCATTCTGACCTCTGATGCCTTTACCTGCAGATACAGATAACAAAACATACTTATGAGGTAGTTAAGATGGATATTTCATGTGACTAACATTACCATCATTTAAACATTATTGTTAATCATTATTCACAATCCTATTTCTTCTGATTTACCATTCATTACATACAAAAATCTCCACTAAAATCTAGAGTACAAGCCCAGCAGTTTCTCACTGGGAGTCAATGTTCTACAAGTTTGTTCCATCAGTAAGCATTTGAGGAGCATACAGCATATGCCAGGAAGCATGTTGCTCACATAAGCACAAATGGGAGTCACAGCAGCCCTGTGCCTGCTGCAGCCTGTATCATCTCTTCAGCAAAGAGTTCAACAACTGTTCACTAGTCCCATGTACTCTATGTGCTATTAGATAGAAATGGAATATATCTACATCAGAGTTTAAAAATGACAAGATTATTCCATTCTAGAGGACAGAGATGGACAATAAATGAAATAACTAACACATCTATGTTATGTTAGAATAGATAAAGCTTAAAGAAACTGAATCAAGTGGAGAAACAGGAACAAGGGTGCTTAGTGGTGTTTTGTGGGACTCAAACACTTTATATGTAGGGTGGACAGGAAAGAATTTTTTGGAAATGTGACATTGGGGCACAGGAAGCCTAAGTTATGTATATTCTGGAACAGTATTTGAACTAGAGAAGATATAAATCAGGAGCAGAGGAGGAAGGAGAGTACACTGTGAAGCCAGCATCTCAGTATGGGGTCCAAGCCTAGGAGGTTGCCTATCAGGGTAATCATGGGATGTTGGTCCTGATGGAGTCATTGACAGAGATGTGCGGCAGGCCTATTCATCACAGCATAAAAACAGTTTCAGGGTTTGGGCCATGGTATCTTCCCTGTCACACTTAAATTGATCCTCTAGGCCCCAGAAAATGACATCTCCTCCTGCCTTTTGAGTCAGGATGCTCTTGGGTGGTTTTTCTGTGACTCTTCTGCTGCTTTCTTTCTCTCACATCAATGATGAGTGTCCTCACATATAAACATCACTCCTTCTCTCCACCTCTGAGTAGAATTGCACCTGGTATATAGCCAAAGTTTCTTAATTTTTAAAACTTTTTTTAAAAAATTATTTATTTTCATTCTGTGTGCCTCGGTGTTTTGCTTGCACGTATGCATGTCTATGTGAGGGTGTCAGATCTTGGAGTTACAGACAGTTGTGAGTTGCCATGTGGAGTCCTAGGAATTGAACCCAGCTCCTCTGGAAGAGCAGTCAGTGCTCTTAAGCGCTGAGCTATCTCTCTTTAACTTTATTTTTAACTATGGGTATGCGTGTGTCAGGGTGGGGGTATGCACACATTCTGGAGGAAACAACTTTGTTAGTAAGTTCAAGAACGGGACTCCAAGGCTGAGAAAGTGGCTTATGAGTAAAGTGCTTGCTGTGCAAGCATGAGGATCCAAGCACGGTTCTCTCTGCTTAGCTAAAAAGCCATGTGTAGAGCTGCAAATATGTGACCTCCATGCTAGGAAAATGGAGAAAAGAGCCATGGCTATATAGCAGCTCTCCCTAGGGTAATTGGTGAGTTCCAGACCAAAGATAGACTCTGCCTCTAAGCAAACAAACCCTTCCAAGGTGGAAAGTACTCTAGGAAAGACACATAAGGGTGACCTCTCACATACAAAAACAAAATGACTCAAAGTAAATAAGAAAGAAAGGACAAGACATAAGCACATTCTAAGTAGGAAAACATGAAGTCCAAATATTTTAAAACTTGTATCTGAAGATTCATGCTTTGATGGGAGATTTCCTTTCATTTTCTGATGCAGCCCAGAATGATGACCTAGTAATAGAAAGACAAGGCTGATGTTTTTATGAAAGGAGTGTAGTGTAGTGTACATGGCACCCACACACAGGTACAGCACATGTGTGTACATATATATGCACACTCAAACACATGTATACCCTTACATACATATGCACACATGAGTACCCTCATACACACATGCACACATGCACACACACAAGTGTGAATACTCACCATGGATAAAATATAAAATAAGATTGTGGTTTCTAGAATTTTTTTCTGGTCTGATTTTGATTTCTCTGTTGTCTCATGCAGGAATGTGATACAGACTCCTAAAAGTCACTCATATTTCATTTCTTGTGGGAGAATTTCTCAATTCTGAATTGGGAGGCTGGCTTTACGTGAGGTATTCTGAACTGTGTCAACGAATGTCTGCGTTATAAATACCTATCCAAGAGGATTGCTATTTTTGTGCAAAGCAGAGGAAGCAGATAACTTAATTTTAGGTTATGAAGGTGCTCTGGCATTTTAACGTTTATGAGTTTGTCATATTGTGAAATTATTTCCAACTCACATCATCTTTTTGAAGATGTTCTAGAAGAAATGTTTTCTGTGAGTAACAGAAGAAATCCCAGCCTATTGTTTCAGAGTCAATGGTTGGGAACAACAAAAGACAAAACAAAACAGACCCACAGATTTCAATAGTGTCTGGCGAATTATGTGATGCATTTCACTGATATCTTTGGAAGTAAATGTGTATCTGCATGAAAATAGAAACAATCATGATGACAGTGATGACACTGTTTTCTCTCCCCTGAGAGATGATAAATGTTTGTGAAATGCTGTATTTTCAGAGGAAAAGGAGAGAGAGTCACATAAGTTGGTCTCCTCCCAAGCCTCAACAATGACACATATATCCCAGAGAACTAGAGAAAAGGAAATGCATATTGTATAGAGGGTTGTTCATTTTGAACGTGGTATCACATTTGATTAAACTTATAAAGAGACCACTATCTGTAACACTATTTATAAACACTCATGTCAGAATATTTCCTAAAGTTATTAATAGCAGATTTTACTAATTTAAAAGGCTATTTCTGAGCATCTGGAAAAAATGCTCAGTTGGTAAAGTAACTAATAGGAAGGCATAAGGACATACATTGATTCCCAGCATCCACATACAAAATTCTGATATGACGGTGCCAGGCTTGTAATTGTACCACTTGGAAGGTGGAGAAAAGCAGACTCCTAGCTAGTTTAACAGCTAATTTAGCTAAATTGTAAGCTTCAGGTTCTGTGTCTCAAAAATCAAGGTAGATGGCTCCTGAAGAACAATGCTTACGTTTGAGGTTGTCCTTGGGTTTCCACATGGGCATAAGCATGTACATGTATGAACACACACACACACACACACACACACACACACACACACACACACACGCAAGGAAGTGTATAATTCCTGTCAAATAGTACATATTGAACAGTATTCTTTTTGTTCTTTAATAAGTTGAAAAATAATATTTTCCCTAAAAAGAAAAAGCATTACAGTCATTTTTCTTGGTGAAATCTATTTCGTCAGTCTCTGTAATGGTTCAGCTACTAGTGAAGAAGTCAGCATTATAGACTCATCTTGCTAAGTCACAGTCTTTCAAAAGTCCTCTCCAAACACAGACAAAATTTCAGGTTCATTTAAAACAATTTTCCCCTCTGGAGACTTATTTGCATGAGTTCTGAAAGTAAAAGCTCTTTTTGTCTGGCATAAAGAAAAGTATTTGCCCAAATTTTTTAGCAGTGGTTTCGTAGAGGAGGAAGAGTTTTGCAGTGTGGTTTTCCTTCCACAGTCACATCATCTGCACATTTGGCAGTTTCTAAGCAGAGTCCATTGGGGCTCAGCATTAGATAATGATGAGCTAGCTAGCATCCATGGCTCCAAATGGAAACACTTCTAGAGCCACTGTATCCTCCCTTCTTCTCAGATATTTTGAAATAAACATTGGCAGTGTTTGTTTATAAGAGCTCAGGAATTTGGAATAGATTAGCAGCAGGCTTTGCTTCTAAACAGATGATGCTGCATGTTTCCTAGGGATGATTCAAAGTTATAAACTTAAAAGTTATCTAACAGAGAAGAAAACCAAGTACAATATGCTGGAATCAAAACCTATGACCAAAAATGCCCTTCCCCTCCAGGGTGTGCTGAAATGAGATCATTTAAAAAGCCTTCCCTCACACCAGACACAGTATCTTAGTCTACAGACATTCTCCAAGTGGCTGAGGATTTTTGATCGGTATTTTTTGGAACAGGACAATTTTTATTCCTTATCTGCTTTGGTAAATTAGCAATGTTGGAATGAATTTTTTTTTCTTGATACATTGTGAATTAAATGAATAAATAAGAGGAAAATAACACAAGCAAAGGGTAAACACTTTGGGTGCTACTCAGTTGTTTAAAATATTATTAAAATTATGGTATGTTGTGCACAGTCTTCATTCTGGAGAAACAGGGGAAACCCTATATTGACAGTGATCAGTGATCTAGTGACAAATACTGAAAATGTGATGTGAGTTGGTGATCATGTGGACTAACCTCACACATTGTCTTGGTGATGGCAAGATGTGATAATACTTTGCTTGACCCCTCCTGCTAGGCAGGACTGAACATCAGTTGTGAAAGAGAAATTCACCTTCTCACCTTCTCTTCTATTTTATCTTTCTGATAACAAACTTGGTGCCAATAAACCCATTTCCTTCCTTCTTAATGGAGATAACTCTATCTATATTTCTATATTTCATTCTATATTTTTCACTGTTAATCTGAAGTCATCTCTATGGACAGCTTTAAAACCATGATGTGTCATATAACCATATTGGACTTCATGGTTAGCTCCAGGTAGCATTGTAATAGTCTTTTAACCTCTTGTTTTTTTTTCCCCCTTTTTCCTTAACTTGGTTTCAGATTGTTCAAAGGACCTCAGACTTACTATTTAGCCAAAGAGGACCTTGAACTTTTGACTCTTCAACTTTGCCCCCCAAATTCAGGGATTCTTGGCACACTTTATGTGATGGTGATGATTGAATCCAGGGTGTTTCAAACACCAGGCCAATACTTTACCAACTGAGGCATATTCTTGGCTCATTTTTTTCTTGAAATTATTTTTCCTTTCTCATTTATTTCAAATGGACCCACTTTGACTTGCCAACAGTTACTTTTGCTGGCACAATGATTTTCTAAGTCTATTTATCTAAAAAGAGAGCAGAAGTTGAAAGACTGGAGTTGAGGTAACAAAGTGAGATGTAATCTCAGATGTAATCTGAATAAATTATTTAAATAAAAATATAAATAAATAAAGTTGAAAAAAAGTGTGTGGCAGCCCTGCTCTATCAGAGGCCACCGAGGCTTCTAAAATCCAGGTAACTGATCTTGGGAAAAGGGATTTTCTCTATAAAATTATAGTAAATTGCATTTAGTAGCCTAAAAAATGTTTGGTAAATTGGATAAGTCCACCTCATATACCTGATTTATCATTATATTTTTATGGGATCCATATCTTTCTGTAAACTAGGTGTTGCATTTCCTTTACTTGTCTTTTTGTTTAAAGTAAGAGATTAAATTCATGTTGCAACATTACCAATGTAAAATACAAACTAATGGTGATATGAGTCAAGAATTCTGATAGACAATTTGTTATGTGAGATTATTTATAAAAATATCTTTTGTCTTGGAATCAAAAAGAAGGCAAAGATTTTGATGGTGAAATTGGATAAGACATATGTAAAACTTTCATCTGTTACTGCTGTAAAATGGCTACACTTGGGCCAACACTGTGTCTACACTTATGTATGACCTTTTCTGCCAGAATTATAAAAGGGAAAGATAGATGGGGTGAATTAAATAACATATATTAACATGAGAGAAAAGTTGATTTCCTGTTTTGACCCTAACAGCCAGAATTCAAACTGCTCTTTCAAGACACTCTTGGCAGCTTCTCATTTATGACATGGTGACTAGAGCCAATCTAGATCTTTTGCCAAAACAACCATCAAAATGAACAAAATGCATGAAGTGAGTTTTTTCCAGTAAATGAAAAAAAAATGTGTGTGTAGGACAAAGTGTCTGAGAACTTAACTCCCCAGAGGTTCAGCTCTTTCTATGAGCAAACTTTCATGCCACTGTGCTGGAAGATAGAGCCAAGAAATTTTATGGGTTCAATATTGGCTTGTCTCACATGGAGATAGAACCCAGCAAATGAAAATTCGGTAGAAATCAGGGAAAGAAATAGTCGAAACTTACTAAAATGTTAAGGGATATATCAGACAGAGAGGATTTGATTCCCCTTAAGATGACACTTTTGAAAGGGCTGAAATAGACAGAGGGAAATCTGAGATTGAGATCTCAACATTAAAAATAAATGTCATGGCTGGCAGACTAGCACCAACCACACTTTCCTAATGGCCATCTTCTCATTTCAAAATCACATACAGCAAAAGGGATTTTGCAGGTACAGACTTTGAGATGTGGGGAATAATAATGAATTGTGCAGGTAGAAAAAAGTAGAATCACTCTGATCTTTAAATCCAGAGAGTTTCTCCCAACTGTGGTCAGAAGTTGTCATGACAATAGAAAAAAAGGTCAGAAAGATACAGTGTTCTTGGGTCTAAAGATGTTCAAAAGCCACAAAATGCAGGTGGCTTGAAAAGCCAAGAGTATGAATTCTCTGCTGGAGATTCCAGAGAGAACACAGCTCTTTAGATACTGACATCAGCCCAGTGCGACCCATGCTGGCTTTTAGAGCTGTAAGAATACTAATGTTTTGGTGTTTTTACGTAGTGTATACCAATTTGGTGTGGCAGGAGGAAGAAACAGGTATGATACCTTACTAAATAAGGGTGATATTCAGACACTGTTGGAAAAATGTAAATTTAGAGAATCAGAAATTACATTTTAGCAGACCCTTAGCATAAGGCATTTCCACAAAGCAAAATGTGAAAGAATTTGTCTTGAATAGAATTAAAACTCAAAAGTTCTAAAGGAAGTGCTTGGCACTGAAGATAAATGAAATTAGACCTATGAGATGGAATAAAGAGAGGGCTATGGATATTGGCTTTGGTTAGAGTGTTGGCTGGGCACATGTGGGACCCTGAGTTCAATTCCCATACAAACATGAAAAAGCTGATATGGTTGACCTGCAAAGTAGACTTCGGGCTGGGATCATTACCAGAAGTCAGAGGGAACTTTTGGAAGGATCAAAGATGTAATGCAGTAGGAAGGTACAACTATTCTAAATACACACATGTCCAAGAAGAAAAGTTTGTGATATATGAAGTAAGAATCTCACAGAAATGTAAGAAGTAAGTCGATGATTTCAGTGAATATTTTAAAAATCTCCCCTCTGTAATGGATAGAGAAGCAGACAAAAAATATTAGTGTAACAACACAAACACAGACTTGAGGCACATCATCCAGCACCATACACTAAGCACTGATATAGACACCAGAATGGATAATTGCAGACTCACGTTCCTTGGGAATGCTCACAGAGAATTCACTGAAAGCAAGTCCTGGAGACTATTTGTTCATTTTATTAAACAGAATCAACACCATCATAAAACCAAGAAAAATGGCATAATTTACCATGTAAAGAAAAAATGCTGCTATATAAAAGTCATATTTCAACAGCAATACATAATTAATGCTTTTAGAACTCAACACATGGCTCAAGAGTCAGCTGCCTGATTGAAAGCAGGTGTGAGGTGGGCTGTAGATGCTTGAACTGTCCCAGGGAGGCAAGTTGTCCTCTATTTACCTTGCCATCTGATGCTGGAATCATCTTAGAAAGAAACCCCTCCAAGAAGCAATTAACAAGGGCCCTCATACTGAGAAGTTATCATCATGCTCTTCCTGTGTGATTACCTAATGTTCTGTGTTTGTGATCGAAGCCAGTTAAAAACTCAAGTAAACACACAACACTGAAGGCTTCTCAAAAGCTTTAGTCAAGAAGGCTTATGTCATTGAAGGAAACCAAGAGGAAAAACTTTCGTCTGTTTCTGGCTGCAAATAAAAGAAACAAAGATGCTGGGAGCCTTAGAACACAATAGTAATAATAATAAAAAAGACTTGCACAGCTAAGGACCAACCAATAGAGCACCGCTACTATACCTCAAATACATAGCTTGTTTTCATTAGTTTTTCTTCTGTTCTCTTTTGCATTGGTATCTTTCATCATTAGTTTGACAGAAACATAAGCTGAGTATTAAGTAGAACAGTGAGAACAATAACACCATGAGAACAAGGTAGATCTCTGCTAAGGTTTTTCTGTCTTTCTAGAATTGTCCTATGATCTGCCTCATATTTTATTGTCCAGTTACTGGCAAGGAAAACAAAGCTGCTCATTCACATTCCTATGAGGGCATCTGTGAAATTTGGGGTTGTGCCCAAAAGGGCCACAGCTGGGTAAAGTGATGATATTAGTTTCTGTTTAAAGAGACATGGTGGTGGGAAAATAACTCAGTCAGAAAAGTGCCTTCTCTGTAAGCATTCCTGAACATTTATCCAAACTTGTGGGCTTTAGTATACATTTTCAATACCAGCTGAGAAGAACTTTTTTGGAGCCACTCAATGTGGTTCCTGTTGTCCCAGCTCAGTTCCTGTGTATGATCTACTGTTAGGAATCTCATGCTGTCATGTCTGTATTTTACTCAGTTTTCAGAACATTTAATACCAGGCGACTACCATACCAACAGTATCTGAGGAAGAACTGCACTCCTGCTATTTAGAGGTTATATTAGTCTGTCACTCTGAACATCAAACTCAGAATGGAAGGAAACCTGAGTTAGACATCATTTTCTACTGTTTTAGAAGATATATCTTGTTTTTCTTGATCAGATGATTTTTAAAGTTCATTCTATCTTTCTTTTTCAGAAATGCAAACTTGACCTTGGTTTAAGGTCAAAGCCTGTGCTGACTGTGTAGTCAGCAGAAACCAGGAGAAAAAAATCAATACAAAACATATTAGAGAAGAAAAAAGAAAGATGGATACAGAAGCTCTGGAAAGTCTGACAGGAATTGAAACCAAGTGTGGGATTTATTTAAAGTGCAGTGTGCTGTGCCCACATGTCTGTGATTTCTTTCTTTGTTTACTTCCTGTCTTTCCACCAGGGTAAGAACTGCAGTGGTTTTAAGACTTGCTGGCATTCTATGCATTTTCAGAAGGAAAATACTGCTTTTGGCCTTCAGAATTGAGATTCCTGTCTCCCTTGCCCCTATTATCTCTAGAAGCATTAGGAATGATTTTTCTACATCCCTAATGTGGCACACAGATTCTTAAAGACACATGCTGAAGGTTAAATGGATATTTATGGAACATAAAGGAAATGAAGATCATGGAAACATGCAGATGGGCATGTTGGCATACAACTGTAATCCCAGTATTTGCAAGGGAAAGGCAGGAGGATAAGGAGTTCAAAGTCATCCCCAGCTCCCTAGTAACTATGAAACCAGTTGGAGATGTGTGTCTCAGAAAAACCCCAAATGAACCAACCAGCCAAACAAGCAACCAAAGAGTAACTATATCAGGAATCTAACCAAAGACCCGAAAAAAGGAAGCTCAAAGGCAATAGGAAAGAAGCAGAGACTGAATCACCAGCCAAAGGTGATGAGGACCTAGACCCTCTGCTCAGATGTAGTAGATAGGCAATGCAGTCTCCTTGTGGGTCCCATAATATGGGGAGTACGGGCTACCTCTGTCATGGACTCTGGTACCCACTCCTTGATCACTTATCTCTGGTGGGCAGTCTTTCCAGGCCACAGAGGAAGAGGCTACAGGCAGTCCAGATGAGACTTACTAGGATGAGGTTAGAGGATAAGGGAGGAGAGCTCACCCTTTCTGAGGCCAAGGGGAGCTGGGAAAGGGGTATGAGGGAAGGAGGGAAGAGGAAGGGAAGGTGGGACCTGGAAGCGACAAGGAGGGGGCTACAATTAGGATGTAAGGTGAACAAGTTAAAAAAATTAAATAAAAAGATTAAAAACTCTTAAAAAGAAAGAAGCAAAGATATAAACAATAGAAAAAGAATAAAATACTGATCATCATTTAAGGCAAAGGTTATCTTTTTTTCTCCTGTTATCAGTGATACTATTAATAGTTTGGCATAAGAAGAGGCATTGTTTTGTTGATGCCTAATGTTTTACTGAAATTTACTTACTAAACATGGTTCAGAGAAAGTAATTGGCCATGTATATGTTTATGTGTACTCATTCTCTTTACACTGGAAATGTAAAAAGATCAAAAGGGATTCCATCCTGTTCTCATAGAGCAGTGTTTTGCCCAAGGTTAAGTAATTTTTGAGGCAAATTACATAGTGCTATCTGAAAAACATTAATGGCTGTGCCAGAAAAGCAATGGACATTAGCCATATGGTGACTTCCCTAAAAAATAAATTAAACATACATTTGCAAATACTGTCACTCAAATCTGTTTTGTTGCCTATTTTCCAAATCTCAATTAATGGTGATGACAGTGTACTTGCCAGAGAAAAACAGAAAGGTTTTTTTTCTCAACCAGAGGTCTTCACTCATTTCCTGCATATTGCCTTGGCAAGTGGGGTCAAAACATCTGTTATTGAGGCTGAGTTTTAATTTAGAAGGTTATGTGCTGGGGATAGAGAGCAGTCTACTGAAGACAGTGTACAGACTGCTAGATACAGAGCTATGAGCAAAGATTTCACCTAGAAGTGGACACTGGTGGGTCAGTGTTCCTGGCCAGCTTGTTATGTTTGTACTGACTTCATGCATTTAATACTGGAAAGACAATAGAAATGAGCTGAGACTAGAGCTGAGAGTAGACAATGACAATTTTGAATGTGGGCTACTGGCCTACTGGGGAGGGATAGGTATAAATAATAATTTTCTTATATTGATGATGACGAATTTTTTTAGTTAATATCCCCCAGGAAACACTTTATATAATGTCTTAGAAAAGTTCTGTATTGGGGCACAGGTTGAACTGAAGCTGCTGTCAGTACAATAAGTTCAGGTTGTTTTTACTACAATACCTCATTTGAAACTTGACAAGTCTCCATGAAGGATCTTAGAAGAAAATGAAAAAGACATTTCTAAACTGAGTCAAATCTGTGTGGTTTAGTTCATAGAAAATCAACAGGGAAAAAAGAAAGATGTTTGGGTTAACATTGATTTTTTTCCTTATATTTATTTTTTCAGTTTGAGCACTCCAGGCAAATACTCACTTGCCTTCAACTAATTTGCAAATACTGTCACTCAAATTTGTTTTGTTACCTATTTCTCAAATCTCAATTAATTGTGATGACAGTGTACTTGCCAGAGAAAAACAGAAAGTTTTTTCTCAACCATAGGTCTTCACTCATTTCCTGCATGTTGCCTGCATGTTGGCAAGTGGGATCAAAACATCCATTAATGAGGCTGAGTTTTAATTTAGAAGGTTATCAGCAGAGTCAACTAAACAATTATAAACTAATTTATGAACATACAATGCAGCACACATGCACAGGAATGCTCTGAACTGTACATACACTGAAATCTTCTGTATGTTTTAAAGGGTGAATTTGAGGTTTCCATTTGGGCTACCCTTAGATAGACATAAAAACTGTTTTCTCTTCCCAGCTGTATTTTACATGAGAATCCCAAATATTCAGGCTAACAGATGATGACTTAAAGAGCTATGTCTAACCACTTGTGTCTTTGCTGGAGCTCTTTGGAGAAAATGGGTCATATATATATTTTTTGTAAACATACAATATAAAAGGATCAGGAAAATAAATTAAAAAAGAAAAAGAAGAAGAAAAAGAATACCCCAAATAACAATAGGAATGACTTGTAGATCTTGATGCTGTTGCTTAGGCTCCTTGCTTCCTGTGACCTAGAACTAGAAGCCACCGCACAGTCAAAATATGACTTTCAGGAGGACCTCTTAGTTTCTCATTTCCTCCACAGTTTTCCCTGTTTCTCCAATATGAGTAAATCTCCTTATAAAATTTATGTGGTATTACTTTAAGAGCAGAAGATCTCTATGCATTACGGTATCTTACTGTGTAAAGAGCTACTCATTTACATAATAAACGTCAATAAATTCATAAAGCACAGAAACAAATCTCCTTGCTCCTAGATGGTTATTCCAGCTTGCCATAGTTTCAGAAATCCACAGAAAATTTGTTATGCCCAAAATTTGAGAAACTCCCCAACAGACCACTCAAGAGCCAAGTCCAAATGCAATGGCAAGGAAGTCTTTATTGCAGGTTGAAACCTGGGCCACCCCTCCGTGCACTGGCACAGCAGATGCAGGGAGGTGGCCTCAAGCCTGAATTGAGAGGGTTTTTAAAATAGGTTTTAGACAAAGAAATGGGCTTTACAGTACATGATTGGATGGCATTTGGGCAGAAAAGCTGCAAGCAGGGAGTTACAAGCCGTGGCATTTTGTGGTTGAGTAATAAGTGTAGGGGCAAGTTGGCGTATAGAAAAGATTGGTTAAAGCAATCATGGGGCATTAGGAACTTTGGCCCGGTTTCTCATATTGGTTGTTGCTATGTGCCAGACCACCTGCTGGTCAGCTTGACCAACAGAGAATATACTTGGACTTTCCTAAGGTGGGCTGATTGTGTTGTTAGGGAATATTTTTCTGTTTAGACTAGTTTGTGGTTTTTCTGGAATCTGGTTTCAGCCCTTGGCTAGGTTTAATGCAAAATGGAGATTCTTTTTCAAAATGAAGTTTGTCCAGTCCTTTCAAATTGTGGTGAGAAGATATTAAATTAAAACTTCCTTAAGTAAATATTTTGTACATTTTAATGGTACCATGTTACATTTTCTTTTGGCCTTTTATGTTACAAGGTTGATAATTGAAGTCTTTTATTTACCTGAATTTTATTCAACAATTGCCCAAAAGCATAAGAACATTGGTAACTTACATCTGTCAGAAGAGCCAGAAAATGCTTGTTTTAACTGAAAAGCCAAAAGTTCACTTAGTAAGAAATGAAACATTTTGGAAGTTTACATGGTCAGATCGGTTTTCTGTTTATTTGTTTCCTTGCTTGCTTATTTGCTTAAAAGATGATATCTCACTGTACTGCATGGGATAGACATGAACTCCTAGGCTCAAACAATCTTCCTCTTGTGTGTCTAGAATTATACTCTGCATCTGAAGCTAACTAGATCAATGGTCAGATTACATTTTCTGACAATAAACTGTAAAGCAGGAAAAGAAAATTGTGGAGATCTGCAATGGAACCCTAGCATGTCAGGATTATGGACAAACAATATGTTAGGTCCTTGGAAAACATGAGAAAGACATTATTAAGCTTGGTGATAGCTGCGTTTTTAGGCAACCCTTGGAATCTCAGAATGCATTATCCTTATGGCTTATTTGCTCTTCATACCTCAAGAATTTAGGCCTGAGTGGCTGAAAAATTTACAGATTATAGGCTGGCCACTGGCAGCCAGGCCTAACTCTTGTCACATTGCCACAGTCACTTCTATTTCATCATTCTCACAGAACTTTAGATATCAACTCATTCTCTAGTACTAAGAGGACTCAAGATACTTAGCGATTCTTCATCAAAGGTCATAGGAGTGGTCAGAATGCCAGTGATGCCTGTAACACTTTAATCCATAGTCTTGCACCTTGTAGCTAACATGCCTTCCCCAAAACTCTGAGGAAGGCAATGCATTGGATAATGAAGGCTGGAGATAATTTACTATTCAGAGCTCATGGTATTTGCTCAGCATCTCATTGGGCTTATGGCTTATATAAATGATACCTTTGACATTTATCACAAAGCACCCCAAGAGACAGAGGTGTGAGGAGTCAGCATGATCATCAAGTGCTCAAGTGCTAAAATAGGGACAATTTTCTTTTTTGTTCACAAACTAGTAAGCTTTCCACTAACTCTGGTATAAACTGTTCACTCCTATAGTTGGAAGCCGAGTTCTCTGTGGCAACTCAATTGTCTCAGTGACTGTCATTTCTCATTTTTCTTTGAGAAAACATCAGTAGAAGGTATTCTCAATCTCTACCATCTCAGGGGAATTCAGTATAGGCAAGAAGGGCCCTGGAGTCATGGATTTTCTCAAACTCATTGTCTCCTCAAACACTAGAGTCTTCCAATGCTCCATCCTCATGACTGCAGGCCTCTTGATGGATTGTAGGTAGAAGAAGAGAAGACAATCCTGCTCAGGATCTTCTTACCTGGTAAGTGCATCTATTTACTACATTTGTTCCATTGTACTGAATCATTTTGTTTAATGAAGCCTTTAAAGGGGAATAACTTTGGGAATACTGTTAAAAATCAGAGTGGGAAGAGAAATAGAGTAAGATGCAACTATTCTACCCTATTTACTCCCTGTCCTCTCAGGAAACATATCAGATGGGCTGGGCTGCCAACCACTACATCAATCTCTGTCACTTGTCTGGAAAGAGGAGACAGAAGGGACAGAAGGGGAGAGAAGGGAAGAAAAGGAGACTGGAAGATGCAATCATTGTCAGAGAGTCACCTGTGCTGGCGGAGTGCATCTCTACATGGCTCTGCTGGAATGGAACCCTGGTTGTGTGCTAACCACTTATCTGATTTTCCTTCTTGGCTAAACAAGTGCTCATGAACTTCAAAATGTCTCTGCCATGCATTGGAAGCGGAAGAATGTATACTACACAGAAATTCCTGCTTTTCAGGGCTCTATTGTTGGCGCTATGTGAGCTCCATGGTCATGTCTCAGCCTCTCTAATTTACTTTCCTCATCCATTAATGACCATACCTGCCTGTCTCAGATTTTACAGGTGGTTCTGGGAAAGAGA
Source organism: Acomys percivali (assembly GCA_907169655.1). NCBI lineage: Eukaryota > Metazoa > Chordata > Mammalia > Rodentia > Muridae > Acomys > Acomys percivali. The sequence continues at coordinate 61,611,906 of OU015751.1, read as the reverse complement.
TGAGAGACTTGTGAGCATGAAGCCTGGCATCAGCAGAGGATATGTGGTCACTGGTAACTTTACTCCTCTTTTATTTTGGTGAACAATTTGTACATTGAATGTTTTCCAGTTTCTTTGACATGAGGATATAGGCAATATCACATTTGGAGTTAAACCTGGATTTTGCAGTGGATCAAGGCACATTTGCTGCCTATAAGCTGTCCTTAGCTGCACAGCTCTGTTTATCTTTGTAAGCTCCATACCAGCATTCTTTTAGAGAGTCATATTTGGTAACTTTGTGCTTCACAAACCTAGCAGATACTCCTTTCACTAGAGTGTCTGCTGCTGTCCGCCACTGTCTACCTTCTAAAAAGTCTCAGTGCACAGGAACCTGGTCCAAAAGTCTACTTGCTCATGGCCCCAGGTTGAAAGTTCTCTGAGAAATGACAGTTAGTTTACTGTTATCATTATTCACTTGAGTTTCTTTGAGATAAATATAGGGAGCAGGGTATGGGTAGCTCATAAGTGTGGCACTAATGGGTGTGGGAAGGTTGGCCACAGCAGAAGGACAAACAGTCATGTCTCCTCTTTGCACTGTCAGGCTTAGGGTTGGGCAAAGCCATCTTCTACTTCGGAGAAGCACTCCAAGGATCCCTGCATCCTCCACGGGCACTTTATTCCCCATCTTCTGTGCTTTCTTGATTCTCTCTGTTCTTCTAAATATATATTTTATCCACTAAAAAAGAAGCCTAGAGCATCTACCTCTGCAAATCACTAGATGAATGCACACAGCTTTCAGACAAGTTTCTTCTAAAGCAAGTGCTCAGTGTATTTGGATGCTCATTTCAGATTAGTAGCAGTTCTCTCCCCTGCCCTCCCCTCCCCCACACTCAAATCTCCCATGAACGCTACTGTAATGGACACTTTATAGTAAAACAGAAGAACAGAACCAACCTCCAGGAGCAACACAGAACATCTTTTATATTCCCAAGGTCTATTGTACATATGAGCCAACTTATATTTAAGTAGATGAAAATGCAAAGTAAAGAGTATGAGTCAGCTTCATGTCCTTCCATGTCAAAAAGGAAACAAAAGAACAAAAAGTTAGTTATAATGTTGGCTTCTCATGAAATAGGATTCCTAGGGTTTAAAATAAAATGTAAATGGAAGAAGTTTTATTTTTTACTGTCCCCTGGCATATGGGTACAGAAAATCTAACACACAAATCCTTTCCTTCTTTTCCTCAAAACTGTTAAAAATAGTTCATCAACTTGAGCCTGTCTGCATTGTTCTGTGTAGTACTAAGTGTCACAATGCTTAAGACATGAATACCTGCAATTTCAGCTGCACATCCAGCATGTGCTTATTTTTATTATGGAATAGATGTTGGAGTGACAAAGGAATATGATGTTGATTTTTGCTGAAGGGTAGTGGGCAATTTTCCTGAAGACCCTATATTAGTGAATGCTCACACCTAGGAGTCAGGCAGGGCTTACACTGATCATAAATCAATGACCTCATATCAGGGCTCAAACACAGAGATGGTGAATAAAGCTCAGCATGTCCCCAGGCAGTGTTGACAGAAGCAACAGAAGAGTTATAATAGCAGGCTGCAAGAATAATTTTGTTACTGAGAGCAAAAGAACAGTCTCACTTTGCTTAGTCTCTCAGTTCAACAGCATTTATATACTTTTTAAAAATACTCACAGATACTCCATTTATTTTAAGGTACCACCCATTGATGCTTTGGTAAGAAGGGGAAAAGACTGAGAGATGTCATTCCGAAGAAAAGGAATGGTATTTAAGGAGTAATTTGTCTTTATTTTTGCTGTTGGTGATATGTGTATATGTAATGTGTATGTATATATGTAATGCATATGTGTATATGCAATCTGTAATGTGTATGCAAATATGTAATGTGTATGTATGTATGCATATGTGTAATGTGCATATATAATGTGTATATGCATGTGTATGTGTCATGTGTATGTGTAACATGTAATGTGTAATATGTTTTTATTTGTATATGTGCATATACACAATTTTTGTTTGGGCAGTCAAGCCATGGTGCATGTGTGCAGGTCCAAGGAAAACTTAGTGCCATCATTTCTTTTTATTTCTATATGAGTTCCGAGTATTGATCAAGGTGCCAGGCTTGTGCAATAATTACTATGACCTTCTCAGCCATATCACTGTTCCTCAGGTATCTATAATCTGATTAACTCACTGGCCCTCAGATGTCCCTTAGCTACATAACTGAGCTGCTCATTTGCCATTTCTCCACAGATTTCAGAAGATTTTAGATGCAATTAGAGGCTAGTATTTCACTGCTACTTTAATACTCTATAAGGATTTGGAAGATACGAGCTAGTTGAGGCTGGACAGTAAGAACACAACACTGGAGCCAACTACCCTGGAGTTCCATGTTGCTCTATCAGGCAGGCATGAGGCCATCTTGTGTCTTAGTGCCTTGGTTTTCTTGTCTGTCATATAGGAGAATAAGAATAGTAATCTCTCATAGTTGTGAGGATTAACTCTTGATGAGTCAGTCCATAATGTGTTGCCCTCTGAAGAGTACTATATATATTTTCATCAGTGTATCCCATTTGTTTTTGGTCTTTTAAGGATCTGTTGTAGACAAAGTTGGATTCAAACTCCTGCTCAGCCAATGAAGAACTCCATGCCAAGCCTCCAAGTGATTGCTGAGATTATAGATATGAGCCATCATACTTGGTTTATGCTGTGTAGGGATGGAACCCAGGATTTCCTATGCATGGAAGGTAGGAAGACAAGCACTCTACTGACTGAGCTATATTCTCAGCCCTGAGTGACTATCCTTAACTATCCTTAAAGTATAGATGTGATCTTGATGATAATTGTTTATCTTCTCAATCTCTCACTGCCCTCTTTTCCTTGATAAAAAATAATAGAATAAGTAGTAAGATGGTGGTAATGAGATCAACAAAAGTTATCTTTTAAACATGAGCGAAACGTTAAAAATCTATAGAATAAATAAAACTGTGATTTAGTAATAACAAAGCAAAGAAAAATTCTATAGTAAACATGAAAATACTTAAGAAAAGTGAATTCTAATCAAGAAAATATTAAGTTATTTGCTAGTTAAATTATTATATCTTCATATCTATATTAATAAATACATGGTTGACATGGGATAATTTAAATAATAAAAAGATTTATATTGTGTGGTTAAACTAAGTTAAAATTAGTAGAAAAAATAGGTGAAGAGAAAAATAAAGACTGGAAAAGAAAGAGACTTTTGGCATGAAATCCTACTTTGAAACAGTAAGGCTTACTCCAACAGGCCTGCCTAATTGAGCACTGGATATCTGATAGACATTAGGACAATAACAGAGCTGCTGCAAATCATTCAGGTCACTACATTAAGCACAGCAGTTAACAGTGCTGACACTTCAGAAACATGACTCTTCTCCAATCACTTAGTTTCTTTCCGTATTCATCAGATACTTGTAGTATACTCATCAATAGATTCATAGACAGGTGTTTACTGAGTGTTTGGACCACAGAAATGAGTGAATTAGATGATACAGGGAACAGATATATCACTAAGACTATCCCAAGAATGTGAAGCTAAGAACCCAGTAATGAGCTAAGTTCAAAGTCCTCATTCATGATGAGAGCAACATGAACAATGCTCAAAGAAGCAATCTAGATTGGTATAGCAAACTCTTGGCCACCCTGCACCAGCTGCTTAAATAAGTTAAGCTGTTTATGTTTTGGAATATTTCAACTTCCTTAATTTCTTAATGGTGGTATTTAAATACTTAATGATTTTCTAATGTGGATTTCAAATGCCACAGAATACAGTATCAATGTGTAGCCAACTCAGGACTTTTAGGTAATAGGAGAAACTTGGTGCAAATAGCATAGACCTATAGATAACTCTATCTGCTGACCCTGAGTATTACTTAGATGATAGACTTACAAGGAAGCTCAATATTAGCTCAAGCTGGCTCTTCATCTCAAGTTGTCAAAAATTGCTTTACATTTGAGAGAGACACACACACATATTCAAACTGGCCTCTTCTGTCAAAGGTATGCACTATATATTCATTGAACATTATTATGGCAATTTTCAGGAGTAAACATTTATTAAAAATACGAAATTTGATTAGTCTTTATGGGAAAGAATTCACTGTTTAAGTGGGGATACACTTATAAAAATGATTACAGTAATATGACAAGTGGCAACAGATATGTATAAACAAAGACCATCACTTGATGGCAGTGTAAAGAAAAGACCACACTGCTTTGAATTTTTTCTTGCAATTCTTGCTAGGTGAAGATGGTAAGATAAGGTGAGATTCTTCCCAGTTACAGGAAATGCTCAGAGGACATCACCCAGCACGTCAACTTACCATATGAGGCAGGACTTGAGTGGGCTAGATAGAACAGTCATTAGAAAATTCACACATTCTCTTCAAAATGTTTGCTTGGCAATTGGAATAATTTTTCACACAATTTTGACAGAGATTAGGAAATCAGGACTGTATGTCCCAAATGGCATGTTATGGCACAAATGTTATAGATTAGAAGATAAGACAATAGTGTAACTCATTCAAGGGAAAGCCTCATAGAAGAGAGGAGGATGAATTGGACAACTGAGTTTTAAGTAAAATGGTGTGAGAGCAAATTGCTCAACAGTCCAGCTACAAACTCTTGCTGAACAACTACCATGATCCAGTTTCCTGAACAAAGAGGTAGCACTGGAGTAAGGAGAAAGCTACTGTGTGGAGCTGTGGAGCTGTTGAAAGACCCTGCTGTTTGAGGTGACAGTCCACCATGTCTGGACAGCTCTCCCCAGCTCAGCACAGAATAGAGGATTCCCTTTCTCAGCAGGGAGCTTCTTTCTCTCTGCCTGAATTCATCTGGAGAATCTCTCTAAGCAGGACACCTACCTTGAGGGAGGTTGGGTAACCCCAAAATGCAAGTTCTACTTCCTTTCTCCTTTCTCCTGTAATTCCTGAAATGTAAAACATTCCCAGCTCCCTAAACCCCAGCCAATAATATACACCTAACCAGGAAAACCCTCAATCATGCCCTAAGAACAGTATATAGCCCTTGTTAACCCTAAAGTTGAGTAGTTTCACTGAATCTGGCCCTGGAAATTACTTCACAGCACTCCTGGACCATTCAAACCCACCCTCTGCTCCATCCATCACCATTGCTACCTTTGCTCTTGTGGACTGATATTTCTCTATGATACCTGGGGGCCAAGGGAATGTGGAAAGGTGGGTCATATGGAGCAACGTGACTAAATGGGTGAGATGATGAGGTCTGGAAATAATCACAGAGGGAGACAGAAGTAATTAAACAATTACAGTCAGATTAAAAATATTTAGAAAAATTGGTTCTCTTTCAAAATCAGAATTTTTAAAAACAAGAGTCATTGAAAGTTTTTGAGTGTGGAACAGAACTGCTGAGAAAAGTGCAAACAGACAATGGTTCTTGGGGCTGTTGAGACGATTATAGCTGGCAATTTAAAGTCCCTCATTGCCACCTTCTTTAGATAATCTTCCTATTAAATATGTTCCATACAATATCACAACATGTGTGATATAAGATTTATTACAGAAACATGGGGGAGAGAAAAAAGTGGGGATGAGTTAGAGTTTGAATAGGCCATGAGGGATACTGTTAGAATGCAGGGGGAGGGGGAAAAGGGAGAGAAAGAGAGAGTAAGAAAATGTAAGAAAGAGACAAGGTGGCAGATTGGCCCCTTTATAGTCTAGCACACGCCTGGCTGCAGCAGGTGATGACATCCTAGGTTGTTAAGCAACATAGAGGCAGCCGCCTATATGCTTACACTTCCTATGGTCATTAATAAATAAGAGGACAAATGAGGCTGAAGCTCCAGTGGATTGGCTAAAAACAAATGGAGCGATCTTGTCTTCCCATTAGTCTCTCTCTCTGTCTCTGTCTCTGTCTGTCTGTCTGTCTGTCTGTCTGTCTGTTTCTCTCTCTCTCTGTCTCTCTCTGTCTCTCTCTGTCTCTCTCTCTGTCTCTGTCTCTCATTTTGCATTCTAAGAGTATTCCTGTATATCTCAGCTCAACAGTAAAGAAATCAGGACCTGTGGAAGCATAGGATCCTGGCCTAGGTCTTCTTAGGGGAATGTAAAAGGGAAGTCACGGATCTTGGCACCTCTCATGTGACAGCCATAGAATTGGAATTCTAGGCTTGCAGAACACCCAAGATTAATCACCAATGCCCATGCTGTTGCCCAACAGAGAAGGCACTGAAGTCTCAGCAGGAAAGTCAGTCACACAGTCTACCAACTCACTGATAAAACAAACAAACCAAAACAAACAACACAACACAAAACAAACAAAACCATGGCTTTAAGCCCAACTGTTTCTTTCCATTAAGCTCTATGCAGATGCTCTTTGTCTTGATGAGGTTTTCAATTTTCAGTTGGTTTCCTGTTCATTCTACACACATCATGGTCCATCTGTTTATAGTAATTCTTTATTATTTAGGGGGTGTTTTGATGGACATGTGCCATTTTCTGTTTTGTTCCTAGGTTCTATGCGTACGTATGTATCCTTAGAGAAGTACAGGGAAACACACAGGGGATTATGACAAGATTTTTGCATTCTTATCCTGAAGACAGCTCATGGTCCCCTTCATTTTTTCCCCTGTCTTCCTCAGAAGTAGAATAATTCCTTAGTTCTTTGTGGTGGTTAGAAAAAGGTAGAGATGAGAATATAAAAGGGCATTGCTAGAGTCACTGGCACAGATGGTCAAAAATAAGAGCAGTTTGAAGGTGAAATCATGCACAGATTGAATGGTAGGCAGGCAAGCCTCAGCAATCTCCTATCTCTGGCCATGGTTAACTCTGGAAACCAAGGAGATCTGAATGTGAAATGAACCCTGGAGGCTCCTGTATTTGAACACTTACCCATTCTCATGATCCCAGGGCCAGCTTTCCCAGTGCTCACCTGCTTCCCTCTACCAGGGCCTGCTCTCCTGATGGCCTTACATTTTATAGCCTAGCCCATTTTCTGTTCTCTCTCTGTTTCCAGACAAAGAAGCATTCTGCCGTCATTTCCTGTAAGTGAAAATAAACTTTGTCCTTGTTTCTTATTAGATTTTTAGTTATATCAAGGACATAAGTTAACTCTTACAGTTGGGGAAGCTGAAGACCAGTGGCTGCCTGAGGCTGTTAAAGATGTTATCAAGTGGCTCTGCTGAGGATAGCAAGATTAGAGGTTCAAAGATGTGTTTAAGAGAGATAAACACAGGAGCACTCAGGAATGAGATTAAGAGGTACTTAGGAGCAGGTACATAAGTTTTGTAAGTTCAAAAAGCAAACCCATTCTTCTATTAATGAAATAATTTTTGTGTAACTTCTCCACTGCCCCTTTGAGTGGGGTACCCAGGCACAGATCACAAGAAAGCTTAAAAAATGTCAGCAGGCCTCTAAATGACTAATACTAGCTCACACAAAATGATTCTCTAGTATAAGTAAAGAGTACATAGTTTTAAAAAATTAAATTACTTTCTCCTTTTGCTAGTTGTTCTTATAAATAATTTTTGCACCACATGAAATTAAAGAATGATCAGTTATGGCCTTTTGGCTATTTACATGTTATGGCACATTTATTATTAATATACATGATCAAGCATTCTTTATTGTTTAAGGGTATAGGGGTATGTTGATTATAAACAAGGAATATTTCAGGACTCCATTCATATGCAAAGCACAAACAATGCACAGTGGGTTTTAATTCACTTAGCAGAGTTGAGATTTGTCTACATGGTTTATATTTTATATTTGAGGGAAGCTAAAGAGCAGAAAGATTACAACATAGACAATGGTATTAACATATTCAATGTGCAGCTCAGCTCTCACTGCTTTACACATGTAATTAGGTTGTTTCCATGGAAATGATCTAATTACGGGCTTCTCTTTGGCCTGGTAATCACATTTGCTCTGCCTTGGCAGAGATGTTTTCCTTATTTTGTTGAACAGCACCACTTGACAAGATGTTCTCTTCAAAGATGAATAATAATTTTTCCTTGGAGAGAAAAATAATTTTTTTAATGAAACACACTGTTAAAGGTGACTTGAAAAGAGATTACAGATGTGTAACAGATCTTGCCAATAATAAAGTAGCTATTACTCTGGAGAACACAATCTAGTGTGTGTGTGTGTGTGTGTGTGTGCACGTGCATGTGTGTGTGTGTGTGTGTGTGTGTGTGTGTGTGTGTGTGTGTGCATTGTTGATGTTTTTGTTAATGATGAAAATCATAGGAGGTTCTTTTCTTTTTGCCAGGACCAAACTAAGAATAGATATGGGGAAAAAAAAGAACCTCCTATATTTAATTTATTCATATTACATCCTGATTGTTATCCCCTCACTGTATCTTCCTGTTACCCCCTCCCTCACTCTTTCACCCTATTCTCCTCTCCTAGACCAATGACAGAAGGGTACCTCGTCCCCTACCATATGACCACAGCCTATCAGGTCTCATCAGGGTGACCTGTGTACTCTTCTTCTGAGTACCACCAGGCCTCCCCATCAAGGGGAAATATTCAAATTGGTGGCACCAGAGTTCATGTCAGAGGCAGTCCCCACTCTCCACATAACTGTGCAGAATGCTCTGTCCATTGGCTAGATTTGAATAAGGGGTCTATGTTTACTGCATGCATTGTGCTTGGTTGGTACAACAGTTCGTGCAGGGCCCCTGGGTTCCAGATCCACCAGCCTTGATGGTCTCCTTGTAGGTTTCCTGGATCCTGTTTCCTTATATATCCCCATTCTCTCATACCACTCTCACCTAGAGTGCCAATAGCAAATCCCAGCATCTCTCCCAATCCTCCGCTAAGTGAAGACTCTCAGGTGACATCCATATTGGACTACTATCCAATTTTAAGTGAGTATTTACCAAGTTTTCTTTCTGGGTCTTGTTAACTCATTCAGCATGATCATTTCTAGTTCCATCCATTTGCCTGCAAATTTCAAGATTTCCTTGTTTCCAATAGCTGAGTAGTACACCATAGTTTAAATGCACCACATTTTCTTTATCCATTCTTTGACTGAGGGACATCTAGGTTGTTTCCAGATTTTGGCTATTATGAATAAGGCTGCTATGAATATAGTTGAGCAAATGTTCTTGTTGTGTGGTGGAACATCTTGGGTATATTCCATGAAGTGGAATAGCTGGGTCTGGGGTAGCCCTATTCCCAATTTTCCAAGAAAGCACCAGATTAATTTCCAACGTAGCTATACTAATTTGTACTCCCACCAGCAATGAAGGAGTGTTCCTCCTTTCTCCACATCCTCTCCAGCATGTGGTGCCAATTGACTTTTTGACCATAGTCTTTCTGATGGGTGTAAGATGGACTCTCAGAGTCATTTTGATTTACATTTCTCTAATAATTAAAGGCATTGAGCATTTCTTTAAGTGTTTCTCAGGCATTCTATATTCCTCTGTTGAAAATTCTCTGTTTAGCTCTGAACCCCACTTCTTAATTTGGTTATTTGGTTTGGTGGTGTTTGATTTCTTGAGTTCTTTATATATTTTGGATATTAGACCTTTGCCAGATGTAGGATTGGTGAAGATCTTTTCCCAGTCTGTAGGCTGTCACTTTGTTCTGTTGACAGTATCTCAGTATCACCCACTTTACAGAAGCTTCTCAACGTCATGGGGATCCATACCAGAAAGGGAGATGTCAAATTATCCATAATCACAAATATATGATAGTGTACATCAGTGACCCTCAAAATAGAGAACTACTACAGCTGATAAACACATGTCAGCAAAGTGGCTGGAAACAAAATCAATTCAAAAAAGTCAGTAGCCCTCCTGTATACAAATGATAATCATGCTGAGAAAGAAATCAGGGGAACTATCCCTTCACTGTAGCCACAAGTAATTTAAAGTATCTAGGTGTAAATCTAACCAAGCAAGTGAAGGACTTGCATGAAAAAACTTCAAGTCACTGAAGAAGGAAATTGAAGATTATATCGGAATATGGAAAGATCTCTCTTAATCATGGATCAGTAGAATTAACATAGTAAAAATGGCCATCTTACCAAAAGCAATTTACAGATTCAATGCAATCCTTATCAATATACCTACACAATTTTTTGAAGACCACAAAAGATCAATTCTCAACTTTATATGGAGAAACAAAAATCCCAGAATAGCTAATACAATCCTGTACAATAAAATATTCTCCAGAGGAATTTCCATCCGTGATATAAAGCTGTATTATAGAGCAGCAGTAATTAAAAAAGCATAGTACTGGCATAGCAATAGGCTGGTTGTTCAATGGAATTGAAGTGAAGATGCAGAAATAAATCCATACACTTGATTTTTGACAAAGAAGCCAAATATATACAATGGAAAAAGGATAGCATCTTCAGGAAATAGTTATAGTCTAACTAAATGTCTACATGTAGAAAAATGCAAGTAGATTCATATTTATTACCATGCACAAAACTCAAGTCCAAGTGAATTAAAGACCTCAACATAAAACCAGTTACACTAAACACGTTAGAAGAAAAAGTGAAGAAGATCCTTGAACTCATTGACACTGGAGACAACTTCCTGAACAGAACTCCAACAGCCCAGGCTCTGAGGTTCTTATTTTAAAGAACTGTGCTATTTAAATATATTATTTCCTTCAAGAGTATATTTATAGTCAAATATATATTAATAATATGTATAACAGCCTGAAGGAAAAGTTATGTTGAAAGAGAGAGAGAGAGAGAGAGAGAGAGAGAGAGAGAGAGAGAGAGAGA